>OY728122.1:1782629004-1783879004 GCA_963277665.1 Viscum album
GATTGGGTAGGGGATGAGAGTGTATGTAGCTTTGAGGACCTCTTAATTGCTTTGATTAGTCAGTTCCCTCATTTTCTACACAAGAAGAGAGGAAGATTATATCTTTTTGAATCGGCCTTGAGGCCATATATTCACTGATTCCTGGAGCCTTTCTAGTTTCCATCATGGGAACACCATGTGAATAGTGTGCTTTTGCGGTGGGTAATTTACGACATGACACTGACCTGTTGGAAATAGTCCGTCTGAATGGTTTTTTTTTGCGACGAGAGCATCAGCCAGTCACAAATAATATGGTTTTTGCGATGGGGAGATAGTTCATTTCACAAAAGGTTTGGCACGCCTGGAGCCCCAAACCATAAGAAAGAGTTTTTACGATGGGCTATAATAGCCCACCACAAATACACAACGACATATTTAGTATTTTCAACGAGATTTATTTCTCACCGCAAATACTATGTGGGTCGGTTGTCTTCTACGACATGCATCGTCGAAAAAAACCACGACCCCAAATTAATTGGGGCAGTGGACATTTGCGACAGGACCCATCAGAAATAATCATGTCACAACTAATCCAACAAATATATACCTCCACCTATTTTTTCTCATTCACTCAATTCTCTACTCCTATCTGTGTAGTGGAAAAGTTTCTCCCCCATTTTTTCAAAGATTAGAAATTTAATTCCAGACGTTATTCACAAGTTATATCTTTTGAAAGCTTTAGTTTTAAGGTATTTATCAATTTCCATTATTTTTTATTTAATTAGTTTTATTTTAGTTATAATTATTGTTAACTAGCTACAGTTAAATTAAAATAGAATTAATAAGTTTTATTTACCATTTTTTTATTTTATTTTTACAAATAATTACGTGTGATTAGTATGAATTAGTATGAATTAATTTTTATTATTTTAATTTTAATTAATTAGTAATAATTAGTATCAAATTATAATAATTAGTATTAAATTATAATAATTTGTAATAAATTGTAATAGTTAGTACTAAGTTGTAATAATTTGAAATAAAATGTAATAAATTGTAATAATTAGTAATAAAATGTAATAATTATTAATAAATTGCAACAATTTGAAATAATTAGTAATTAATAGTAATAATTAGAAATAAATTGTAATAATTAGTAATAAATTGCAACAATTAGTAATAATTAGTAAAACATAGTTATAATTAGTAATAATTAGTCATAAATTGTAATAATTAGCAATAAATTGTAATAAATTGTAATAAATTATAATAATTGGTAATAAATTGTAATAACTGGTGATAAATTGTAATAATTGGAGATAAATTGTAAAAATTTGCAATAAATTGTGATAATTTGTAAAAACAAATGTGGTAAATTGCACCAATTAATAATAAATTGCAATAATTAGTAATAAATTGTAATAATTACTAATACATTATAATAATTAGAAATAAATTCTAATCATTAGTAATAAATTGGAATAATTTGTGATAAATTGCAATAATTAGAAATAAATTGCAACAATTAGTATTAAATTCTAATAATTAGTAATAATTAATAATAAATTCTAATAATTAGTAATAAATTGTAATAATTAGTAATAAATTGTAGCAATTAGAAATAAATTATAATAATTAGTTATAATTAGTAATAAATTGTA
Source organism: Viscum album (assembly GCA_963277665.1). NCBI lineage: Eukaryota > Viridiplantae > Streptophyta > Magnoliopsida > Santalales > Viscaceae > Viscum > Viscum album. The sequence goes on from OY728122.1 coordinate 1,782,630,645, forward strand.
ATAATTATTAATAAATTTTAATAATTAGTAATAAATTGTAATAATTAATAATAAATTGAAACAATTAGTAATAAAATCCAATAATTTGTAATAAATTATAATAATTAGTAATGAATTATAATAACTAGTAATAAATTATAAAAATGAGTAATAGTTAGCAATAAATTCTAATAATTAGTAATAAATTATAATTATTAGAAATAAATTATAATAATTAGTAATAATTAGTAATAAATTGTAAAAATTAGTAATAAATTCCAAAAATTTGTAATAATTTGTAATAAATTCTATTATTTAGTAATAATTAGTAACAAATTCTAATAATTAGTAATAAATTTTAATAAATAGTAATAAATTCTAATAATTAGAATAAAATTCTAATTACGAGTTATAATTTGAATCAAATTCTAATAATTAGTAATAAATTCAAATAATTAGTTATAATTAGTAACAAATTCAAATAATTTGTAATAAATAGCAATAGTCAGTAATAAATTCTAATAATTAGTAATAATTTGTAATAAATTCTAATAATTAGTAATAATTAGTAATAAATTATAGTAATCAGTAATATTTTTTAATAAATTCTATTAAATAGTAGTAATTAGTAATAAATTCAAATAATTTTTAAAAATTAGTAATAAATTCTAATAATTTTAATAATTAGGGATAAATTCAAATAATTAGTAATATATTCTAATAAATAGTAGTAAATTATTAGTAAATTCAAATAATTAGTAACAAATCCTAATAATTAGTTATAAAAAGTAATAAATTCTAATAATTAGTAATAAATCCTAATAATTAGTAATAATTTCTAATAATTATTAATAAATTCAAATAATTAGTAATAAATTCATATAATGAGTAATAAATTATAATAATTAGTTATAATTAGTGATAAATTCTAATTATTAGTAATAAATTCTAATAATTATGAATAAATTATAATAATTATTAATAAATTTAAATAATTAGTAATAAATTGCAACAATTAGTAATAATTAGTAATAAATTATAATAATTCAAATAATTAGTAATAATTTTTATTAATTAGTAATAAATTGTAATAATTATTAATAAATTGAAATAATTAGTAATAAATTGTAATAAATTTTAAAATTTAGTAATAAATTCTAATAATTGGTAAAAAATTCTAAAAATTACAAATAAATTCTAATAATTAGTAGTAAATTGAAAAAAATATTAATAAATTATAATAATTAGTAATAAATTATAAGAAGTAGTAATAAATTGCAATGATTCGTAATAATTAGTAATAAAATATAATAATAAGTAATTAGTTTCTAATAATTCGTAATTAATTTCTAATAACTAGTAATTAATTTCTAATAATTAGTAATTAATTTCTAATAATTACCAATAATTAATTATAATTACCAATTATCTGTAATAATTTGCAATAATTAGCAATAAATGCTAATAATTAGATATAACTACTAATAATTAGTAATAATTACAAATAATGATCAATAATTAGAAATAAATTAAAATAAATTGTAAGAAATTATAATTAATTAGCATAATTTCTAGCGAATTGGCAGTTCCCTTTTTCCTTATGCCTTATCTCCTTACAATATTCTCCCTTTGAAATAAATATCAAAAATATGCCCTCATATATATTTATATATATTCATATACACAAGAATAAAGAGCAGCGTGATCGAGGCCTTACTTCTCTCCATTATACGAAAATGGATATGCATACATTGAGGAAGATCTTTCATACTGATTTTTGTGTGAGAAAGTTGCAAGGAGATGAGACGTTAGGAAAAAGAGTCTCTTTTTCCCAATGAATCATCTCTATTCTATTCTCTCTAACTGAAATCAGTATGAACCATCTTCTCTGACATATAGATATCCATTTTCGTATGGACGAGAATGGAGAGCTGCGTGGAGAGGCCTACCTGATCTCCATCCTCGTACATACTGAAATGGATATCAGTACGTCAGGGAATATTTTTCATAGTGATTTCAGTCGGAGACAATAGAGATGAGTCATCAGTCAAAATAGTTTTCCCCAATCCACTAGAAATTTTGTCACCGGTAATTAGAAATTATTAGTACAAATTAGCTTCAATTAATAATAATTAATGGTTATTAGTATAAATTATTATACATTGGTGTAGATTAGTATAAAAGTATATAAAATACTATAAATAAGTATGAAATAATAGAAATTCTTATAATTGGATAGAAAGGATAATTTAATTGTGTTTTCTTTTTTGGATAGTGTTTTTATAATATCAAATTATATTAATAACCATTTATTTTATATTTTTTTGAGAAATATAAAATAAAGAAGTTACCAAAAATCATTATTTGGTGATAGTGCTTGGATAAATCTATGTAACGATCCCAACTATTCTAGTTTAAATCATGTATATATTGAGGGTGTTGAATCTTTCTTATCATTTTCATCCTAAAAACCAATATTTGTTTCAGAATGATAAATTATGTGTCCTTGTAAAAAAAGTTCTCTGAGGACGTTTGAAACATTTGGAAATATTGGGAGTCATTTATTGGATTTTTTTCAAACAGATTATGATTTTGGTATCAACATTGTGAACTTAGTTGCATAGAATATACTAGTAATTAAGTTCCTGATCCAACATGGTTTCAAAATTTAGTACATCATATAGAAGATCCATCTTTTCAACATGCTGAAACTCGAGATGATATTAATTTAACTCTTGAGTCAGAACCATCTCAATTTTATGAGTTGTTGATGTCTATTGAGGATATATTATATCATGGCTGCAAGATAAGAAAATTTCATGCAGTTGCTAAATTTATGTCTATTAAATCAGATAATGTAATACCAAATAGCTGTTTTGATTAGATATTATCTTTGATAAAAACACTCATACCTAAAGGAAATGATTTTCCTACAATGTTTTATTTGTGAAAGAGGCTAGTTCGTAATCTAGGTCTTGGTTATAAGAATATTTGTGCACGTTTAAATGTTTTCATCTTATATTATGGTGAAAATGGGTCATTGGATAGTTTTCCCACATGTGAAAAATCGAGGTATAAAGAAGTTAAAAAGGGATGTTTGGATGGATTCTTGTAAAAAATTGAGATATTTCCCACTTACACCCAGATTTCTGCATTTATTAGTGTATCCGAACAGAGCAACATTGATTTCATGGCACAAAACCAATATTCCAACCGGTAAAACATTAAATTGTCTCTGTGATGGTGATTCACAGAAACATTTTGACCAAGTTCTTCTGTACTTTTCTTTAGAATCCCAAAATGTGTGATTGAGTCTTTCTACTGATAGCTTCTATCCATTTGGTTTTTACAGTAGTCGGTATTATTATTGACATGTCATTATAACTATGTATAATCAACCACTGTGGATCTTGATGAAGGAAACATATTTCTTTTCTACAATATTAATTATAAGACATCCAAAAAAATATTTATGTTTATTTCAAACTATTGATTGATGAGTGAAATTCATTATGGATTAATGGTGTTAGTACATTTGATATTCCTGCGAAGTAATTTTTTGCTTAAAGATACATTGATGTGGACAATTAGTGAATTCCCAGCATATGGAATGTTATCTATATGGAGTACACATGATCCAAAATCATGTTTGTACTATATTAGAGAAAACAAAGAGTTTATTCTCATCAATGTAAAAAACCTTATTTTTTTACTATCATCACAAATTCCTTCCAACTGATCATCAATTTTGGAGGAATAAACATAATTTCAGAAAAGGAATAGTTGATACAGATGAAACACCAACAATGTTATCAGGTACATAGCAAAATTAAATTGCCTCTTCATTACCATCAATCACATTTGGACCAATAATAAACCAATAGAAAATTTATGGCTTTTGGAAAGAAAACAATTTGATAAAATAGCCTATCTTTTGGGTTCTTCAGTAATATCCCAAGTAAATAAAGAATAATATATTTTCTTTTTTATTAATATTCGTGAAATAAATATTAGTTTTACTTTAAATGGTGTTCTGTGTTCGATGATGTACCCGATACGCAAAAACAAGTTTCTTTGAAATCTTACATTGCACACAACGTTGTGTCGTACAGAAAAATAATAATATAATATTATTTTGAATGGTAGTTAATGCCTGGCTGTTTTATTAGAGGGAATAAATAAAACTAACTAAAATATGATTATACATGTCTGTTAATTTTTTTACATTTACCCAATACAAGTTAGAGGATTAAAATGTGAATGAATCTAATTTTAAGCATAAATACTTCAATATTCTATAAAAGGACTATTTATCACCTTTTGATGGAGAACCCTCTTTAAATATAGTTATGTTAACTTTTATATGTTCTATTTCAGAAATTAAAATTATTCTTTTGATTTGGGACATCAAAATTTACTTTGGGTAAATGTTTGGTATTTTACTGAAAAATTTCATTTTTTAATGGATAGTGAAAATACTGTAGTTTAATTCAAACCTTCCTTTTAATATAATTTATTTATATGGATAGATTATCTTTTTAATTGGTTTTATAGTGTAATTAGATTAAATTTTAACGATTTGATCCAATTTTAGTCATTAGAATAAATTTCACTCTAAAATTGGTCAAAAACAAGTGTCAATCTTTTGATGGTTATTATTTCTTAAAAACACGAATTTTCTTTTGACAACAGGAATTAATTTTAAATTAATTAATGAAACTTATATATTTTTAATTTGTTAAAATGTACATAATTTTTGAATTCAAAATATCAAATATATCTTAGGCTGAATTTTGGGTATTTTTCTGAAAACCATCAGTTTTTGATAAATAGGGAAAACACTGAGTAGTAGTTAAAAAACAGGTTTCTTCGTTTAAATGAAATTGTACCTCTTCTATGAATTGAATTTTGAAAACCCAACATACATTCTTGTTATCAGTAAGTAAAATGTTCTTCAATAAGAAGAAAATAATTTTTGGTGAATATTAACTTTTGACTTTCATTTACCGCGGTTAATGATAAATAGGGTAATTCAAGGTAAAAATAATATTATAATAATATAAAATTACCATAAAACCTGTCCTAACCTTATTGTATGAGTCATTGTCGACCAATAAAACCCTTGGGTGTGCCTTTTGGCCTTTTAAGGTCATTTGGGTAAAATAATGGCATTAATATCTTTTGTTTTAAAGTAAAAATAAAAATATCATAAACATGTATTATTTTGATAAAACAATTTTAATGTGGGGTTATATAATTGAAATATTTGACTATAAATATTAATTATAAATCTAAAAATATTTCATACTTCTTGTTATTTTATTTATAATTTTTAGACACCAAATAATTAAAAAAAATATGACACAATAATGATGTAGTGTTTACCTAATTAATGAATGATTTAAATAAATAAGATTATGAAAATTAAAACAATATCCAAAACCTATATAATTATTATTGAATGATTTTATTTCGAACAATAGTCATATTATCTTCTCCTTTAATAAGTTTTTGACCTTTTTAAATAAAAAATCATTATATAATAAAATAATATTTTCAAACATTCCTAAAGAGCCCCTCCTCCCCCTTACAAAAAGTCCTCACCTCAAACCCATTACTCGCATTTATCAATCCTCTTGGATATTCCATACTTTAACCAAATAAGCTCTCAATTTTCCTCTATTCTACCTAGAAGACTTACCTTAAGCATAAGGGACTTGAAGAAGTCCTTTTGGTTCAAACCCCATGGAGTTCCCTGATTTAAAGGTAATGTCTTCTCTTAACTTCTTTTCAATTATTTTACTTATCCGAACCACTAAAATCTTTTTATTCCTTTTTTTTATAAAAACACCAGTATACTAAATATACTAGGTTGTTTTTATGATAATTATTTGAACTACACTTAGACACACCTCCTTCTAATGCATAAATAATATATTGTTTTTGTTGATGATGAACTACTGCCTCACGAAGTGATGATTGTTCAATCTTCTTCTACCAGCTCTTATAAAGGCCATTAAAAAGGAAATGTATTTAAATGTGATATATATTATATATATATTGTCTCTATACTTTGGTATTTTTCATTTATATCACACCTTTATGGTTTCAATAATGGGTAAATACGATAATTTCATTTAAGAAAGTGCGGACTACCACCCCCTCAAAGTGATATGACTCATTCATGCCATATGTGGGACATATTAAGGTTGGATTTAATTAAATTAAATAACATAGAAATTATAATTGAATTATAATATACATATTTTTTATTATGTTTTCATTCCTTTAAATATAAAATAGAAATGAAGGTAGCGTTCATGCATACGTATGACTTACCATCTCCATGAATGATATGTTTCATTTCATAACTCCAAATGATATGGAATATTATAAATACATATGAAATGTATATATATATATGATATATATGATATCTAAATCATGAACATCATTCTGGATATAATGTACTTTTGGCCACATTGACTATTTTTAATTACAACAAGTTCATTTTTTAACTAAAGTTCTTAACATCTACAAAATGTCTGATATGAACTCAAATAACTAACTAATTATTATAGAAAGTTAAGAAGTGATATAAAGGGAATAATAAAATTGAAAAATGTTCTTAAGGAATTATAAATTAACTTAGGTTTATTATTCAGGAAGAACATAGAACATACGAGTCAATTCGGACACGAGGTAAAGGGTTTCTTAGCTCACTTTTAATTTTGTTAGATTTCCATTTTTCAACACTTATTTATTGCATGTGGTGTATTGTGTACTAAAATTTGATATATATCATAATTATTATATTTATATTCATTGTATACTTTGATTCATTTTTTGGTTATTAACTTTTGGTCTAACGACTCGATTGATTACCATGTGGTAAGGGGTTTTCATCTGACTTTTTATTCCTGTGAGATTCATGATATATTTTCAACTATTTCCTTTTTTGTGGTGTATGTAAAGACCATGATTGTATTATTTTTTTAATATACTTTAATTTATGTGTATTTAAATCTTCATTTTATACTCATTCTTTCATGTGTTTTTTGTATCGTAAGTTACCAAATCGATAAAGGAACCTTTCACCGTAATCTTTTTGTTAAAGACTTCTTTTATGTCTTTTAAATTTAAATTTTATTATGTTTGGATATATTCTTATATATCCTCATTTCTGTAAATTTTATTTCTATATGATGAGAGACCATATCCTCTCTCATCAACTCATTTTCTGAATTTTAATGTCACGTCGTTAGGCTGTCAAATTTCTATAAAAGAACTTCTTAACCCAATTTCAATTTTTGGTTTAACTTATACTTCTTGATTATGTCGTGCTATGAATATGTGTGAATGACATATTATTGTTTTACACTTAATATCAACTTATATTTGGTGTATTATAATTTTTCACCCATAATTATGTCAATTATTTGTCATTAATCTATGGATATGATCTTTGCAAGGGACTTTGTCACAACTTATATTACATTGAGTATATTTTGTTGTTATACACCAATTCACTTTTATATTGTTTATATTCTTCCCTTTGACATATTATATCATGAATATTATTATTCTCATGATATTATAATCTTTGATTATGGTTATTCCACAATTATTTGTATTCAAGCATTTCTACTTTTTTTTAGGAACCCTTTAACTAAAATATCGTTTTAAATGTTTTAAATATATAATCTTATAAATCATTCTCATTAATGTACATGTTTTTAAAATGGTTTAAAGGATTTATTTATATGTAAATTAATGTTTTAAAATTATAATTTTTTTTAAAAGAGTTAAATTGGTATGGGATAGTTTGATTGAATCATTTTTATTAAATTTTTTAAAAGGTTTTGAAAATGGTTTGATAAAGCATTGATTATGTAAATAACTTAAAATGATATATCATGATTGAAATGTAGAAATGTTAGATTTCCTTTATGCTTGTTTTATTTGCTAAGAATATGTTATTTTTATTGTGCATTGTTATGTACATGGGTGGTTCTGTGATAAACCAAGGGCTGGTGAGCCCGTGATAGCTCTCCCATGAGTTGGGTAACGTAACAGAGGTAAATGTTAATATTTCTCCTAAGATATTTAGGGAATATATTATGATGGGTATTCCAAATTTAACTCCCTACATAGATGTAAAAGCTACAATGTATGTATGTTATGGATTCCACAAGTTACATTTATGATTTGTGATTACTATGTCTTATCTATACATCTTATGATTTCACTATGTTTGTTAAAGAGATTATGTTTTGTATATATTGATGAACTAATGTTTTCCTTATTTATTCTATAACCCTTAATGAGATTTTTATGCCCATCCCATGTTTTTGAAATATTTTTCACCAGGAATAAGGCAGGGTAAGATAAAGGAAGAACTCAAGAAGATTTATATCACGAAAAGAATTATTGTTTTTTTTAGAATTTTTATTTTATGAAAAAATTAGCAACTGAGTAGAATGGTCTACTTTGTAATTTTTGGGATGTAATGTAATTGTTATGGCCTAATTATCTAATAATATAAACCTGAAAAGATACTCAATGTGAGTTATTAACTTAATTCAATATTATGTAATTTTTACGGTTGGGGCCTTACATTTGGTATTAGAGGTCGGTTTATACAACTTTAGGAATTAAGAGTTTTTGATAGATACATCGTTTTTATGTCAACTCTTTAAGATAAATACTTATATTGTTACTTTTTCAGATCAAGGAAAGTTTGTTATAAATGGAAGGAGGATCTCAAACGACATTCTTATCTCTTCCTGATGACTTGCTTGAAATAATTATTACAAAGTCTTGCCCAGACGATTCTGAAACATTTTCTAAAATACAACTCACTTGAAACAATTTGTTTGATATATCAAACATCTCTGCTATACCTCGATACCATCCTGGATCATGGGTTGTATTTAATCAAATACTATTTTCTCAATATTTTCATATTTTCAAGAAAGGTAAATATTATCATGTCATTTTAAAATATTTTACCTTATCACAAGATTTTGAAGCATATTATGATTTTGAAAAAGTTTCTAAATAAGGAGGCCCTTGAACAACCTATTTATATTTGATTTAAAATCATATTATTTAAACACAGAATTATGGTATTTTTAAAGGACCAATGATTAAAAGTTTCAAATCAAACTCAGTCCGACTATTTTATAAAAAGAAAGTTTTATAAGATGTTTTGAAATTATATGTTATACATGATTATTTTCTGAAACTATTTTTCTACAAACACCCATATGACCCATGTTGTACATTGTGTATGTGGATGAAGGTATCAAATTATTTTCAATTATCTCTAAATAATTGTTGTTATGCATAGAACTTCTACTAATGTGAAAAAGATAACGATGAAACCATGTAGACACCATGATCAAGGGATGATGTTCTTTATTTTGGGAATAGTTTTATTCTATCATTTGGAGGTGAAATAAAAAAATGACAATATATATAATTATTCATTAAGATTTTGAGGTATTAATGAGTTGGTATGAAGATTGTAGTTATAAGACAACCATTGAGTTTATAATATGTTCGGGTTATTTTTTTGAGTTTTATGAAAAAGACAACCCATAAGATGGGTGACAACCCGTCACATCTGGCAAGGACATGGTAATCGAACCCACAATCTAAGGGAGACAAGGGCACATCACCTACCACTGGCCTAGATGATGTCCCTAGTTAGTATGAGTTATTCCACTAGTTAAATGATTTTATTGATCAAGAATATGTTGATTTGGGGAACTTAGGTTTTAAAAAATGGATTTCCTTTGTATAGGAAAATTATTTGGTGATTAAGTGATAAAAGTTATTTTTGAAGACGTTCTCAATTTCAGGGAAACACTATATGCATAAGGAAATAGAATACTATGGGATTTAAATTGTGGAATAATGGATGAGAAATAATTTTGGAAGAATCTATGTTGTATGGATATTTTGGTTATTTATGGAAATGATTAACCTATCCTAGAGAATGTGTGATTGGGTTAACTACACTTTAGTATGAGAATTTAAGAGTAGATGATGTTATTTGGATATAAATGTTAAGATTTTATGTGAAAGACTATGTGATTAAATCCTTTTGAGTTTTGGTTCTCAATATTAGTTTGGTTTACTTTGAATAATTTTATGGATAGTTGTTTATTGAATAGTATTTGTTGAACTTTGGGAATTGTTTGTAGAATTTTTGAGATTGGGAATAATATTTCTTTTTTAAAGGATTATACTCTTTGGGATTATCTGATCTTGTACAAACCATTTTGGTTTTGTTTAATTTCTAAAGACATGGAAAATATATAGTTTATATTTTTCTGATTATGTGATTCTCTAGAAGTTGATTCTAGAACATCAGATGTGAAAAAGTCATCCTGAATACTCATCATTTAGAGAAAAGAAGAGTTTTTGGTAGAAACTTATTAAAGGATGAAACTCTACATTAAAAGTAAGTATATTTCCTTGTGCCCGTAGACAATCTCATAAATAAATTTTCCAACTTTATGAAAAGGAACATAAAACAAAAATGTTATCTGTTTACTTTCCTACTGGGAAACCGAAAACCATTTAACCTATCACAAGTTTGTGATTTTCTAGTGGTTAACTTTCTACTAATCATGTTTTCTATCACTCTCTATCAGAACCTGACACTTAGTTTCTCTTATATATCCATGTCTTTCTACATGGTATCCTAATATGGGTTATCTTAGGTGACCTTTGTACTTCACTTTCTTTCTTTTCAAGTGATAATTACATTGATTCTTTTTTCGATGTGGGACTTTTAATGAAGTTTTAAATCCCAATTTTAAAATTGTGAGGACGCAATTTCTAAAAGGGGGGAAGGGTGTAACATCCCATGTAAATAAAGAATAATACATTTTCATATTTATTAATATTTGTGACTTAAATATTAATTTTACATTAAAGGGGATACTATGTTAGATGGCATACCATGTAACACCCCATGCTTTCACAGTATGCTTCTCTTTGAATAATACAATAGTGTGTGTTATACGCAACTTCGAGTTCTAACACACCACAACCAATCAAACTAGCAGTTAAGAATAGTAATACCCACTTTTTGATATTTTATATGTTTTATCTTTCAAAATGAACTTCATTTTTGGATTCAGAATATCGAAATTAGCTTAGGGTGAATTTTTGGTACTATTCTAATAATTTTCATATTTTTTTGAATAGTGAAAATTAATAAATTTTAATTAAAAACAACTTTTGTAATCGAAATAATTAATAGTGATAAATTATGAATTTGAGGGATTTTAAAGTATAATTAGATTATATTTTTACCATTTAATCCAATATTGGTCATTGGACATAATTTCACATTTAAACTAGACATAAGCAAGTGTCAATCTTTTGATAGTTATTATTTCTTAAAAACACGCTATTTGTTTTGACAATGGGAATTAGTTTTTAAATTAATTAGTGAAACTTATATTTTTTGAATTTGGTATAATAGACATCATTTTTGAATTTATAATATCAAATATATCTTAGGCTGAATTTTTGGTATTTTTCTGAGAAACATAAATTTTTTATCAATAGTGAAAAACACTGATTTATTGGTTACAACCGATTTTTTATTCAAATAATTATTTATTTTATTTAAATTAATTAATGTAAAAATAGATACATAATAATTATATAAGTTCATTTTAATTCATTGGATTCAGTTTATAATAATTTTAGATATATAAAAATTTTATTGAACTTTTCAAGTCTTTTACCCACCTCCTAGGAGAATTTGAAAATTCACATAAGACATAATTTTACCACTTCTGTGAGTTGAATTTAGAAAATATGAGAGAAAAGTTTAATATAAATGAGTAAAATTTGGTTCAATAAGATAAAAATAATTTTTTTTGAATAGTAAATTTTTACTTTTATTTACCGCGGTTAAAGGTAAATAGGGTAATTCAAGGTAAAAAGAATATTGTAATAATTCAAAATTAACTAAACACATATCCTAAACTTATTGGATGAGTAAAGGCTGACCATAGTCATATTTGGGTCGATTTTGGGACCCCATGGAGCCACTTATGAATGATAATGACATTTTAGATTAATTAATTCAATATAAAGGCAAAATTGACATAAACAAAAACTTTTTAGTAATTAATTTTTATATGGTGTTATATAAGTAATATTTTTTACTATAAATATTCATTAGAAAGATAAAACGAATTCCTGAATAATTTTATTTTATTTATAATTTCTAGACATTAAATAAGTTAATTTATTTTTGACACTATGATGATTCAGTAATTACCGTATTAATGAATGATTAAGATAATTGATATTTAAATACACAAATAAATATAATTTCAGACTTTTAATGAATTCCAATAATTTTATAGGTTAATATTAAATATTAGGATTTTTTATATTAATTTTTTTCGAAGTAATAATGTTGTTATGAATTTATCAAAAACAAAATACCCAATAGTGCCAAAATTGACATAAAAGAGTTTTTAAAACAAATATTATATTATTAATTGATATTCTATTCCTAAAAATATAAGGTTCATCCAAAGGACTTATATCATGATAGTTTTATCATTAATGGACCACATGGGTGTATATTGAAAGTTTATAGTAAGTTTATTAACCATATAATATAAAAATACAAAGAGACATGGTAAATGTTAAACTAATTAACTAAGAGTTAAAACTAAAAGATAAGGTTAATAAAATGCCCGAACCTGTCTAAAACCTATTGGTTGAGTGTATTTAGACCCATCCCCACCTTATCCTCGAAATAAATCAATTATGAGCCATTATAATCCGAATATGAATTTATTATAAAATAATATTTTCTGTTTTTCCTAAGGTTCCCCTCACCCCTCTTATAAAAGGGCACTCACCCTTCACTCTAATTCACACCTTCTAAGACATGTTGCTCGGACAAACCCTGCCCAAATACCCTCTCAAATATCCTTCCTTAAAGCTAGATGCATTATTTTAATCAGAAAGAAAACCTAATGGTCCCTTTTGATCAAATCAAAAGGAAGAACCCGAAGAAGAGGTAATGATTTCACCACCCCCTTTCAAGTTCCTTTATTCTTCCACTTCCTTCTTTTTTATTGTTTCCATTCTAAAATAAAAAATCCATTATCTTCTATATACTAAGATGTTATTATAAATATGGTACAACCATATTCTGTATTCTATCCATCCTTTAAATGACATGTCACCATATGTGCATACGTACGACATACCGTCTCCACGCTGTGGTGTAATTGTTATTCAAAACATTGTTATTTGGATGGGTATAATAATTATGTGTAATTAATGTAAATAATAATGATTATATATATATGATAGACCATAAAATTATATATTAATTTAATATGAAAATAATGATATTTTCACTCGTGCGTACGTACGGACTACCGTCTCCACGAACACGATGAGATTCATTCGCCATCATATCCATTCAAGACTAATTCTCATTTTATGATTAAAAGTAATGTTTAAGAACTTTATATCATTCTGGATATGAGTAAGATATAACCTATTCATAAAAAACACGGCTTATGTAACAAAACATATAAAATAAAATGAGTAAGTTAACATCCAAAACGACGATAATACAAAAATATTAATAACAAAACATTATTAAAAGATCATATATGATATCATAATTATGTATATGGTTATTGTATAATTTAATAAAAATGTTTTAACTATTATACAGGAGTTTAACATACCATCGACTAAGGAAAAGTACAAGGTAAGGGTTTATTTCACAATCTCTTCATTATCTGAGGTTGTTTATACGAAATTATCTACTAGGACCTCTTTATCATCCACATCCATGTTTCATAAAAATATATTTCAAAAAAAAATTACTATTTACTAGACAATGGGTTAAAGTCATTTATACCATTATGTGTTTTGAAAGGAATCTTTCCGTTGTTTTCCAAAAAAGGTACTTTTTGACCTTTTCGAAAAATTTAAGGTAAGAATGTTTTTTTAACTTATACGACGGGTGCTGCTATTTTCTGCCGTTATAACATCATCAAAGCTTCCCTTACATGCCTATAAGGATATTTTGAAAGTAAATGTTTTATTTTTATATGAACTTTAAATGATTTAAAAAAAAGAGATATTTATCTCAAATAGTTTTTATTTCATCTATGTCAACATCCTTTGATGGATTTTAAGTTTATTTGACATTGATATATTATGATACAAAACTTCCATATTGTAATGAACTTTTTGTGATAAGTTTGACAGTGGATGTGTTATTTTTATACCATTCATGGTTTATGGTAAATGTATAGATATTTCATATGCTAGTTTTAATATGAATGTTTATGATATGTTTAAACCTTTTCATATGAGGAGCGTATTGGACTTAGTAAGTGACGAGTGGAGCCCGCTATAGCTCCTCGATGCATCAGTAGGTCTCATGAGACAACTATACATGGAGTTGGCCAAGGCTCTTTCCCAATTTGATTATGGTTTTGGTCAAGGCCTTAATCATTTTTAGACGTCTTGGCCGAGACCTTGACAAAATGTTTCAGAATGTCTGGTATTATACATTCCCTCATTATGGAAATAATTTTGATGGTTCATGTGGTCATTCAACTAGTATAGTACCAATGATTATGTTTTATTATGGAATTATTTACTCATCTCATATTATTGCAATAAAAGTATTCATGTTTATTATTGGTAAAGGCATGTGGTATCAATTATTCACCACACTTAATATTTATGTTATTTTTCGTTGTATTTCTTACCCTTACTGAGCGTTTGAGAAAACCCCTTTCTATGTTTTATTTTTCCCAGGATTCCAAGAAGTGTATTTTGATTGATATAATGGGTTAAGCCCTGGGAATAATGATGCTCATAAAGGATTATTTAGGTTTTTTTGCAATTTATAAAGTGTAATGTAACATTCATGTATGTAATCTATTTTCCAAGACTGCTAAACTGATCAGTCCTTTGGGACTTGATTCATTGTAATCATGACAATGTATTAAAATAATGCACCAACTCTAGGTAACTGGGGTTGGGGCATTACAATTGGTATCAGGGGGAGGTTTAGAAATAACCTTGGAAAGTAGATTTAGATAAACTCTAATTAAATCACATTACCCTATGATAGACTTCAAGTATTAGTATAGAAGAACATCCTAGAATTTTAGTAATGTAGATATTTTTTGATTTTTCCAAGAAAATACATCCATGTCTGGAGATGAGCAGGTAGTGGCGGCTCTAGCACAGATGTACCTAGGGGTAAAACACAAAAACACCAATTTGATCTTAACTCGAATGAGAACTGGGGCACAACAACAGGCCTTGTTGCACTATTGGTTACGACACTCCCTAGGGATATGCTTAGGATAATTCTCGTTTTCTTTGCAAACAAATATAAATGGTTTATGAGTATATATCTCCCCAAAGAAAACATTTTTGTGATTATGTATTATATCCATAAACTATTCAATTTACATTAGGTATTTTACATGTTTAGAATTATGAATTCTGATTCATAAACCGACCTAGTGTATGCCATTGTTTAGAAATGGTGCACAATAGAAGGAATGAGAACTCCAACAATATGTATGATCCAAAGAGTAAGAATGATCATATCTTTCACAGTATTAAGCCAACATTAAGAAGGGAAATAGTCTCCCATGTATTCTCAACATATGAAGAAATAATATCATGTGTTAATAAGATAAGTAAATAATTCTATGAGTCCTATGGCTTCGAAGGGAAGCAAGAGAAGAAAAGGATAGAAGAGAGAAATATGGATAAAGGGAAGAGGGAAAAGAAGAATTTTCTCATTTGTGATAACTGTGGGAAGAAACACCCAAGAACTTCCCTGAAGGGAATGAGAGTTTGTTATAAGTGTGGAGAAAAAGGACACCAAGTAAATGACTGCAAGGGTAAGAAAAAGGTTTTAAATGTACAATGCTTCATCTGTAAGAAGTTGTGAGAGTACGTGAACCAATGTCAAAATCATTAGAGTATGCCCCTAATGATGCAATTGGATAATAATCACGTTATGATACTACCTCAGATGAAGAATAATGACTACTGTTCTTATGTTGTTATTATATGATTATTTCATTTGAGTGTTGTATCAACAATATATTGGTTATGTGAATTATGTAGATAAATAAGGATTGTACTGCAGTACTATTTTATTGATGATTTGAGATTATATGGTTGTAAGAAAAGTGACATAATAGTAAGCTACTCTTTTTGGAAAATACATGGTTTAAGGAAAGGTAATCCTTAATATGGTCCTGATAATGAGGTAGTGATTTTAAAATTAGAGATGGTTGATTGGAATAATTATATTGGATATTCTTGACTACCTTGAAATTGATTAATGATTTTTCATTGTTGGAGTTCACAAAATTTTTGGATAGATGGAGTATATACAGTATTCTATAAAAAATAAGGTAGCATGAATGTAATCAATAAGGTTTTATGGTAATTCAGGATGTTACCATGTTTTAAAATAAAACATGATGAAGGTGTTCACATGTTATTACATAGCAAAAATGATCTTCATTGTGTTTAACTTCCCTATAAATTTTGGACTGTGAGTTTGGATAGTAGTATTTTGGATAAGTCTAAAGTTTGGAATGGATTAAGTATGAAAGGTTATTTTTGGATTTTTATAAAAGGACAACACACAGACCGTGTGACAGCCTGTTGCGTCAGACAAAGCTGCTGGAATCGAACCCACAAGCATAGTGCAATTGGGATTTATTGCCTACCACTGGACTGTGTGAAGTCCCTAGATTGTATAATGTAGTTTCTTTTTTTAAAGGGCCTAATATGTGAATTATAAATTCATTATATTTGGAACCATATAAGATTAGGATAAATAGAGTATTTTTGAGTTATATTATGTTTTGGAGTGAAAGATGAGTTTGTGGTAGAAATTTATTAATGGATAAAACTCTAATTATAAATTAAGTATATCTCCTTATGATCTTATCCAATATCATAAATAAATTAATCAACATTAAGAAAAGGAGATTAGAACAAAAACGTTGTCCTAGATGGTACCTTAGATCATAACAAATTTATGGCTTTGTGATTGTTGGCCTTTTCATAGCCATGTTTTATACCACTCTCCATCAGATATTGATGGTTAGATTTCTCTTCCATATCCATCTTTTTCTACATGGAACCCTAGTATGTGTTATTTTCGGTAACCTTCATGCTTTCCACTCTTTATGTTAAATAGAGGCCTCATTAATCCATTTTTTGATGTGGGATTTCAACTACGATATTTTGAAATATCAACCCCAAGTTTCCAATATTGAGAATAAATTGTGAGGACACAATTTATTGAAGGAGGGGAGAACGTAACACCCCAAGCTTTCATGGTATGCTTCTCTTTGAATAATACAATAGCGTGTGTTACACTCAACTTCGAGTTCTAACACACCACAACCAATCAAACTAGCCGTTAAGAATAATAATACCCACTTTTTGAAATTTTATACATTTTATCTTTCAAAATGAACTTCATTTTTGGATTCAGAATATTGAAATTAGCTTAGGATGACTTTTTTGTACTTTTCTGATAAATTTCATATTTTGATGAATAGTGAAAATTACTAAATTTTAATTAAAAACAACTTTTTTAATCGAAATAATTAATAGTGATAAATTATGAATTTGAGTGATTGTAAAGTATAATTAGATTATATTTTTACCATTTAATCCAATGATGGTCATTGGACATAATTTCACATTTAAACTGGACATAAGCAAGTGTCAATCTTTTTATAGTTATTATTTCTTAAAAACACGCTATTTGTTTTGACAACGGGAATTAGTTTTTAAATTAATTAATGAAACTTATATGTTTTTAATTTGGTAAAATAGACATCATTTTTGAATTTATAATATAAAATATAGCTTAGGCTGAATTTTTGGTATTTTTCTGAGAAACATCAATTTTTGATCAATAGTGAAAAACATTGAGTTATTGGTTACAACCGATTTTTTATTTAAATAATTATTTATTTTATTTAAATTAATTAATGTAAAAATATATACATAAAACTTATATAAGTTCATTTTAATTCATTGGAGTCAGTTTATAATAATTTTTGATATATAAAAATTTTATTGAACTCTTCACCGTCTTTTACCTACCTCCTAGGAGAATTTGAAAATTCACATAAGACATAATTTTACCGCTTCTGTGAGTTGAATTTAGAAAATATGAGAGACAAGTTTACTATAAATGAGTAAAATATGGTTCAAAAAGATAAAAATGATTTTTGTTGAATAGTAAATTTTTACTTTTATTTACCACGGTTAAAGGTAAATAGGGTAATTCAAGGTAAAAAGAATATTGTAATAATTCAAAATTACCTTAACACATGTCCTAAACTTATTGGATGAGTAAAGTCTAACCATAGGAATATTTGGGTCAATTTTGGGACCCCATGGAGCCACTTATGAATGATAATGACATTTTAGATTAATTAATTCAATATAAAGGCAAAATTGACATAAACAAAAACCTTTTAGTAATTAATTTTTATATGGTGTTATATAAGTATTATTTTTTACAATAAATATTCATTAGAAAGATAAAATGAATTACTACATAATTTTATTTTATTTATAATTTTTAGACATTAAATAAGTTAATTTATTTATGACGCAATGATGATGCATTAATTACCATATTAATGAAAGATTAAGATAATTGATATTATAATACCCAAATAAATGTAATTTGAGACTTTTTATGAATTAAAATAATTTTATAGGTTAATAAGACATATTAGGATTGGTTATATTAATTTTTGTCGAATTAATAATGCTGTTATGAATTTATCAAAAACAAAATACCCAATACTGGAAAAATTGTCATAAAAGAGTTTTTAAAACAAATATTATATTATTAATTGATATTCTATTCCTAAAAATCTACGGTTCGGCCAAAGGACTTATATCATGATATTTGTATCATTAATGGACCACATGGGGGTATATTGAAAGTTTATAGTAATTTTATTAACCATATAATATAAAAATACCTAGAGACATGGTAAATGTTAAACTAATTAACTAAGAGTTAAAACTAAAAGATAAGGTTAATAAAATGCCCTAACCTATCTGAAACCTATTGGTTGAGTGGATTTAGACCCATCCCCACCTTATCCTCAAAATAAATCAATTATGAGCAATTATAATCCGAATATGAATTTATTATAAAATAATATTTTAATTTTTTCCTATGGTGCCCCTCAACCCTCTTATAAAAGGGCACTCACCCTTCACTCTAATTCACACCTTCTAAGACAAGTTTCTCAGACAAACCCTTCCCAGATAACCACTCAAATATCCTCCCTTAAACCTAGAGGCATTATTTTGATCATAAATCAAACCTAATGATCCCTTTTGATCAAATCAAAAGGAAGAACCCGAAGAATAGGTAATGATTTCACCACCCCCTTTCATGTTCCATTCTTCTTCCACTTCCTTTTTCTTTGTTGTTTCCATTCTAAAATAATAACTCCAGCATCTTCTATATAATGAGATGTTATTATAAATATGGTATAACCATATTCAATATTCTATCCATCCTTTGAATGACATGTCACCATATGTGCGTACGTATGGCTTACCATCTCCACGTCGTGGTGTAATTGTTATTCAAAACATTATTATTTAGTTGGGTATAATAATGATGTGTAATTCATGTAAATAATAATGATTATATATATATGATATTCCATAAAATTATATTTTATTTCAATATCAAAAGAATGATTTTTCACTCGTGTGTACGTACAGACTATTGTCTCTAAGAACGCGATGAGATTCATTCCCCATCGTATCCATTCAAGACTAATTATTATTTGATGATTAAAAGTAATGTTTAAGAACTTTATATAATTATGTATATGATTAAGATACAAACTATCCATAACAAACATGACTTATGCAACAAAGCATATAAAAGAAAACGAGTAAGTTAACATCCAAAACGATGATAATACAAAAATATTATTAACAAAACATTATTTGAAGATCATATATTATATCATAACTATGTATATGGTTCTTGTATAATTTAATAACAATGTTTTAACTATTATAAAGGAGGTTAACATACCATAAACTAAGGAAAAGTAAAAGGTAAGGGTTTATTTCACAATCTCTTCATTATCTGAGGTTGTTTATACGAAATTATCTACTATGACCTCTTTATAATCCACATCCATATTTCTTAAAAATATATTTCAAAATAAATTTAATATTTACTAGACAATGGGTTAATGTAATTTATACCATTATGTGTTTTTAAAGGAATCTTTCCGTTGTTTTCCAAAAAAGGTACTTTTTGACCTTTTTAACAAATTTAAGGTAAGAATGTTTTTTTAACTTATACGGCGGGTGCGGCTATTTTCCACCGTTATAACATCATCAAAGCTTCCTATACAAGCCTATAAGGATATTTTGAAAGTAAATGTTTTATTTTTATGTGACCTTTAAATGATTTCAAAAAGATATATTTCTCTCAAATAGTTTTTATTTCATCTATGTCAACATCCTTTGATGGATTTTAAGTTTATTTGACATTGATTTATTATGATACAAAACAACCATATTGTAATGAATTTTTTGTGATAATTTTGATAGTGGATGTTCTATTTTTATACCATTCATGGTTTATAGTTAAAGTATTGACATTTCGTATGCTAGTTTTAATACGAATGTTTATGATATGTTTAAACCTTTTCATATGAGGAATGTATTGGACTTAGTAAGTGACGGGTGGAGCCCGCTATAGATCCTCGATGCATCGGTAGGTCTCATGAGACAACAAGACATGGAATTGGCTGAGGCTCTTTCCCAATTTGAATTATGGTTTTGGTCGAGGCCTTTATCATTTTTAGACGTCTTGGCCGAGGCCTTGAAAAAATGTTTCAGAATGTACGGTATTATACATTCCCTCATTATAAAAATAATATTGATGGTTCATGTGGTCATTCGACTAGTAGAATACCAATGATTATGTTTTATTATGGCATTATTTACTCATCTCATACTCTTTCAATAAAATTATTCATGTTTATTATTGGTAAAGGCATGTGGTATCAATTATTCACCACACTTAATATTTATGTTATTTTCCGCTGTATTTCTTACCCTTACTGAGCGTTTGAGATCACCCCTTTCTCTGTTTTATTTTTCCCAGGATTCCAAGAAGTGTATTTTGATTTATATACAGGGTTAAGCCAAGTGAATAATGGCATTCATAAAGGATTATTTATGTTGTTTTTCATGTTATAAAGTGTAATGTAACATTCATGTATGTAATCTATTTTCCAAAACTGCTAAACCGGTCGGTCCTTCGGGACATGATTCAATGTAATCATGACCATTTATTAAAATAATGCACCGACTCTAGGAAACTGGGGTTGGGGTGTTACATACCCGATACACAACAATGGGTTTCTTTGAAATCTTACGTTGCACACAACATTGGGTCATACTGAAAAATAATAATATAATATTATTTTGAATTGTAGTTAACGAGAAACCTTTGTATTGGTGGGAATGAATAGAACTAAGAAAAATATGATTATACCTATTTGTTAAATGTTTTTTACATTTATCCAATAAAATTTGGAGGCTTAAAATGTGAATGAATCAAATTTCAAGCATAAATACTTTATTATTATTTAAAAGGTTAATTTATCGTCTTTTGATGGAGAACCCTCTTTAAATATTGTTTTTGTAACTTCTATATGTTATATTTAAAAAAACAAAATTTTTCTTTAGATCTGGGACATCAAAATTTACTTTGGGTAAATTTTTGGTATTTTTCTGGTAAAATTCATTTTTTAATGAATAGTGAAAATACTGTATTTTAATTCAAAACATAATTTTAATCTAATTTATTTATATGGTTAGATTATCTTTTTAATTTTTTTTAAAGTGTAATTAGATTAATGTTTTACCATTTAATCCAATTTTAGTCATTGAAATAAATTTCACTCTTAAATTGGACAAAAATAAGTGTCAATCTTTTGATAGTTATTATTTCTTAAAAACATGCTTTTTATTTTGACAATGGGAATTAATTTTAATTTAATTAAGGAAATTTCTATATGTTTAATTTGGTAAAATAAAAATCATTTTTGAATTCGGAATATCATATATAGCATAGGCTAAGTTTTGGGTATTTGTTTTTTGAAAACCTTCAATTTTTGATGAATAGTGATAACACTGAGTAGTAGTTAAAAACCAAATTCTTCATTTAAATGAAAATTTACCACTTATATGATTTTAATTATGAAAATTCTACATACATGGTTTCTATCAGTAAGAATATTTTTGTTCAATAAGATGAAAATAATTTTTGGTGAATAGTAACTTTTGACTTTTATTTACTACATTTAAAGTTAAAACGGGTAATTCAAGGTAAAAATTATATTATGATAATATAAAAATAACTTAACACTTGTCCTAACCTTATTGGGTGAGTAATGGTTGACCCATACAATCCTTGGGTGAGATTTTTGGCCTTTGAATGTCAATTGGGTAAGATAATGACATTAATAACTTCTTATTTAAAGTAAATATAAAAATATAACAAACATGTATTTTTTTGAAAAAATAATTTTAATGTAGGGTTATAAAATTGATATATTTGACTATAAATAGTAATTATAAATATAAAATTATTTCCTACATCATGGTATTTTATTTATAATTTTTAGACATCAAATAAATAAAATTATTTCTGACACAATAATGATGCATTGTTTAACTTATTAATGATTGATTTAAATAAATAAGATTCTAAAAATTAAAACAATATCCAAAAACTATACAATTCTTATCGGATCATTTAATTTCGAACAAGAGTAATCTTATATTATACTTTAATATGTTTGGGACCATTAGAAACCGAAAATCATTATATAATAAAATAATCTTTTCAAACATTCCTAAAGAGGACCTCCTCCAACTTATAAAATGACCTCACCTCTAACCCATTACTCACACCTCTCTATCCCCATGTATCATAAAAAAATGACCAAATAAACTCTAAATATGTCTCTATTACACCTATAATCCTTACCATAGATATAAGGCACTTCAATAAATAATTTTGGTTCAAACCAAATGGAATTACCCGATTTAAAGGTACCGTCTTCTCTTAAGTTCTTTTCTTTTATTTTACTTCTCCAACCCCCAAAACTCTTTTTATTACATTATTTTCTAACAAAACCATTATAATAAATATAATAGGTTGTTTTATGAGAATTATTACAACTACACTTACACACACCTCCATCTAATTGGTAAACAACATACTGTTTTTGTGGACGGCGAACTACTACCTCACGAAACTATGATTGTTCAATTTTTCCTACCACCTCTTATGGTGGCCATTAAGAAGTAAATATATTTATATGTGATATATATTATATTTATATTGTACATATACTTCTTTATTTTTCATTTATATCATACCTTTATGGTTTCCATAATGGGTAAATATGATTATTTCATTTGAGAAAGTGCAGACTACTGCCCCCTCAAAGTGATATGACTCATTCATTCCATACGTTGAACATATAAAGGATGGAGTTAATTAAATTAAATAACTTCTATATTATAATGTAATTATAGTATACCTATGTATTATTAATTTTTCATTCCTTTAAATATAAAATAAAAATGAAAGTAGTGTTTATGTGTACGTACGGCTTACTATCTCCATGAACGATGTGTTCCATTTATTAACTCCAAATGATATGGAATATGATAAATACATATTCACTTAATATATATTATATATATGATATATAAATCATTAATATCATTCTGGATATAATGGAATTTTGACCAGATTGACAATTTGTAATTATAACAAGTTCATTTTTCACTAAGTTCCAAACATCAACAAAATGTCCGATATGAACTCAAATAATTAACTGATTGCAATAAAAAGGTAATAAGTGATATAAAATGAATAATAAACTTTTAAAATTTTCTTAAGGAAGAATAAATTTATTTTATTTTATTATTCAAGAAGAAAACGGAACATACGTGTCAAGTCGGACACGAGGTAAGAGGTTTCTTATCTCACTTTTAATTTCGTGAGATTTCCATTGTTCACCACTTATTTATTGAATGTGGGGTATTTTTTACTTCCATTTGATATATATTATCTGGATTATATTTATATTCATGGTATTCTTTGATTCATTTTGTGGTAATTAAGTGTTGGTCTTACGACTCGATTGATTACAACATGGTAAAGGGTTTTTATCTCACTTTTTATTCCCAAGAGATTCACGCTATATTTGCCACTATTTTCTTTTTTGTGGTGTATGTACTGCCCATGAATTTATTATTTGTTTAATATAATTTAATTTATTGGTATTTACATCTTCATTTTATACTATTTATTTTATGTGTTTTGTGTTTCATGAGTTACCAAGTCAGTAAGGGAACCTTTCACTGTACTATTTTACTTAAAGACTTATTTTATATCTTTTAAATTTCAATTTTCTTATGTTGTGATATGTTCTTATTTATCCTTTTTTCTATAAATTTTATTTCCATGTAATTATATACCCTTTCCTCTCTCATCAACTCATTTTATAAATTTTATAGTGACATCATTAGGCTGTCGAATTTCTGTAAGAAAACTTCTAAACCCAATTTTAATTATTTTGGTTGAACTTATAATTCTTGATTATGTCATGCTATGAATATATTTGAATAACCTATGAATGTTTTAAACATAATATACAATTATAATTGTTGTATTCTTATTTTCACACATAATTATGTCATTTATTTGTCCTTAATCTAAGGGCATGATCTTTGCAAAGTACTTTGTCTCAATGTATATTCCATTGAGGTTTTTTTGTTTTTATACACCAATTAACTTTTATATGGTGTATATACTTCCCTTTGACATATTATATCATGAATATCCTTACTCTCATGATATTATATGCTTTCATTAATTTTATTCCTCAATTATTTGTATTCAACCATCTCTTATTTTGTTAGGAACTCTTTAACTAAAATATCATTTTAAATGTTTTTCATATTAAATCTTATAAATATTTCCCAGGAATATCCATGTTTTTTTAAATGTTTTTAAGGATTTATTTATCTGTAAATTAATGTTTTAAAATTTTAATTTCTTTAAAAGCTTGAAATTGGTATGGGGCACTTTGATTCAAAAATATCTTTACTAAATGTTTTAAATGGTTTTGAAAATTGTTTGATAAAGCATTGATTATGTCAATAACATGAAATGAAATATTGTGATTGTAATGTGGAAATGTTAGCTTTCCTTTATGTTGGTTTTATGTGTTATGAATAATTTATAGTTATTATGGATTGTTTACATATACAGGTGGTTCCATGATAATCCTAGGGAGGGTGAGCCCAAGATAGCACTCCAATTCATTGGGTAATGTGACAGAGTTAAACATTAATTTTTCCCCTAAACGATTTAGGGAATATACTATGATGGGTATTCCAAATGTAACTCCCTACGTAGATGTGAAATCTAAAATGTATGTATGTTATGGATTCCACAATTTAACTTTATTATTTGTGATTACTATGTGTAATTCATATATCTTATGATTTCATGAGGTATGTTAAAGAGATTATGTTTTGTATGTATTGATGAACTAATGTTTTCTTTATTTATTTTATAACCCTTACTCTGCTTTTTATGCTCATCTCGTGTTTTTGAAATGTTTTTCACAGGGTATAAAGCAGGGTAAGGGAAAGGAAGAACACAAGAAGATCTATATCAAGAAACTAATTATTGGTTTATTTTAAGAATTATTATTTTATGAAAAAATTGATATTTATTAGAAGTTCTACATGGTAATTTTTGAGATATAATGTAATAGTTATAGCATAATTCTCTAAAACTCTAAACCTGAAAAGATCCTGAATGTGAATTATTATCTTAATTCAAGATTATGTAATATTTAATGCTGGGGCCTTATATCTTTCATATTGGTCTGATTTTTTGGTCTATCACTTATTGAATGAATTTCATATTCAGAAGAAATAATTAGATAATTTATTTCATATAGTATTGGATACAACATGTAAGACCAAGGATAATGTAATGGCATAATTAGATCTTTCCCAGATTTTCAGGCGACCAAAACTTGAACAATTTGAAAATGTCATATAATAAAATAAAATTATGCTAAAAGCAACACATCCAGTATCCAAAGAGAATCGATTATTTTTTTTAGTGGATTATAGATTTGAGACATCCATATTGTTATACTTCCAATTTGGGTAGATGTGTCAGAAACGGTAATATTACCGGATCAAAAACGTCCTGACAGCCATGTTATAATGGAACAACATTTATCGATTGGATTCAGAGGTTTTTTGAATTCAATGATTTGTTATGTGCTAACAAAAATATCATGTTTTTTCCAAGACATTTCTGTGGAAATAATTAACTACAATCCATTAGTCAGACTGCAAGAAGATGTTGTTTTAATTTTATGTAAACTGGGAAAGATCTTCTCGCATGATCTGTCTGACTCAATGGAAAATTTGATATTATATTTTCCACATGAAGAAAAATGCAGAGGTCTGATACAGTTCCAATAGATGTACCCATTCAAGATATGCATGTAGAACATGAAGAAAAATGTATATAACAAAGTATATGTTGAAGGTTAAATTACAAAAGCTGATTTTCAAGAAAAAATTTATTTTTTCTCCTTTTATTATTTTCAATCTGAATATCTCTCAAAAAAATTATGGGTCGTAAATTGGAAAATTTTGATGATGAAATGGGAAATTAATAATAATTTTTCAATCAGTCTGAACATGTATTCAGTGGAGTTCATGAACGATGGCTTTCAGATTATGCACATCATAGAGCTTATATATTTTTTTTCTCAACTATGAAGAAATGAAACCATTTGTATAGTGAGTGATCCTATCACTCATTATATAATTTTGTTATAGTAAATTAATAATTTTTTATTTTTTTGTTATATGATAATCATATTAGGAAAAATAAATCCACAAATAAAAACATCTTCCCTTGAATAATATTGGAAAAAAATGTTTTTTACTGGTTTCAAAAACTGGTAAAATAAATTATTTTTGGTTTACATATAAAATCAATTTATTATCTGTCATAGTGATAATTTTTTTAAAAATATTTAGGTATCTCAATATAGTGATAAAATTGATAATCAATTACGTGTATTGAGTAACCCACCATAAAAAATGGTTAAACCTTATAATTCATATGTTGTGAATGGTTTTGAATTTCAAAAACATGTATATAGGGAATCAAAAAAACAATGAATAGTGGTGTTTTCTTGAGAGGATCCCATTATAGAAAAATTGATGTTTACTTTTATGAAAATCTGGAAGAAATTATTGCACTATGTTATTTGGGATAGTATTACATAATGATGTTTAAATGTTAGTGGTTAGATAATGAGAGAGGCTTGAATTTTCATACAAACTTTGGAATTATTGATAATAAATATAAAATTATTCCTATAGAAAATCAACCATTATTATTATCCCATTAGGCACATCAAAATTAATATTCAAAATATTTTGGTACATCAAGAGAGTTGAGTGATTGGTGGAGAATATAAAAATTAAATCTCATGCAAATTAGTTTAATCAAAGTGAGTGTGGTTCCACTAAAGTGAATGGAATTGACATTTCTCAAGAGACTACTACAAATACATATTTTTTATGAAGATACATGAATATAAATGATGAATTCCCACATTTAAGGGTTAATGGTGATAATGGTGTTAATGATTTTTTAAGTGAACATGAAATAATAAAAGAAGATGAAACTGAAAATGATATAAAAGTTGATGATGCTGAGGAGGTATATATAGAAATTGACATCATCAGATATGAATATGAGGATGAAGATGAACATTGACAAAGATAAATATTTCTTATAATCATATATAATATATATCATTATATAATAGTAGTTTTATGCTATTTTCAAACGACAGTCATTTTATATTTCAGATGGATAATGATTTGTATTGTTCGTTATAGGAATCTGGTCTAAATTTGGACAAGTAGGCTATTGGATCATTTGACCCTCATACTACTGGTGGTTCAGGGGGGACATAGATGGGGTGTGTTCTTGAACGATTGATGATTCCTGACCCAATCCATGAGCAATTTCCACGTCTTGGATTCAATACATACATGCATATGTATGTTTACCTATGTATTTTAGTTAGTTTTCAATAATTTATTTATATACTAATTGTTTGATTATGATTATTTGTTCTTTTTTTCCTATCTTTACACATATAGCTAATATAAAGGGGAGCACTATATTGCACAATAATTTTTCTGAAGCATGGGTCTCATGTGATTAGATTCCCATTGATGTGAAGCACCGCCTGTTTAATCAATGGCTACTATGTAAATAAATAATATTTATTTTGAAATTAATTTAATTAATAACATGATATTATGAATTATTTATAGGTTTTCTAGTATCCCGTCAATGAGAGAATGTGTGATACTATCTAGAGGGTATGGTAGGGGACTATGTATTAGCATTGCAGTTAGTTTTTTGCACAATTTGAGAAGGAATGAAATGAAGAAAGTAAGAGTGGTTGATTTTGATGAGTCTGGCCACGCACATAGACCTGATTACATTTCATCTCAGGTTTGGGATGAATTTTTTTCACACTATTTGGGTGGTATATTTTAGATGAGATCATAGGTAGGCCAAAAACTAGGGGAGATGGGAGGTGACACGTCAAGCTGGTAGTCATACATTCCATATGCATATGGATCATATGGTATGTACTTTTTTTAAAATATTTTTTAAAACTTTTAATGTAAAAAGTTTTTTTTATATTCATATAGGT
This sequence comes from Viscum album, assembly GCA_963277665.1. NCBI lineage: Eukaryota > Viridiplantae > Streptophyta > Magnoliopsida > Santalales > Viscaceae > Viscum > Viscum album. The sequence continues at coordinate 1,782,659,579 of OY728122.1, forward strand.
TGTATAATAGCCTGAGATGATAGAGTTCGACATTTATAGGAGGATGTACAGTTATCCGACCAATGCAAATATTAGAGGTTCTTACTAGCATTAGATTGTGATCAGTATATTTTATTTGACTTTAAAATTTAACTACAAATAATATTCTAACTATTTTAATTTTAAATTGAAATTGAAGGAGTCATATGAGGCTGTAACGTCTTACATACAGAATGAGATTCAGTCTGAGAGAAATACTAATACTAGGGCCCACCGATTTGATTAGACATCATGGATCCAGGTGACCCAGTACGCCTTCAAGAAAAATCGAGTTGTTGGTATCGGCTCTCGATTAATGCTTGTGGATTACTATGGCATCTCTGTGTTATAAACATCCAAATCAAGAGAAGTTCACAGAGAGTCATCATCATCTACTACACAGTATCCGGAGCAGATGTGATCTCTGAGTAATAGTATGCATAGGGAGCAGGAGCAGATTCATTAATGGCAGTAGTAATAGTAGAAGGAATAGCTCCTACGACAACAGTAGCAATAGCAACAACAAGATATGTAGGAGGAGATGCGTTGATTATGGAAGCAGTAGGAGTAAGACAATTTTTTGAACATGTGACCTCTGACTCGTGGTTTAGGTATGAGGTTCCCTCCACCATCTCCTCCACTTCTCCAGCTCCTTCAAACGGCCCTCCTCATCAGTGTTCTATTTATATTTTTTGATAAAAATATAAATGTTAATTTTTTTATGATATTAAATATCTACATTTCTATATAGTGCATTTTTATATATTGTTGTGAATATTACACTTTTTTATTTATTTAATTTTTATTTATTATTTATTACTTTATTACATTATTTTATTTTTTATTAATTTTACTATATTTTTAATTATTATTTTTGATAATTTTATTTTGAATATTTTTTTATATTTTTCACAAATATTGAGGTTTTCATTATTTTATAATTTTTTATTATATTAGAAATAATAATAAAATTGTTTTATTAATAATAATAATATTATTATTATTATATTGTCAATATTATTCTTATTTTTACTATATGAATTTTATTTTATTGTTTTCTAATTTATTCTATTTTGCTAATATTAATTTTTTTTATTTCATTAATATTAATACTATTTGATTATTATTGTTATTATTTATTATTTTATTCAATTTTATTTTTTCCATTTTTATACTATTTATGATAGGTACCGTCGCAAATATTATTTTCTACGATCCATCAATTGTTTTTCAAAAACTAGGCAAGGATTTTTACAATGTGACCCGTCAAAAATAGTATTTGTAATGGCCCATCACAGAAAAATAGTTTGAAAAAAATGGAAAATCTTTTTGTGATTGGTAGGCATAATAAGTTATTTACAAAACCATGAGGAAGATATTTTTAACGGATCATCATCGTATCAGAAATAGTTTCTTTTTGCGATAGATTGTCGCAAGAAAATATAATTTTGATGCCCTTTTCTACAATGGGTCTTTTTTGACTGAGCCCCATCACAAAAGGGTATTTTCGATAGGATATCATCACAAATGTACCAATTTCCAGTAGTGGAAGTAGTTATATATTGTCTATAGATCGTGGAAAAGGGTATTTCAATAAAGAAGGGTTCCTGTGAGGATCCCTCTTATGTAGTTGGGGATTTTTATATTAATTCATTGTGGTCTTTGGTTTTGGATCAGGGAGGAAAATAGTGATGGTGTTATTATAAGTCTTGGGCACATCATGGAGCTTTTTTTTTGAGTGGTTTGTGGTGTCATGTTCCTGGAAAGTTGATTTGTAATCATTTTGATGTTTTGGGACACCATCGGTATGACTTTCCCTAGGTTCAACATGATTTCCAATCTTGGGTGGGGACTTATAATAGGGTATATGTCTTAGTTGAGTCCTAAAACATTCACTAAAACCTTGTGGTGTATTTTTGGAAAAGAAATTGAATAGTGAGTTGAATGGTATTGAAATTATAGGTTTTACATTTTTCATAAAAAAATCAAAATTTAACCCTTTTTGAGAATTTAATGAAATAATATTTTTTAAACAAGCGAAGGAAATTGTTTTTCAAGGTGTAGATATCTTGAATAAATTATGTTAGTACAAAAGGATTAGTTAGGAAGAGTTTTTCATGAGTGATAAAGATTGTTCCACTTTGGAATTATATTTTATAGGTGTCTCTCATTATCATGAGGTTTTCCTTTGGATATTTTATTTTTAGAATCATGATTTGATCATGCTGAGATCATTGGTAATGTTTTTTTCCTTTTTGAGATGTATCATCAGGAAATGTGTTCTTATGGATGTCATGTTCTAGCTATAACATTATTGTAGGGAGGTTCCTTGAGGGATAGTTTTTGTTAATTTTCTATTTTCCTCTCAGATATATTTTCACATTCTCTAGGATGAGAATTTTTTAAGAGGTATCTCATGTAAGGGTCTAGATTTTATAGAGACCTTTTTTTTATTCTAGGATGGTTGGTGGTTCAAGAGCAGTTTTCTAAATTCTAGGATTTTTAAAAATTATTTTAAAATATATAAATTAATTTTAAAATGATTTTACATTTATGGTAGTAATTTTACATTTTATAATTTTAAGAGGAAATTAATTTGGATGTTTTAAAATGATTTTATTATTCTTGGAAGTGTTTTAGATTAAAAAATGTAATAATAAACATATTTCATAATTATTTATAAGTTATTTTTGATTAAAAATTAATACATTCAATAAAATATGTACCTTTATGGATTAAATAAGGGTTTTATAAGGGTAAAATTTGATTTTAAATGGTTGGGTAAAGGTAAACATGATATTTACTTATATGTGTGAGTGTAAGATATGTTTTTATTCAGTTTAATAAGTTTATAATGGTTTTAAATTGGCTATGTAATGGTAAGATGGTAGTTTTAAACCATTCATAAAGGTCAGTCAAAATACCTTAATACTATTTAAGGGTAACCAAGGATTTTCATAATTATATAAAGTTAACGGAAGTTAATGATACAAATAATTTGGTTTTTTTATGTAGTTATACTAAGCTCCCATCTTGTAAGGTTACAGGCCTTGTCACATTTAATTGAGGATTTATTTTAAAATATTATTTGAATGTAAACCCAATTTAACCTCACACAACGAGCTACCATCACATTAAGATAGAGCGTGGTCGAGCCATAGTGTAAGGGTAATTCAGTTTACCTTAATGTTGAAAGATTTTGCTGCATAAGGGTGAAAGATTTATTATACTTTGTATGTATAATATAATTTACCACTATGCAGTGTTATACTATTTTCATGGGTAAATTATTTACTGGTATTTTCATGGTTTTCTACCTCCATTCCAAGTCCAAACTATGTGAAATCATTTACAATGATATTTAAATCCTAAAATACATGAATTATATTATTTCAACAGATTTAAACCTAAATATAATATTTATAGAAGATTAAATCACATCACTATTATGTTTTTCTTTAAATTAAAATAAAATTGTTATTTTAATTAAAGTTTCAATGTTTTATGCTTCAGTTTTGGAATTTAAATATCTAAACATTTCTCCCCTATTTTTTATTTAATTAGGTCTATAATACAAAAGATATCTACCAATATGTTTCTAAATATTCAACAAGTTGAAAAAACCCATATACTCAAGGATTCTAAATCTTACATGTCTCCCTCACTATCATATTTCGTGAGTAGTTGAAATTTTACAAGTAATATAATATACCATGTAGGGTATCTCAAGACTTGTCTCTTATAATCTAAAATTAATAATATTCAGTATTTTTGTTTTTATTTCTTTCTAATTATACTTTTTTTATTATTTGGATAGTTACTATTTTCAATAAAGAGAATGATTTCAAGGAACATTGTAAATAAAGTAAGAACATAACTATTAGAATGAACTAGGTAACAAGTGAAATTGAAGTGGAATAGAAAAGTTTTATTTGTTTCTTATATTTCCCATGTTATTTCCATTGCAAACCCCATATTATTCATGATTAATTTTTTCATTTCTATAATGATAAACATTGATTATGTTTAATGATGTGTTAACTACTATTGCTAATTCAATATGGTTCCCTATAATGAATATTCAGTTAAAGAAGGAAGCCACGATGGAGAAATTATAGAATGTGAAGTATAAACAATGTTAATAAAATTACCAGTGCCCTAAAATGTAATTTTTGATTGTTTATTAATGAAAAAATGTGTATAGAGATGTTTTAAATTATTATAATTTCCCGAAACATAGATAAAACTGGTTTGTGAAATTAAAATTTTAATTGTGGATGATTAACTAAAAATGATTGTGGGTTATAAATGAAGAATTAATAAAATTAATGAATGGTTATTTATTGAATAAATGTGTTTAATGATGAATAAATGTATCTGTAATGAGGTATGGAATGATGAATTTTTGGGTATTGATAAATGAATAAATGGTAAAATGAATATGGAAGGAATCTCTTTTTTAATTTTAAAATGGAATAAAAATGTTAAGAAAAAATATTGTATTTATCCCCTATGTTTTGTGTAATTGTTGTAATGTTGTTGTTGTTGTTTCCCTATTATGCCATGGGTTGTTTGTTGTGTGAGTATTATATTATGCCTCGAAATTTTGGGAGTGGTGTGTAATAAGAAAATATGTGGTGGAATGTATTATGGTATATAACTGATTGTGGGGGTTACAAATCCTGTAAGGGCATTGATGGATCACAATGGATGTCTATTCTCAAGGTCTATAATTTAGAGTGATTGGTATATATTCATGGGCTATTATGGAAAAAATAACAGGGTGAGTGAGTAGTTATATCGATGAGAGGATGATCTAATTCATAATGGTGGTAATACATTTTATAGGAGGGAACAAGATTTATTCTCAATATGTTCACAATAAACTATAATAGATAATGGAATGGAGTTACACTACTGGAAAACAGCTTATTTGCAACGGGCCAATTGCGACGGGGTCCCGTCGCAAAAGCCCTTTTGCGATGGGGCGCCGTCGCAAATGGCCCGTTGCTGAAAACGGCGTCGCAAATAGATTTTTTGACGACAGGCCCGTCGCAAAAAATATATTTGCGACGGTATTTTTTCCCCGCCGCAAATGGTTTTTCGTTTATATATAAAAAAGTTATTTGCTACGGGAAACCCCGTCGTAAATATGGGTAAAAATAAGAAAAAAATAAAATAAATCATAAAAATCATATAATACTATATCATAATAATAATAATATTATTATTATTATTAATAAAAAGAAATATTATTATAATATTAAAAATAAAAAATATATAAAATATAATTATGAAATATTAATATAAAAAAATAGCAATAATATGAATATAATAATAAAAATATTAATAATATAAAAAATTAATATAATATTATTATTATTAAAATAAACATACATATTTATGAAAAACTAATATTAAAAAAACTCTCTAACTGAAGATTCAAGAGGGAGAAAGAGAGGAAAAGAGAGAAGTTAGAGTGATTTAAAAAAAACAGTTAGGCGTATATATAGGTTAGATTTATTGCAGCGGGATTATTTGCGACGGGCCCCTTCGCAAATAATCCGGTCCGCAATGGTATTTGTGATGGGTCCCATCGCAAATAGTAGTTACCGCCGCTGGGTATTTGTGACGGGTCAAAGCCTCCCGTCGCAAATACACTTTCCGCGTTTTGGTGCACAAATCACGCCAAACCTATTGCGACAGGTCTCGTCACAATTAATCTCATCCTCATTGGTATTTGCGACGGAACCCATTGCAAATAACGACCGGCTGACAAAACGTTTGCGAAGGCTTCCTTTACCGTCGCAAATAGTATTTACCGCCGTCGATTATTTGCGACGGGTCAAAGCCCCTCGTCGCAAATACACTTCCCTTGTTTTGGTGCGCAAATCGTGCCAAACCTATTGCGAAGGGACCCGTATCCCCATCACAAATAATTGACCATTTGCGAAGGGGATAAAATCCCATCGCAAATACGTCTTTCGTTGGACTTGTTGCGATGGGATTATATCTCGTCACAACTAACCTGTCACAAATACCCATTTTCCCGTTGTGTTAGTGGGGACTTTGCATGAAAGGGGGAGGTCATGAGGTTTATGTCATTTGTGTTTACATTACACTCTTAATGGATGGTTGGTAAGTGATGGAATTTTCTAGAATGAATTAATGTGGTTATGGATATGAATATGTGGGATCATTGAAATGCGGTTGTGGATATATGTAATGATGGATTATGGGCTTTTGTAGTTGTTGATTCACACACATGTTCATGTACTTAGTGAGAGGGTGATCATACCATATCCCTACTAGTTGGAGTGGGATAAACCCTAGGATACATGTTTGAGATGAGATGACTATATTCTAGGCCTAGAGGAAGAAGTATTATGGTGCTGATTATTGAATAGTGATTTGTTTTGGTTTTTAAAGTTCTTTTTCCTGGTTGGTTTTGATCCTATATATTTTGGTTTTTTAATTACATACAGATATTAATCTATTTAGAGGGATGATGCTTCTGAGTACTCCCAAGGATCACCCCCTCCCACAGTTTCTTATTGTTTGAAGGTTAGATCACGTGAGATGAGGCTTTTCTCTGAATTTATGGATTGAGTTTATATATGGACTATATTTTAGAGTTTATTTTAATTTTTTCATTGTGAATTCATTATGGGATTGTTTTATTTTTTTATTTTATATTATTCTATGGATTTTATTTGTTCTTGATGCTCAATATCCAAATCATATCTTATCTATTCAGGGAAATGCATTCTATATATGAGATTATATATAAATCCTCTATAGTAGTCTCCATCCAATGTCTTTCTAGAGGTGGGACTCGAGGTTCATTTTCTCCCTTTCTCCATTTCCATCCCAGGAGGGGATCCATTGAAGGAGGGGGTCATAACATAATTTCATTTATTTCGTTTTTTGTTAAATCCTATAATTATTTTTCATGGGGTAGTATCATATCATGATGGTTTAAAGAATGATATTTTGATTAAGAACATTATTGATCTTCATTATTAATCATTTTTTTTCATTCTTAAGGATGTTCATCATGGTTCAAGTTTGATTTTGTTTAAAAAAATGTTAAACATTGATTGTATTGGTATTTGGGTTATTTGTATTTCAACTCAGGTGGAATATTTTGGTGGCGTTACAATGTTACATGGTAAAATACCAAATTTAAAATATTAATTTGTATAAATATAAATATAGTAGTTTGATTATTAAAGTGTCATTATATTTATCGTGGTGTAATTTTATGTACTAGTTAAGTCTTACAAACATTTTCAATATTGTCATTGGTTTCTTTTCTACATGACATGGTGTTGTGCCAGTAGTTTCCTTTACTCCCCACTCTCTATTTTATGGGACATTTCATGTGTTGAAAAATGAATTCATTAAATATAATTTTTTTTAAGATATGTTATCTTCACTGGATTTTTTTATAATTTCATAGATATATTCTAAGAATGGGATGTGAGAGAGTAATGTGGGAATAACTATTGGAATACAGTTTGAAAACTATGGATTTATAAAGACATATAATGTTTACTATGATGATGTGGTGTGGTTTTGGTATAAGATTTTATGACTCTATAATTTGTTTCATAATATTACCAGTTGTTCATGAAATATATTATTTATTTTAACATTATTACATTTTTAGATAAAAAAAATTTAAATTGATGGGTTTTCAATAGTTCAACTCTTTATTTATAAAGTTGAAATATAAAATATAGTATAAATTATGGGTTCAAAATTCCTTATATGATTTAATTATTTCTATCATATCCCCTTGGTTATGTAGGTTGGATGTGCGGTGTTAGTGTATGTATAAAGAACTAGTAAGTGATAGTACATTTTTTCAAATAGTTGAATAAAATTCCTAGAAATCACTATGATTGTAAGAAATATTTTTTTTCAAATAAATTTAATTTGATCGATATCTTGAGTTACACGAAAAACCATGTTTATCTTATGTTTAATGAAACACTAATATTAAATGAAATGAGACATATGATTAAAATATTATTATAGGATATGATAGTTATAACCTTACCATTTGAATGAAATGTATGAATATGATTAACTAAATTATGAAAATATATGATCTATGTGTTTATATGAAAGGAATTATTTTAGTGACCAATTAATTACAAATGAAAATAAGAACCACTTTAAAATTAAGAAAATATTTTTATGAAAAAACGTTTTTTCTGTGCAAAAAAAAACATGTTTTACCTAAATAAATTAAAAAAATATCTTTCTACGAATTATTTTAATAAAATTTATATATTATATAGCCAATTAAAATTTTAACATTCAACTTAGGTATTTCTTATATAATAGATAATAGTAAATAAAATTTTATAGAGAAAACAATATTTTTTCTAAAAAGCGGTTTTGTCGCATTTTGTGCAATTATTTTAATTTTTTTCCCATATTAGAAAATTTATTTTAAGAAATTAACTTATTTTTTTAATTCAACATTTCATAATTTTCTTAGGGTGTATTTTTGATAATTTCCTAAAAATATAAAATTCTCATTGAATAGTGACAAATATGGGTTTTTATTAAAAAATGTATTTTCATTCAAATAATTTAACAGATAAATTTTAGTTTAATAATGTTTTAAAAGTAAAAATAGTTAAAATAAATAACTATTAATCAAATTTAGGTCATTAAAATTAATTTCATTTTGAATTTTAATATGAAATATTAAAATTTTGAAACATTTCTCTTTAGAAATTTTTTTTTCATCCCTTTTGTGTGATTAATATTATATTAAAATTTTCCACTTATGTGAATAAAATTTCAGAAATTTTATTATAATTTTATAATAATAAAAATTTATATTATCTAATAAGATAAACATTATTTTTTTCTATAATGAACGTCAAATATAGTAAAAAATATTACTTCAGTTAAGGTTGAAATGGGTTTACATGTTGTTAAACTAAAATGATAATGGGAAAAATAACATTAAAACATGTCAAAAATTTCATTTTAAAGAAATTTTTAATCCTTAAAACCGCTAATTTATTATAATGAATCAGTTTGGAGCTTTAGGGATTGTTCAAAAAGCAAGTGCACCTTTTTTGTTTCAAAAATTACAATTGTACCACTCAACTCAATTATAAAGGGCCACCCGCTCTCCTCTTCTCTTCACAGATCCAAAAAAGATTAGTTCTACTAACACCTACCCCAATTTCTTCCTTAATTCCCTCAAAAAATCATATAGTTATTTTTTATATCATAAATACAATCTATGAAGGTCATAGGTAAAACATAAAGAGTTTTCCAGAATAATTGGTAGTGTCTTTAACTATGTTATTTTGTTTTACTTATTCTTATAACAAATTCTAATATTTTACAACTATGTTAAAATAATAATACCAATACATCAAATATACCATTATTTTATTATTTTAATTTAATATCCTATATCCATCTCTAAAAACATTAAATTGGATATGAAATCATTATTCATGTGTACGGTAGACTACCGCCTCACGAACTGATGTTATTTATTTTTCATCACCACCTATCACTGCTAGATATAATTATGGATTTAATATTTTATTGATATATTTATGATATTATTAAACTTATGTAATTATAATACCACATCTACCATGTTACCTTTCAAAATTTTGTAAAATAAAAATATCGCTCGTGTGTACTTTAGACTATAGCCTAATGAACCGATGCGATGTGGGTTTCATTTCCATTTTACTTGGATAGTAATAATGATATACTAAATGAATATATATTATATTTGTAACATAATTATAATTATTTAACTATGATATCAAATTAAACTTCTTACTTTCCATTCAGTGGGGATATGATAACATCATTCGTGTGTATGGTGGACTACCACCTCGTGAAGCGATGTGATTCATTTTTCATTAATTCAATGAATTGATGCTAAATTGTGTAAATTTAATGAATATAAGTGTTATTTATTTATTAAAAACTATTATTTAATGGTAATATTTTATTTAACTTTATTCCAACCCATTCTTCGAGAAAAGGGAAACAACATTCATGTGTTTGTACGGCCTACCACCTCCATAAACAATGTATTTCATTTTCTATATCGAAATTTTATGGATTTATATAAATACATATACAATGAATATATATTCTATTTATAACATGGTAAATATTTTTTAGATTAGATAACTATTATTTATATAATATAAATTAATTAAAAAATCAAAATGTATGCGAAAACAAAGTAGTTATTACCCAAAACATGATTTACATATGAATTGTTTATAAATGGGTAATGAATGCTCATAAGTAAATAATATATAGAATTATATATATAATTATGGATGTATAATAGATATATAATAAAAATATATTTATTATACAAGATTTTCAAATGTATACGAAGGAATTCGAGAATTAATGTTAGGGATTTCCATATCACTTTTATTATTTTTGAGACAATTTCTAAATTCAGCACATGTTTCTTTTATTTGGTATATATACTACCCATGAATTTATTTTATGATTTTATCCTGAAAATCATGAATATTTACATATCCTTTTGAGTATTTAGATTTCATTTGTTTTACATTTTTAATGTTACCAAAGTGTTAATGGATTTTTTATCTCAAATTGACTTCATTGTGACATAAGTTATGTTATGCACCTATCTTATTTTATGGTGAATATATATTGCCCCTTTTACATTTTATATCATGAATATAATTATTTTTATGATGATAAATGTTTCATTTTATGTTATTATTTATTTTTTTCCAATGATTCAAAAGATACCAAAATTGTAAAGGTTGTATGTTATAATCTAATTATTTATCGGGATGGTTTATGATTATTCTTTCGATAATAAAATATTATGAAATATTTCTCAAGAATGTGATGAATTTTCTTATCCATTTTTTATTTCTTTAAAATACATTTTATCCATTTATTTTAATCTCTTTATGTACTTAAGAGACCAAAATATTATTTTTAAGGAAAACAAAATTAATTTTTCTCTTTATCCAAAAGCCAATTTTCTCTCATATCCATGATTTTATAAAATGTTTTAAAAATTTATCTAACATATCCAAAATATTAATTAAATAAATTTTTAACCAGTTTTAAATTTTAACAACTTTTTTAAAAGTAATATTCATGTAACATTAAAAAACAATGCACATTTGGATTTTACTAAAAATGTAAAAGGAATCATAGTTTTAAAGTGAATAGTACAAATGGTATTTTTAATGGTCATAACCAACTAAATTTTTTAAATATACCTTTATCAGTTTGCAAGGTTAGTTTTAAATAAAATTATTTCAATTTTTTTATGTTTTTCAAAGTGGAAAGAAAATTTTCTTGAAGATATGTTTTTAATGATTTTCAAAGTTTCAATTATTTTTTTCGATGCATATTTTCTAAGAAAATGATTTTAAAAATATTTTATGTTTTAAAAAGTGTTTTCAACATGTAAAGTCTATTTTCCACTATAAATGTTCCATGGGAAATATCAAAATAATTTTCCATCAGATACAACATCTGTTCATGTTACTTATTCTTTACTATGCATATGATCCAATCTATACCATTCTTATTCTTTCAATAAATGGTTTCTGATTATAATGAAAAGATGCTTGTGAACCCTCTTTCTCTTCTATGGGATATACCATGATATCATACTCATGTAAACCATAATTTCCCCAAGATTATTTTATGAAGAAATGATGAAATTGTTATGAAACCTATTTCATTTTCATAGGTTATTTTATGAAGAATGGTTTTTGAAATACATTTTTCTCATGGGTTCTGATATAATGGATGATTTATGATCTTTTTTAACACATACGTATGGTTTTCATTATGTGAAGGTGGTTAAATTATAACTGAGGTAAATGGTTATATTATAACCAAATAACGGATATAACTATATATCCCTATAATTCATTAGGTAATGATTCATGTTCTATTAGATCATAGGGTACAGAAGATGTTGTCTGAAGACCAAAATAGGGAACAAAGAGGTTATCGCAAGCCTGAAAATAGTACTTGGGTGGTTAGCCAAAGTCTAACATGTTATTAATGTATTGGCGGGTAGCCATGAAATAATATTTTCAATGCTTGTGTGTTTACCAAAATTCAATATCTTATTCCAATGCCATTCTCTCATGCCATATGTTCTTTTATTCCATTATGATTTATGTGTTATGAACTTATAATATTTATTTTATGACTCAATTTTCTCATCATCAGTATTCATGATATGGTTTTTTCATATGTTATTGTCTTGTTATCATACCCTTAGACTCAAGTTATATTGTTATATCCCTTGATTATCCTTACTAAGCATTTTATCTCACCAATTATTATTTTTCCTCTCCCTAGGTTATCAATAATGGTCTTACATAGGGTATGTATATTAAAAATACTATGTGGGAAGCTATTTAAGGGATATGTTTAAGATTTTTTAAGAATTAATATGAATGTGTATCTTGTCTCCAAATACACAGAACCATTAAGGTCCCCTGGTCAGCATTAGTGACATGTATTGAATATTCATCTAAAAATATTTAATAATTATATAAGTAAATACGGGGTTACTATAGTTAGTATTAGAGAAAAAAGAAGGGATTTTATCCTTGGGAACTGTCATGTGTCAGTGTAAGATAAAGCATAGATCTCCACCAAAAGGATTTAAAAGGTCAAGGATATTGCTTGGGATAGTGGTTTATACCACCCAATAGGTGTACGTACCCATGGAGTGTCCTGATATGTATCAATTATAGTACACTAGAAATAATTCAAGACCACTATAGTTGGTATTAGAGGAAATTTTTATTTAACATTTGGAAACTAGGATGAGAAAACATTAGTGGGAGAACTAGGGTTATGTCTAACGATATGTCCCAAGATATGTATCTGGATATCTCTAAGGATAAGTCTAAGTATAATTATTTTAATAGAAAAATATACTATAATTTTTTGAAGGATAAAATAAGTAGTGTCTAAGAAATTAAATCCTAGTCTGGATACTATAAGTGGATGTGGATCTTGTATAGTTTTACCTAGGGGTAATAAAATTGAAAAGGGTGTGCTGAGCTAGACTTGATATTCACCTAGTGAAAAACAAAGTTCCTTTATACACACAAAGTTTGAAAATCTTGGGGGATATTCTTTAGGAATTCATAAAACCTGTATAGACCATCATAAATTTTTTGAATAATTACCTTGGTTTATCCTATGGTGTTATAGATTAAAAATAATGTGTCATGATTTATACATACTATACCATATTCTTTATTATAATGTGGTTTCACACTATGATTATTTCTTCTCACACTATGTTTTTCGGTCTTATTCAATGGATAGAACCTTAAGAAAATGGGTTAATATTAAATTTTATAGGCAATGTATTTATAAGAATCCAAATGGGGTGATGAATTGGCGAAGGATATTGTGACTATACCTAATCAGTTGTCATGATATATAATCAAAAACATGCTCCTAAACTAACTCTTGGAGTCACTAATGAAGAGAAGTATAGAGTTAGTGAGGATAACATAGAGGAAAGAAGACTCGGTTTACAATATATTCTGAATTTTAAGAGAAGTACTCAGATGAAACGGTATAAGAAGATGATTTGAGTGTGGAAAATACGGATACAAATTGTTTAATTTCCAAGGAAAATGGAATTTTTTTTAACAAAATGGATGATAATAATTGTTACTCTATGGAATCATAAATGGTTGAATGTTATAAATGTGGGAGGTATGGGAATTACCCATTCCACCAATAAAGGGAAAGACGCGTCAGATAAATCAGAAAGATTCAAATATTACATCACCAATGATAAACAAAATATAGAAAAACATAAAATTAATCTAGGTATTGGGGGAACATCTAAATATCACAATCCAAATAACTCTCATATATTCCATAATTCCTTTATAATACAAAAATCATAGGGATGGTTATTCCATGAATACTCTCTATTAGAGATACTAGATTTCTACTAGACACTCCATGAAGATCAAAATATCATATATATCCAACTATCTATCGTTAATGATGTGGGAGTCACCAGGAAAATATAGATGAAGTTGTGACACCTGGAAGATGTCACATATCCTTTCTAGACACAATATAATCATCAACCAATACATTATCCCAACAATACACCCGGACACCTCAAAAGCCCTATTGAGTCAGGGAGAAATCTTACTACCCCTAATAATCCTCCACTATCCCATTGAAGGAAAATAATGAAGTTCACATGGTCTCCAACCTCTAATTCTAGGGGTATATTCCTATGATCAATTTATTCTTAATAGTCATGCACCCCCTTCATCCATTATCAAACCATCTAGATCTTTTCAATCATGATTTATGATACATTATGAACAAAAACTAGTAACTCCTCAACTTATTCCAATAATAATATAGAATGGAATATCGGCCAATAAAATACCTCAAAAAAATTCCATGCCAATGGAAGAGTTACATCTATTTTTATAAGAAAACTCAATATAATGTAGGTTCCTTACCAATAATATGTTGAAGGAAAAGATGAAAACTAGTAACATATCCTCTAATGTTTGGATGAACTACTCTATCTAATAATATTTATGAGGTTGACACATAGTTTTGAGGTGAAACTATGAGCTAAAAGAATACACCAATCTTTTCTTGGAACATGAGATAAAAATATGAACTAAATTAGATATGACAGCTATTAGTTTCCCATGAATCCTAATCATATCATCCATTAAAAAAATTACTAAAAAAATGTGAAATATAACATCCATTAATTTCATACATATATTCTACATTTAAAATATAATAATATTCAATACATAACATAAAAAACAATGATATAACTATATAGGTTTTGTGTATTTGGAATATAGGAGACATAAACAACTGATTCATAAAATATCTACATCATCTCCCTCTTATTCTTTCAAAACAAGATCCCTTTTGACACATCTTAGTAAATATATTTCTTCATGTCCTAGGAAAAATAAATATAATAAAAGTGTGATCTAAAATTATAAATAAGGGAAAATCAAGGGATATAACATAATAATAAGGTAATAAGAACATAAAAATAAATACTAATAATTATATTTTGCATATCAAAGATCATGAAATCGCATCATGGATTACATAATTGAAGTTTATAAAGAATAAAATTAAATATTCCATGAGACCATAACATAATAAACGAAAATTTTTCATACCCATAATCATAGAAAATAATTTACATATTATCCAAGGCTCACTTCCAAGACCATCATAGTAGATAAGGTCCCATACTGAACCCGATCCACTCCTCATTCTAGTCCTATATTATTGGACTGAGTTTACTACCCATTCTAGTCCTATTTATCTCATGAGAAATAAATATTTACCCAATGAATTAGAGGGATATATAGGTCCCATCCATAATAAAATTAAAACCATACATATGTGTTCAATAATAGAATAATTAATTCTTTATTTTAGAACCCAAAAAAAGAAATGGGTTTCATATACATCATTCTGAATAACATAACCCATGGAAAAGAAATGGGTTATATAAATATAATTTCATCATTAACAGATACCAACCATATAAATAATATTGATAGTATATTAGAATCCTAACCCCAATAAGGAATAAGTAACATCATATAATGTTATTGTAGATAAAAAATAATTCTATAAGATCTCTTGAATATAATTCTTGAGTAAAATATCCTTTCTTCTTTGAAAACATTTAATTTTTTTAAGCTTCTATAAAATTTTAAAATTAATCATATTCTATAAAAATAAAAATAAAAGATTTTAAGGTAAGATTATTTTAATTAATTCCTCATGAAATAGGAAAATTATTTTCAAGTCGTATAAGTTAAAAAAAATTAACTCATACTTTTGTTTGAAAATTCAAAAAGTACCTCGCTAGGAAAATGACAAAAAATTTCTTTCAAATAATTAATTAAAATTTCACATATGAGTGAAAATTAAGTTAAAAACTAAATAATAATAGTAAAATTATTTTGGAATTTTTTTTGGAAACATGGACATGAAATATAAGTATTTCTTATTATATACTTACATATAAAAAATCCCAAAAAATAATGAGATTGGGAAATTAACCTTTACTGAAGGTTTGATTACCTTCTTACCTTTTTGAGACTCAGTTATAAAGGATTAAAGAATTTTATTAACTTATTATAGAACCATATTTATATTTAAATTATCATATATAATCATCCTATATTATCTTTCCACCAGTTTGTTAATATTATTTCATTATTACTATTCTTTCGGGTCTTAACTGCTTCATTTTCCTTTCAATGTTTTTTCATATAACTCCAAGTTCTTATGCATAGGATATAGTTATATAATTTAAATAATTATATTAATTTAATATATATAATATTTATTCATTATATATATTTATTTGATAATTATTTAATGGGTAATATGGAAAATGAATCGTATCGTGTGGTGGAGAGTGTAGGTCGTACGTACGCATGAGAAATTGTATCCTTCCTTTAGTGGTAAAAGGGTAAACAAGTTATTGGTATATGTTTTTTTTATAATCAATATCAATTTATAATTATAATATATATATATATATATAATATTTTCATTATTATTCCCTTTAAATAAAGTAGTGATGAAAAACATATTATACTATATCATAGTGATAGTAAGTCATATGTATACACACATGGTGGGTTTTTAAAAGTATAGATAAAAGGAAAAATGTGGTTTTTAAATAACCATAAAAAATTTGAATATATTTTATCGTAGATTTATTACTTTATAATGGAAATATCACATGAATAGGTAGTAGAATAAGAAATAATCTTAAATAGTTGGTAAAAACTATTACATATTCCTTGGAGAACTTCTTTTAGATCTCCTCATAGGGAAACTGGGGTTGGTTTTTGAGAATATTAGAACCTATAAAATGTTCCTATGTAATTTTATAAGATAAAGGCATAGATTTTGGTCACTATTTAAGGCTAAATGTATTATGAAGAAGTGATAGAGGAGGTTCTCTTTAAAAATTGAAGTGAAGGGTACTTTGGGAATTTCAAAAAATATTAATTATAATAAATTCAATATCAATCCAAATACCAAAACAAATTCCATGTATTTGTATATAATATGTGATAAGGTTGTAACTGCATCAAGCAGTAGATTGTTTACAAGTTTTTGGTTTATTTTAAACCTTATCATTTTGATTAACCCTTAGTTAACCTATTTTAATTTTAACTAAGGTAACAAATATTTTAATATTAAAAGGTAGTAATTTTAACATATTTTATGTCAATTAGAGCATAAATAAACTATTTATAATAGTTTGTTCAATATTATAATTATTTTTTATTTTTAACGATGTATTATGGTTTTTAAAATAATTTAGTAAATATTATTTTGATAAAATATCATTAATGTAAATATTGAAACTATTCATTAAAGGGAATTTTAAAAATATCAATTCAACTTGTTAACATACAAAAAAATATTTTATTATATCCACAAGTGGTCAAGGTAATCCATAAACTTATTTGATCAATTAATTATCTCAAATTATATTTATTTTAATATTTTTGGTGACATTTATTTCAAATTTCCATTAATAAAATAATTACTACATCAGGGATGTGTAATTACTTTATATGAATATTTTTTTATTAAAACTTGAAAATAAAGTACCATTATGCAGATAAATCTTTTACATTTGATAATAATATGTATAGTTTAATATATGTTTTGGTTAACCCTTTGTGTAAAGTGATATAATATTTTAAACATGAATATGACGTATTTAATTTTCATTAAATAAAATATTATTAATACTATAACCTCATCTTAGTGGCCCAAAAATAAAAAAAATTATCTCATAAAAATTAATTTATTAATTTATAAATATAAATTATTATTCATACATAAAATACTTTTCCCCCATGTGGACACATATGGGATATGTATTACAGAGAAAGTGAAATTTTTTTCTTTCTTTGATTCAAATATTATATAAGTTATTTTCATTGGAATGTGTCTATTAAACAACATATTTTACTTCCTTATGTGTTAATGGCTGATTTTTATTCATCCAATAATAAACATTCATGTGTTAGAGTCATTTTTTAGTCTACATAATTTTATTTTCTACCTAAATTACCCAATTTATCATTTATCGTGGTAAGAAAATTTACCAAAGTTACTATACAGATTTGCCAAAAAACATGGATTTATTCCCTAAACATTGAAATTATAAACCCAAATTTTTATCCCTTTTTTAATATTCAAACCATATAAGTTTTAGTATTTAATTTATAATAAAATCGGTTAACTTCCATGAAAAACATTTTTTCTAAAAAATTGTCTTTTAAAACATTTAATATTTTTATAATAAATTCATGCATAAAATCATATTCAAAAAAATAATTGGATTATTTTTAATAAAAAATAGCTTAATAATGTTTTAAACTAATCAAATATACAATTTTACCTTGTAAATGTTTTAAAATAAAATACAGTTTTCAATAAAAGTTAGTATTTTCATTAATCGCAAAAAAATAGTTATGTTCATAAGATTATATAAAAATATAAATTTAAGATAATTTTGACTTAATAAATTAAATAATGAAATTAATTTTTTCCAAACCTTTTTATATAACTACTAAAAATTAATATTCCCTCATAAAAAATTATAAACACATTTTTTAATAAAATTTTTTTAAAAGAAAAAGGTAATTTTAATTCCAATTAATTCATATTAAGAAGGACCTTTATATTATATTTATAAAATATTTTTTTATATTTATTCCTTCCAAATTAACATATATTTTATAATTTTCATTTAATACTAATATTTTTTCATGGTCTATTTAAACTCATTGTTGCATGCAATTCAAGATATTGAAGAATTAAAATTATTTAAAGAGAAATATTTATTAACATATCGGGGTGTTATATTCTACTAACTTAAAATAAATTTATACCCCAAATTAATCACTTAGATAATAATAAATGGGGATACCAATTTCATGTCATGTCCTAAAGTTTCCATATAGCTTCCTCAAATTGGTGGTTCCACCATAAAACATTAACCAAGAAAGTGGTCTTGTTTCATTAAATATTATCTTTAAGATATGTAATCTCTATTTGTTTTTATTCATAAGAAATATATTTCTCCACTTGTATGGATTATGATTTTATTATATGTGAAGGATTTGGTATGTACTCTCTCATGGGAGATACCTGGAACACATCATGAACTTGAGTGAATTTCATTGGTATTGTCAATCAATTAAATACCTTCCCAACACAATCCATAATTTCAAAAGTAATGATATACCTATGTATTATAATGCAATTATTTAAAAAATCATTAACCTATTCGAGTGATATATTCATAGAAATAACTTCTCACCCACTTAAAACTCTATTTCTTTTAGTTGATTATCAACATAATGTTATTGTCGACTCTAAGCTACTCTTATGTGTTATTGAATATATTTGGACTCCTCTTCAATTTCCTCAACTAGATTAGGTTCCAATATCTTTCTTTCCCCAACTTCATTGTATAATGTTGGATTTCTTCACCTCTTAAAATATATGGATTTATAAGGATCCATCTAAATACTATATTGAAATTAATTTTTGTATGAAAATTTTACCAATTATTGGTGTTGATCAAAACCTCAATTGAAATTCATAGAGTGAGATCTCAATATATCTTCTATAGTTTGAATTGTCCTATAATAATGACCATATATCTAAGGATGATAAGAAGTGTTGATACTTAAAATTGTGTCCAAATACTATTAAACACTTCTCTGCAAATTTTAGGAAAACCTCGGGTCTTGATCAGATATAATAGTAAATTTTACTCCATGAAATCTCACCACATAATTAATATATATTCTAGAAAGATAATTAAGAGAGAAGTATTCTTTGATATAAATGAAGTGTTCTATTTTATGAGGTAATATAAAAAACCCATATATCGTTATGTCTTTTAGAAGATTTGGGAACTCTAATGACAAATTCCAGGGCGATGTTTTCCCATTTCCTTTCTTGTATGGGTAATGTTTGTGACATCACCCTAGACTTCTATCTCTATACCTTGACTTGCTTAAAAACCATGAAACGTGAAATATACTCTCTAATATATCTCTTTAATCCATCCCGCCCTAAATAATATTTTATTTCCTTATACATATTTTTGTTTCTAGGATGAATATATAATGATAAATTATGAGCCTCATCCAGCATATCCTTCTTTAATTCTAGTTTGGATTATATTGAAACGTAGTTTTTTATCCTTGTTATTCCATAAAAATATTATTTGATCTTATGAACATTTATCACATTCTTTTTTTCTCTATATCTTCCATTTGTGACTACATAATATTCACTTTTATAGATAGTTGAACATTCATTTTAAAAATAAATGATTTACCCCCTTCCATTAAAATTTCTAGATCCATTATTTTCAAATCAAAAAATAATAGATCTTTTGTGATCCACATCATAGATAGGAAATCATGGTTTTTTCGACTTAGGTCATTTTACACCTTGTTCTCTTTCTTAGGGCGGTAATGTATTGAGCATTCATAATCATTAATTAACTCCAACCATCTCCTTTGGAACATATTAATCTCTTTTTGAGTGAAAATATACTATAAAATTTTAGGATCAATATATATATATATATATCACACCTTTTTCCATAAAGATAATTCCACTATATCATTAATGAAATTATTAACATTTCTAACTCAAAAAAATGAGTTGGGTAATTTTTCACATGGATTTTCAATTATTTGGAGTCATAAGAAATCACCACATCATTTTTCAGGATAAAAAATCTGAGCCCCTTCTTGGATGCATCACTAAAGATCAAAATGTTTTCTACACTATAGGATAGTGTGAGAACATGTGGACTAACTAACCTTGTTTTTAGCTCCTTGAAATTATCTTCACATTCCTCCATCAATATATACATAAATAATTTTCAATTCAACTTATGATGTGGATGATATAATCATAACGAATATTTCATAAAAATTCAATAATGTCAATCTAAACCAAGAAAGAATTGTATATCAGTTACCATTGGTGGTTTAGGACAATGTTAAATAACTTATTTCTTTGTTGGATCCGTAGATATACCATATCTTAAGACTATGTGACCTCAAAATGAATCATTATGAATCCAGATTTCACTATTGGTTAATTTTTCATAAATATTATCCTTTCTCAATGTCTTCAATACAATCCTCAAGAGATCTTTATTTTCTTATTTTCTCTTTGGATATAAAATAATATCATCTCTAAAGACTAACACATACTTAAAAAACATAGTCTATAAAGACTATATTCAATAAATCCATGAAGATAGCGGGGGAATTTTTAAGACCAGAAGGCATCACTATAAATTCAGTGTAAATAACTTGTAAAATTTTTCATCCTGGGTATATCCTCTTTATTTAACCTTAATTTATGATATACAAAACATAAAAACATCTTGGAAAAGTATTCAAATCTACGTAGTTAGTCAAATAATTCATCAATACATAAGAGGGGGTATTTGTTATTGATAATTATATTTTTATGATCTTGATAGTAAATGTCGAGTCTCATTGATCCACCTTTCTTCTTAACCAGAAGAACATGTGCACCCCAAGGTGATAAACTAGATAATATGAATCACTTAACAATAACCCTTTTCAGTTGCTTCTTCAATTCATGAAACTCAATTGGGTCCATTATGTAAGGAGTCTTTGGAATAGGAATATCATCTACTATGTGCTTTATTAATAACTCAACATCACAATTTAGTGCAAGACTTGTTAATTATTTCAAAATGATATCAAAACAATGTTGTATAAAATTTTTTTCCTTGATAGTGAGTTTATCCCTAACCATATGAGATATATAACCTTCATTTAAATGCATTAAGACCCACTCTATAGAAGTAATTTCAACTAGAAGTTCATATTCACCCTTGCATGGATAGATGATCATGGATTCAATTATAATATGAAATTGTAATTCCCTTCCTTGGTAGTTGATATGATCCCCATTTAGAGAAAGAAAATTCATTCCAATAATCATATCAAATTCAACTAAAGGAATGATCAAAAGACTTGTAGGATGTACATTCCCAAAAACTTCAACTAGAGAAAAATTATAAACTGTTTTGTGACAATTATTCCATTCTGAGTTGTCATAGTTAACTAAACATTTAATATTTGAAGTAATATGGTGATAAACTTTGGAAATTAATTAAAAAAGAGTCTATGGATTGAGAAACAAATAAAACATTATCAATTTTAGACTGGATGGAAAGTGTACCTTTCACCATATCATTATCGTACTCTGCATCGCCAATAGTGATCTCATCAAGTTTCCTTTCTTTTTTTCCATAATAGGGTATTTACATCGATTATCATCAGTAATCCATGGATTGGTTAATTGGTTATCATAATTCCCATTTTCCTTCAACTTGAAGCATTGACGTGTTGGAGGTTCATTCTATGTATCCTTTTCAACATTCACATCATTAGAAACATTTCCCCATCACATTGGAAGTAAATAGCTCAATGACCTTTTTTAAAACAATTAGAACATTAACTAGTAACCTGAAGATAGTTTCCACCATTTTTCTTTCAACACTTTTAGATTAAAGGAAAGTCATCTTTTTTCTCTATAGTTTTTATATTTTTCTTTGAATTCCATTTTTTTCTTCTTATCAATTCCATAAGAGTGATGGTTAACTCCGATCTCAATCTCAACCATGAGAGTGAATAAAACAATTTCCTCATAGCTACTCAAGTCCCTTATGGCTAATTCTCTATAGAGGCCAAGTTTTAATCCCCAAACGAAACGATCAACCTTACTTTCAGGTTGGATTATAATTCCAGAAGGGAACCTTGCAAGTCTTGTAATATTTTCTTCATAGGTACCAATGGGTTCATCATCCTTTTTATTAATAATGAGTAAATGATTATCCATATTTTTATGATGAATATGAGAAAACACTTATTGAAAAATAATTTCTTTAACTCATCCCATTCTATGTGGTAAATTTCATCTTGTTGCCTTGTATTCTTTATGAGCTCCCAGATTGATCTGCTTCACCTTCCAACTGATAGAATGCCAAAATTACTTTCAAATGTTCATAACATTGTAGAACTAAAAAAATATTTTTAGTTTTACTAATACAGTATTCATCCACTAGTGGATCAGAAGACCCTATAAAAGAAGGTATTTGTTGCCTCATGGAGGACTTGATAGAATGTTGTTCTCTCCATTAATCATTTGGATGTCTTTCATGATTAATTATTTCAGTTAGTTATGTGATTATTGAAAAATTATGTTTCATTCCAAATCCCATGACATTATGTTTCCCAGGAGTACAATCATTGCATTTCCCATTACAGTCATCCTTAACATGGTTCCTTCAGGTTTCATTCATTGACTAAAACTGAAAAGAATAGTGTGTGAAACAATAATCATAGTGGGAAAACTATATAATCAAGGGAAATTACTTATAAAATTTCAATTCAGAACATCTTAGGTTTTATAATTGGTTATTCGATATTTTTTACCAAAACAATTAGATCGTATCCTATACTTAGACATATCCTTAGGGTTCATACTAAAGTTTTATCATCCTATTTTCTAAAGGATAACAAATCCTTTAAGTTATACCAACTATAACGACACATAATTTTCATACATAGACACTCCATATAAAATAGAAGAATATGCATTACATAACATAACAAAACCATGACAAACCCATATATTTCTAGTGTCCTTGGAAATAGAGAAACATAAAAAATGATTCTTAAAACTTATACATTGTATCTTTCTAATTCCATCATAACTAGATCCCTTTATGAAACATCTTAGTTAATATCTCTCTTCATATCATGGGGAAAAACATAAGAAAAGGGTGAACCAATTTGGACCTTAAGGGTAAATCAAGGGAGATAACATAAGAAAAAGGGAATAAGAACATGAATATAAAATTTGAATGTTATATATAACATATCCCTACTAGAAATTAAGGTTATAACCAGGGTTTTAAACCGTTGGTATAGGCTGTAAAACCGTTGGTATAGCCTATAACAATGGTTTTCCAAACCTTAGGGCAGTAAGCTGTGAGGAAAGCCCTATACCAATAGTTTGATCTAAACTGTTGGTAAATCTCACTATATGTGTTGATTTACCAACGGTTGTTGTCTAACCATTGGTATATGTTTGTATAACATTTTTACCAACGGTTTCAATGAAACTGTTGGAATATATTGAAGACTAAACACTATACCAACTGTTTCAAAACTGTTGGGATAGTTTTTAAATTTTTCTCAAAGTGTATCAACGGTTTAAAACCGTTGGTATTGTGTTTTTTCATAATTATTGCACAGCAGCCCCTCTAGTATACACCTACATAAAAAATAGCATAAAAACCACATACAAACAGACTTAAAACACATAAAAAACTCCTAAAATAGCCCAAAAAACACATAAAACCCTAAAAATCTTCCAACCACGTCATGTACTACAATTCCCTAATTCAATATTCATATGACAACAATCATCTAGTAGAGTTGATTAACAGTTTCAATAACTCGGACAATATTTACACCCATTTCAATGTTCATATGAAAACCACTCTTCCAGTAGTAATTCAACTCAGCCCTTCACAACCCCCCCCCCCCAACCTGCATAGCCCCCTACCTCCCAATCAAATTCTAATAGGAAGAATAGTCTGAGAAATAATTATTGGAGTTGAATAAGAGTTTGAAATTGACTCAAATCCCAATTTTTTTTTCTGATCCTAGATTTTGGTATGTAATGATTTGTGATGCATTTTTCATTAAACCTATATTTTTCATAATATATGGTGAAAAGTTGTTTTATTAGGAGTCTCTTCACATATGACCCCATGAGTGAAACTTCCCAACTCATGAAAAATAGTTTGCGACTATCATTGATGAGTGTAAATTTCATTTGTTTTATTCACTTAAAATGATATCCTTTTGAAACAAAAGAGAGACACTTTGAGTGGGGTCGGCCACAACGCACCTCGGATTGAGGCGAGGTTCCATCTTCCATGTCAAAAATAACCCAAGGATCATTTTTCTAAAGTATCAACACAATCCGAATGTGTTTGGTTGGATTTCCGTATGCCGGTTATTTTTACTTAAAAGCGTATCCATTTAAAAAAAGAAAGACACCTTAAGTTGTACCAGTCACACAACCCCTCAGATTGAAGCGAGGTTTACTCGTACACATCAAAAATAATCCATGGATCCTTTTCCTAAAGTATAAACAGGATCCTAATGCGTTTGGTCAGTTTTCTGTATGTCAGTTGTTGTTTTCACTTAAAATGTTGTCCATTTCTAAGAAAAGTGAGAAACTTTGTGTGGTGTCGGCCACACTGCACCTCGGATTGAGTCGGGGTTGACTCATACACATCAAAAATGACACATGGATGATTTCCATAAAGTTACAAAAGAATATGAATGCTTTTGGTCAGTTTTTCGTATGACAGTTGTTGTTTTCACTTAAAATGATGTCCATTTAAAATAAAAGAGAAACATTTTGAGTTGTGCCGGCCACACCATGCCTCATATTGAGACGAGGTTGACTCATAAAATTAAAAAATGACCCATGGATAGTTGTCCTAAATTATCAACAAAATATGAATGTTTTTGGTCAGTTTTATATATGATAGTTGTTGTTTTCACTTAAAATCTTGTCCATTACAAATAAAAGTGAGACAGTTTGAGTGGTTCCTACCACACCAGCCCTCAGATTGAGGCAGGGTTGACTCGTACACATCACATATGACCCATGTATCATTTTCTTAATGTTTCAATAGAATAAGAATTCATTTGATCAGTTTTTCGTATGTCAGTTGTTGTATTCACATAAAATGATGTACTTTTGAAACAAAAGAGAGACACTTTGAGTGGTGCCAGCCACACTGCAGCTTAGATTGAGGCGTGAATGACTTATACACATCACAAATGACCCATGGATCATTTTACTAAAGTATTAACACAATCCGAATGAATTTGGTCATTTTCCATATGCCAATTGTTTTTACCTAAAAGTGTATCCATTTTAAACAAAAGAAAGACACTTTGAGTGATAACGGCCACACCGTGCCTCAGATTGAGGTGGGGTTAAATCTTACACGTCACAAATGACCCATGTATCCTTTCTCTAAAGTATCAATGGAATCCTAATGATTTTGGTTGGTTTTCCGTATGTCAGTTGTTGTTTTCACATAAAATGTTGTCCGTTTCAAATAAAAGTGAGATAATTTGAGTGGTGCCAGCCGTACCGCACCTCGGATTGAGGCAGGTTTGAATCCTACACATCACAAATAAATCATGGATCGTTTTCCTAAATTTTCAACAGAATATGAATGTGTTTGGTATGTTTTCTATATGTTAGTTGTTGTTTTCACTTAAAATGGTGTCCATTTCAAAGCAATGTGAGACACTTTGAGTGGTGTTGGCCACAACGCACCTCATATTGAGGCGGGGTTGACTCGTACACGTCAAAAATGACTCATGGATCATTTTCCTAAAGTTACAATAAAATCCGAATGCGTTTTTTTAGTTTTCTATATGTCAGTTGTTGTTTTCACTTAAAATGATGTCCATTTTAAACAAAAGAGAGACATTTTGAATGGTGTTGGCCACACCGCACCTCGGATAGAGGCAGTTTTGACTCGTACATTTCAAATATGACCCATGGATCGTTTTCCTAAAGTTAAAATGGAACACGAATGCCTTTTGTCAGTTTTCTGTATGCTAGTTATTGTATTCACTTAAAATGATTTCCTTTTGAAACAAAATAGAGACATTCTAAGTGGTGTCGGCCAAACCGCGCCTCAGATTGAGAAGAGGTTTACTCGTACACATCACAAATGACCCATGGATAGTTTTCCTAAAGTATCAATACAATCTGAATGTGTTTGGATAGTTTTCCGTATGCCAGTTGTTTTTACATAAAAGTTGATCCATTTTAAACAAAAGAAAGACACTTTGAGTGGTATAGGTCACACCGTACCTCGGATTGAAGCGTGGTTTAATCTTAAATGTCACAAAGGACCCATGGATCCTTTTCCTAAAGTATCAATAGAATATGAATGTGTTTGGTTGGTTTTCCGTATGTCAGTTGTTGTTTTCACTTAAAATGTTGTCCATTTCTATGAAAAGTGAGACACATTGAGTGGTTCCAGCCACAACGTGCCTCGAATTGAGTCGGTGTTGACTCGTACACGTCGAAAATGAACCATTGATATTTTTTCTAAAGTTTCAACATAATCTTAACGACTTTGGTCAATTTTTCCGTATGTCAGTTTTTGTATTCACTTAAAATGATGTCCTTTTGAAACAAAAGAGACACACTTTGAGTGGTGTCGGCCACACCACACCACAGATTGGGGCGGGGTTGACTCGTACATGTCAAAAATGACCCAGGGATCATTTTCCTAAAGTATCAACATAATCCAAATGCGTTTGGTTGGTTTTAAGTATGGTAGTTGTTGTTTTCACTTAAAATTCAATCCATTTCAAATTAAAGTGAGACAGCTTGAGTGGTGTTGGACACACCAGCCCTCGGATTGGGGTGGGGTAGAATCGTACATGTCACATATTACCCATGGATCTTTTTACTAAATTTTCAAGATGATTTTAATGCCTTTTGTCAGTTTTACATATGTCAGTTGTTGTATTCACTTAAAATGATGTCCTTTTGAAACAAAATAGAGACACATTGAGTGGTTCCGACCACACCACGCCTTGGATTGAGGTGGGGTTGACTAGTACATATCAAAAATGACCCATGGATCATTTTTCTAAATCATAATCACAACCTGAATGTGTTTTTTTGGTTTTCCATATTCCGGTTGTTTTTACTTAAAAGCGTATCCATTTTAAACAAACAAAATACACATTGAGTGGAGTCGACCACACCGTTCCTCGGATTGAGGGGAGGTTGACTCGTACACGTCAAAAATGTCTCATGGATCATTTTCCTAAATTATCAACACAATCTGATGTGTTTGGTCAGTTTTAAGTATGCCAGTTGTTGTTTTCACTTAAAATCATGTCCATTTCAAATAAAAGTGAGGCAGTTTGATTGGTGTTGGACACACCGGCCCTAAAACTGAGGTAGGGTTAACTTATACACGTAACATATGATCCATAGATCGTTGTACTAAATTTTCAATAGAATCCTAATTCCATTGGTCAGTTTTCCATATGTTAGTTGTTGTATTCACTTAAAATGATTTCTTTTTGAATAAAAAGAGACACAATTTGAGTGGTGTCGGCCACACCACTCTTCTAATTGAGGCAGGGTTGACTCGTACATGTCACAAATGACCCATGGATTGTTTTTGAAAAGTATCAACACAATCTGAATGTGTTTGGTCGGTTTTTCGAATACAGGTTGTTTTTACTTAAAAACGTATCCATTTTAAACAAAAGAAAGAAACTTTTAGGGGTACCAGCCACACTATGCCTTAGATTGAGGCAAAGTTGACTTGAACACGTCACAAATGACCCATGGATCCTTGTCCAAAAGTATCAACAGAATCTGATTGTGTTCGGCCGGTTTTCCGTATGTCAGTTGTTGTTTTCACTTAAAATGTTGTCCATTCCAAAGAAAAATGAGACACTTTGAGTGGTTCTGGCCACACCGTGCCTTGGATTGAGGTGAGGATGACTCGTAAATGTCAAAAATGACCCCTGGATCGTTTTGTTGAATTATCAACACAATCCGAATGCATTTGTTCAGTTTTCCATATGCCAATTGTTGTTTTCACTTAAAATCATGTCCATTTAAAATATAAGTGAGACATTTCAAGTGATATCGGTCACAACATGCCTCTTATTGAAACAAGGTTTACTCGTACACATCACATATGACGCATGGATCGATTTCCTAAAGTTTCAATATAATCTGAATGCCTTTGGTAGGTTCTCCATATGTCAGTTATTGTATTCACTTAAAATGATGTCCTTTTGAAACAAAAGGGAGACACTTTGATTGGTGCCGGTCACACCGCGCCTCGGATTGAGGCGGTGAAGACTCTTACACGTCAAAAATTACCCATGGATCATTTTCCTAAAGTATCAACACAATCTGAATGCATTTGGTTGGTTTTACATATGCCAGTTGTTTTTACATAAAAGAGTATTTATTTTAAACAAAATAAAGACACTTTGAGTGGTACTGGCCACACTGTGCCTCGGATTGAGGCGGGGTTGACTCATACACATAAAAAATGACTAATGGATCGTTTTTCTCAAGTATCAACACAATACAAATATGTTTGGTCAGTTTTCTGTAGGTCAGTTATTGTTTTCATTTAAAATGTTGTCCATTTCGATTAAAAGTGAGACACTTTGAGTGGTTCCGGCCACACCGTGCCTAGGTTTGAGGGGGGGTTGACTCGTACATGTCACATGGGAACGTAGAGTGATCACGGAATGACCGCGGAGTGATTGCGCATGATCGCGGCATGACAGCGGCATGACCATGGCGTGACAACGGTGTGACCTCGGCGTGTCTGCGGCGTGACTGCGGCGTGGTGGCCCGATCTAGCGGCATCCGTAGGGCAGCATCTTTCAGCCAGGATTCCAAATAATTCCTATGTAGTTGCCCTTCACATTATTGAAACTGATCTTATGTTATAAAAAACAGACTCTTGATTTGGGATTTTGGTATGATAAAGATATATATTTTATATTTTTTGTTTTTAAAAGTGGTACTAGGTAGTTGAAACTACTGATTGAGAGTCAAATTATAACACCCTAAACTATCACTGTGAGTTTTAACAAATAGAACACCTCTATTAAAGGGGTTTTATTATAAAAACATGACTTTATTTATCAAATGAAACAATTATATTAAAGAAAACTTATTCAAGATATACAATTCAATATAATTAAACAGAATTAAGAAAGAAGCTAAATTAAACTTAAATCATTCTTAAATTAAAGAGGCTACGAGAGGGACTCTACCTCAAGGGGTGTCTCCCATGGGTGTCTTGTGGTGTGTAATGTCTATCTATGACTTTTTTGGTGCGTCCGTATTGTGGGAAATGTGTATATCATGGTGAGTTTAATAAATATATTAGTCAATTAGAAAATACACCCATAGTCAATAGATATATACCCAATTTTGATAGAGAATACCATCCAAATAACCAACACAAAAATAAGAGACCAATATTTTACTTTACCAATTCCAATTACATAATATATGCAGCACCAACTTATGTTTTATGAACCAATCAATTAAAGGGAATGAAACTCCTCACAATAATCCATAAAATCTCATATAGCATCACTCACCTCCAAACCATTATAACATCATTTGGCTTCCATATTTGGTAAAAAAATAAAGAGTTATACTGAATTCAAAAATATCCATACCAGATTGAAAAAGGATATCCAGGAATTTTGACGTCCCAAACCAGGATGCCTCTCATTAGTGACCCGAACCCAGATGGCCACATGGCCTCAAGCACGTCTACCAAAATTCTAAATGTTATTTACTAATAGTGAGAGCCTTTGGTGTGTGTAGGGGAGACTATTCCCTCATTACCTAAGTTTCACAATTTTTATATTATCAGTTAAAAAGTATAATAAAGATAACAATGGGAAAATTTTGGAAATGGATGAAAATAACCAAATCTGTAATACCAATTAATAACAGAATCATAAACCGAATGATGGTAATGTACGTCATGTATCAAGAATAAAAACATTGTTACAACTAGTAGGAAGTAGTACTATGCAAGAGGATCATTAAATTCTAAAATCTGACCTAGCTTATTGAGCTACAACGCAATCATCAGCTACATGCTCCATCCTTTGTCATGTGATTAGTCATGCATCTATAAAATGGTGCTTCCACATATCTAAACATATAATCATGTAGTTTATCTAGGTACCCAATGACATCTTGAACAATGTGTGAGATAGAATTCATGTCGGTGACCACTAAGAGGTGTATAACTATCCAGTCTATTTATATAACATTTTAATATAATGATATGATAAATTAAAGTGACAACTAAAAAATCTAAAAGGGTTTTCTATGGTTCTAGAGAAAAAATATGAAAGGGTTTTCTGTGAATTTGTTTCATGAAGAAGGAAGAAGTACTACATGGGAGAAGGAGAGGTCCCACCGAGAGTTCGCTTTGTAGATATTTTATTCACAAAGAACATTGGATTTTATGGTTAATTATTTCTTATTTATTATGTGAAAAATAATTAGGGACCACATACTATTTTTCAAAGTTGAAGAAGATACTCCATATGTTCTGTTGTGAAAAAGATAAGTGAACAATGTTTCATTTTATATATATAAATATTTTGATAGAAACATGATACATACTTGTTATGTAACACACATAGTATACAAAAATGAAGTTGAATAATATCTTCATGTTTGACATGATATTAATGAAATGAGTGATTTTTATGAAATACTATGAATAAATATTACAAAAAATTTCTTATGTGTTCATGTACATGAATCTGTAATATTTGGAGCATTGAGATTAAAAAAAACTATGAATCTTTAAAATTAGAACATAAGAAAGAGTCCATGCCCTTATAAATGTATATGTGTAATGAAAACATTAATTTGACAATGTGTACATTGATGTAGTTATTTGAGTACACAATTTGTGAAGGGATTAGTGAATCATAAAACTTTCCAAAATCCCTAGAAATAGTGAAAAATTATGTTATCTTTCTAAATAGTGAAATAAATGGAGTAATGTTGAGAATAGAAGGATATCCTTAGCTAATATGAGAGGAGGTTGAAGGAGTCTAAACTGAATGAGGGATTTGCAGCTGATCGGATGGAAGAGTTTCACCTGGGAAGGCGCTTCTAGGAGTCCGGAATGTGCTTCTATAAATGGGGCATGTCTGGGAGTTGGGGGTTCTGTTTGTGTGAATTTTTTTGGGGGGGATTCCCAACGATTTTTAATAATTATTGGGAAAAGCATGGATTTCCCAATGGTTATTAAAAACCATTTGGAAATCCCTCCCTAACCACACCTTTACCAACAGATTATTAAAACCATTGGTAAAGGACATCTATACCAACGGTTCTTTTGAACCATTATTATAGAAGGGTTGGGAAAGATAACCTTTCTAGTAGTGTATAAAATATCACGATATCGTGTTACAGAATAAATCATACATGTTCATAAATAATAAATGAACATATTCAATGATAGAATAAATAAATACATGAAATTTTGGTATACACATAAGTATAAAAAATAATTTACATATTGGTCAAGGCTCACTGCCAAGACCATCATAGTGGACAAATTCCCTTACTAAATCGAGTTCACTCCTCAATATAGCCTTTTATTACTGAGTCGGTTTTACTACCTGTTCTAGTCCTTTATATCTCATGAGATATAAATCATTAACCAATTCATTGGATGGAGATATAATTCTTACCTGTAACATAGTGAAAACTAAACATATGTGTTCCACAAGAACATAATTCATTCATCATATCAGTACCTATAAATATATATGGTTATTATAAATAACAATACATCATAACATAACCCATAGAAATTAAATGGGTTTAAGAAAGAATAATGATAGTATCCCTTAATAATAACCATAATAAATTATAATTAATAAAAAATAATTCTATCTTAGATAGAAAATAATTATTCAAGATCGCATAAAAATAATTCTTGAGCAAAATATCTTTTCTTCTTTGAAAACATTTTTTTTGTGAAATGAAATAAAATTTTAAAAGAAAACATTTTCCTAAAAAATAACCTTGTAATGTTATAAAGGAAGATTAAAGGAATTATGGCATCATGAAAGTAGAAAAACTCATTCATGTCATATAAGTTAAAAAAATATTCCTCTTGAACTTTTTCTGAAAATGTCAAAAAGTACATCATTGCAAAAATAACGGAAAGATTCCTTTCAAACCGTTTAGTAAAAAATCACACATCTCTAAAATCACATTGAAAATTTTAATATAATAGTGAAAATATTTTGTAGAAAATTATTAAGAAACGTTTATATAGAAGATAAATATTTCTCGTTATATACTTATGTATTGACAAATCCGAATAATAATGAGATTGTGAAATTAACCATTATCATAGGTCTGATTTCCTTCGTTCGTATATGAAACTCATGTACAGTGGTTTAAATAATGTTATTAAATTATTATAGAAACATATTAATATTATAATATCATATATGATCCTATTATATCATCTTACCACCTGTTTGTTAATAATATTTCATTATTACTCTTCTTTTGGGTGTTAACTACTTTATTTTCCTATGCATGTTCTATCATATGAGTCTCAGTTCATAAAAATGGGATATAGATCCGTCGTTTACATAATGATATTAAGGTATTTTATATCAGATATATTCATTATATACATTTATATAGTCATTCTTGAATGGTGAATATGGAAAGTGAATTGCATCATGTCACGGAGAAGGTAGGTTGTACATACACATGAGCGATGGTATCATTCATTTAATAGTTAAAGGGTAAGGAATTGGATGGTATATATTTTGTTATAGGATCATAATAAAGGTATAATTATCATATATATATATATATATTATTTTCATCATTATACCCATGCAAATAATGTAGTGATGAAAAACATATTACAGCACGGTGTGGAGATGATAAGCCATACGTACTCATGCAGGGTGCGATTGTTTTTCATAGGATAGATAAAATATGGAATATGGTTGTCAAATAATCATTATAACATACCATAATATTTTTAATAATATATTTATTACTTTATAATGGAAAAAATAGATGAAAAGTAATTATATGAAGAAATAACCTTGAAAGAGTTGGGAAAGACGATTACCTGTTCCTTAGTGAACTTACTTTAGATCTCCTATTTGGGAAATTAGGGTTGTCATTTAAAGTAGATGCGAACCTCTATAATGTTGATATTAAATTTTAGAACATAAATTGAATGATTTTGGTCGATCTGGAAGGATAAATGCGATGATAATAAGTGAGGGAGAAGGTTCCCTATTACAATCGAGGTGAGGGGAAATTTTAGAATTTCAATAAATATTAATTTATAATAAATTAAATACCAATCCAAATACATCCAAAATTTTATGTATTCAAATATAATATGATATACGGTTTTAAAAGCACCAAAAAAATAGATTTTTTACACATTAGGTAATTATTTTAAACCTAATCATTTTGATTAACCCTTAGTTAACCTATTTTAATTTTATCTAAGGTAACAACACTATTAATATTAAATGGTTTTAATTTTTACTTAATAAATGTCAATTTGACCATAAATGAAAAATTTATAATGTTTTGGCCATATTATAATTATTTTTTATTTTTTAAGATATTTTATGATTTCTAAAATAATTTAACGATATATAATTTTTCTAAAATATCATTAGTGTTAATTTTTAAAATATTCGTTACAGGGACTTTTTAAAATATCAATATAACAATTCAACATGAAACTAATTATTTATCAATATCCCTAATAGGTGAATGTCATCTATAAATTTAATTTACCATATTAATTATCTAAAAATATATTTATTTTAATATTTTAAATGCATTTATTTGATATTTTCATTAATAAGATAATTACTACATCAGTGTTGTGTAGTTATTTAATATAATTATATGATCAAAAAATTTAAAAATAAAATACCATGATGATGATATATATTTTAAATTTCATAACAATATTTATTGTAATATATATTTTTTGGTTAACCTTATTTTTAAAATTATATAATATTAATGTTATATCATTAATTTACATTATGAAAATTATTAAAAATATCATAATCTCATCTAAGTTGACCAAAAAGTCAAAAACAATTTACATCATAAAAATAAATTTACTATGTTATAAATTTATATTAATATTAATTCATAAAATACCTTTTCTTCATGTGGACACATTAGGTATATTTATAACAATTAATGTAAAATTTTGTGTCTTTCTTTTATTAAAATATTATATAAGTCATTTCTGAGGGAAAAAAGTTTGTTAAACAGCTTATGTTCGATCCGTAATTGTTAAGGGTCGAATTAACTTAATAAAATAAATTCTTTCATGTCTTAGATTCATTTTATAGTCTTCATTATTTTATTATTAACCTAAAATACCCAATTTACCCTTTACGATTGAAACAAAAATTTCCAAAGTTACTATTCATATTGGCCAAAAATAAAATGGACCTATTCAATAAAATTGAAGCTTATGAATCCAAAGTTGGAACTAATTTTTCAAAATTCATAGCACATAAGTTTTATAATTTAATTGGTAATAAAACTAGTAAACTTCCATGAAAAACAATTTCTCGGAAAAATGACCTTCTCAAACATGAAGTGTTTTTATAATAAATTTCGATATACAATCCTTTTTAAAAACCATTATTGGATTATTTTAAATAAAAATTAACTAATTAAAAATAAAAAAAATCCAAATTTTTTTTACCATTTAATAACTTTAAATGAAAATATAGTTTTCAATAAAAGTATTTTTCTTATTCCTTATAAAATAAATTTTTGTAGAAAATAATATAAAAAATTATTTTAAGATAATTTTTCATAAAAAATTCAGAAATTAAATTCTTTTTTCCAAACCATTTTCTTTCAATTATCAAAATTGATATTTTCTCATAAAAATAAGATAAACTCATTCACAAAAAAACATATTTTTGAACTCACAGTTGTATGCAAACACAAGCTATTGAAGAATTAAAATTATTTAAAGGTAAAATTTATTAAAATATTGAGTTGTTACTTGAAACGTTATTCATGAATCTCCACTAAATTTTCTTATTTAATTAGTTGTCCCCTAATCACTAAAACTAAATCACATCGACATTATACATATGGTAACTCCCTGATGAAATCCATTTAATTTTTTTTCCAATTTCTACTTGGGTACTTCTATAGTCAATAACGACCCTCTACAGACTCAATGCTTAACCTTCACCTATTGAGAAACTATACTATGTTCCAAGAACTCTACCATTTACCAATTCATCCAAGACCACCAAAGCTTCTTCCTCAACCCATGATGCATCATAGAAACATTTGGATTCCCCTCTAAAGGTGTTATATGAAACTCAAAGACAAATACCTTATTAAACCACTATGGAATTAATAACCTCCCTAAAACCTATTTTTTTCATACTATGACCATCGCTCTTGAGCATCACCATGGTCATCATGGTCTCATAGTACCACTACCTCTAAGTATCCCAACTGAGTCTCCTCCACCTATAGTGTCAAGGATTACTCCACCATCATGTGCAAAATACAACATTTACCATCGAATACCTTGGATCCATTATTTATCATTACGAGTTCCTCCATCCATTTCCAACCATCCACAGAATCCCAAACCATATCACTTAATACTCCCAAACCATATTGCCTTGAGAATTTTGAATCAACATATCAACAATTACATTACCCATTCAATTAATTTGGGAGATCTCAAAAGCATAATACTTGAGAAACTTCATCCAACTCCAATGGTATAAATGTAGATCTCATTGAGATAAAATATATTTCAAGATCTTATCATCCATGATGATCAAAAAGATCTCATCAATGTGATAATTCTTCAAAAAAAATGATCATTGATAACTCTTTATCATGAGTTTCATAGATAAACTTGTGGGTATGTAATAACCCAGACCAAAAATATATTTCCTTCCTCTATTGAATCAAGATGAATCCCTATCCCAAATAAGAAATGTATTAGAAAACCTAGAACATCAAACCCTCCTTATGAAAATAAATCATCAGGGAACTGATCATACTATCTTTTAAGTAACCAAATTCTACCTAAAATAGATCAATATAAACAAAATCCATGTCCATCCAAGTCAAATATATTTATGGGGATATAATCTAAGGGAAATTATCCACAAACCTCTGACAATATCTTATAAATCCATGTAAATAGAGAATTTCTACAACATTATTGGGTGTTACCCATAAAACAACTACTAAAACCTTTAATGGGTATATGTCCACACCCTAATTAGGCACTGTGATCCTAAAAAATACACTTCTCAAATCTATAAATTGTAATTGGATAGCTTTACATAGAACAAGTGTTGTTGAAGAACCTATAAGAAAAATATGAGATGATCAGCATGTTCCTCCACTCACTTTGACTAGATCCAGATATTGTCAATATTCATGACTATGAATGGGTATATGAACTCATAGATCATTGAGTTAATGATCTCCATGAACCTAGTTGAATCATTCATAACACCGAATGACATGTCCATCAACATGAAGTTCTTATACTGGAACCTAATGACAACCTTCAGGAAATCCTCATCCTTCATCCACATCTAGTGATATCCAGACCACAATTCAATCTTCAAAAACAATTGTATCCCTTTATCTATTCAAACATATCATCAATCCTTTGAATGGGAAATGGTACAAGACTGATATCTGATTCATATTTTTGTAGTCTATACACAAGATTATTTAATCATTTTCATTCATTGAATGTAAAATGAAGCACCCCAAGGTGCTATAATGGATAATATGAATCCCCTTTCCATCATATTATCAACCAATATACTCAAATCATAAATATATATAGGCTTAATATGATAGGTATTCATTGAAATGTGAAATGAACCTGGTTGAAACTCTATCACAAACTCAACACCGTGTTTAGAGGGTTGTTTCGTAACCTCATCCATCCAAGAACTACTATAAAACCCTTGAAGCTTCCATTTCCTAAACATCCACTAATAGCTCTACCAACTCAGATAATAAAGGCTCCAACTTCCCATGACCTATACAAAAAAATTCTCACAATTGAGTACCACTCACTATCCCTCCACATTAGAAAACAAATTTGTCCTATAAATGAAATCAATGATTTTATGCGTAGAATATAGCCAATATATGATAATAAAACCATCTTATGGGTATATATATTGAAATAAGAAATCCCATATTGGCTCATGTTTCCCAATCACCTATCTATATCCCCAGAACACATCAAAAAAACCTCATAAACTCCAACCAACGTAGATAAATCTAGGGTAAATAGAGGTATATCCACATTAAATCTCAATGAATAGATGGAATAAGGAGAAATAATGGTGTGTGAGCCTCTTACAATGAATAAGTAAGAAACTAAGGTAGATGATAACCGGATCTTGCCTTATAATACCTCTGGCCCAATTGGAATTTCCACCTTCATCACATGTATCATCCTATACACAACTCATATCCACTCTATTGATGGCCTCCAAGATCACACTCTATCCTAGATCCCTATGTAAGGGGATTATCATGAGACTACCCTCTTACAACTCTATCTTACCTCTACTTCTAAGAAAATGTTGGTGGTCCCTGTAGCTGATAAAACCACATAAGAAACTACTAAACAGGTGAAAAGGTCATCGACTTCCCTTTTGAAATTATCTTTCTCGAGTTATTGGACACAAGACATGATGGTGACCTTGACTCCTATTGACATATCATGAAAATGGGAACCCCCCTATAGATCCTTCAGATCCAAAAACACCAAAATAATGTTAA
Organism: Viscum album; assembly: GCA_963277665.1. Classification (NCBI taxonomy): domain Eukaryota; kingdom Viridiplantae; phylum Streptophyta; class Magnoliopsida; order Santalales; family Viscaceae; genus Viscum; species Viscum album. The sequence continues at coordinate 1,782,698,276 of OY728122.1, forward strand.
ACTGTCTTCAGAGGTCTGTTCCAAATCATTTGGAACCCCAATTGTCTAGAAATCCGTGACCCACTTCGAAAATCCTTATGCCTCAAGATTAATACTTGTAAGATCTCTTGAGGATCACCACATAGAGAATTAATTCACATGATAACCTCCACCATTTACCACACCACCAAATATATAACATTCTTAAATGGTCTGAATTCATAGTTGATCGCTAGACGTAGTGCCTCCCCAAACACAATGCTTGGGTCTCATCATCTGGGAAGATATTTGGACAAAAATACTGAAATTTACTTGAAATTAATTTTATGATCCCACAAACTCATTATCCAATATTAAAGGGATAGGAGCTCCAATATCTTTGTTTCATTCATCATTGATGATAAGAAATCCAGAAAAAACTCCTTTTAGAATTTATCAATGAAACTTATTACTATTTTTAGTCACCAGGAAACAATATCCACTACTAACACATAACCCCTTGCATCTTACTAATGTATAGTGGAACCCAAAACTCAGACCGACCTCAAATTATGAGGAAATAAATCTCATGATATTATAACCAGTTCTTTGTATCTAGATCATAGATTCTACCATAATAAATTACCAAACACTGCTACTGAAATGAATGAAAGTCTCTATGTCATTCCTCATCCTCCTCTATTGGGTTGATCCTCTAATGGTCAACTGAATATTCCTGATGAGACTATTCTACTTAAACTGCATGTAGATGATGACCAAGATCCATTCATGAAATGTAAGGAGAAACCCAAGGCCAGGTGGCAAGGAATTTTAGCAAGAATTGTCTAATATGTTTGTTTAATTCCCAAAACTCACCCAAAGTCAATCATTAATACCAAGAATTATGATGTGTTTACCTATCCTTGGTCCCTAACCTAAAAATGGAACCGCCTTACTTGGTGATTTTGTAGACTTAGGGACCTTACATTAGATCATGGGGGCCTAAAATCCAATTTCCTAGCTTCTCTATTTGGCATATATTCAGTATTGAGATAAAATGAGACTTTCCTGACAAACCCATGAAATCCTAATTGTTCCTAACTCCAAAATCCATCTTATCGCTCAAACAAAACCATTGATACCTCTGTATTAGGACACTCTCTCTATATGTACCCATCCTAGGATTTTAATTAAGGAATATAGATCATAAACCTTGAGTCCCACCTCTAGTTGGCCCCTGGTTGGATACTTGCACTGAGGGTATAAAAACTCAAATATGGAAGGAATTTCTATAAATAATAATAATGATTGGGAGATAGGATAAATCATCATCAAATAAAATCCAACACATAATATAAGAATAATCCAAAAATATCCCACAATACATGAATAATTACAAAAAAATTAGAAAAAAAAGTAAACAAATAAATATTAAATGAAAAATCCTAGAGTAGTTACTCAAAAAAAGCACCAATATCCAAGATATTAATGACTAGATCGGTCACCAAAATCTTCTTAAAAGCCTAAAGAATGTTTTTTATACATGTAGGGTGATCATTACATGTGTACTCACTTGGATCATATGCAAGGAAACACTTTCACTTGTGAAAATATCATACTAATGCACTAGTGAAAATAATAATAATTGATATGCACCTAAACTAGTCAACAATCCAATAACAGCCTCACTATGTAACTCTAACCAAAAAATCATCCAATATAGTAATATAGTATAAAAATAATGTAAAAAAAGGTTCACTATTACCACTTACCAAATGATTTTCCACTTTCATTCCCCAACGTCAAATGTTTGATGCTCTTATTTCTTCCATGTGTATTGAACCACCTATATATCCATCATTGATGTGGGTTGGGATGAATATTTATATATCACTACCTATAATAGGGTATATCAAACAACACAAGTTTCATTCCTCCTTATATCACAATCTCACACAAAAAAACTAGGGAAGTAGGGTATAATGAAACTGAAGGACATCTACTTTGTTCCCTCCTCACCATGCATGAACTAAAACAAATATAACACCCTAAGAATCACTTTTAGATCTCCTAAACAAAAACATATCATTGGTAGATCCAAATCACTGACCTATATCATTGAGTGATCCCCAACACCAACCCAAATCATCATCACAACTATTAATGGAATAGTGGGGAAGAGGGGGTAGTGAGCCATATGATTCACCACCATCCTAGAATATAGGAAAAACACAAGAAACTGAAAAAAAAAATTGGGTGTTGGAATGGTTATTCAACTTATGTGGGGTACATATAAAAATAACATGAAAATAAAAGTTATATAGATTATGTGCAATACCCATCCTATGGGTTAATATCAATCGCACTACCATACTCTATATCATAAACATTATTCAACACAGAATCCATCACAATTTTTTCCACCATTAAATGTATTACACTATAAAACCACCATGAAAAACTAAAAACTTTCCCATTTCAATCGCAAGTTTCACCATTTTATGAATTAAGTAATTTTCACCAATTCCAATTTTCTAAACTATTTCAGTCACATTGACAAAGCCCATTGATTTATCATTCTTTTCATTTAATCTAATTAACATACAACAATTTAAGCCCATTAATATATTTTACTCTAGAATATGTTGTTTCAATTTTAGAATTTCAAAATTCATTCCATGATTGACCAGGAAACTAACACATCCACTTCCAATAACAAATCACCTTTATCACATCCACCACTTCCACAACACAACATATACCAAGCCATCTCACCATAACCCATCTATCTCACTGAAACTACCACAAGTCACAACTATAACACATAAGTACACATCGCATCTCATGAAAACCAACCATTTATTTTCTACCCAATATATTATACTCTAAATAAAGTGACCACTATCCCCAAAGAAACCCAAACATCGTTCACAAAACAAAAAATGATTAATAAAAATCACACTAACACATAGAATCACAACCTTTATTTCACAAAAAAAATATTTCTAATTTAGTATTAGGACATTCATTACTTTATTTTCTTATGTGGAATGGGTATTATCACAAAAATTCTATATTTCCATTGGAAACCATATTATTTGGAATATATAAGTTCCAAAACTTTTAATCTGGGTGAGATAAAATAACAAGCACAAAAAAGTTTTCATAATCATATTAACTATAACACATATAAGAGTCCCAAAAATCATGATTTTGGGCAAAGGAAACATCCATGTATAATACTTAAATAAATATCACAAAACAAGTAAAATCATTATGAGAACATTCACACATACAAATTATGATTAATATAATTTATTGACTATATTAATCCAAAATATATTATTAACACCTTGGCTATCAAAAAATAAAATCCCTACATATATACTTAAAACTGGAGAGACCACAGATACCCTACCTTAAAGAATATTTATGAATCATTGTGTAAGGATGGAACATGAGGAAGACAACCACCAAGAACCGCCAAATAATGGATTTCCATGATCAATGTAGAAGTTAGAAACAGATCCATTTACCTCAATAATATTACCAAGAAAATATATTTATTTATCTAAAACCTACTTCTAAATGAATAATTGGTGAATAACTAAGAAGGAAAATATAGGAATTGCCTTAGAATTTCACATGCTCAATCTCTCAATGCCAAGAGTCAAAGAAGGTGAAATAAATATGAAAATAACCTAGTGTACAGTAAAAAATCGAGCGAAAATATTGGAGAATGATAATGTTTTTTGGGGTTAAAGAATTTATAGGAAACCCGAAAAATAGAAGATTGCACCTCAACACAATGAACTACGATGCAGGGGTGTCGACACAGTACAAGACTATGGTGTAATGAAAGGGCCAGAAAAAATATTTTTGGTCAAAACATTGTTTGAGAAACATGTTTAGGTCCACACCATGGATCATATAAACTAAGATAAGAACTATGAAATAAGAGAAACCACAAGAACACGTGATTAAAATTCCAAGAAGATGGACATGTCACAATAAAACTCTACAACACAATTAATCTGAAAAAGAGAAAACAACCAAAACTCCTCCTCCAAGGATCTATGTTGTGGTTGATCTCTCTACATTATAGACACCCCCTTTATGGAATATCTTAATCCGCCATGCCACAAAATTGTTCTCCAATTGAAATTTCAACCACAAATCCACCATCCACTCTCGAACTCCCTCAGAACTTTCCTAAAACACCTTCATCGCCTGAATTTCCACTAAGTAACAAATAAAAAATATTTTATTGTTTAAATTATTCTAAAAAAGTAAATAATATATTATAAAAATTATCCTAATAAAATAAAACACATTTGGAAATGTTAAAAAATTAAGAGAAAATTAAAAAAATTGTGATTAAAAAGTTACAAAACAATTTTTTTTAAACATATAATATGTTTTATGTTGATCATGTGTTATTTTAGTATAGATTTAAATGTATATTATTTAAAAATAAATAACAAATATAATTAAAATCATAAATATGTATGATATATTATATATAAATAATTGAAGACACAAAACATAGTGGAATATTTAAAGAAAAAGACTATAAAACATGTTTTGTTGATAGAATAAATATTCTTCCAAACATAAATAAATATGGTTTCTATTAAATAATTAACTTTAAAATATAATAAATATAAAAAATTATATTATATTTTTAATACTAACCATTTAAAAAATAATAAAAATTAACAAATATATAGAAAAAATGAAACAATTAAAAATATAAAAAATGGGGCATAACTTAATTAGCTAAAGAAAAAAATTAATATATATAAAAGGATAAAATATTATAGATTATATCTCAAAAAATAGGTTTTTTCCAAAATTTACCATTCATAAATAAAAACAATTTCTCACAAAACATGAAACGTAAAATAATCAAACAGAAAATTAATTCACAAAGAGTTTAAAAAATTGAAAATAAATTAAAAAAATAAAAAAAACAACAACAAATATAAAAAATAAAAATAAAAAAATACATTAACATATAAATTAATTAATACCTAAATAAATCTAAATTAAAAGTTAGAAATAAAATAAAATAAATATCAATAAATAAAAACATGAATAAGATGTAATTATTGATTCCTTCATGTATATGATTAGACATTTACTCATACACAAGAGGAGTAAAATAACATTAAATCCCATGTAACACATCAAAATTAATAAATTTATAAAAAATTCACTTTTTCAAAAAAATGAATCTATATTTTGTATTATTTTAGAATATAAACGTTTCAAATCATTTTTCCCTTAATTATTGAGTTGAGTTTTCTTTTTCCTTATTAATTTAAAATTTAATAATAATAAACCCTCAATATTCTTTTTTTCGCCCCACTCTTCAATAGAATAACAATTAAAAAATTGAGATAGAGCTCCATCTTCAATTGATTTGGTGCATCATAGCATAAACTTCTGAAAATTATACAATCTATACTGAATATAATAAATTTAATTCTAAAAGGGTCATTTTTATGTTTTGATGAGGATTTGGTAATTTATGAAATGAAAAGGAAATTAAAAGGAAAAAATGGAGAAAAATTATGGTAATTATTTTCTCAAAAAAATGGACGAAGAAAATGAAATGAAAAATGAATGATAAAAGAGAAAAAAGATGAAATAATATTATTGCATTTATTATTTTAGTTAATATCATCATATTTTAAGAAACTATTACCACATGGACTTACTTTCATGTCTTATTATTTTTGAAATTTTTACTTTTTCAAATGTTATATTATTTTTTACATAAATATTAAATATAACATTATTTATAATTATTATTTTTCTATAAGAAATTATTTATATTCTTTAAAAATTTCAAACAAAAAAATAGTTATCGTGTCTTTAATAAAAATTTATTTACTCAAATATTAGTCAAAATAATTAGAGAATTAAATGATAAAATAAATGAAATGAATATAAAATATACGATAAGAAAATATAAAAATGAAGATAATTCTAAATTCACTAAAGTTAAACCAAACTCCAGCACTTAATCTAATTATATGTTCAGGAAAATGATGCTCAAAACAAAGAACATATACCCTAGTCTTCAAGTAAAATTATAAAAACAAAAATTTAATGAATGCAATATTGGGATCTTAAGGATTAAACATTGTTTATAAGTAATATAAATGTTTTATTCATTTCTCAAGGTGTTAAATCCCCCACATGTAATGACCAATTTTTTAATGTAAAATTTTACATTTCGTAAAGTAGAAATCCCAATCACCAAAGGCTAAAGACCGACATTGATTTTTTAATTATATCACTTGAGGAAATATTTACACTATAATGGATCATCCTAGACACTACCAACATTAAATAGATGAGTAATAATATATGGTTGAATAACATACATAAAATCCTCAAAATTAACTCTAAATAACCCTAAAATTCCCAAAAATATTGTGTATAAAAACATTATACAAGTCACATCCCAAACATAAACATTATAAAGTAATATAACCATAATATCATAAATGAAATGGTGTAGAAAACTCTACTATAGAGCTCTAAAATCAGTATGAAATCATCTCCATGGAATTTCTATACATAAACTCTAACTTACATTGGACCCTTTACCTTTCCTATATCACCATGAAAGAAATAATTATCTAAAAATGATGTGTACATACAATATTAGAGAAAAAGTCCCAGTGGAAATCACTGTGACACCAAGAAACACATTTGATTTAACATGATCTAATGTGTGTGGTGAAAATATATGTAATGGTTTTAATATCTAAAAAATACAGACATCACAAAAAATAATGTCCTTAACAAAAAACTTTCAATACCATGTTTACCTACTTCAAATAATGCCAGTTGATTCCCCATATGTTAGTCTAGTATGTCATAGCCTAACACATGGATTAAATAATGTCCCTTTAGAACACATGGAAATACATATCATAATCTAAACCAAGTATTTTCAAATTCTAGGTAATGTTATATATAATATCTTAATACAAGACCTTTCCTAAATCAAGGATCACATCATGACATAACTGAACACAAGGATTCTGTAAATATTTAGCCAAAAACATTACACCAATATTTCAATAAATTTTATATTCAAATATTATATATAATAATCTAAAATAAAACCAATCAATCAATTATTAATCAATTATCACAACACATAATTACATAAAAAACTAAATTATAAATTAATTAATAGAATTTTATGTCAACACATTAAAATTTGTTAAATGTTATAACAAATTTTCTACATATATACTCATGATTATATTTCATATCATTTACCTATAAAACTATTATTTTTTTAATTAAAAAATCTATATTCAATGAATCAATATGAAAATATTTTATTTCACAATCTAACTCAAATTTTCAAAATGTATAAATCTTTTTATTAATTTTAATCAACTTATTTTTCATTGAAACCATGAAAAAAAAATCATATAACTAACTCTAATTGGAATTTAGTTTTTTAAATAAATCACTCCCATGATTTCCAAAATTTATATAAATATTTAACATTAAGTAAAACCCCATTAAAATATTTCTTATCACTTTTAATTCCAAAAAAACATTTAAATAATTATGTTGTTTTAAACCAGCCAAAAAATAATTTGAAAGTAATATATTAATTTCATTAAACATTAATAAATTTTTATCATGAAATCTAACACTAAAATATAATATTATTTAATCCCATGAAAAATAATTATTTTCAAAATTCATCAGTTGTATGCCAATTCCCCAAAAATAGATTCTAAAACATAACTATGTGAGTTTGAAAAAACATAGATTCACATAAGTCATTTCTATCATATAATGACATGTCATGTCAAATAAACATCTAGTTTCATTTCCCTTGGAAACACATATATTTATAATGCATCTTCATAAATCATAAATGGCATTGAATCATTCAAAACAACAACATAGAAACAAAAATCTATAAATATCATACAAATAAACCTCAATAATATTTATAATATTAATTATAACACCTCTATCTTGTTTAAAGCCCCATATATACATAAAACATTTTATATACATTCATCAATATATTCATAACTATTTATATTTTCAAATTTTAATTATATTCTTTTTCCATATTAATTCATCAAGTTTTCTCTCTATTGTAATTTCTTGCGTTATCATTATATTTATCTCCCTAAAAACTAATATCACATGTGGAATATACTGCATCAACATGAAATAATTCATTTAAACTCAAATTGATGATATGAATGAAATAATTTTCAACTAATTAGAAATCTTCAGTATGAATAGATGCCCAAAACAAATTTAATTACATGAAATTGATATTTATTCTAAACTAGAAAAATAGAGATTAATTAGAACATAAAGGAAATAAAACCATGATATCACTGAATAAAACTGTATGAGAAATGATCATATTCCATTCATTGGCATAAAAATTAGATATATTTTAATTTATTAATGAATTAGAGGAGATAGATCTAAATATTATACCAAGATGGAATTTACAAATTTAGAAAACTCCAAATATGATTTACTATTAATTGGAGGGATAAAAAAATTAATAATTCATTACTAAGAAAATACCTAAATCCCCCTTATTAAATTGTGGTTGGGAAAAGAACCAATTACCCAGTGGAAACCATCATCGGCCCATAATAAGCCACTAACCCATGATAATTATTCAGAGCCTTTTCTCTTTACTCTGTTTCACTAGTTGGTAAGTTCTACACTACCACCAAATACTCAATTATATCAACTATTATATTCCTTTTACAACAATAAAATATACGCCATCAAATCAGTAGTTCCACCCAAAACATTAAAATTAAAACCTAAAAATTCAATAAATGATTATATACTACATTGAAAACAAACACACACCTAAAAACTAATAATTTTTATACAAATTGTTTTAATACTTGTAAAAATGATAGCAGAAGGGCTTATTTGTTTAAATAATTAAAAAATGTATTATAAAATAGTGAGTTTTTCATATAGGTGAAACTATTTCAATTCAATCATAATAAAGAATATCAAAAATATAAATATGAAAATACCCAAATGAAGACTATCATGGGTAATGAAAATTTGGTCTAGTGGGACCATTTCATACATGAATGCACAATTCTCATGGATAAGATATTAATATACAATTTTATATACTACTAGTATTTAATATTAATATGGATATACAAAAATTAACTGTTAAATAATATAATATTATGAAATGAAAAGAAATTATGAGAGTTTATATTTAGCTTCAAAACTACCTTGGGATAAATAACCTTATTTAAACATTAATTAAAAATAAGGTTTCTAAAATTAAAAAATATATTTAATTTTTCTATTAATATTTTTATTCATAACTAATAAATTTAAATAATTCCATGAGATAACCCTCTTAGGATTCTCTTGATCTATAGAAAAGACAGATTATGACCCCCGAGCCTACCTATAATAGGTAAGGGGTTGGGGACTAGCACCAAGGGTATAAATCACAAAAAACAAGGACGGAAGTTTCCTCTATAAATTAATGTTTCTCTAAGAAAATAGTAAGTGAAACCTTAATTTAAAAATTCATATATATAAATTCATGATAATTTCATACAATATAAATAATTGTAATATAAACTCAAGTGATCCACCCACATAACATCCTTATGATACCTCAAAAGTCAAATTCAACAATTGTCCCAACAATCCAACGCTTCTTACACACAAGATAATAACATGTTAGACACCACATTTTGTTATTTTTTATTTGATATTATTTTACATTATTTAATATTTTTGGAGTCCTTGAATGTTTCCATGAATATTAGGGTGTAAATTTTATATTTTGAATGTTTGAAAGGGTTACATGGTAAGGAATCACAGTTTGAAAAATTATGGAGAAACCATGCTTATCGGATCTATCATAGATTGATCCATTTTTCATGGTTAGCATGTGGTCTGTTAAACCATATGGAATCTTAGGATTAACCGTGTGTAGTGATTTGGGGAGTTCATTTTGTGTCACATGGCCCCATGTTCTATATAAAACCATGCTGGTAAAATGTGTGTTGGGATCAATTTTTAAAAAAACCATTTTTAATTCCCCATTAATCTTTTATACCCTTTATTTCTCCACAAACTCTTCATGATAGTCACCCTATAGTTCATACCACTCCCCGTTGTTCACTTATACCCTCTCCTAGTCATTGCATCATCCACCAATCATACCTCTTTTCCTCTTGATTCTTGGTTGAATCATCCAATGTAAGTCTCATAATCACTATTTCATCCTTCTTTCACATTTTCCACCGTCCCTATTAATGCATGTTATCTCAACCATATGGTACCAATTTTACCTAGGTATTTTTATTTTTTTTATGTTTAGGGTTCATGTGGGCATCTTATTCTCTATTTCTTTGTCCACCAACAAAAGTGACATATTCCAACACACCACATCAAAGTTCCACTTGATTTGAAGTAGTTTTCTCCATGAATATGCTTTAAATTTAAGAAAAATTTATTTTTTAATGTTATAAATTATTTATTTAATTAATTATTCCTATTCATGTGTGTTAAATTGTGTTTTTTTAGTGTTTTCATGTATTCTTTCTTAATAAAAGTGATTTTACATGGAATTTCATTTGGAACATAAAATAAGAAGTATATAAAAAGGGTTAAAATAATTATTTTAAACAATTTGAGATATTTGAGATGGTTTTAACCCTATTTGGGTTGATAAATAAATTTAAAATAATATTTTTAGTCATTATGTGATAAATTGAATATAATTCTTCAAAGGGGTTTTCAAATGAAAATTTTATAATTTTTTTAGAATATATTTTTAAATAATTTTTTCATGGATATTTTAAATTCCATGTAATGAGTATATATCTATTTAAAAATTGGGTTTTGAATGAAAATGAAATATTTTTAAAATATGTATTCATATATATATATCTGTGTGTGTGTGTATTTGTTTTTGTAATTGTATATGGGTATAACTATAAAAGGTATTAATTCTTACATAGTTTCAAAAATATGATTGAAATGATAGCTTGGAGAATTTAAGAGATTTTGAAATGGTTGTGTGTGCTTATCTATGAATTCAACCCTCTTACGCCATATTGGCTTTTATTAACATTTATAATGGATGGTTGGTTGGTTATTTTCATTGGGTGGGAGCTTCATGTGAGGGTGAGTTCTTTTTTAATGATAACTATTTATTATCTCTTATTATTATTAGATATTATCCCTTCTTTATTTCTCATCCTTTGTCTTTTATTTTTATTGTGAACCCAGGTAGCTAAGTGGGATACTATAATTTTGATACACTATATAGATACAAATTACTCAGGTCCCCTTTAGTTAGTGATAATTCTATATATTGTGGACATATCTAATGGGGTTGGGTTCAGGCTAGTAGGATGGCTTGAGTTAGGGTGTAATATTCTAGAAATTTCATCCATGTTTAGTAAATCTATGAATGACTCACATTAATCCCTTAGGTATACCATATGACACTTATTCCACTGTTTAGAAGACACACTATGTGGGATTCCCTTGTCTTCATTAATATCCCCCAACTTCTTGATGTCTGTTGGACTTATGATTAATTACATTTATTATCTTTTTTACCAATTACATCATTCTTTGTACATTAATCATTAAATTTCTACAACATGTATTTTTTTCTAATTATTTTTAGGAAATTATTCAAAGAAACTTCTAAAATTAAATAATGGGTTATTTTCTATGGAATGTCTGATTTAAAAATAACTTTTTTAAAGTGGTTATGTTAATTTAATAAATATAAAGAGGAATTTTTATAAAACTAATTTGAGGTGTTATTGGTTCCTAAATATAATAATAATTTTGAAACCCCGTATTTTTTAATGTACTTCATACTAGAATTAAATGTATCTATATTTTGAATTTTATACTTTGGGTGTAGTTTCAATTTATTTTTCCTACATAGATTTAGCTCAATCATATCTATAATTTTAGTTTCAATAATACATTTGGCTTGTAGTCTCTCTTGAGAGTGTTAATTTATTTGGAGCATCTGAGGATAGTGGTTTATTTGATCAAATTTTTGATGTGGTTCCTATTACATGATTTGATTGGTCCTTCTATTAATTATTGGGTAATTTCTGGAATATGATTGTTTATATGATTTACTTTGTCCAAATAGTAATTTGCTGCTTTTTTTATATTAATGATGGTGCACTATATCAATTGGTGGATTAAGGAAAGGAAAAAAATCCAGGAGTCATTGTATCTTCTTTAGGGTAAATAGATTGGAAATAGTTGAGGGTTTATTTTTTCATTTATTATCTGTTGTTTTTATTTCTATTTATTTTTTTTGGCATGGATGTCTGATATACAGATGGGTCATGCCAATTTTTATTATAATTATATTATTGGTGTCACTCTTATATAAAGGATAAATAGTTCCCATAGTATTTCTATTTTATTCCCAATAACTTGTTTCCAGACCATGTGGATCTAGAACGCCCCTAGGGTAATTCATGAGTAGTTTTGAGTGTTCATTGGATGGATGTCTTGGGATGGTTAATGAAAAAATTGTCTTATTTTATATAGGTTCATAGGTGGGATCCTATACTTCATGAGTATCCTATATCTTAATTGTAGTGTCATGTTAGGATTTAGTTATAGTTTTTTATTAGTACTAATGAGGAAGGCTAGGAGTATATTCATAATAACTAGTTATCACAATGATTCTTAAATCCCCATGGGTGTTTATAATTTGAATATTCAATTTTTGGATTATGTTTTGTTTTTTTTGATGTTGTGTTAATTCTCACAATATGAAATGAGATTCTTTACGGGTTGGATTGGATTTTTGGATAGAAATGAGAGGGTTCAATAGAGTGAGGTTCAATTAAAAGACCTAAGAAACCATTCAATGGCCAAATTTTCAATCCAGTGAAATCTTATGAATTGTTTTAGGGGTCACCTATGTCCCATAAACCTTTTATTTTTTGTCAATAATTACTCCAAATCCAGTTTGGTTTTGATATATACGATTATCTTCAATAAATACTAGCAATGGGACATGAATAAAGTGATATTTTGATATTTGGACATGTGGTTTGGAATTTGGGGTGCTTTGGGTTGTGTGTGTGTTTCAAAAAAACTGGTAAAGAATGGAATTGTTTTTCAGAAAATATTTCCAAAATATTTGATTATATTTGGATACTTATAAATGGTTTTGATTTTGAAATTGGATTTTGAAATGTGTTACAAAGTGGATGAATTGGAGAAAGTATGTTTGTTTCATTTTATGTCTCATAAAATGAATGGTTTTTAAAAAAATTGAAAATGGAAGTTATGTTTTTGTTCTAAAATCAGATTTTTCTAAAAAATAATGTTATAGGGAATGTAATTTTTTTAAATGTTGTTGGTTTTCAATAAAATTTAATTGGTTGTTTTATTAAATATTTATTTTATATTTATATTTAAGTAAAAAAAATTGAAAACCTATTATGGGAGTTTCAGAATTTAAGGAAAATGGTGTTTTGATATTTTTTATTATTTGGATTTGTCCCTTAGTTCATTAGGACATTGTGTTTAAGAGTTTGTGATATAAAATAGTTGATTTCATTTTTAATGCAATTTAAATTTTTACTCCTAGAAAGACCTAGAAATTTTGGATTATCTATTTATAGATATGGAAATTTGGGAGGTTCTCTTCCTTGTTAGGTGTAATTAATCAAGTTCGTTTCCCTACCCAAACTCAGAATCAAGGGGTAAGTCCATATTCTTTCTCACTATTAGACTTTTATTGAGGTTTCTAGAATCATTGCCTTCTTATTCCATACTGACTTAGTTTCATCTTAGGTGTTTTCGGATCTTTTTTTCATGGGAGGGGTTTTTGTTTTAGTTGATTCATTTTCAATGTTTGTGAGTCAGTGTTATACTTTGAAGTTTCTAAGATCTAGTTGTACCCTAGGTGGTTATATGTGATTTTCATTTTATTTTAGTCATTATATTGATTCTTATTATTTTCTGGTGATGGTGTTTCTTGTGATATTTTTTCAATGTGGGTAAATTGGGAGTTTTGTTTGTTTCATTGAGCATGGGTGATATCAGGTTAGTTCTTAGGTAACTAAGACAGGTGGCCTTTGGGTAGATGAGTGCATGGTGGTATTTATTTTCTCTTGATGTGAATTTTATTTGATGTGGTTTCATATTTGAGATCCTATTTTACCCATTTTAGTATGGTGATCTAGGTCTATGTCCCATTTTGGCTCTTATATTGAGGATTATTTGAGATTCCCTTATTTTGGGTTGGTTTGTTTGATAGAGTAATTTTGGTTTCTATAGGCGTTCAGTGAAAGTTATTATTTCATGGTGATTCATCTCTTAGAGAGTAGTTGTTTTTGATCCTATAGTTTTGATAAAGTCTAAATAGTGGTGAAACTCTGATAAATCTTGTTGTTCTTTAGGTTTTGTGCCCCTCATGGGCTGTTCAGTTCCACATGGATATGTCATGTTTTACTTGAGGCTGTGCCTATTTTATTTTAAATAATCTTACAAATTTAGGATTTACTTATGATTATAGTTTCTTCCAACCTATCTACCCTTATTACTTTCTCCTAATGTGTAATACCATTAGATTCTTGATCATTTTTTAATCCTTTAGCAATTTCTATCTAGGGAAAAATAACATTATAGTGGAGAAAATCATCACACCCCATGTTATTTTTGTTTATTTACAAGATTTTAATTGCTATTATATTGAGTCATGAATATTATTTAGGAATATTTGGCCATAAGTTTTAAATTTTTAATTTTTTAAAGGATCACATAGTTAGCCATCATGGTTTGAAAAACCATGTGACAACTGTTCATATCATGTATGCCATGGATTGAGCCACCTAGAGTGGTCATCGCATAGATTATTAAAGTATGTGGGATTCTAGGAGTAAATTTATGTAGTAATTTTTTGAGTTTATTATAGGCGACAAGGCCACCTCATGTTTTATTAAACTATGTAGGTAATCTATGCACTAAACATGATTTTAAAAATATTCTTTTTCTTTTTTCGTTTTTTCTTATTCGTTTATTCTTTTCTCCCCTTTCTTTCTCCCTCAATCCCATTATGCCTCTCCCCCTAGGGATCAGTCCCTCCTCTCCATGTTCCCCTATCTTATTTCAGTAACCTTCTACTCCACAAATCATTCCAATATTTCTATTGATTATCAATTTGATCATCATAGGTATGTCTTTTAGTACATCACCCTTCTTTCTGAATTTTCCTTATCCCTATTATTTCTCCTCTTCCAACCAAAACTTAGTGTAATAATTTTACTAAGTCTTGAGAAACATAAACCCTAGTCACCAAGATTTTTTTCCTTCTTTATCACACAGGTAAATAATTCAAGAGATATCACCATGTAGTATCAGTTATTTTCAAAATCTTAAATAACCAAATACATAAATTTTATCCATAATACATTTGAAATATAAAATACATATCATAATAAAAATTCTCACATATTTGATACTATTTATAATATCCTAGAAAATTTTAATCAAATAAAGGTTTATATCATATTCTTATTAATGGTTATGTACAATGGAATCTATAATTAGTTAATATGAAAAAATCAATATAGAATGGTAAACAACTAAAATCACATTCCTAGTAATCAATAAACTGAGAAAAAAATGAATCTATATATAATATAATTAAATTAATCCCATGGATAATAGCAACTAAATTATCAGTGAATGAAATTATTATTGTTTGATTTCATGAACTGAGACATCGTGATATTATTTACCATTATGTCCTTATTCTTGGATAATTTAATTAATGGTGGGTATACACTGAAACCCATTTAATAACATTTACCGACTTGTTTTTTAATGATACTTTTTGATACAAAGTGGAGTTATTTATCATTTATGGTCACCCATCACTACATGTCCAATGCATTACTCATATATTTAATGATCAATTTAATTCATAAACAATATTCCTTATCAGTAAATATTCATAAAGAGTAAATAATATAGAATATTATGATTCCCCCTGTCAATAAAATAACTTCCATAATAAACACCATTTATAGAAGTTGTGTATGGTTTAAGAAATGATCATATCCCTGAAAAAAAACAATATGTATATTTAAGGGAGATGGGATATCAAATGAAAAATTATGATAATAAAGTGAATATCTAAAGATAAATTTAATGACCCCAAATTTAATAACAAAATTAAATATGATTAACAATTCATCGGAAATAATTTTTTTTAAATAAAATATTGTCTTTTATTGAAATAAATAATATATATGTAAACCATTAAAATAAAATTTTATTAAATAATTTTCTTTGAAAACCCATTTAAAACCATTGAATAATATTACTTGTCACAAATGGTTATGGTGGTAGTAAAATATGTTAGCTTCGTATACATTAAAAATCATTTTGACCATTTTGTAAAGAAAGTAAAAAATGAACCTTTGGAAACACTTTAGAGAGATTCATTTCATCACTTTTAAAAACTCAATAAAAATATAAAATGTCCATAATAAATCATTTCATTAAATAAAAATGAATATTATAAAACCACTTTGATAAATTTGGATATGAATGAAAAATATTCCAGGTCAAAATGAGAAATAATATTAGCTTTTATTTAAATAATTTATTTGATTGATTCATGTTCCAATGAAAGGGAAAGTTGAAATAAAACATAGTAACTCCTTAAATATCAATAGGATAATAAAATGAATGGTTTTTATAAATGATAAATTATAATATTTCTTCAATTAAAATAATATCAATACAAAAAATGAGTTAATAAAATAAATTCATTCCCCTTTAATAACATTTAAATTGTCACCCCTTGAAACAGTTCATTTGAATTGAAAATTTAGTCATCATGAATAAATATATATTAATTTTAAATAAATTAAATTTTTAGTATATAAACTCAATAAAAAAATATGTTTGTAATACCAAATATGTCTCAATGGAGTAGAAATTGAGATGAAATCTCTAACATCAAGTTTGACTTTCATTAAAACTAATCTAAAAACATGTATTATAAATTTTAATTTAATATAATTCCATAAAATATTAATTTACATAATAATAATATCATATATTATCTACTTATAACATTTAAACACCTATGTATTAATAATCCCTTATTAAAATACTCATTTTGTGTGATAACTGTTTCATTTTTCATTTGAATTTTGGTTTGGTTGTTTCAGCCCTTGAATATTGATTATGATTCAATAATATATAAAACTTTAATAATTATATAAATATTATATTTATTCATTATTATATATATGGTCATCCATATAATTTCTATATATAAAAATGAGACAAAACATTCATTGAGGCGGTAGGTCGTATGTACACATGAACATTGTTTTCACTTTTCAAAGGATAGAATAAAAGAAAGGTAAATAATAATTCACATTTACATAATAATTATTATATCATATGTATCATATTTATTCATTAAATAAATCCTTATTTCCATGAATTTAATGTGTAATTGGAAAACGAATCACATAGCTTCGTGGAGGTTGTAGTCTACATGCACGCATGAGTGACGTTCTCATTTTCCAACGGATTATTAGGTAAGAAGGGAAATGATAGTTCATATTAATAGAAACATAATTATGTAAAAGATAAAATTTATACTCATTATTTACATCATTATAAGCGTTGTATTTTAATGGTTATGAAAAATGAATTACAACGCTAGGTGGAGACGGTAAGTCTTACGTACGCACAATCAATGTTTTTGATTTACATTGGATGAAAAAAGGATAGAAAATGGTTGTCCCATAAATAAAATAACATCCATATATATTTATGATACTTTATATAATATTTTGTTTTGGTTATAACATATTTATAGTAATTGTAGGAACAAATAAATTTGAATGAGTTAGTAAAGATTATTATCTCTTCTTCGCTAGACTTCCATTAGATTCCTTCTTAAGGACTATTGGAATCGTCTTTTAAGATTACCAAAACCTCTAAATCATAGATAGGGATGCTAAAAATATAATTTTAAAGGTTTATACGTATTTTTATGGCACAAAGTGTTCTAATACAATGAAATAAGGTAATCCCTTTTATAAGTATGGGGATGGGAACTCTTGTAATTTTTCAAAGCATTTAAATAAAATAAAGTCAAATTCATGGATAAGTGGTTCCAAAATGATATGTATTAGAATATAATGACTATATGGTCCTAATGTAATCACACAATAAAATTTATATAGTTTTATATATTATTTTAAAACATTTTTTTTATTCCCTTCATTAACCATTTCTAACCATAACCGTGGTAAAAACTATTTCAATATTAAAGAACTATAATTTTACTTATAAGTTAATAATTAGACACTAAATAGACATAGAATGATTTTTTAAACCAATTCTTGTCCCCCTATACCTATTTCAAGATATTTACTTTTTAAAATAATTTAATAAAATATTATTTTCTGAAAATATTGTTTTCCTAAAATATCATGAAGGACATTTTGACAATATTAATTTTATTGGATTTTTAATATATAATGAAAAATATTGAATTAAAATAAAAAAATTCAAAATATTACTAATATGTTATACTTATACATAAAATTCATATAACTCGATAATTTATTAAAATTGGAATACTTTTAATGCTTTTAATATCATTTACATAAATTTTCTACTATCTACACAAGCAATGTCTCATCATTGTATAAGAATTTAAAGTAATTACAAAATTTATAAAAAATCGTAATAATTTACCATAATAAAAATAATATAATTATTCAAAAAATGATCTTAAATATTAAATAGTCCATTATTTTTATCTCTATGTGAACATATTTGATAAATTTAAAGGAAAGAGTGTGACATTTTGTATTATTCCATAACTAACATAATAAATATCACACTATCAAATGAAAATGAAACCAAAATTTCATATATTATATTTTATTATGGATATGGTATAATTCATACCATCCAATGAAAAAACTAATGTTTAGGTTTTTTTAAAATTACATATAATTTGATTTTTATCATTAATTACATGATTTACCCTTCACAGAGATGATAAATTTTACCATGATTACTATTATTATTGCCTAAAAATGAAAAGTAACTATTTACCAAATTTTATGAACCTAATTCTAAATATTTCATAAATTTTATCAACTTAAATTCCTATAGGTATCTAAAATTATTTAAAAAATAAACCCATGAAATAAGATGAAAATTCTTTTTCGAAAAAATTGTGTTCAAAATCCAAAAAATTTAATTACATAAAATCTTGTAAAATATTTATCTTTATGAAAATATAATTCAAATTATATCACTTTAATAAAAAATAAAATATTTAATGGAACTTTTAAATTACTTTATTCATATGAAAGAAAACACAGTTTTACAAAAAATCTGTATTTTTCACTATTCAATTGAAATAAATATCTTTAAAAGAATCCCAAAATGTCAACATAATATAATATTGAAAGAATAATTTAAAAAATGATAAATCTATCTCATAATAATATTTCAATAGATTTTTTGTTAAATTTAAACTCCATACTATGTCTAAATAAAGTGATAAAAGAAATTAAATTTAATTATTGAGAAATACATCATGAAATCCTAGGGTGTTACATGGTTTTTTTATTTATTTTATGTTCAGGGTTCATTTAGGTATCTTTTTCCCCATTTAGGTGACCTTTATTGGAGTTTACATGTTCTGAAGAAACCACCATTTTATCACTTTTAAGATTAAAGTTAAAAAATTGACTAGAATGTTTCAAAGGTTTTTTCAAATTTCCTTTTAATAATTTTATTTTTAATATATATTTAGAAATCAATTTTGAATGAATTTTTGGGATGCCAAGTATTTGGAATATCTCTCTTAAAAAATTGGGCTCTGAATGGAAATGTGACTCTTGTAAAATATATCTAGATATATATGTGTGTGTTTGCGTGAATTATTCAGGCATATATATTAGTACACACACACACTCATGTGTGTATGTGTGTGTAAAAACTTACATAAAGATATGTGAGTTTTTTAGAATTATATAAATATATATACGTGTGTGTGTGTGTGTGTATATATATATATATATATGGGTAAAAATATAAAAAGGACTCATTCTATCTTAGTTTCAAAAATATTATTTAAAGGAATTTTTGGAAATTTTAAGAGATTTATAAATGGACAACTGTGTGTGTGTGAGGACCTATTAAGCCCTATTGGTTCTTATTGACATCGTTGGTGGATGGGTGATTAGGGAATTTCCTTGAGAGGGATCTAGAAGTTTTGTTCTATTCTTTTTTAATGATTATTATTTATTGTCTCTACTTATTATTGGCTATAATCTTTTCTTTTTTCTCACCATTTCTCTGTGTTTGTTCATTGTAACCTATGTATCAATGTGGTATTCTAGAATTATCCCACACTAAAGAATTAGACACTATTAGTGTCCCCTCTAGCTTATAATAGGTCTTGATGGTGTGTTCCATTCAGATGTGGTTGAGTGTGTTTGATAATCACATGGATTTTGTTAGTATGTAATGTATTTCATGTTATTGGTCTGTGTTTATTAATGTCCTATGCTGTCTGAAATTTGGGTTTATGGTATAACCCATTAAACCACTTCCTTGACTTGGTGGATTCACTAAGGGGGTTTCCCTTAGCTTCATTGAGATCCCATAACTGCTTCATTTGTGTGGCACAAAGGATTTACTATTTTTTTATCTTGTTTCATCTATTTAGTGGAACCTCCTTTATTGATATTTTACATAATATAGTGTATTTTTGTTTTTTTAAATCATATTATGAATGGGTTTAAAGGAAAAACTAAAATTTAACAATGTTCTATTTTATATGGCATGTGTGATTTTCAAATAAATGTTTTAATGTTATTTTTTCATTTAAGAAATATAAAGTTTATCATCTGTAAAAACACATTTAGGAGTTATTGGTTTCTAAATATAATTACATTTGAAAACCCTGTATTTGTTAATTTATTTAAAATAAGGATAAAATTTATATTTCGCCTAATGTTTATACTTAGGGCATGGTTTATCTTTAGCATAACTCAAGATATTTAGTTCATGCCAATCTATTATTTTAATTTTAGGATTCTATTCAATGTATGGCCTCACTTGAGAGGTTTTATTGTTTTGGGGCATCTGAGTTTAACAGTTTGTTTTATCTCATTCATCCTGAAGTGAATATTACATGATTTTTTAAGAAATTCCTATACTTTTTTTGAATTTTTGGAGTATGGCCCTTTTTTGATTTAATTTTTCTATATGGGATTTTATTTATTTAATTAAATTTTCGGTGTTGTACTATATATATTGATAGCCAAAGTAGATTCATATTTGGGCGACATTGTATCTTGTGTAGGGGGGGATACTGAGGTGGGATTAGAGTTTTTATTTTCAATTACTATTTTTTATTTTTTTATCTCATTTTATTTGAAATGTTATGTATGTCTGATATAAGGATGAGTCCTGTATATTATTTTATAATTATTTTTTTTCTTTTACATTAATTTATGGGTGAAATTATTCCCATTGTATATATATTTTATTCCATGGTGCTTGTCACCAGCCTGTGGGGATCTTGGGAACCCCTGAGGTACATCGCAAGTTGGTTCGGGTATCTAATGGATGAATATCCCAGTCTGGTTCATGATATAGACACAAACATAACCACGAAGAAAATTTTTAATAATTTCTCAAAAATTAGTATATATATATTAAGGATGACCATAAAAATACTCAATAAGTTCCTCACTGGGACCAATACATGTTGATGTGTATATATCATACTAATTCATCTCCTTGAAAATAAGATAAATTGAATAATCATTAAAAGGATCAAAAATTAAACTCTATATCTCACAAAAAAACTATCATAAAAAATTATATATATAATATGTATAAAACTCACACCACGAAAAATACTCAAAATAAATAAACTTCATACCAACTCCCACTAGATATCTCACCATAACTCCCAATGCCAAATTTGTTGTCTCCACTTTTCTGAATTGAATCATGGTCAAGGGGAAACTAGAAATTCTCTAGATATCCATACAAAAATTCTTATCTCTTATTGGATGTTATTCATACCTGTATTTTAATATAAAGGAGTGATAGTATAAGGGATGATGATTTCACATCACTGCTCAAATAACATACACATGTAAGTATAAACAAAATTTTATGTCCCAATCATCTTTGAAAACCTTGAGTATCTACTACCCATTATTAAAAACCAATGTATTCATAAATACATAGAATTATAATTGTTGATATTTAATTTGGGTAACCATCTATAAACACTAAAAATTTTACCACTTGACGCCATTTATAATTACCCAGTTGTGTTGTTGGTAATTACCCAGAATCCCACTACAAAGAACTAATGATAGTTGATTGAAAAAATTATCATTTGGTACTATATATGTATCATTGTTAATTAACTAATTATTATTATTTTTAATTACACAAACATACAGTTTGTATTTAATATATAAATATATCAATCATTATACCAGTATATCATTGAAAATTAACTAGAATTTCCATTCATAGTTATCTTATATTAGAACAATCACATTAATAAAATAAATACCTTTTCATACAAATTCATCCATTCCTTGACTATGATTATTATTTAAACTACTATATTATTTGTTACTATACACATATTCATAATCATACCCATATCCATACAAGCTATACACCATTTTTAACTTAATATGGAAATTAACTATAATATAGAATTTATTGAATATGTAAGACCCTTATATATATGGATATTAACTGGAACCACAAATACACCCCCCCCCCATATTTAAGATGAATTAGAGTCCACATTAACCTATAACAAATAGACTCAATGATTAACTATATTATTATAGATAATATAAGCGAAATATATAAAAATTATAATTAGTGCACCCCCATATTGGATCTGATATGACCCATGGCAAAGTGGCATGGTCCCATATGATTTTTACACCACTCTATATATCTTACTACCAAATGTTCCTCTATTTTATAATTTGGAATAAACCCCATGTAACTCAGTTAAACTTCATCCCAAACTATCATCAACACATTACTATATTTTTTCAAAGAGTATCATGGTAATGTGCCATTTTGACATCACAAGTGCTAAAGTTCATAAATCTCCCCCGCTCTCCTCTAAAAGTATTTTCCATGATCTATCACAATTCCTTACCAATAATTAATATAGTTACATTGTATATAATAAAAATATCAATATAAAAATATTAACTTCAAAAATTGTTCATCTCATTAATATAATAAATATATGTCCTTATTTATATGATTCTATTAACCATAATCAATGATTTTTTTAATATAGAATTTATCAATTTATCAATTTACCCATAACTTTTTCAATTATTATCTTTTTAAAATATTATCAACTATGCAACCAATAAATTAATAAAAAAACCCTTATGTTTTTAAAATTGGTTTCCTTATATTATTATATTCATTTCGTCATTATAATATATCAAGATAATGCTTTATCATCAAATATAAAATTATAAGAGTAAATATATAGAGTCAAATACCTCTATTAGTTAGTGATTGAAAACTATTAATCTTATGATGATCTCCAATGACTACTTTAAAAATTCTATTCATCACCCATCCCTCTTATTCATTCTATCATTACACCAATCCTCAATTTTTTTATTTTTTATGATAATAAATAATAATATAATTGATAGAATATTGTAAAATGTTCATGGTACCAAAATAAATTCTTATGATGATAAATCCTCAAATTCATCTCATTATTTTATGTTCCATAAATTCTTATATTTAATTTATACCTCTCTCCCATAAACTATTCCACTCAAATATAAAATTAAACATATTGACTAGAAATTTCATGAAAAAACTAAAATAGTCAGTCAACTTATTCTAGTATTCTTTAAAAACCTCAATTCATATATAATATTTTAATTTACATAAAAATATTTATTTAAAAATAATCCAAAAATATTAATTTCTTTAATAAATAATAAATTACGTTGACACCTACTATTTAATAAATATTAAAACCTCCTCAAATAATTTCAAAAATTCACTCTAAGGGTGAACATCATTTCCTAAATCCAACAATGCATGTAAATTTTTATTTTAAGACCAGGAACAATACTATTTTACCCATTATAACCATGAATTCGCTAAAATTTATAATTACTTGATATTTTAATTTCATCATCTCCATATTACATACCCCTTTAGAATATTTCATCCACGAGATGTTCTAAAAAGGATCCATTTTCCTCAAAAATCAACATCGCCCCAAATAAATCATATAAGATGGGTCATGGACGTACTTACATATCTATGATCCATAAACATTCAATGAATCTTAATCAATAGATGAGGAAGATATAAATGATAATCAATCATTCTAATACATTTTAGTATTACAAATGGTCCAAATAATTTAGTAAATCTTTACTAACCCTTAAATATAGGTTTCCCATAATATGGGGATACTCTTGGAAACACAAGATTAAAAATAATAAACTCCAATGGTCTTCTTATATAATATTTATATGACTTATAAATACTCTAAGTAGTCCACATATGCTCTTAAATCCTCTAAAAATTCTCTATTATTTCATATACCAATTTTATCCAATAATCGCTAGCTCATCAATGTTGACATAACAAAAAATAGACCAATAAGGTCAACAATATATTGACTCATGTGGTTTCATACCACTGAATGAGTGGTAATTTTTATCATAAAATAACTCAAATAAAGGTAAATGATCCACCCAAAATCCATTGGGACTGGGACCATGCATGCATGGGATTGCCAAGTGCTCAGGCCTTGATGAAGGTGACAGCCACATTGCATCTGCTGCGTGAGGTAGTCCTGGTAACTTTTTTGGGGTTTTCTGGTTGTAATTTGAACTTCTTGGTTTCTCAAATTCTCCACAAAAGTGTTTTCTTAATATAAAAAATAATTTTCATTCAGTCCATTTATAATGATGGAATGAAATTTTAAGTTACAAATAGGTGTAAAAAATTCTAAAATCCTCTCCATATATGAGTAGTAAATCAAGGCACCTGATAAGATATGATCATATATGGAACACCATGTAATTTAATAACATTTTTATATAAATATTTAGTGAAAATTCTACATATTTCTCTTCCATATTCAATAATAAATTAGAGGACATAGTCAAATGATCCAAAATAGCTCAAATCGCATTATAACCTCTAATCACATGAGGTATCTTGATTAAAAATTATTTTTTTGATGTGTTCTATTTCATTTATGAAAACAATTGTTGTTATAACAAACATGATGGTGCATGAGGTTAATTATTCACCAAATGAATGTTAATAAATCTTTCCAGAAAACTTCCTACTATCAAATTCATCCTATTCCACCCAAATTTCCTCTTTAAAATATAAATTATCTTATCCATAAGAGTTTATAACTCTACATAGAATACATGGAACTAATTCAAGATCTCCTTTCACATGATCTAAGAAACATACAATCTATCTCTCTACACCGTGAGAATTTCCATCTAGAGCATGATAATGAGGAATAAAATTCCTAAAAACCTCAATCTATTAATATTTTAGTTAGGAATCTATAACTTCCTCCATCAACTAAGAGTTAATAATTATTTTATAAAGACATGCATCATTGTCCTATTCTCACAAAGAAAGATAAATATCTCTCAAATCTTCAAACACCTATTAATTTTCATTCATGTCTTGAGGCACATAACTGTAAGATATTAAACTAAAATCATCATCCATAAAATTCCTCTTTATTATAGTATAAATAATTTAAAAATAATTATCCTATAGAAACATCCCCCATATAATTTAGCTCATGTTAAAATATTTCTATGAAAGTATATAATTATAACTTTTATAATCCTTAAAGAACATTTTTTTTTTGAGTAGACACTTTAACGATAACTTATGTGTGAAAACTATTACAATAATCTCTAAATAAAGGGTAGCATAATTTTTATCAGGAGAATTTAACATTTTAGACTCACAAGAAATAACTCCAATCTCTTGAATACCTAAACATCCAAATGATCAATTAAATGAAACAAAATATACATAAAAATATATCAATTTGTTAAGAAACCATAGATTTACAACACTTATGCACTAGTTCAAAATTTTAATTTTAATTTTTGAATTAAACATGAAACACCCCAAGCTTCCACGGTATGCTTCTCTTTGAATAATACCATAGCATTTGTTGTACGCAACTTTGAGTTCTAACACACCACAACCAATCAAACTAGCCATTATGAATAGTAATACCCACTTTTTAAAATTGTATAAAATTTATCTTTCAAAATGGAATTCATTTTTGGATTTGAAGTATGGAAATTAGATTAGGGTGAATTTTTGGTATTTTTCTGAAAACATTAAATTTTTGATGAATAGTGAAAAATACTAAATTTTAATTAAAAACAACTTTTTTAATCAAAATATTTTATAGTGCTAAATTATACTATTGAGTTGTTTTTAAGAATAATTAGATTATATTTTTACCATTTAATCTAATTTTGGTAATTGGACGTAATTTCACATTTAAACTGGACATAAGCAAGTGTCGATCTTTTGATAGTTATTATTTCTTAAAAACACACTTTTTGTTTTAACAACGGGAGTTAATTTTAAATTAATTTCTTCCACTTATGTGTTTTGAATATACGAAAATGGATTCCATATTTATAATCATGAGGTCCAAATTGTGTAAATATGTAGCTTTTATTTTTAGACATTTTGAATAATTATTTCGGTAAATATTTTATTTACCATGGTTAAAGAGTAAATCCGGTAAATATGGGTAAACAAATAATATTATAATAATATTAAATTACCCTAACACATGTCCTAACCCTATTGGATGATACATTTCGGACCATGAGCATCCTGGGGTCGATTTTGAGACCCCATGGAGCCACTTCTAAGTTATAATGACACTTTATATTAATTAAGTTAAAGTAAATACAAAAATGACATAACCATATATCTTTTAGTAAAAAAAACTTTTACATAGGGTAATATATGTTATCATTTAGACTATAAATATTCATTAGAAATATAAAAATATTTCCTACATAATGATATTTTATTTATAATTTTTAGACATTAAATAATTAAATTTATTTATGACATAATGATGATGCAGTAATTATTGTATTAATAAAAGATTAAAATAATTGATATTAAAAATATCTAAATAAATGTAATTTGAGAATTTTAATAAATTAAACTAATTTTATAGGTTAATATGACATGTTAGTGTTCGTTATATGAATTGTTTTCTAAGAAATAATGCTGTTATAAATTTAGAAAAAAACAAAATACCAAATAGTGTCAAAATTGACATAAAAGCATTTTTAAAACAAATATTATATTATTAATTGATATTCTATTCCTAAAAATCTGAGGTTCGGCCAAAATACTTATATAATGATAGGTTTATAATTAATGAACCACTTGGGGTTATCTTGTAAGTATATAGTAAGTTTATTAACCATATAATATAAAAATAAAAAGATACATGGTAAATGTCATACTATTTAACTAAGAGTTAAATATAAAGGATAAAGTTAATATAGTAACCCAAACCTATCTAAAACCTATTGTTCGAGTGGTTTTAGAACCAAACCCA
Source organism: Viscum album (assembly GCA_963277665.1). Lineage (NCBI taxonomy): Eukaryota > Viridiplantae > Streptophyta > Magnoliopsida > Santalales > Viscaceae > Viscum > Viscum album. The sequence continues at coordinate 1,782,726,009 of OY728122.1, forward strand.
CCTTATACTTTAAATAATTATTTTTTGAGCCATTAAAAATCTAAAATTATTTTATAATAAAAAATATTTCTAACTTTTCCTAAGGTGCCCCTCACCCCTCTTATAAAAGGGAACTTCCCCTTATCTCTAATTCACACCATGAAATATATTTGGATTATCCAAACCCTGCACAAATACCCTATCCATTGTCCTCCCTTAATTCTATAGGCCTTCCTTTAGTCATAAATCAAACCTAAGGGGCCCTTTTGATCAAATCAAAAGGAATAATCTGAAGAAGAGGTAAATATTTCATCACCTCTTTCAAGTTCCTTTCTTCTTCCACATCCTATTTCCTTGTTATTTACATTATAAAATAATAACTCCATTAAATTATATATACTGTGATGTTATTATAAATATGGTACAACCATATTCATTATTCTGTCCATCCTTTGAATTAAATGTCACCATGCATGTGTACGTACGGCTTACCATCTCCACGTCATGGTGTAGTTGTTATTAAATACATTATTATTTGTGTGGGTATAATAATTGTCACAACCACCGTTTCTATTTATTTTCTTTTTATTGTTTCTTGGTTCCGAGTGTTTGCGCCGAGGTCTGGGCTGAGCCCGAATTAAAATTTCTTGTCGTTTAATGCTTTTACTGGGTTTCGGGCCAGTGCGCGGTCACCGCACGGTGGCCGGCAGCCGCGCAATCGCCCTAGGTACTTGTGAGAGTGTCCATGTCGTCTGGGTTGAGGCGCGCAACTTGTGCGCGGTTTATTTAGTCATGCGACGAGCGTGCAGGTATCTAGTTTTCATATTTTTATAATTAAATAACTTATGTTTTAAAAAAAATGTCTGTTAATAATAATATTATTATGTTGTTATTATCATTATCATTGTTATCAATATTAGTATTATTTGTATTATTATTATTAACATTACTATGTTATTATTAATAATATTAATGTTATTAATATTATTATTATTATTATTATTATTATTATTATTATTTTATTATCATTGTTCTATATAATATTATTATTATTTTTATTATTTTAGTTACTACTTTATTTATTCTATTTCAAATTTTATTATTACTATTATTGTTTTTCGTTTCTTAACTCTTTTATTTTCCTTTTTTTTCTTCTATTTTCTATGTTTTATTTTGTCTTTTTTTTTGTTATCTTCTAACCCTAGCACCCCCGTTTCTCCCCCCTCTCGCTTGCACCGCAAACCCCCTTCCCTTCCCAACTTTCCTTCCCGCAGTCCCCAAGCCGTCTCCTCCCTTGCCCTCTGGCGCCTCTCGCGTCCGCCGCCCCACAAGCCTCGCGCGACCCCATCTTCTTCCCATCGTCACCGCCGAACCCCTCCTACCGGCACCGCACCCCCTGCCGGCCGGCCTTGCTCCGCCCTACGCACCCCCTGCCGGTGACCCACACCCAACCTCCCAGGCTTCCTGGCGTCCCGGCTCCCCCGCGTGACCAGCACCCTGTCGCCGAAAACCCCGCCCTCTCGCTGTCCTCACCGCCGGCCTTAGGCCCTTCCGGCCGCCGCACCTCCTCCCTCACCCCCCCGCACTGTCTCGATGGCGCACCCCGGCCGCCGCGCCAACCCCCCCTGCTGTCTCGGCTCCCTCCGCAGCTCCCCGGCCAGGGCTTCCGGTGAACCCCCGTCGCAGGACAGCAGCCCCGGCCCCTGCCGGCGCCCTTGCCAACCCTTCCGATGAGACCTCACCGCCAGCCAGCACCTCCGGTGAGCCCTCGCTCCGGCCAGCAGCCTCCGCCGCCCATTCCGGCGCCCCCTGCCTTGTTCTGGCGACCTCCGACCGAGTTCCGGCGAGCCCCGCCTCCGGCCAGCAGCCCTCCGGCACCCCCCCCCCCCCCCCCCGTGGTAGTTTTTCATTGTTTTGATGTTAATTTTTGTTAGGGTTTGTTGTTTAGGGGTTAATTTGGTTTTTGGTGGTACGATTTTGTTTACGTATGGTGGTTTTGCCTTCCCGCAGGTGCGGTCGCGGGGCGAATGTGGTTCCGCCCCAATTTCGGGTGGTCCGCCACGTTTGAGGTAGGCGATTCCGCCTATTAGTTCTGTTTGATAATTGTTTTGTGCGTTAATTAAATTAGCATGTTTTTTTTCGTTACTTGTTTGGTGCAAAGTTTGTTTTCAGCATTTGTTGAGTTGCTTTGCTTTTTTGAGTGTAGTTTTGTGGTAATCGTTTGTTGCGCACCATGAGAATGTTCTATTAATTGTTTAATTGATTTATTGAATGAATTTTGTGGTGCAAATATATATATATATATATATACATACATATATATTTGTGTTTGTTATGCGTTTATGTGAATTTGATCATAAAAGTGTTTTAAGGGGTTTAAGTTTGTTTCGTGTGTTTAATGTCACGGTCTGCTTTCCAAAAATTGTTTTGTAAAGTTTTAAATGATTTATTAAATAACGTGGGGCTTCGAGTTTGGTTTTGAAAATGTGTTTAGGCACACGCACATTAAATGTATATTTCATCGTGTCGTGCGCTTTTGTATGGGTTTTCACACAAAGTGTTTTCTTGAAATGGGTTGTTGGCTTGGCATCATGTGGTTTTGTTAACACTTTGCGGACTTTTAAAGTGACCCAATAAATAATGTTGATGGTGTGGGTTGTGTTTCAAAAATGCGTCAAGGTGGTTTTTTTTCACGTTGTTCATTTGTTTGTATTGTTTTAAGTCCGTCTTTGTGTGATTTTAGTTTTATGCGTTTATTGCCGCGCGTTCGCAAGGTAGCCTCGTGATATTGCTGTCATCAGCTTGCGCTTGCTTGTACGCCTGTGCGGGCATGTCGCGCCTTTGCGTTTGGACTGCGAGCTGAGGTAGGTCCCCCATTGCACTCACCCTTAAATTTAGAATTTATTAATTGCTTGATGTTTTGTGTTAATTTTAATGAATGAGAAATAATATTAGATAATTAAATTTTAAGTGATTATTTATTGTGAAATGAACCGTTTATTTTATACCGAACACCTGAAACATTTTCTTGACGGGCGGACACCCAATTTTGAAAGAGTGCCCGTTTGGCCTTTAAACATAATTCACGGAATTTCAAACGTACTTCTAGTTTTAAAGATAAATAATTTCTTCTGAACAAGTGTTTTGAGCTTTTTGAGAAAAGTGGTTTTACATAAAAATCTGTGGAGGCCCGTTTGGCACTTTAATAAAAATAGATTATTTTGGAAAACCCACTCGGGGGTGATCTTTGGTGTGAGTTGTTTTCGTGAGCTATATGTGATGTTGGTGCATCGTGACTGATTAATTTACATTGTAGACGCACCCCCTTTTTATTGTTTGTGATGACATGGGAACCTGGCATATTGAGTGAATTTTCTGAGAACGATTGCTGCACTAGTTTAGACCACGCACTGGCTAGTGGCCCCATAGCAGGGGAATACTGAGTTATTGCTGCTATGGGGATTGGGCCCCTCGGTTAGGCCATGCAGGGCTATGCCGGGTAGTATTATGGGAGTTATGACGTCATCGAGTTATGGCATGCCTCCAGGATGAGTCACATGTATAGTACGTTCTGGATTGTTCACGATCTCCTAGGTTCGACCCATGTTTCTTTTAGTGTTTAGTTGCGTGTGGCGGACGATTGAGAGGTCGAGTTCAGTTGCTGACCCTTGTGTGCCACTTTACCATTGCCCTTTGCGTGTGTTGTGTGTGATTATCATTTTGACTAACAACTAATGTTTGGATTTCTAAATTGCTCATAAAATGTTTTGAAAATGCAATGCACCTGTTCTTTCAACATTAAACTTGTTCTAAATTAAAAGGGGCAATGGACTGTTACTTGTTTTAGAAATGAAAGTGTGTGAAAAACCTATTTTATATAATTTAGTTCAAACCTGGAATTGATAAACTCTTTATTTATTGGTATGTGCATTGGGATAGAATTAGTCGGGCCTACCTACTGAGTTTTAATACTCACGCCTATAGTGTTTTCTTGTTTTTTAGCTTTGTTGCAGGTTCCAGATTCAGTTGTTCGCCTTGAGCGATGTTGGTTGTGGTATTGGAGAGTGACCCATGGGGTTACCTGGGGTTTGGATCGTGGTCAGGTTAGTAGTGTTGTTGGTTGCTCTTTCTTTATTCATTTTTGTTCTATTTTATTTTTCCGCTATTTAGTTTATTTTCCTTTGGGCCAAATCGTTCCCACCTGTTTACCTTTGATGCCCGGCACTAGTTGCCAGCCCGTGGGGATCGGGAACGCCCTTCGGGCCATGTCGCGAGCCAGCTCTGGTGACCGGTTCGGGGTCGACCCGGGTTGGTTCGTGACAAAATGGTATCAAAGGAGTTCTTGTTATTTGGGATGTCTGGTAGAAGGAGATTAGGATTGTCGGGACTCGAGAGGTAGGTACGGGAAGGATGTCATGAACCCTCGCCCGTTCCGCACCTCGAGTCGCCAGGGATAGTCCGGGAATTGAGTCTTTGTTTCATTCTGGCTTGTTTTGGATTGAGGGATGACAACGGAGGTAAACCGATGTTACATCGTGATCTCACATGGAGTAGTGACCCATGTGGAGTTTGGGTACACGGTTTGAATTCCTCCTAGTGGTTGACGCTTACCTGGGGCATGACCCACTATCATGTCGTCATGTTAAGTGTGACCGCTGGTCCCTCACCCTGATGGTTTGATGCGAGTTGAGTGTCGTTTTCGTTTTGGTTAGTGTAAGTGCATTTTTGGAAGTGAAAAAGGGTTTTTGAAAAATGGGACTGATTTCTTTTAAATGACATTAAATTCATGAAATGAGTTTTAACACTGAAAGCCCTTGGTTTGGAAAAACTGGTTTTTGCTTGGAAATTGGTCGAGAATTGTTTGGGGTGAAACCGCAGGTACTCCTTATGAACGTTTGCACATGTGAGAGAATGCATAGAAATTGCGTGTTGGTGCGTGTATGAATGAAATGTGGATAAAGACACGTGCAACGGGTCATGAGATTACCTGGGTGTTAATTTGAAATTAAAGGCTCGACCATGTTTTTCTAAATTGGCTTTTAAAGAGGAAAATGGTTTTGGAAAGTGATTTTGGTTTGAAAGGGATTTGGTATTTGGAAACTGGTTTTGAAATGAGAATTTAAAAAGAGGTGGTTTTGGAATCTAAAATGAAACGGGAATTTTGGACAGAGAATTTTGGGTTATGTTTGTGGTTGTTTGTTTCTTTTTAGCTGGTTGTTTTGGATGAAGCCACTTTGTTTGATGTTGCTTCGATTGATATTGGTTTCGTCTTGGTGTTATATATCTTGTTCATAAATGCTGCCCGGAAAGATCCCTAGTGTTTTGATGAGTCATGCCCAGTTTTTGGTCTTTATTGGACGTTGTCTGTCCTTCATGGTGATTGAAGTCTGTTAGGGACAGTGTAGTGGCTTGAAGAGGTCGAGCGTGTCTTCAGGGTATTGGGAACTCCATAAGTGATCTGTGTGCGTATTGTTTTGGGTCTGATATAAGGTCCCGCTCTGGATGAGTAGGAGTTGTACGCCCATCGTTGCTGCAATTTGGGATGATGTGTCATTTCTTTAATGTCGTCTTCATTCAGTGGTTTATACTTGTAGAGGTGAGGATGAAGGAAATGGAAGAGCTCATGCGTGCTCAACATGGCTAGCAGATGATGAAAGCGTATGTCGACCATTTCAAGGATCTTGTGTCCCTTTTTTTTCCGGGGGTAGTGTCGTAGGACTGGTTGAAGACTCATCCCTTCAACAGGGGTCTTCTTCCAGAGATTAAGGAGTGAGTCCTCCCTTTTTGGGAGCATCACTTTTGAGAATTTGGTGCATGAGGTGTTCTTAGCTGAGTTGGTTTCTAGAGCGCAAACAGTTGACAATCCACCGTATCTAGTTGTTCGTGAAGTTGCCCCATCTGATGAGCAGAGTGTGTCAGGTAAATTTGTTTCTAAATATTTCTTTGCAGTGGATCTAACCCCCAGTTCGTCGGACCGTCTAATGGTGTACTGTCAGTATGGACGGTTAAGGAATACGAGCCGCTATGTCACACCCCCCCCCCCGAAGATGTTCCATCATTGCACGTTTTTGGATCATCTAGAGAAGCTTTGCAGGAAGAGTCGCCTGAGGAAGACACTGTGACAAGAAGATTTCAGTGCCTGACTGTGAGGCAGGAGATGCTTCAACCATCAGATCCCCAACCACAGGTCTTGGGGTGAAGCCCGCGCGCAGTCAGGAGTTGACGGGGGTGTGAAGTCTCAGTTCAGGTTTGGGTGTTTAGTGTTTCCAACGAAACATTTAATTTCCTCCCGTTCTCTTTCTTTCACTGTTAATGTTTTGGCGTTGTTTTCGGTTCACTGTGTCGTCGTGAGGTTGGGACGAACGTATTCGTTTGTAATCCAAACAGTCTCGTTTGTCGGATTATGGTGTTTAGGATCGTGTGTTTTTCTTAGAGGTATGTTTGGACCTTGCGTGGGTTAACCTTGGTTTGGCGATGTTCGTTTGGAGATACAAGTGCCTGCGGTGGAGTCTAGGCTTGCTGTTATACTCGGGTTTACTGCTTGGATTAAGTTCTGCTTGGAGATTTTTCTATCGTCTTCGGGCTTTCTTTGGTTTGAGTCGAGAGTTCCAAGTTTTAGCTGAGGGGTTGTTTTGCTCGTGCTTTAGAGATTAGCCTGGATCGGTTGGGAGTTCCCATGTCGCCCCCCCCCCCCTCCCGAGGTGGTACGTGTAGGTGTAAAATTTTCGTGCTAGTTGAATTCTTGTGGTGGGGAGAACCCTCTCGTGTTCTCATGTTCTATTGTGGTGATGTTCCTTTTAGTTACAATTGGGCAGAGATTCTTGTTTGGTCCATCATTCAGCTGGGTGACTTTCTGGGGGCAGAAAGTGTCTGTGGTGGGGAGAATTGTCACAACCACCGTTTCTATTTATTTTCTTTTTATTGTTTCTTGGTTCCGAGTGTTTGCGCCGAGGTCTGGGCTGAGCCCGAATTAAAATTTCTTGTCGTTTAATGCTTTTACTGGGTTTCGGGCCAGTGCGCGGTCACCGCACGGTGGCCGGCAGCCGCGCAATCGCCCTAGGTGCTTGTGAGAGTGTCCATGTCGTCTGGGTTGAGTCGCGCAACTTGTGCGCGGTTTATTTAGTCATGCGACGAGCGTGCAGGTATCTAGTTTTCATATTTTTATAATTAAATAACTTATGTTTTAAAAAAAATGTCTGTTAATAATAATATTATTATGTTGTTATTATCATTATCATTGTTATCAATATTAGTATTATTTGTATTATTATTATTAACATTACTATGTAATTATTAATAATATTAATGTTATTAATATTAATATTATTATTATTATTATTATTATTATTTTATTATCATTTTTCTATATAATATTATTATTATTTTTATTATTTTAGTTACTACTTTATTTATTCTATTTCAAATATTATTATTACTATTATTGTTTTTCTTTTCTTAACTCTTTTATTTTCCTTTTTTTTTCTTATATTTTCTATGTTTTATTTTGTCTTTTTTTTGTTATCTTCTAACCCTAACACCCCCGTTTCTCCCCCCTCTCGTTTGCGCCGCAAACCCCCTTCCCTTCCCAACTTTCCTTCCCGCAGTCCCCAAGCCGTCTCCTCCCTTGCCCTCTGGCGCCTCCCGCGTCCGCCGCCCCACAAGCCTAGCGCGACCCCCTCTTCTTCCCATCGTCACCGTCGAACCCCTCCTGCCGGCACCGCACCCCCTGCCGGCCGGCCTTGCTCCGCCCTACGCACCCCCTGCCGGTGACCCACACCCAACCTCCTAGGCTTCCCGGCGTCCCGGCTCCCCCGCGTGACCAGCACCCTGTCGCCGGAAACCCCGCCCTCTCGCTGTCCTCACCGCCGGCCTTAGGCCCTTCCGGCCGTCGCACCTCCTCCCTCACCCCCCCCCCCCCCCCCGCACTGTCTCGGTGGCACACCCCGGCCGCCGCGCCAACCCCCCCTGCTGTCTTGGCTCCCTCCGCAGCTCCCCGGCCGGGGCTTCCGGTGAACCCCCGTCACAGGACAGCATCCCCGGCCCCTGCCGGCGCCCTTGCCAACCCTTCCGATGAGACCTCACCGCCAGCCAGCACCTCCGGTGAGCCCTCTCTCCGGCCAGCAGCCTCCGCCGCCCATTCCGGCGCCCCCTGCCTTGTTCTGGCGACCTCCGACCGAGTTCCGGCGAGCCCCGCCTCCGGCCAGCAGCCCTCCGGCACACCCCCCCCCCCCCCCCCGTGGTAGTTTTTCATTGTTTTGATGTTAATTTTTGTTAGGGTTTGTTGTTTAGGGGTTAATTTGGTTTTTGGTGGTACGATTTTGTTTACGTATGGTGCTTTTGCCTTCCCGCAGGTGCGGTCGCGGGGCGAATGTGGTTCCGCCCCAATTTCGGGTGGTCCGCCACGTTTGAGGTAGGCGATTCCGCATATTAGTTCTATTTGATAATTGTTTTGTGCGTTAATTAAATTAGCATGTTTTTTTTCGTTACTTGTTTGGTGCAAAGTTTGCTTTCAGCATTTGTTGAGTTGCTTTGCTTTTTTGAGTGTAGTTTTGTGGTAATCGTTTGTTGCGCACCATGAGAATGTTCTATTAATTGTTTAACTGATTTATTGAATGAATTTTGTGGTGCAAATATATATATATATATATACATATACATATATATTTGTGTTTGTCATGCGTTTATGTGAATTTGATCATAAAAGTGTTTTAAGGGGTTTAAGTTTGTTTCGTGTGTTTAATGTCACGGTATGCTTTCCAAAAATTGTTTTGTAAAGTTTTAAATGATTTATTAAATAACGTGGGGCTTCGAGTTTGGTTTTGAAAACGTGTTTAGGCACATGCACATTAAATGTATATTTCATCGTGTCGTGCGCTTTTGTATGGGTTTTCACACAAAGTGTTTTCTTGAAATGGGTTGTTGGCTTGGCATCATGTGGTTTTGTTAACACTTTGCGGACTTTTAAAGTGACCCAATAAATAATGTTGATGGTGTGGGTTGTGTTTCAAAAATGCGTCAAGGTGGTTTTTTTTCACGTTGTTCGTTTGTTTGTATTGTTTTAAGTCCGTCTTTGTGTGATTTTAGTTTTATGCGTTTATTGCAGCGCGTTCGCAAGGTAGCCTCGTGATATTGCTGTCATCAGCTTGCGCTTGCTTGTACGCCTGTGCGAGGCATGTCGCGCCTTTGCGTTTGGACTGCGAGCTGAGGTAGGTCCCCCATTGCACTCACCCTTAAATTTAGAATTTATTAATTGCTTGATGTTTTGTGTTAATTTTAATGAATGAGAAATAATATTAGATAATTAAATTTTAAGTGATTATTTATTGTGAAATGAAACGTTTATTTTATACCGAACACCTGAAACATTTTCTTGACGGGCGGACACCCAATTTTGAAAGAGTGCCCGTTTGTCCTTTAAACATAATTCACGGAATTTCAAATGTACTTCTAGTTTTAAAGATAAATAATTTCTTCTGAACAAGTGTTTTGAGCTTTTTGAGAAAAGAGGTTTTACTTAAAAATTTGTGGAGGCCCGTTTGGCACTTTAATAAAAATAGATTATTTTGGAAAACCCACTCGGGGGTGATCTTTGGTGTGAGTTTTTTTCGTGATCTATATGTGATGTTGGTGCATCGTGACTGATTAATTTACATTGTAGACGCACCCCCTTTTTATTGTTTGTGATGACATGGGAACCTGGCATATTGAGTGAATTTTCTGAGAACGATTGCTGCACTAGTTTAGACCACGCACTGGCTAGTGGCCCCATAGCAGGGGAATACTGAGTTATTGCTGCTATGGGGATTGGGCCCCTCGGTTAGGCCATGCAGGGCTATGTCGGGTAGTATTATGGGCGTTATGACGTCATCGAGTTATGGCATGCCTCCAGGATGAGTCACATGTATAGTACGTTCTGGATTGTTCACGATCTCCTAGGTTCGACCCATGTTTCTTTTAGTGTTTAGTTGCGTGTGGCAGACGATTGAGAGGTCGAGTTCGGTTGCTGACCCTTGTGTGCCACTTTACCATTGCCCTTAGCGTGTGTTGTGTGTGATTATCATTTTGACTAACAACTAATGTTTGGATTTCTAAATTGCTCATAAAATGTTTTGAAAATGCAATGCACCTGTTCTTTCAACATTAAACTTGTTCTAAATTAAAAAGGGCAATGGACTGTTACTTGTTTTAGAAATGAAAGTCTGTGAAAAACCTATTTTATCTAATTTAGTTCAAACCTGGAATTGATAAACTCTTTATTTATTGGTATGTGCATTGGGATAGAATTAGTCGGGCCTACCTACTGAGTTTTAATACTCACGCCTATAGTGTTTTCTTGTTTTTTAACTTTGTTGCAGGTTCCAGATTCAGTTGTTCGCCTTGATCGATGTTGGTTGTGGTATTGGAGAGTGACCCATGGGGTTACCTGGGGTTTGGATCGTGGTCAGGTTAGTAGTGTTGTTGGTTGCTCTTTCTTTATTCATTTTTGTTCTATTTTATTTTTCTGCTGTTTAGTTTATTTTCCTTTGGGCCAAATCGTTCCCACCTGTTTACCTTTGATGCCCGGCACTAGTTGCCAGCCCGTGGGGATCGGGAACGCCCTTCGGTCCATGTCGCGAGCCAGCTCGGGTGACCGGTTCGGGGTCGACCCGGGTTGGTTCGTGACAATAATGATGTGTTATTGATATAAATAATAAATATAACATGATAATTATTCTATATATATTATATACAATCCAACTATATATTATTTTAATATCAAAAGAATGATATTGTTGCTCGTGCGTACGTACGGATTACCATCTCCATGAATGCGATGAGATTAATTTCCCATCGTATCCATTCAAGACTAATTTTTATTATATGATTAAAAATAATGTTTAAAGAATTAATATTATTCTGAATATGAATAATATACATCCTATCCATAAAAAACAATACTTACATAACAAATAATATAAAGGAAAATGAATGAGTTAACACCCGAAACGACGATAATACTAATATATTATTAACAACACAATGTTAAAATATCATATATGATATCATATTAATTTATATGAATCTTTTATAATTTAATAAAAATTATTTCACCATTATACAGGAGTTTAACCTACCCTCGACCAAGGAAAAGTACAAGGTAAGGGTTAATTTCACAATTTCTTTATTATCCGAGGTTGTTTATACCTATTTATCTACTGAGACCTCTTTATCATCCACATCCATGTTTCTTAAAGATGTATTTAGAAACATTTTTACTATTTACTAGAAAATGGGGTAATATCATTTATACCCTTATTTGACCTTATATGTTTGGAAAGGAATCTTTCTGTCATTTTCCAAACAAGGTACTTTATGACCTTTTTGACAAAATTAATGTAAGAATGTTTTTTTAACTTATATGGCAGGTGTGACTATTTTCTGCCATTATAACATCGTCAATGGTTCCCATAAAATCTTATAAGAATATTTTCAAGATAAATGTTTTCCTAAATTATTTCAAAAAATAAATAGATATTTCTCTCAAATTGTTTTGATTTCATCTCTGTCGACATCTTTTGATGGATTTTATACTTGTCCGAAGTCGATTCATTGTGATGAAAATCTTCTATATTGTATTTAAGGTTTTGTGATATGTTTGACTGTGGATTTTTTATTTTTGTACCATTCATTGTTTATGGATATTGTATTGACATTTCATATTCCAGTTTTAATACGAATGTTTATGTTATATTACAAAATTTTCATATAAGGATTGTATTGGACTTAGTAAGTGACGGGTGGAGCCCGCTATAGCTCCTCGATACATCGGTAGGTCTCATGAGACAACTAGATGTGGGATTGGATGAGGCATTTCCCAATTTGATATATAGTTTCGGCTGAGGCCTTAATCATTGTTAGACTTCTTGGCCAAGTCCTTGAAAAAATGTTTCAAAATGTCTCGCATTATACATTCCCTCATTATGAATATAATATTGATGGTTCATGTGGTCATTCGACTAGTAGAATACCCATTATTATGTTTTATTATGTTATTATTTACTAAGCTCATATTCCTACCATAAAAGTGTTCATGTTTATTACTGGTAAAGGCATGTGTTTTCAATTATTCACCATGCTTAATATTTATGTTATCTTCTACTATATTCCTTACCCTTACTGTGCATTTGACCTCACCCCTTTCTTATGTTTCATTTTCCCAGGATATGAAGAAGTTAATTATGAGTGACTTGCAAGATTAATCTAGGAGGCTTGGATGTTTCTAATAGAATAAATTAGTGTTGTATTTCTTTTGAAGTTGTAAAGTTGAACTTATGTATGAATCTTGTTTCCAATAATACTAAATTGGTTGGTATTTCGAGACATGATTTCCTTGTGATCATGTCAATGATATGTACTAATGCACCGACTCTGGGTAACTGGGGTTGGGGAGTTATAGTTGGTATCAGGGGATGTTTATTACAAACCTTGCAAACTAGATTTAAATAAACTCTGATTAGATCACATAGACCTAAGATAGAATTTGAGGATTAATATAGAAGAACATCCTAGAATTTTGGTATTGTAGAGATTTTGTGAGTTTTCCAAGCACTACATCCCTTTATGGATACGAGAATGTAGAGGAAGCTTTGGCACAGATGTACCTAGGGTTAAAACCCGAAAATACCACATTAAGCTAGACTCATACGGGAACTGGTGCATGACAACGGGCCTCACTGCACTCTTGGTTACGACACTACTGGGGGATATTCTTGGGATAATTCTCATTTTCTTTACAAACCCTTAATAAGGGTTTATGAGTATATAATTCCTCAAAGAAAACATTTTTACGATTATTGATTATATCAATAAACTGTTAAATTTATGTAAAGTGTATTACACGTTTGGTTTTATGTATTAAGATTCATAAACTAATCTAGTTTATACCATTGTTTAGAAATGGAACCTAGTGGAAGGAATGGAAACTGTATCAATTCACCCACTCTAGGTAGGGATTTTCCTCCTACTTAAGATAATTATAGTGGATCTGGTGATGTAACTGGTGCTGATTAGCTAGTCACCATACTGGGACAACTCACTTAGGTTATGAATAATAACCTTACCCGTATGGAGCACCCTAATCCACAACAGAGATGATCTATGTTAGATTGCTTCATGAGGAAACAACCACCAATATTCAATGGGAGTAAAAATCAATTAGTGGCTGAAAAATGGATAAATTCCTTAGAAAAAATATTCCAAGATTTGGGGAGAAGTGAAAGGGAAAAAGCTATCATGAAAGTTTATCGCCTCACTGGAGATGCTGATCAATGGTGGTCATTGATTCAAAACATAAAGGAATATATAGAAGTGTCTGGTATAGAATGGGGGGAGTTTAAATAACTTTTCATAGAAAAATTATTTTTCTGGACCATCGAGCAGATATGGAAAGGCAATTCCTGAGTCTGAGGCAAAAAGAGGATGAGAATGTTGCAAATTATGAAGCTAACTTTACAAGGTTAGAAAGCCATGCTGCAGATTATATATGTCACCCAAGAAGCAAGATTGACCATTTCTTTGATTGGTTAAAATCATTTCTCCATCGAGCATTAGTATCACAATCCTTCTCATCGTATGAAGATATTGTCTTGTGTGCTATCAACACAGAAAATGAATTCTCTAATTCCTATGACTTTAAAGCAAAGCAAGATAAGAAGAGATCTGCGGAAAAATCTGGGAAAGGAAATAAGGAAATGGGGAATAAGGGAAGAATTGAATTTCCAACCTGTGATAATTGTGGAAGGAAGCACCCTGGTTCCTAACTAAAAGGAAAAGGAGTATGCTACAAATTTTGACAGAAAGTCCATCTTACTAGTGATTGTAAGGGAAAGAAAGATGATACCAATGTTTAATGCTACAATTTCAGGGAGATGGGACATTATGATAATTAATGTCCTAAGCGTTAGGGAAACTTACCTCAGAAAAGGACAAGGGATCAAGGCCATGCTTATACAATCACTACTGCTGAGGTTGAAGCACCGAAAGACGTGGTGGCAGGTAATTAAATGGTTTCCTCAAGTTTAGCCAATAAATTATTTGCTTCTGGATCATCACATTTTTTAAAATCTTCCCAGTTTTCTATGAAAATTAGATATTTTACATTTGATTTAACAAGGGAGTTGTCAATCATAAATCCTAAGGGAAGAATCATTGCTATAAAATTTTGTGAATCATTTCCCATTAGAGCATATAAATGTTCTTTATCTGCCGATATCATCATCACACCCATGATTGAATTTGATATCATCCTCAGTATGGATTGGATTTCAGACCATGATGCAAAAAATTATTGTAATAAGAAGGAGGTTACGATTTTTGATGATGATGATAAAGAACACCTTATCTTTAGAGCAGAAACATCACCACATCATTCTTATCTAGATCCACCCCCAGTAGCACAACTAAATTCAATTATTGGATAGGAAGAGAATGAAATAACTTTGGTTCTGGAAAATAATGTTCCAATATAAGATGTACCTATTGTCCAAGAATATGTTTATGTGTTTCCAGAAGATTTACCTGGACATCCTCCAGAACAAGAAATTGAGTTTCCCATTGATTTAATTCATGGTTCAAGGACCATATCGAAGACCACCTATAGAATGGCCACTGTGGAATTATTGGAACTAAAGAAACAACTAGAGGAATTGAGTAATAAGGGATTTATTCTCCCTAGTGTTTCTCTATGGGGAGCCCCTGCCCTTTTTTAAGAAGAAAGATGGATCTATGAGGTTGTGCATTGATTACAGAGAGATAAATGCTTTAACAATAAAGAAAAAGTATCACCTACCTCGCACTGAGGATTTATTTGACCAACTTCATGGAACTCAATACTTTTCAAAGATTGACTTTCGATATGGATATTATCAGTTGTGTAGGAATAAGGAAGACATTCCGAAAACAGCACTTCAAACTAGGTACGAGCATTACGAGTTTACTGTAATGCCTTTTGGATTGACTAATGCACCCTCAGTCTTCATGGATCTAATGAACAGTGTTTTCAAGGAATATATTGATGAATTTTTAGTGTTATGTATTGATTATATATTGGTATACTCAAAAAATCTACAAAGATCATGAAAATCACTTCCACACTATCCTGAAGACTCTTAGAAGACACAAATTATACTGGAAGTTTAGCAAGTGTGAATTCTAGCTTCAGGAGATTTATTTTCTCGTCTATATTGTCTCTAAGTATAGAATCTCTATTGATCCTTCTAAGACCAAAGCAATCCATGAATGTCCAGTACCGATGAGTATAACTGAGGTACATAGTTTTATTAGTTTAGAAGGTTATTATCGACGTTTCGTCCAGAATTTTGCCCGATTGTCTAACCCATTAATGAAGCTCACATGTAAAGGGGTGAAATTTGTGTGGAAAAAAGAGTGTGAATAATGTTTTGAATAACTGAAGAGAGGATTATTCAATGCTCATATCTTGAATTTACCATCGGGGAATGATGGGTTCGTTATTTATAGTGATGCATCAAATAAAGGACTTGGTTTTGTCCTTATGAAGAATGATAGGGTTATTTCCTTTGCATCACGACAGCTAAAAATTCATGATAAAAACTATCCTACTCATGATCTTGAGTTAGCAGCTGTAATATTTTCTTTGAAGATATGGAGACATTATCTCTATGGTGAAAAATGCGAGATTTATACTGATCACAAGAGTTTGAAGTATATTTTCTCACAAAAAGAACTCAACATGAGGTGAAGGTGATGGCTTGAACAACTCAAGGATTATGATACCATGATACACTACCACCCGAGGAAGGAAAATAAGGTGGCAGATGCTTTGAGTAGAAAATATCATGGAGTTTTGAACAAGATGAAGTTTAAAGGGATCCTATTTTTATGGATCTAGTAAAGATGAATATGGGAATAACCGTGGAAGGTTAAACATCTATACTTTTTCTAATGGTTTCCAAACCATCGTTACTAGAATGGATAAAGAGTTCTTAGACCGATGATGATGAGTTTCAAAAGAAGATTAAAGCTGTGAATGATGGGAGATTGAGTGACTTTGTGTATGAAGATAGAATTTTGAAATTTGTGGAGACACTTTGTGTTCTCGATATACCTGATCTAAAAAGGAAATTGTTGGATGATGCTCATAGTTCCAATTTCACAATACACCCTGGTAGCACTAAGATATATAGAGATTTGAAGGAACATTTTTGGTGGGACAACATGAAGAGGGAGATTGCTGATTTTGTGTCACGATGTATGGTTTGTCAATAAGTGAAAGCTGGAAGACAATAGCCTGGAGGATTCATGAAACCTCTTCCCATATCTGATTGTAAATGGGATAATATTATGATGGAATATGTCATGGGACTACCAAAGACTCCTAGAAAAAATGATGAAATATGGTTCATTGTTGATCGTCATACCAATTCAGCACATTTTCATGCTATAAGAGAAGATTTACCACTTGAATGTTTAGAAAGACTGTATATGAAGCTGTAAGACTTCACGGAATACCCCTATCGATTGTTTCTGATCATGATCCCCATTTTACAATAAGATTTTAAAATATTCTTTAGAAAGCCCTGGATATTAAACTTCATTTGAGCACTGGCTTCCACCCCTAAACTGATGGAAAATAAGAATGGACAATTCAAACCTTAGAAGACATGTTGACATCATGCTCACTTGACTTTCAAGGTGTGTGGGATCAATATTTACCTCTCGTAGAATTTTCCTATAACAATAGCTTCCATTCAAGTATTTAGATGGCACCATATGAAGCGTTATACGAAAAGAGATGTCGTACACCAACCTGTTGGGACGATGTTGGTGAAAGAAAACTTGTAGGCCCAGAACTTGTGGAGGAAATGATGGAAAAGTTGAAGGTAATCCAACCCCACATCAAAGCAGCTCAAAGTAGGCAGAAGAGCTATGCTGATAACTGAAGGAAGGATTTGGAATTTCATGTAAGAGGATATGTTTTCTTGAAGGTATATCCATGGAAGGGTGTTATACGTTTAGGTAAGAAGGGTAAATTGAGTCCTTGGTACATCGGACCTTTTGAAATCCTAGAACTAATTGGGGTTGTAGCTTAACGTTTGTCAATGCCGCCCAGTCTCTCCAAAGTTCACGATGTGTTCCATGTATCACTGTTGAGAAAATACATGCATGACCTAACACATGTACTCGCCTATGAAGAATTAGAACTGGAACCCAATATTTCTTATTGAGAAGAGCTTGTCAAGGTTCTTGATACAAGACAACAAGTGCTGAGAAACCGGATGACTCGTCTGGTAAACGTTCTATGGAGAAACCATAAGATAGAAGAGGCAACGTGGGAACCCGAGGAACTTATGATGAAGAACCACCCAAGTCTCTTTATGTAGTAATATTATAGAAATTTCGAGGACAAAATTTTTTTAAGTAGAGGATAATTTAACACCCCAAGCTTCCACAGTACACTTCTCTTTGAATAATACAATAGCGTTTGTTGTATGCAACTTCGAGTTCTAACACACCACAACCAATCAAACTAGCCATTATGAATAGTAATAACCACTTTTTGAAATTTTATAAATTTTATCTTTCAAAATGGACTTCATTTTTGGATTTGGTTTGTAGAAATTAGTTTAGGGTGAATTTTTGGTATTTTTCTGAAAATATTCAATTTTTGATGAATAGTGAAAATTACTAAATTTTAATTAAAAACAAATTTTTTAATCAAAATATTTTATAGTACTAAATTATAATATTTAGTGGTTTTTAAGTATAATTAGATTATATTTTTACCATTTAGTCAAATTTTGGTTGTTGGACATAATTTCACATTTAAAATGGACATAAGCAAGTGTCAATCTTTTAATAGTTATTATATCTTAAAAACACACTTTTTGTTTTGACAACGGGAATTAATTTTAAATAAATTTTTGCCACTTCTATGTTTTGAATTTAGGAAAATGCATTCCATATTTAGAATCATGAGGTCCAAATTGTTTAAATATATAAATATTATTTTTAGACATCTTGAATAATTACTTCGGTAAAAATTTTATTTACCAGGGTTAAAGGGTAAAACTGGTAAATAAGGCTAAAAAGTAATATTATAATAATATTAAATTACCCCAACACATGTCCTAACCCTTTTTTATGATACATGTCTGACCATGGGCATCCTTGGTTCGATTTTGGGACCCCATGGAGCCACTTGTTAGTGATAATGAGACATTATATTAATTAAGTTAAAGTAAATACAAAAATGACCTAAACATATATCTTTTAGTAAAACAATTTTTACATAGGGTTATAAATGTTATCTTTTAGACTATAAATATTCATTAGAAAGATAAAACAATTTCCTACGTAATTTTTTTTATTTATAATTTTTAGACATCATATAATTAAATTTATTTATGACACAATGATGACACATTAATTACCATATTAATGACAGATTAAAATAATTGATATTATAAATATCCAAATAAATGTAATTTGAGACTTTTTATGAATTACATTACTTTTATAGGTTAATATGACATTTTAGTACTGGTTAGATTAATTTTTTTTGCATTAATAATGCTGTAATGAATTTAGCAAAAAAAAATACCAAATAGTTTCAAAATTGCATAAAATTGTTTTTAAAGCAAATATTATATTATTAATTGATATTCTATTCCTAAGAATATAATGCTTGGAAAAAATACATATATAATGATATTTGTATAATTAAATAAATACTTGGGGTTATTTTGGAAGTATATAGTAAGTTTATTAACCATATAATATAAAAATACAAAGAGACAAGGTAAATGTCAAACTATTAAACTAAGAGTTAAATCTAAAAGATAAAGTTAATATACTGACCCAAACCTATCTAAAACCTATTTTTGTGATTTTAGACCTATCCCTGCCTTAGCCATTAAATAATTAATTTTTAAGCCATTATAAACCGAAAATTATTTTATTATAAAAATATATTTCTAGCTTTTCCTAAGGTTCCCCTCACCCCTCTTATAAAAGGGCATTTCCCCTTATCTCTAATTCACACCTTCAAAGCAATTTGGATCGGACAAACCCTACCCAAATACCCTGTCAACCGTCCTCCCTTCATCCTAGAGGCCTTACTTTAGTTATAAATCCAACATAAAGAGAACTTTTGATCAAATCAAAAGGAAGAACCCGATGAAGAGGTAAATATTTCATCACCTCTTTCCGGTTTCTTTCTTCTTCAACCTCCTATTTATTTGTTATTTCAATTATAAAATAATAACTCTAGTATATTATATATACTGAGATGTTATTATAAATATTTTACAACAATATTCATTATTCTACCCATCCTTTGAATGACATGTCACCATACGTGTGTATGTACGGCTTACCGTCTCCACATCGTGGTGTAGTTGTTATTCAATACATTATTATTTGGATGGGTATAATAATGATGTTTAATTGATTTAAATAATGAATATGAAATAATAATGATTCTGTATATATGATATACCATCCAATTATATATTATTTTACTATCAAAAGAATGATATTGTCGCTCGTGCGTACGTACGGATTACCGACTCCACGAACACGATGAGATTCATTTCTCAGCGTCTCCATTCAGGACTAATTTTAATTAGATGATTAAAAATAATGGTTAAAGACTTAATATCATTATGAATATGAATAATATACATCCTATCCATGAAAAACATTACTTACGTAACAAATCATATAAAGTAAAATGAATCAGTTAACACCCGAAACGATAATAATACTAAAATATTATTAACAACACAATGTTTAAAGATCATACATGATATCATATTAATGTATATGATTATTTTATAATTTAATAACAATTATTTCACCATTATAAAAGATTTTAACCTACCCTAAACCAATTAAATGTACAAAGTATGGGTAAATTTCATAATCTCTTTATTATCTAAGATTGTTTATACGAAATTATATACTGGGACCTCTTTATCATCCACATCCATGTTTCTTAAAGATGTATTTCAAAACATTTTTTATAATTTACTATACAATGGGGTAATTTCATTTATACCCTTATTTGACCTTATGTGTTTTGAAAGGAATCATTCCGTCATTTTCCAAAGAAGGTACTTTATTACCTTTATGACAAAACTAAGGTAAGAATTTTTTTTAACTTATATGGTGGGTGTGGCTATTTTCCGCCGTTATGACATCGTTGAAGGCTCCATTACAATATTATAATAATATTTTCAAGATAAATGTTTTCTTAAATGATTTTAAAAAATAAATATCTATTTATCTCAAATGGTTTTGATTTCATCTATGTCAACATCCATTGATGGATTTTATACTTGTTTGAAGTCGATTCATTATGATGAAAATCATCCATATAGTATTGAATGTTTTGTGATATGTATGACTATGGATGTGTTATTTTTTTACCATTCATGGTTTATGGATAAAGTATTGACATTTCGTATGCCATTTATAATATGAATGTTTATGTTATATTAAAACCTTTTCATATGAGGAATGTATTGGACTTAGTGAGTGACGAGTGGAGCCCACTATAGCTCCTCGATGAATCGGTAGGTCTCATAAGAAAAATAGATGTGGAATTGGCTGAGGCCTTTCCCATTTTGATATATGGTTTTGGCTGAGGCCTTAATCATTGTTAGATGTCTTGGCTGAGGCCTTGAAAAAATGTTTTAGAATGTCCAGCATTATACATTCCCTCATTATGAAAATAATATTGATGGTTCATGTGGTCATTAGACTGGTAGAATACCCATAATTATTTTTTATTATGACATTATTTACTAAGCTCATATTCCTTCCATAAAAGTGTACATGATTATTACTGGTAAAGGCATGTGTTTTCAATTATTCACCATGATTAATATTTATGTTATCTTCCACTGTACTGCTTACCCTTACTGAGCATTTGAGCTCACCAATTTCTTATGTTTCATTTTCCCAGGATATAAATAAGTTAATTATGTGTGACTTACAGGATTAATCTAGGTGGCTTTGATGTTTCTAATGGAATAAATTAGTGTTGAATTTCTTTTCAATTTGTAAAGTAGTACTTATGTGTGAATCTTATTTCTAATAATAATAAAATTATCGGTCTTTCAGGACATGATTTCCTTGTGATCATGCCAATGATATATAATAATGCACCGACTTTAGGTAACTAGGGTCGGGGAATTAAACAACTGACCAAGAAATCATTCTATTTCTTTGTCAAAGTAGATAAAGGATTAGCTTTATAATAGAAATTAGTCTCTAACCTTCTATAATACCTAACCGATCCTAAGAAAATTTGTACCTTAGAAGTATTACATGGTGTTCTATGTAGAGGAACAACTTTGATCATCAATGAGTCAACTAAAACAACTTCCTCTTAAAAAAATTCCCCATGAAATGAATTTTACATGTAAAAAATAAACACTTTGATAATTTTCATCACAATTGTTTCTTTTATAACAACTAAAATACAATATTATGATTCTATACATGGTCCCATTTTTCCATGAATATATAAAGTTATCATTAATTATTCCCACAAAAAAATTAGGGTTTAAACAAACAATTCATCAATTCTATAAATATTTTTCTATAATTAATAACAAAATATAGTGTCAAAATAAATTTGAAGTGTCCATAATAATAATGTAAAAATTTAATATGAATTTCCTTTACACTGACTCTTATATGGAGATTGCAAAAACATAAATCAGTCATTAAAAAAACAAATAATGCGTTTAATTGACCATGGATATCATCAATATGAGGTATAAAATATTGGTTCTATTCCATTATCGAGTTAAGAATATAATTTTCTATGAGAAATTTCAAAATTCCATCCACCATCTTGTAAAATTACATGGGATCTTCCCAAGTAGGTGTAGTTGGAATTATAAATCATTTTTCAATAAATATTCAATTTTAATCCTCAAATCCCACAACTCTATTGGTTTTATTGAATAATCCACAATCAAAATACATAAGCCACCTACGTATAACTCTATGTAAAACATAATGTAACTTCCTAGAGGTAAAATTGTTACTTCCTCAAAAAAATATCTAAAAAAATCATTTATAACTCTAGGAATTTCTCCTTCCTTCACATCAAATGCACAATGAATATTAGTTTCTGGTTGATAGGTAATATCCTATGGATTAATATTTTTTGACCGAATTATTAACCTATATCCCAAATATACACTAAAAAATAATGTATAAATTCAAATAAAACAAAAAAGTGTCAATAGTAATCAATACTTTTTCATATAGAATACATCCAGTACATGCCATAAATGAAATCATATAATCACATATGTAGTAAAATAATAACCCTATAAAATCTATTATTTTCAAAAAAATAGCTCACACTATTGGAAAAACAATTCCTCAGACACTATCAATCCCAAAGTAGAGTTATCAATTCTATTTTCCTTTGAATCATTTCTAATACAATCCATAACGCTTATATTGGGATTTGTGTAATAAATGAATAAAAAAATTTGGTATCAAAGGAAATGACCTAACCTACTATGACCCCTCTTCTGCATTGGTAATCTAATATTTCCACACCAACAATTCCTATACATGGCTAGGGGCTGGTGACTAGCACTGGGAACATGTATCACATGATAGGATACCATATCTTAATCCACTTATTCACAATGAACAAAACCACACTATCATAAGAAATCAAAAAATATAAACACAACTAACTATAGTATATATGGTTCATGAAAAAATGATAAGATCCATCATATTAAACAAATATATAATTTATAATGATATTAGGTCAAGTAAACACCCAAACCCTAAAAAAACCTAAGTTAAAGTGGCCATTTAGGCAAGCTAGATCCATATATAAACATATCCCACAACCATCGACTGACAGAACCAATATGCTCTCTCAGAACTATGTCTAACTGTAATGAGTCATATTTTCCCAGTTCTACTTTTTGAAAATTATTTGGAAATTTATGAGACTAGATACAAAGACGACATGTGATTCTATGGACTAGAGTGCCTGGAATGATCTGTTGAAAAAATGTTATGTTTTTAAATAGTGGTTATGGGCAGTTTCCCTAAAAAGCATAAATATCACTTAAACGGTAGATGGATCATAAATCTGAGCGAATTGTTGCATTAAAAGAAGTGGGTTTACCCTATGTGCAACATTACTTTAGTTGGTGTGGGTATACAGTGAGAAAACCTAAAAATTTCATAACCGTAAATAAAATAATTAAATGAAAATTATATTATTTTTTAAGTACATATAACTCATGAAATGTGACTCGGATTGAAAATCGGAGACCACCATTGAGCTCGTCAGGGTGTTCTTTCCTTAGACAGATCCTAACTTTGGGCGACATAGAACAACTGTGGAAAGTACCTTTTAAGATGTCACTGTATATAAAATAATTAAAAAATATATATATTTTATTTTTTCAAATCCTTATAACTAATAAACGCAGCATGGAGAAATCTGATCTCCATTCATAAATAAAGGTGCATGGCGACACTATTTCAAAGTGTAATAATAATGTTGAAATGCATAGATGCATTAACACTTTTCCTCCATTATTAATGGGAAGGTTATTTCATTAGAATTCATAATTGTGGAGATTTCTCTATCACCCTAGAGTTTCCCTAAGGCAAAGAATAAGTGGCTCTCTCATGGGGGATGATAGATTAGAGTTTGGGATTTGATCAATCACCGAAAAATTGAAAAACGCTGGAATAATAAGGATCAACCTTGATATGCAACATCAATCTACATATATAATAAATCCAACTTATGTTTGGTTTTTTTATTTAAATTCCATCATTTCCTAGTCTTTTAATTCCTTGGAAAAATGTGAATAAATTGACAAACAGATGATGTGTATTGTTGCAGGATGGGTTTCTCCTTGTGGGGTTTATTGGCGATTGGTGATCTTTTGATTGATTTTTGGTTTTTTAATTATTTTATTGGTTCTTCTTATGGATCATATCATGGCCAAAGTGAACAAACGGAAGAGGTTCGATCCTTGGTTTTCTTATTGTGCTTTTCTCCCCCACGTTCTTCATGTTCTTCGTGGTTTAACGAATGATAGATCATTTCACAATGATTTCATGATGTGATGATCCAATGTCTTGCATATGGAATGGAAATGGAACATCAGAGGTGTGACGAAGATGGTGTTGAACTGAACGAGGTGATGCGGGAGATATTGTCTTTCAAATGACATTTCACCTCAGTGGATCACAATGAGAATTCGAACCCCAAATAATAAAGAACACGGACCTAGGATCCCAAAACCTCTTCCGGATCAATGAACTGACCGCCAGATAATGTCTAGTGGCCCCCAAGAGGTCTCGACAATGTTGGTTCTAGATGAGTGCCAGTGCGGTGGGGGTGGCACACTCCGGCCGTGAGCCACGATGGTGGCAATAGCCGCCACATCAGAGGAGCCATGGCGGGAAGGGCTGGACCCAGGGCTTAGGCCACAGGATGGTTTGGAGGATGTGACTAGAGGTTTTGGTCTAGCTAGACCACGGTGGCGGCCCAGTCATGGGTGCGAGGTGGCACCTGTTGTGTCCCGAGCGGAGAAGACCGACCCACTCGGGCGGGACGGGTTAGTCAGGAGGGCTGGGCACAGTGCCTCCAGTTGGGTTGGGATGCCAAAAAGGGATGGGTTGGGCCATCGTAGCAGCCTGGTTCAGACCCCACTGGTCTGGGTTGGGCCCCACAGGTTGGGTTAGACCAGACCCAACTAAGCATTTTTCACTAAAAGGCTCATATATTTCAAACTAGAAGTCTGCTTAATGATCTACATGGTGCGTCGATACCCTTGAAACATGGTGGTCCTTGTGGGATGTCTTAGTGGGATTTTAGTTGATCCATATGGGGCTGGTGGTGTTCTCATTATCAATCCTACGAGGGGTCGATGCCAGATACTAATCATGACGTTGAGGGTGATAGTAGATATTTAGATGATAGCCTTAGGATTATCTATGAATGTACGATGCTAAATCCCATTCCTGTCATAGGTAATGGCCCATGTTCTGAAATGAGTATGATCAGAGCAGATCTTGGGGACCCAGTAGACCTAAGTGAAGCATGGATCAAGGTAACCCAGCTGTCCTAAATGACTCTCCGAGTCTCAGTGCCATAGTAGATCTTTGTGGAGAATGTATTGTACTGAGAGGCCCACTCAGTCCTCACTTCTCTTCATGGTTCCTTTTATAGGGTTTCCAGCATGGTTGTGGCCAACATTTACACGGGAACCCATCCCCTATATAGGATGAAAATTCCTATAGGGCCAGGATGTCACCCAATGATCCCTAGGTATAGGCACCCTATCTGTCTATTGAGATCTTTCCTTCCTTCATGACTTGACATAATCAGTCTACTTTGGGTTGTTCATAGAGTGTCTTATTTAGGTGGGTCCAAAATAAGTGGGACCTCTTTTTGAGGGTCTCAAATGACTTCTTATCTCAAGGAGAAAGTTCTCTCGAAACAAGCGTGCTTTGAGAAGAATCTTATGACCAAGGATTTGGTTGTGATATCGAGACTCTTTATCATAGTGAGACCTAACATCTCAGGGAAACTTCATGACATATCAAGAACAAATGTTCTCTTAGATACTTTTGGTATAATTTCTCTACAAGTTTAATATCATATATATCAAGGAGTGGGATCTCTCATAATCGAGCATGCTATGAGCATAAACATATGGATGACAGTGGATGAGATGTTGCATCTTGGAATAATTTATGAGTATACCTAGATGTTCTTGTTATATGTGTGGTTAACATATACCTATGTTTATATGACTATAACTTCTTTGTGGTGTTTACTTTGGGGTATTTTACATTTTGGTTTTCGGGGGTCCCCTATTGACGTGTTTCTGCTAGCTTCCTACAGTAGCTTTAGTAACTGTGATTAGAGGTCTGTCTTTGAAGAATTCTTTATTTTAGTGGTCTTGTATTCTAGTATGCTTGTACATTACTGCTTTACTTTCTGTCATACTCTGTTTTTGGTTTGTAGTGTTATGTATTCATTTTCTTTACTTAGTTTATTCACTCTCCAACCATCGTATCTTGGAGTTGGGTGTGTGTACATGTTCATAGGAAACTTCCTCCCATTTGTGGGATATTCCTACTCAATGCTAGTCGCCAACACATGGCCTATTGGAGTAGGACTTGGGGTTGTCACAACTTGGGCCCTGGGGGATGGGTCATGATAGTGCGATATCCAAGTGGTTCAGTTCCACATTGGTACCATGAGTGTGTGATATTGGTTTGAGGCAACTATGTTAAGTGTTTTGAGTTAGGCTTTCTTGCCAGGGACTCTAGTGTTGTTGCAGTGCCCGATATATCCATACACCAAGACTCCAGGAACCTATTTTCTGACTCGATACATGAAAACATAGGTTTTAGTGAAATAATGGTACATGAATGATGTGGGAATGGTTTGTGTTTTCCATGTCCTTCTTGAGTTATCCCACAAGGTATACTATTTTAACTATGATACATCTTGTTCTCCTCAGGATGTGTTGAAGATGCCAACCAATGTGGTTTCCATGACAATATCAATAGTGGGTCCAAATGATCAGTGAGGAATCCCTAATGGGAGCCACTCACATAGTAGTTTGTCTTCATGATGGTATGCAGGTGAGGTTTTCTCCAAACGATCAGTTAGCAGGCCCACCTCTAGTAGTTCAGGTGGTTTCAGCTTGATAGAATGAGTCATGGATATCACTTTTAGCACTAGATGATGAAGCGTAGGGTTCAAACATGTGTCACAGGCATCTAAAATAGATATTTCCCAGGATTCAGGGTCAGTAGGACTTATTGATAGTAGGAGGGAAATGTAAGCTGCCAAACCAGTGGTTTTGTCAGATGTTCCGGGAATGCGCTAGTTCCCAAAATAAAAGTCTTTGTTACACATGTTTTGAAATGGGGAATCTCCAACAATATTACCCCACAATTCATTCTGCAGTTAGAGAGGTAGTTGATGAACCACTGAGGAAGAGAAAGTAGTGAGAGAAAGAAGATCCATCGGGCGACGGATGTGGTATGATTGTTAGGGAAGCAGTAGGAGGTGGCCGGAAATTTGGCATGTTACCACCACCACCTCCAGGTGGTCTATACCAGACTATGGGCGTTCGAGTATTGGGGATTAGAAAATTGTAGGTTGTCATGGATTATGACCCCAAGACTCTAGAAATGATTCAAGGTGTGATATGTGTCTTTCTACATTATCTATAGTATTGATAGACACTTGTACAGTTGATTTCAGTTCATCCAACTTTTCTTGTTTGATACCTAGAGGTTCTGGTTAATCTATTGACATGATCCTAAAGTTTATATAATTTTACTATAGGAGACCCAATGACCACGTAATGGTGAAGACAGTGTGACCTAATACTTGGAGGTGAGTGTTTTGGTTGGGATATCTTGGTAGGGGTATAGGTGCCTTATGATGTCAGTCTTCGTATGAACTAAATTCACAGTTCATGTTCATATAAACGTTTTAGGAAAATTATATGGTTTGTCTACAGTGATGGAACTAGATTTCCATTTATTAGTTAATGGTAAATCCTTACAGCTCTTGATGGAATCAGGAAGAGGAGGGTGTGGGTGATTTCTATTCATTTGTCTAGTCCGACCATTGGTGTAGTGGATGTTGTGAGTCCTTAGGTTTCTTAATAGTGTAAGAGTATAAGGACATCTTCCTTGAAGATGTTCTAGGTTTACCTCTCCATAGAGAGTTAGGCTCTTATTTTGATCTGCACGCCAGGATGGCACCAATATTTATGCCGATGTGTGGGATGGCTTCTAAAGAGCTCTATGAGATGAGGGTGTAGATGGGGGATGTAAGGGGGAAGGTCTTTGTTGGACCCAGTGTTTCACCCTAGGAATTCTCACGTAATCTTTTTTGATGAAATCTTAGTGTACTCGATGTATGAGGGGGAGAACCCGAGACACTTAATGATGGTCCTAGACCCACATCATAAGAACTAGCTACAAGGAAATCTCTTGAAGTGTCTATAATGGATTCAGAAGGACCCTTTTTTGGGGATAGGGAATCTTAGGGGCTCGAGTTGTAGTGAACTCGGTGATGAAGAACGTAGAAGAAGATTCTCCCAGATGGAATCCAGTTAGCAGTTACAGAGCTAGGCATTGAAGTGTATTTCTATGTTACGGTTATCCTTCATGGATGGGGATGGAGCAGCTTATATCCAGTCTAAATGTGCTCAGTTTTTTCATAGGGAATACCCCTGATGGAAATTTGAAAGGTGGGGAGCACATTGTTCTTTTTAGAGGATGCGAAAATGTAGAAGTGGATGCCTAAAGTGGAAATATGCATCGAGGTATGCATGTGGGTGTTAAGGATAACATCAGGGATGATGGAACGGGTTGAAATTGGGCTTAACTATTGATATAAAAATCAGAATGCTTGTTTGAATCGGTTTCATGGGTTGATCCTTCTCTTTCTTGGGGTACCTGAAAGGAAGTGGGAAGGGATGTCGGTGAACTTCATGACGGGTTTACCACATATGTCCAGGAGTAATGATACGGTCAGGGTGATCATTTACCAAATCACTCAGTTGGACCACTTCATAACTACATAATAATATAGTTTATTAGTGGGCTTGGGATGCCTCTACGTGCATGAGATAGTTTGACTCCATGTAGTTTTATCGACGATTTTTTTTATCATGATGATCACATTATATCCCAGTTGTGGAAGGTATTGCCTGAGGAATTTTATGAGAATGTGCAGGTAATTTGGGATCAGATTAAGAATGATCAGGTCTATCTGAATTTTTGTGCTTTCAGATGGCGGATACCTTTAGAGTTTGTGGAAGGAGAGAATGTATTCCTTTGGGTCTCACCTCGATGAGGGTTACAAGGATCTTATTGGGGTGTCAAGTTATCTCTAAGGTTAATATACCCTCTATCAGGTTCTACATAGATCTATCAAGGTATCATATTTCATGGCTCAACCATGTCATGATACCTGATACATAGAGTCTTCCACATGTCTTAGTTGATGAGATTCAGGTATTAACCCTTTCAAAATCGTAATTTGTGGCGAGCAGGACATCAATGTTGGAGTGGTTTGGGTTAAATTCTTAATGATTAATGAGGATACTCTAGGTATGGTCTTTTCCCTGGTTGTGTGTTTGGAAGCAACATAGGGATCTTAAGAGGAGCACATGAGAGTGGCATGCTTAGATTTGTACTCGTTTCCCCCACCTTATGTTTGAGTAAACCTTGTTTGGATTTTTGAGGATGTAAATCCTTATGGTGGGGAGAATTTAATGACTTTGATTTTCCTAGTTCAATTTTTTTTAAACAATTGGGAAAATTACAAAACAAGGATCTGAGATGACATTCAATTCTGAGTCCTGGAGTTCCCAAAATGATCCATAAAAAATGTTAAATTTTTAAATAGTGTGCATGAGAAGTTTTGCTGAAAAATTAGAATAACTCTTAAACAATTACCTAGATGAGACATCTGACTACATTGTTGGGTTCAAAGTAGTGGTTTTACCTTAGGCATGACTTAACGTTAGTCGGTGCGGGTCTCCAGTGAGAAAATATAAAAATGGAATAACTGTAAATAAAATAATTAAATAATAATTATTTTATATTTCAAGTCTCTATAAATCATGAATGGTGACTCAGATTGAAGATCTGAGACCACTGTTGGGCTTGTGAGGGTATTAATTCCTTAGGCACAGCCTACCATTGGTATGTGCGGGATAACTGTCGGACGTAGTTTTTGGAACGTGATCGTAAATAAAATAATAAAATAAAAATTATTTTATTTTTTAAAATCCTTATAACTCATAAATGGTAACTTGAATTGGAAATCTTAGAGTACCGTTGACCTCATGAGGATGTGGTTTCCTTAGGCGGGGCTTAACCATGACTGGTGCGGGTTGAGGGTAAAAGTTATTTTTTTCTTTTTAAAGGAGAATAAAATTAACATAAAAATATTTATTTTATTTCCTTTTAACATTTTGTAGCATGGAGATGCTGAAACACAACGATGAAGAAACATGTTCTCCTTTTGTAAATGAAGTAGTGTGGTGATTCTATTTTAAAGAAAAATAGTAATGCTAAAACACATAGATGTGTTAACAAATTACCACTATTATTCATGGGTAGGGTCCATCATTAAAATTCATTTCACTGGAGATTTATCTAGAACCCTGTAGTTTCCCTAAGCCAAGGAGGAGGTGTCTCTCTCATCGGTGACAATGGATAAGATGTCAGGAGTCGATCAAGTTGTGACGAATCGACAAATGTCGGCAGAACAAGGATCAACCTGATGAAACGACTTCAATCTACTTCAGAAAGTGATACAACCCAAGGTAGGGGTTGTTTTTTAAATTCCATACATTCCCATTCTTCGAATACCGACGACGAATGTGAATCGATTGATGAACAGATCGATTCACAGATCATCTATATTGTTCTGGGATGGATTTCCCATATGAGGTTTATTGGGCATTGATGATTTTTTTATTGATTTCTAGTTTCTTCCTCATTTTCATGATCCTTCTAATGGATCAGATCGATGCCAAAATGAACAAACAATCAAGGTTCGATCATCAGGTTTCTTATTGTGCTTTTCTCTCCCACGTTCATCACATTCTCCATGGGTTAAAAAACGATCTATTATTTCAAAACTGTTTCTTGGTGGAATGATGCAACGTCTTGGATCAAGAATGGAAACAGCATGAAGGAAGTGCGACAATGATAGTGGTGAAAAGGTTGAGGAAGTGCAAGAGATATTTTATCTCAAACAACATTTCATCGTGGTGGATCGCAATGGGGATTTTAACTCAAGGAGATGAAGAACATGGACATAGGATCCTGGATCCACTTCCGGATCGAAGAATGGACCAACAGAACACATCTAGTGGCCCACAGAAGATCCCGATGGTGCTAGCGGTGGCCGTGTGCTAGTGTGGCGGGGGTGGCGTGCTCCACTAGTGCACTACAGTGGCGGCGGGAGAAGCTACATTGGAGGAGCCATGGTAGGAGGAGTTGGACCTGCGGATCAGGTTGTGCGGAGATTCAGTGGATCCAGTAGGAGGCCACAGGCCAGACACATCTCCAGCCGCATCTCGGGTGGAGAAGAGTGTCCCGCTTTAGAGGGTCGGGTTAGTGGTTGTGGGTCGGCCCTAGGTCGGGCCCCGTACCTCAAATCAGGAAGCAGTAGTGAACTAGTTCAGACCCATCCAGTTCGGGCCAAGCCTAATGGGCCTAGTTGACTCAGAGGTTTGAGTCGACGGACACCATGCCGGGTCGGGTTAGATCGAACGCTGACCCAATCGGCCCTTTTCACTAAAAGGATCATATATTTCAAACTGTAAGTACAGTTGATGAACTATCTATTGTGTTGGGACCCTTTCGACGAGGAGGTCCTTTTGATATGGATTAATGGAGTTTTAGTAGGACCAAAAGGGACTGGTGTAATTCTCCTTATTTCATATGATAGATTGATAAAGGATCATGATCCCATCACAGAGGATGAAAATAGATATTGGGACGATACCCTTGGGATTCTCTATAAAGGTACGATGTAGGATCCCATTCCTGTCATATAGAATGGATTTTTTCCTGAATTGAGTTGGCTCAGAGAGGATCTTGGTGACCTAGTAGGCCTAAGTGATGAGAGGATCTAGGTGACCCAGCATGCTAAAATAACTTTGCGGGTCTCAGATTGGGTTTGAGGGTTGCGTGTTACCAACACTTACATAGGAACACATCCCAAATCTAGGATAATAATTCTAGTAGGGTCAAGATGTCACCCAATGAGCCCTGGGTGCAGGACCCCCTATATGTGTATCGAGATCTTTCCTTCCTTTTTGAATTGACCTAATCAGTTTACTTCATGTGGTAATCAGTGTGTCTTCTTTGGGTGGGGACCAAAGAAGTGGGACCTCTTTGCGAGGGTCTCTGATGAATTCATCGCTCAAAGAGCGAGTTCTCTCTAAATTAGTATAACTTGAGTAGAATCCTATGAGCAAGAATTTGGTTTTGATATCGAGACTCCTTGTCTTAATGAGATAGAACGTCCCAGGGAAATTTTGTGATGTATCAAAACTATATGTCCTCTCTAAGACTTTTGGTAGGCTTGTTCTATTTGGTTACTATCAGATAGTTCGAGGAGTGGGATCTTCTAGAATCAAGAATTCTATGATTGGTACCATATGGTTGGCATTGGATGAGATGTTGCATCTTAGAATCCTTTACTAGTATACCTGAATGTTCCTGTTATATGTGTTGTTGACATATACCTGTGTTGAGATGACTGTTTATTCTTGGTGGTGTTTCCTTTTTCAGATTTTACTTTGTGGTTTTAGGGGTCCCCTACATTGTATTGTTTTAATCACTCATGCATGGGTTTTTCCCGCATGTGTCATGTATGGTGCAGTTGACCAATGCTTTAGTGTGGTTATAGGAGGAGAAGGACCAGGACCAGAACCGGATTGTGCCTTGGGAGATCAGACGACCCAAGCTATTTCTAGAATCTTCCTACATCAACGTCAGTACCCGTGTTTACATTTTAGACATTTCAGATGTCTTTCTTTTAGTGGGATTGTATTTTGGACTCATTGTACTTTAATTCATTACATTCTGTGGTACTCTATTGTTGGGTTGTAGTGGAATGCATGCATTTTCCTTACTTAGTGCCTTCACTCTCCAGCCAATATGACTTGGAGTTAGGTGCGTGTGTACAATTCATTAGTAAAATGCCTCTCCTTTGTGGGATATGACTACTCAACTCAAGTTGGTAGCCCCTATCCTATCATAGGTGGGATTTTTTTGTCAATACATGAGCCTCATGGGATGGGTCGTGATCCCAATAAGGTCACTAACAAGCATCAAATTCAAACAAGCTACATCAACTCCATGTCTACTAAGACTACCTATGAACCATGAATCGACTGCACAGACACAACACATGTGGGATAAAATCCAATAAATGTTTGGGTATGCAAATAGAAAATTAGACACCCTAAAACAATAAAGGATAATTATAATAATATCTCAGATCAAAACTCTATTTTAGAAAAGTAACTAGGAGAAGTTAGTGGAATATAAAATCAAGATATTTAAAACAATTATAATTCAAAATAATATAGATAAGTCTTAAATATCACAACTACAACTCACAATGTTATGAAACACAAGTGAAAAAAATGAATCTTGGAGTACCAGAGACTCCCCAAAGTTTTATGTTAATAGCTCAATTTTACATCACCCCTAGAAGGAAACCATGGGTGCCTAATGGGTCACAAATCTCAAAGTATATGGTCCACTCATCATTTCATCGAAATTTCTTTTGAAAACCCTAAATATTTTATCAACAATTCACTAGAGTATATAGTTTAATTGATAAGGTACTAAACCCTTCCATAAAAAACTACTAATATTATTTCATTATTCTTAGAGCCTGTATAATAACTCATGTATTCGTTGTGGATGGATATTTTCCATGATAATTACCCCTACTATCATGACCAATCAATAAAACATTAAAGGTGAGAGAGACTAACACATTGGGAAAAGTTCCCACCCTTCACAGCCCCACCATATAAGAAGCTGCCCAAAACCCTAGGAATCAAAACAACCCATCAAGAAACCTTATCTCCACACTTGTGGCATAGAAAACAACACATGAATAATCAGATATCACATAGAAGAAAATAGTGGAACACAATAATCGAGTTTGAAACATATTATAAGAGTAGCACGCGATATATGAGAGAGAGTTACCAGTCCCATGAATGCTCTGATCATCACACTCGAACCCTATTGTTAGTCATACAATGCTAATCCCAAATTCTTCTAATATTGCCTAGAAAATAGCTTTTAATGGCTGAATATACTTCACTATCATTATCTATGGGATATAAGACTCATAATAGTATATTTACATTACTAAAAATAAGATTCATTGGAAAAGTCATGAAGATTCCATTTATGAGCAATGCTAGTCCATGTGCCGCCTTTAGGGCATGCCCTATGGCACACTACTAAGACGGATATGTTCCTCACATGAATTACCTATTGAGAACACATGAATTCACCCATTATGTGTCAGGTAGGGTCATATTAGGAAATCCTAACTCACACGCCTTACCTGATAATAGGTTGGGTTGTGTCTCCTAGACCAGAAATTGGGTCATGGATCTCACAAACACCATTTGTGGTTCCACAAAGGTGTTGTGTCTCCCCATGACTTTGGTGGCCCACAGAAGGGAATTGTATTCCCTCCAATCATTAAGGGGTGAGAATTTGTACCACCTATGAACAATTTCAACCATGATATGAAAATTCCATCCATGTGCGCTTCCAGTCATGAAGTGGATGGTCCTCCATATCAATTTTTATTTCCATTGACGCAGCATCCCTATCGAACCATATCATTCCATTTCTCTATTTCCCTCACAGATCCACCAAATTATATTTACAATATCCCAAACTAGGGTTGATGACCAACATGTATATGTGACAGGAATGAGGATATAATAAAAAGAGAGAGGAAACAGTAGTGAAAGGCATTTAAAGAATAATCTAATTGTGCCTCTATCGATTATCTCCACACAAAAGGATAGAGTTTGAATAATGATTCAAAATAAAATATCACCTATAATATATGAATAAATATGGATTAAAATATTATAAAAACAAGAATATGAACATGTATAATGAGGAACCCACATATAACCCTCATATAATACTCAAAGGTGGAGTTATTCAATTAAAATAAATAATTCCAACAGGTAATCATAAGGAATGGACACAAGAAAAATTACATAGACCAAAATTGAAAACAAATCACTCATTGATGAAGTTTTTTTCTCACTTTCATCTTCAATCTAGAAGAATAGTTCTTTGATTCACCATTAAGATCACCCCTCTATAGGTTCTCCCAATTTGGAGCGTTTATATATAAATCCCTAAGAGATTTGGTAAATATTATTTTATAGGTGTTAGGGATAGGGTTTATATATATAATATCTGTAATGAATAGTCAATTTATTCAATGTGATCCTATTTAAAAAAACTCAAACCACTAATAGCACCCTTGTCATGGGGTCCCTGGTGTGTATAAAATCTATATAACTCGTAGGGTAAAACACATTTTTTGGACATAACCATTGTTTTAGAATATCAATATAATGATTTATTTTGGATATATAAAAAATTAATCATAAATAAATTTGTGTGCTCCATTAATATATTTTTATCAAGACCTCATAATCTATGAGACTCAAATTTTGCTCAACCCTGAGGTAAAAACCACTACCCAAAATCCATAAAACTATCAAATAATTTTTCATAGGACATCTACAAGGATAAATTTACCATTTTACCCCTTTGAAAGTCTTGGAGTTTTAAAACAAATTATTGAACAAATTATCATTCACAAAAGACCCAGGTGAATAGATCAACCCCCCCCCCCCACCCTTAATATATTTTTATCCCTAAAAATTTAACAGTTAAATATACTACAAGTAATCTCAAAAAATTACACCATATAGAAAACAACTCACATTTTCTTGAAATTCCTTCATCTAAAGAGATCTAATTCTGAAGAGAACTCAGTACTCAACCACCCATGAAGGAAACATCCAATTCCATTTTCAAGTATATCAAATCCATCTCATATCAATGAAACCTTATAATGGGAAAATCCTCCACTCTAGGAGAGTGTTTCCAAACCTCTTTAACTAGCACCTTTCTTGATCTAATGGAAATTATTCCATATGTGATATAATAAATCCCTTAACTACTAACATCTATATATAAGAGGTTTATTTCCATGATTACCTATAGAATTTTTACTTCTCTATACATTTAGAGGGTGTTCTAGATGGTTTATATATTATAACAACACATCCATATCACACCGTAACATTAAACACTTCATGATGATTCCATACTATCACTATAAGAGTTGAAAAATAGCATTCCCCTAGTCTTATCTCAATTTATCTATCATCTTCTATCGGTAGGACAAGGGAACTACTACCTTTAGAAAACTTCACATAGGAAACATGATCCTTCATTTCGATTTCAATATTTATAAGAATAGTTCAACTATATCCTATTCTTCTATAGGTTTTTCATCCATTGAAAAATATTTTCAAGTTTCTTTTCTAATAACCCTTTCATGAAATCTACCAAAAAGTTTATCATGGAACAACACCAACCTAATATAACATATTATCACCACATAGATTCTAATTGAGTTTCATATTCTATCATAATCCCAAGTGGATAATCCTACCATTCAAATGACCCTAGTATTTTACACCCATACCCCATGATAACTCCTACTCAAATGAACTAAAATCTAGACCCTCATAAGAAAAATCCTCCTCATTCTTATAGAATGAGATTTTGTGTATCATGTATACCCACAAATATCCACTAGTCATACCACAATTAGGGTCATGTTTCATTTGGGAAATTCCCAGTTCAGATTTACCTATTGGGGTTTCTTTAAATAATTAATAGAAAACTGTTATCCATCGAGTAAAGTAGATGATGTTATCCCCACCTTTAGAAAACCCCTTAGGTCGAACACCCTATATTGTTTTCTTACATGTTATTACTAAGTTAACATCACTATATGGACCTCTCTCATATAACTAAAAAATGTGGGGCCACCATCGTCAACTAAATGATGGAACCATTTCTCTCTTAATGTCAGATTCGCAACTCTAAATCTATATACTTAGGTACTTTCTCCTTCATAAGAACTGAGATTCAATTGTTATTAACATTAATAATCACACAACTATTATGCTATAGGAATTTCATCAACCATCATGGATTAACATTATTGAGACCCCTAGTAGCCAATTATTCTAGATCCATTAGTATTATATTTTATTTTATACCTAGAATAGTCAGGGTAAAGCAATTGAAAATTCATCGAAGGCCCAATATGTCTCCCATAAATTGAAATAAGGTAGGATTCAATTTTTTAACTCTATAAATATTTAAATGGTTTCCCACATTACAATGAAATATAAATTAATTCCATCTCCAAGGTGTAAAGTGATGCACTCATAGGTCTCCCACCAAGGGATAACCATGGGTACCCATATGAAAGAATTTATATATTTTTCCACATTCACTGGAAGTAAATTTATTATATATATTAATCGAATATAAATACGTCCATTCTATCTAGTGGGTTTCTAACATTATCTTAATTAGGGTTGGGTACACTCCCCACACCCATATTGAGAGTATTATTACCAAGAACATTGGTGACCACTTCTTATCATGGAACTTACAGGGCTCTATGATCTTTTCAAGTTTGATTGTTAAAACATGATTGTAATCTCTTTCACTAACCCCATCCCTGAATATGGTAATCTCACTCCACTAGGGATATTGAGAAAAGGATGGTTTTTATTAGTGTAAAGTCTCTAGAATATAAGAATCTATCAAATGGTTCCACTAGAATCCCCAACACATAAACCATTGTGTAGTAAGAAAAACTTTTT
Source organism: Viscum album (assembly GCA_963277665.1). Lineage (NCBI taxonomy): Eukaryota > Viridiplantae > Streptophyta > Magnoliopsida > Santalales > Viscaceae > Viscum > Viscum album. Next base: position 1,782,763,562 of record OY728122.1, read on the forward strand.
CTAGTTCCATACAATATAAGGGCCCCAAAAGGAGGACATAAATCATACCCTGACTATATAAAATGGATTATGACAATAAAAAGCATCATACACATCTTTCTATAGAATTTAATTTCAACAATACATGAGAAAAAATTACTTCCCTAAGGTTGGGATAGTGGGAAAGTGTTGTAGCATCATAAATCCATATATGCTCATGAACCACCTGCTTCAAAAAAATATTCATTGATAGTCAACAAGGCATAAAACTAGGAGATTCCTTATCTCATCACTATCTACAACATGGAGGTACATCAATGGATCTAATCTGGTTATCATTAGGTTAAAACTAAAACCTTCTCCCATAGTTAGGGTTCATCTCCTCCAAGAATTTCCCAAAGTTAGGGTGAATCCACTCCAAGAATTCCCATTCTATCAATTCTCAATTGTGTGACTCCATAACTATTTGTGATATATGGAAAAACAATAAGATCTTGAAACATATTACTCTGGTTCTTCCACCCAAATTATTGAGCTTCAAAAAATCCATCAAAAAACATGTCCAGGTACACCTCATGGAGTCTGTAGGCCTCGACACATACTTGGTCTTGGTTAGGACACCGAAAAATTGGGATCAACATTCTCATATAATACTACAAACAAACAAAAATTAAACTCCATCTATGATAGAGAATTCTTATCTTGAGTTTGGGAAAACATCTTTATGTGATGAATCATTGTGTCATATAGGAATCTTGGTACAAGAATTGAAATTTTATTAGTAAAATTATGACCCAGAGGGAAACATAAGTCTCAGGATCTATATAATCCACTATTTCTCATGGATCAGGATCTTATCACTTACCGATGAGTCCTGTATCATTACAACACACAAAACATATCTAATCTACAATTCTGCTCTTATAAAAAAAATAAACTACCATCCTCTCTATAGTAAGATCTAAATTGAATGTAAAAGTGGTGAAAATTTTCCTCACATCATGCATTATGTGAATCACATAAGTGAGTCGCAAAAATAATCCATCATAACTCATAAACTGGTGGTGAGAGGCCAAACTACAACAAGGGGATTGTCACAACCCTACCTCTACACACAAGCTACCTAACTGAAGGTAACACCATCCATTTGATAGGATAAATTCATATGTATTACATATCTAGATGAGATGACATAGAAATGTAATGAAATATAATAATTGACCACTATATTATTCTTGTACCCACTCATTTAAACCCCACAATTGTTTTAGAGTTCTCGGTTGAATAATAGTTTATTATACTCCTAGAGTATGGAAGCATTGACTACCACAAATGAACCACACTCTTTGGTATAATAAACAACCTAAAAATATCATAACATAGTTTCATTATATTCACAAACCAGTCCATACATGACCGTTAACTCAAAACTATTTACCTAATAGAAACCCACACTGATACCACTCTAACACAACCCATCCCACTAGGACCCCTCTAGAGTAGATATAATCTAGGAGAGACACCCTAACTTGTCCTATAATATGTAAAGGGATAGTGACTATCACCATGTAAGTATATCATAGGATGGGAGGCCATAACATAATGAAACTATACACAACACACACCACTACACAATCATAATATATTAAAAAATATTAACCCATCTAACAGAAATATATCTAATAAATTTTAAAAATTATAATATATGTGAAGATATTATGGTACATAATCTATAATTAAAAGGGGCATGATATACACCCAAGGTCTAAAAAATAAATCCAGTATGAACATCTGGGCAAGAGATACACTTAAAGCAAGCCATATCCAAACACAAATTTCACCCTCTAATACAACATATCTATTCTACTAATCTCAACCAACATTATAACTTCCATGTTAACCACCAGAAACCAACTTTGAAGAATACACATGAGACCCATTTCCTTCAATATTACTTTTAAACACTACATTAACTGCCAAGATACAACTTGAGTGGGCTCAATTATTTAATCGGGGTGAGTATAAACATACCTATAGGACACCCCAAGACAACAAAGGATATGCATATAAACGAGTCATCACAAAACACTAGTATAGGAATGTAATCATAATGAAGAGAGGGTTATACAATCCAGATGTTCCAAAAAATAATAATTCTAGGATACATAAAGAATTATAAATTATCCCTTATCTAAACCATGAAGATCAATATTTCACGAGAAACCAAGGATCTATATACTAAAAGATACTCTGAAAATTCTAAAGTTGATAACCTTGATGTATGTCACACATCAAAGGTAAACTATAGGTACATAAAGGGTCATAAGTGTCGAAGTATATAGTCATCTATTACTTTCATCCACACCATCATTAGGAACCAAAATGTAGTATGTTCGTGTCACTAGAGTATATGCATCAGTTGAGGAGGTACCACACCCCACTATCTATCCCCACCAATAACATATTGACATTCTTGTAACCCATAATGGGAGTCATGCCTTGATCAAGAATGGATCTCGATAAATGGGTATTAATACCTTTTATCATATACACCGAAGAATTATTTAAAAGTGATAGATACCAATACATGGGAAAAGGGTACCTACCATCAAAGACTATAGCCATAAAATAATTATTACACTACCTTAAGAATATAAACAATCCAACATGCAACCCCATCACCTCACTAGAGTCATAGGAAAGAACTTCTACCTTATTGGATATCACATGGAAGATAAGTTTGGAAAAGAGAAATTGATAATATCATATAGTAGAAGATTATCCCAAAATATATGAGAGAGTAACCAATTCCTAGAATTTGATGCTCATCACACTCCAAGCCCTTTGTTTTTATTACAAAGGTAATTCAAAATTTTTCCTCTCCCACCTCACAAATATACACTTATAAATGAATAGAACAAAATAAGATTATCTACATGATAAAAAAATAGTATTAATAGACTATTTACCTACTCTAAATAGACATTTGGTGAATAATTCATGAAGATTCAATAGAAGGGAGAAAATAGGAAACATGGTGGCCTCCAGGGTGTGCACATGGCATGTTGTAGTGAGGTGTGTGTGCCTCCCACAATTTACTTCAAATGGGAACATGAAGAAATAATAAATTAACTACATTGGTTTGGTTTGGGTAGTCCCAACCCTCACACCTCACTCCACAAAAGTGTAACACCACAATATTTTTTAGTACGTCATCTTTTCAATGTAATTCAATAACTTGTGCTACACGCAACACCGAGTCCGAGCGCACCACGACTTACCAAACTAGTTGTTCAAAAAAGTATTTATGAATAGTATTAACTGAATTTTGAATTTTATATAATCTATATAATTTTAGATCCCTATTATGTGATTCGTAGACATATTATAAGAACAAATTCATTTTTTCAGATAAAAGAAGTACTTTTCAAAAAATGAAATTTTACCGCCTTTTAATGGTGAACTTTTTTAAAATAAATATTTGAAACTTTTATATATTAAATTTAATGAAATTAAATTATTATTTATAAGTGATAAATAAAAATTTAGTTTGGATAAATTTTGGGTAATCTTCTTAAAACATTTGATTTTTGATGAATAGCGAAAAATACTAAATTTTAATTGAAAACAACTTTTTTAATCGAAATAATTTATAGTGTTAAATTATAAATTTTAGTAGTTTTAAAGTATAATTATATTATATTTTTATCATATAATAGAATTTAGGTCATCGGATGTAATTTCACATTTAAACAGAATATAAACAAGTGTCAATATTTTGATAGTTATTATTTATTAAAAACACGCTTTTTTGTTTTGACAACGGGAATTAATTTTAAATTAATTTCGGCCACTTTTGTGTTTTGAATTTGTAAAAATGGATTCCATATTTCTAATCAGTAGATCGAAATTTTGAAAATTGGTAACTTTTATTTTTAGATATTATGAATATTTACTTGAGTAAATATTTTGTTTACCATGGTTAAAGGGTAAATCTGGTAAATAAGGGTAAACAAATATTTCTATAATAATATTAAATTACCTTAACACGTGTCCTATTACTATTGTATGATACATGTCCGACCATGGTAATCCTTGAGTCTATTTTGGGACCCCATCAAGCCACTTGAGAGTGATAATGACACTTTATATTAATTAATTTAAAGTAAAGACAAAAATGACATAAGCATATATCTTTTAGCAAACCATTTTTATATGGGGTTATATAATTGATATATTCTAATATAAATATTCATTTGAAATATAAAAAGATTTTATAAATGATTATATTTTATTTATAATTTTTAGACATAAAATAAATATATTTATTTTTGACACAATAATGATGCATTATTTTACTTATTAATAAATGAATCAAATAAATGATATTGTAAATACTAAAATAAATTGAATTTGAAAATTTTGATGCCATAAAAGAATTTTCTAGGTTAATTTTACATGTTAGGATTGATATAATGTATTTGTTTCTATGTAATAAGGTTTTTTTGTCTTTCAAAAAAAACAAAAAACCAAATAGTGTCAAAATTGACATAAATGAGTTTTTTAAAAAAATACTATATTGTTAATTGATATAATATTGATAATAATATAAAGTTCAGAAAAAGGACTTATATAATAATATATATGTCATTAATTAACCACTTGGGGATCTCTTTTCATTTTATAGTAAGTTTATTAACCAGTTATTATTGTAATACAATAAGACATTGAAAAATTTAAACTTTTTAACATAGAGATAAATCTAAAAGGTAGGGTTAATATGGTGACCTAAACTTGTCTAAAAACTATGGGTTGAGAGTATTTAGACCCATACCCACATTATCCTATAAATAAATCCTTTTGGATCCATTTGAAACCGAAAATGATTTTATTATAAAATAATATTTCAATCTTTTCCTTAGCTGCCCCTCACCTCTCTTATAAAAGGGAACTTTCCCTTCTCTTAATTTCACACCTAAAATTCCATTTGGCTCGGCCAATACCTGCCCAAATACCTTTCCAACATCCCTAAATTAAACCTAGAGTCCTTACATTCATCATAAATACAACCTATGGAGCCCTTTTAACCAACTCAAAAGGAAACACCCAAAGAAGAGGTAATAATTTCACCATCCTCTTTCAAGTTATTTACTTATTCCACTACCTCTTTCAATATTTTTTACATAAAAAAATAATAACTCCAGTCCCTTATACATAAATTTTTTTATTATAAATATGTTACAACCATATTATTTATTCTATCCATCCTATAAATGACAAAGTCACCATACATTCAAACGTATGGCTTATCGTCTCCACATCGTGGTGTAGTTTGTTATTCAAACACTTCATTATTTGGATTGGTATAATAATGAGTATAACAAATGTAAATAATAAATATAAAATTTAAATCATTATTTATATATGATATAACATCCAATTACATATGATTTCACATCAATATAATGATATTGTCACTTGTTCATACGTACGGATTATCGTCTCCACGAATGCGATGAGATTATTTTCTCATCTTCATCATTCAAGAATAATTTTCATTCTATGATTGAAAATAATGCTTAAGAACTTAATATCATTCTGGATATGAATCAAATACATCATATCCATAACAAACATGGATTACGTAACCAAGCATATAAAGTAAAAAAAATCAGTTAACACCTGAAATGAATGATACTACTAAATTATTATTAACAAATCAATATTAGAAGATCATATATGATACCATATTTATGTATGTGGTTCTTGTATGATTTAATAAAAATTATTTAACTATTATACAAGAGGGTAAATTACCCTCAACCAAGAAAAAGTACAAAGTAAGGGATAATTTCACAATCTCTTTATTATCCAAGGTTGTTTTTACATAAGTATATATTGGGACCTCTTTATCATCCACATCCATGTTTTCATAAAAATGTATTTCAAAACATTTTTAATATTTACTAGACTATGGGATAATTTAATTTATACACTTATTTATCCTTATATGTTTTTAAATAAATCTTTCTGTCATTTTCCAAACAAGGTACTTTATTACCTTTTTGACAAAATTTAGGTAAGAATGTCTTTTCTAACTTATACGCCGGGTGTGGTTATTCTCCATCGTTTTTACACCTATGAATCTTCCCTTACTATCTTATAAGAATATTTTCAAAATAAATGTTTTCTTTTATAATTACATGACTTTTAAATGATTTCAAAATAGAAAGATATATTTCCCTCAAATAATTTTCATTTAATTTATGTCAAAATCCTTTGATAGATTTTACACTTGTTTCAAGTTGATTCATTATGATACAAATCTTCTATATTGTATTGAAGGTTTTGTGATATGTTTGATTGGTGATGAGTTATTTTTACACCATTCTTTGTTTATGGATAAAGTATTGACATTTCATATTCTATTATTAATACGAATGATTATGTCATGTTTAAACCTTTTCATATGATGAATGAATTAGACATATTAAGTGATTGGTGGAGCCCACTATAGCTTCTTGATGCATCGATAGGTCTCATGAGACAAACAGGTGTCTTGGAACAAGGCCTTGACAAAATCTTATTTGTATTCTTGGCACAAGGCCTTGATTATGTGGTTATGAAGCCTGGCATTTTTCATTCCATCGTTATGAAAGTGTCTATTGATATTGCGTGTGATTATTCGACTAGTAGAATATCCATGTGAATAAGTAAATGGAATTATTTGATTTATATTGGCCACATTATTTATAATTTTATTCTTTAAAGGATTATGTTTAATCCTTATACATTGCCTTAAATTTTTATGTTTATTTATGTAATTTTCCACTATATTGTTATCCTTAATGCACATCTGAGCTCACCCATTTCTATGCTTTAATTTTCCCAGGATTCTAAGAAGATTATTTTCATTGATAAGCAAGGTTAATCAAGGAGATTAATGAAATTCTAAAAGAATAATTTATGTTGTGTTTTATTTTCTAATGTGTAATGTAACGTTCATATATGTATTTTATTTTCCAAGACTGCTAAACTGATTGGTCTTTCGAGATGTGATTTCTTATAATCATGAAAATGTTATGTAATAATGCACGGACTCTGGGTCACTGGGGTCAGGGCTTTATAGTTGGTATCAGAGGAATTTTAGAAACAACTTTGGAAATATATTTAGATAAACTCTGATTAGAGAAAATTACCCTGAGATAGACTTTGAGGATTAGTATATAATAACTTCCTAGAATTTTGGGAATGTAGAGATTTGATTAATCTTCTAAGAATTACATACCTATTTTGATACGAGTAGGTTGAGGCTGCTCTGGAATAGATGTACTTAGGAGTTAAATCTCCAACAAGGAGTTTTGGGCTTGACCTGGGGTATCCTGGTACATGACAATGGGTCTTGCTGCACTCTTGGTTACGACACTCCCAAGGGATATTCTTAGGATAATTCACATTTTCATTTAAAGCCATTATGAAGGATTTAAGAGTAAATAATTCCTCAAAGAAAACATTTTATTATAATAGATTATATGCATAATCATTTAAATTTATGTTATGTATTTTACATGATTGTAATTATGCATTGTGATTCATAAACTAACCTATTGTATGCCATTGTTTAGAAATGGAACCTAGTATAAGGAATGAAAATTTCTGCAATATACATGATCTAAAGATTAAGAAGGATCATATATTTCATGGTATTAATCTAAAATATAAAAGGGAAATAGTCTCCCACGTATTCTCACCATATGAAGAAATAGGATCATGTGTTAATAAGATTAGTAAAGAATTCTCTGAGTCCTATGGATTTGAAGGGAAGAAAGAGAATAAAAGGATGGAAGAGAGAAAGATAGATAAAGGGAAGAGGGGAAAGAAAGATTTTCCCATATGTGATAACTGTGGAAAGAATCATCTTGGTAAATGCATGTAGGGAAAGAGATTTTTTTATAAGTGTGGAGAAAAATGACACCAAGTACGTGATTGCAAGGGTAAGAAAAAGGTTTCAAATGTACAATGATTCATCTACAATGAGTTGAGAAACTACGCAAATCAATTCCCAAATAATTAGAGTATACCCCAAATGTTTCTATTAGATAATAATCATGTTATGATACTACTAAAGATGGAGAAGAATGATTAGAATTCTTATGTTGTTATTAAAGTGTTATGTCATTTGAGTATTGTATTAATGATGTACATGTTATAAGAATTATGGAATATATAAGGATTGTATTGAAGTATTGTTTCATTAGGGACTTGAGATTGTGTTGAACTAAAAAAAGTGACTCAATAGCAGGTTAAATTTTGTGGAAAATATATGGTTAAGAGAAAGATAAACCATAATATGGTTCTGATACTGAGGTAGTGATTTTGGAATAATATATGATTAATTTGGATAAATTATATTGGATATTCTTCACTACCTTGAAACTGATAAATGATTTGTATATTCCATAATTGTTTGAGTTTACAACATTTTTGTATATAAGGAGTATATCCAATATTCTATAAGGATTAAGGAAGCTTGAATGCAATCAATATGGTTTTATGGTAATTCAGGGTGTTACCACGTTTTAAAATAATAAATGATGAAGTTATTCACATGTTATTACGTGGCCAAAAGAATCTTCATTGTGTTTACCTTATATATAAATTTTGGACTGTGAATTTGGACAGAAGTATTTTGGGTATGTTTAAAGGTTGGAATGGATTATGTTTGACATTGGATAATATTTTTAATGTTAAAAAATTTCTTAAGATTATTTTTGGATTGTTATAAAAAGGACAACCAGGAGGTCAGGCGACAACCCGTTGCATCCGGCAAGGCTGAGAGACTTGATCCCACAACAGAAGGGTGACAAGGGTACATAACCTACCACTGACCTGCATGATGTCCTAGTTTGTATAATGTAGTTTTTTCAAATAGTCTGACAAATGAATTATAAATTCATTATTTTTTCAACCTTATACGATTAGGATAAATAGAATATTTTTTAATTCTATTATTTTTTTGGAGTGAAAGATGAGTTTGTGGAAGGAATTAGTTTAAGGATGAAACTCTACTTGTCAATTATATTTTTTCCCTTATTATTCTATGAATAAATTAATTCATAAACTTTAGGTAAAGGATATTAAAATCAAAAATGTGTTATCCTAATACCTTATGTTCTGTTGAACCGATGAGATATTAAATCATCATAGATTGATGGCTTTGAGGCCCTCAATTTTACACTTGTTTGTGATTGATGACCAAAATCACTCCCTATAAATATTTATGTTTTTCCTCCAATTATTTGTCTCTAATTTCCACCAATGTTCTCTTAATCGAGATCATAATTTGGTGGTGAATTTTTCATTTCTCTTTCCCTCTTATTAAGATTAAATTTCATTAACTGAATTTCTGATATGGATTTTCCACAAAGTTATTTTTCTTTTCATAAACATTTGTTTTCAAAAAAAACAAATTGTGATGACACAATTTATCTAAGGAGGGGATAATGCAACACCCCAATATTTCATCGTACATTATCTCTTCAAAGTAATTCAATAACTTTCCCCACACGCAACACTGAGTCTGAGTGCACCACGACTTACCAAACTAACCGTTAAAGAAAGAGGTTATGAATAGTATTAACTGGATTTTGAATTTTATATACTCTATATAATTTTTTAATCCATATTATGTGATTGATACACATAATATAAGAACAAATTCATTTTTTCATATAAAAGAAGTACTTTTCATAAAATGAAATTTTACCTCCTTTTAATGGAGAACTTTTTTAAAATCAATATTTGACACTGTTATATATTCAATTTAATGAAATTAAATTATTACTTAAAATTGAGACATAAAAAATTAGTTTGGATAAATTTTTGGTAATCTTTTGAAAACATTTTATTTTTGATAAATGGTGAAAAATGCTAAATTTTAATTGAAAAAAAAATTTAATCGAAATAATTTATAGTGTTAAATTATAAATTTTAGGGGTTTTAAAGTATCATTATATTATATTTTTATTATTTAATATATTTTAGGTCATGGTATGTAATTTCAAATTTAAATTGAACATAAACAAGTGTCAATCTTTTGATAGTTATTATTTCTTAAAAAGAACACTTTTGTTTTGAAAACAGGAATCAATTTTAAATTAATTTATACCACTTCTATGTTTTGAATTTGGAAATATGGATTCCATATTAAGAATCCAGAGTTCCAAATTGTGTAAAGTGGTAACGTTTATTTTTATACATTATGAATATTTACTTCAGTAAATATTTTATTTACCATGGTAAAAGGATAAATCTGACTATGGGCATCCATGGGTCTATTTTGGGACCCCATGGAGGCACTTGAGAGTGATAATGACATTTTATATTGATTAATTTAATGTAAAGACAAAAATGACATAATCATATATCTTTTAGTAAAACATTTTTATATGGGGTCATATAATTGATCTCTTTTACTATAAATATTCATTTGAAATCTAAAACAATTTCCTACATGATGATATTTTATTTATAATTTTTAGATATAAAATATATTTATTTATTTATGAAACAATAATGATGCAGTATTTTCCTTATTAATAAAAGAATCAAATAAATGATATTGTAAATATTAATATAAATATAATTTGAAACTTTTTAAGTCATAAAAAAAATTTCTAGGTGCATATGACATGTTAGTATTGCTATAATGTATTTTTTTCTAAGTAATAATGTTTTTGTGACTTTCACAAAAAACCAAATACCAAATAGTGTCAAAATTGACATAAATGAGTTTTTAAAATAAATACTATATTATTAATTGATATATATTCATAAATATATATGTTTCGGTCAAAGGAATTATATAATAATATATATTTCATTAATTAACCACTTTGGGTTCTATTTTCATTTTATATTATGTTTATTAACCATTTATTATAGTAATTCAAGAGGACATTGTAAAAGTTAAACTTTTTGGCTTAGAGAAAAATTTAAAATATAGGGTTAATATATTGACCTAAACTTGTCAAAAACCTATTAATTAAGAGTATTTCGACCCATCCCCACCATATCCTAGAAATAAATTATTTTTAGCCATTAGAAAAGGAAAATTATTTTATTATAAAATAATATTTCAATCTTTTCCTAAGGTTCCCCTCACCTCTCTCTTAAAAGGGTACTTCCCCTTCTCTTAATTTCCCACCTCCAAATCCATTTTTATCAGTCATACCCTACCTAAATACCTACCCAACTTCCCTCACTTAAACCTAAATTCCATACTTTGATCAGAAAGCCAACCTAAGGATCCATTTTTATCAACTCAAAAGGAAACACCTAAAGAAGACGTAATAATTTGACCACACTCTTTCAAGTTCTTTTCTTCTTCCCCTTCCTCTTTTATTGTGCTTTCCATACCAAAATAATTCCTCCAGTACCTTCTACATACTATGATGTTGTTATAAATATGGTACAACCATATTCATTATTCTTTCCACCCTATAATTGACAAAGTCACTATATATGCATATGTACGGCTTACAGTCTCCACGTCGTGGTGTAGTTTGTTATTCAAACACTTAATTATTTGGATTTGTATAATAATGAGTATAACTAATGTAAATAATAAATATTACATGTTTATGATTCTGTATATATGATATATCATCCAATTACAGATGATTTCACCATCAATATAATGATATTTTCTCTCGTGCGTATGTAGGGATTACCATCTCCACGAACGCGATGAGATTCATTCCCCATCTTAATAATTCAAGAATAATTTTTATTTTATGATTAAAAATAATTTTTATGAAATTAATATAATTTTGGATATGAATAAAAAACATTATATCCATAAAAAACATGGCTTGCGTAACCAATCATACAAAGGAAAACAAATCTGTTGACACACAAAATGAATGATACTACCAAAATATTATTAACAAATAAATATTAAATGATCATATATGATATCATATTTAGGAATGTGGTTCTTCTATAATTTGATAAAAACAATTTAACAATTATAAATGAGGTTAACATACCCTCGACCAATGAAAAGTACAATATAATAGTTAATTTCACAATCTCTTAATTATCCAAAGATGTTTTTACGTAAGTATCTACTGGGACCACTTTATCATCCACATCATTGTTTTCATAAAAATTTATTTCAAAACATTTTTAATATTTACAAGACTATGGGATAAAGTCATTTATACCCCTATTTGACCTTATATGTTTTGAAAGGAATCTTTCTGTCATTTTCCAAACATGGTACTTTATGACCTTTTCGAAAAAATTAAGTTAAGAATGTCTTTTTTAACTTATACAGTATGTGAAGTTATTCTCTGTCATTATTACACCTATGAAGATTCCCTTACAATATTATAAGAATATATTCCAATTAAATGTTTTCTTTTTTAATTACATGACTTTTAAATGATTTAAAAATTGAAAGATATATTACTCCCAAATAATTTTCATTTCATCTATGTCAACATCCTTTGATGGATTTTACACTTGTTTCAAGTTGATTCATTATAAAACAAATCTTCCATATTGTATTTAAAGTTTTGTGATATATTTAACCATGGATGTGTTATTTTTACACCATTCATGTTTTATGGATAAAGTACTGAAGTTTTTAGTGCTTGTTTTAATATTAATGTTTATGTTATGTTTAAACATTTTCATATGAGGAATGTATTGGACTTAGTAAGTGATGGGTCGAGCCCACTATAGCTCTTAGATGCACCAGTAGGTCTCATGAGACAAACTAGTGTCTTTTCACAAGTTTGTGACAAAATTTTATTTTTAGTCTTGGCACAAGGCCTTGACTATGTGGTTATGATGTCTAGAATTATGCATTCCATTATTATGAAAGTGTCTATTGATATTACATGTGATTATTCAACTACTAAAATATCCATGTGAATAAGTAAATTGAATTATTAGATATATATTGGCTATATTATGGATAACTTTATGTTTAAAAGTATTATATTTTAGTCTTATACATTCTCTTAAATGTTTATGTTTATTTATTATTGTTTCCGCTATATTGTGATCCTCACTGAGCATCTGAGCTCACCCCTTTCTATGTTTTATTTTTTCCAGGATTCCAAGAAGTGTACTATGATTGATAAGCAGGGTTAAGCTAGGGGATTAATGGCATTCTCAAGGGATCATTTATTTTTTGTTTTATTTCCTAATTTGTAATGTAATGTTCATTTATGTAGTTTATTTTCCAAGACTGCTAAATTGATCAGTCTTTTGGAATTTTATTCCGTGTAATCATGCCAATGTTTTGTACAAATGCGCCGACTCTGGGTAACTGGGGTCAGGGAATTACCAAAGGATTGTCCAGGTCACCTAGACCCACAGTCGAGCCACATGTAGGGCGCCCATAGGCCGATAAGTTTGTTTTTTTATTACTAGAAAAAAATGTGTAGCTAATGAAATATTGTCCCAGTGGGTCCTGGTCCCACATGTGGGTCATGGAACTATAAAGTCATCACATCACCCCTCAAATGTGATGAACTGTATGGCCAAACCACATCCCCTCCGACCACTTTGTGATGAGTGGACATGCCTCCCATGTGTAATGCTAGATGCGGCCTGGATAGCCATCTTCACTCACCACCAGATGTGATGAGGTCAATCCTCCATCATGTTCACCACTAGCCACGATGAAATTCATCCCTACTAGGGTGCTCTAATAGTCACGGTGATGGATGTTCCACCTCTTTGACTGGGCATTCCATCATCACACCATATTTATCTAAACTCTTCATGCCCTATCTCAATATCCCTTATTGAACTATCACGTTACCACACCTCTAGATAAAACTAAGGATAATTTTCAACATCCACATGTCAGAGAAATTAAGGGTGTAGATGAAGATATTGAGAATAATAGAGATACATGGGGTGGGAAGGAGAATAATTCAATTGATCTTCCACCAATCATCATCCTTATTCATAAAAAATTTAGAATAAGGATTTAAAAATAATATTAAAAAATAATAAAAAAATAGTGATGGTCAATAATATTATTGAAACAATTAAATTTTCACAATTAAAGAGAAATCACATATAAATTTGGCATAATCCAAAAAGGTGAAGTAATTCGATTCATCAAAATAAATCCAATTGTTAATTTCTAAGAATTGATCATATAAAAATTATTATATCCTTACCGTGAAAATGGATCACTCATTATAGATGGTAATATGCCTTCTATCATTGTTAATCTAGAATAATTTTTCTTTTATTCCATTCTAAGAGATCACCTCCATTATCACTCACAATTCTTGGGGATTATGAAACAAACACTAGGAATTTTGGTAAATATCATCATATGGATGTAATATCTAGGTTTTATATATTTAATACACATAATGAACAATTAATTCATTTAAAAATTTCCATTTTTAAATCACAACACAATATACAAATGAAATCCAAATCATAGGGTCCCCAATGTCAATAAAAGTCATACCACCCCCATGGAAAAGACTGCATGTCATATTCAACTTCTATCCTAAAATATCAATCCAAAAAATAGTGTAGTGGATTTAAAAAATTTTCCCAAAAACATATTAATAGACTAAAAATAATATATTTTCTTTTAATACATTTTTTTGAGGCCCTACAATGCTAAAAATAGCACAGGGTCATCCTGGGGGTAAAACCCACCACTAAAAGCAATGAAATTGTTAAATAGTTTTTACAAGGTCAACCAATTAGGGAAATTTTCTTTGGGGGGTTATTAAGGTTATGAAAATAAAAATTAATCTATTTCTCAATTTTTAAAACTCTAGGTCACTACATCATACAAAACAAATTCTTATGTAGGAATGATATAAATCATATTTATTATCGCCTAATATCTCTACATATCTTTGACCTTCACTACATAAAGCTGACCAAGATCATCTCTTCCACCTTAATGGTCCAACTACCTATTGCTTCCTATTATATGTCTAATATGTGGTCCTTATTGTTATGTAATATCATTGTTCTGACATCTTCTATCCCCACCTTATACACTATTATGTATATTTTTATTTTGTTGGTAATTTTTCCTCAAACATAACAAATTAAAAGGAAGACTCTAGGAATTTTTTTCCAGTCTATCTATCATCATATACTATTTAGGTCACTAGGTGGAGGTATATATAGTCTAGATATAACTCATATTAGTATAAATATAGTAAATAAAAACTTAAATAACCCTATATGGTTCAAATATTTCAATACCAGATCCTCAGGATCGATCTGATAGATTCTATAATAGGAACTAACCAAGGATACCCTAGATTGGGCACCTAGACCAATTATTAATAGAATCCTAGGTGTCTTTCTATTCATCTAGGTATTTAAATAAGTTCTAGGTTTTCAATAAAAAAATAGTGGGAATGATTTCACCCCTAATATAAAAATTTTAACAAATCCAATTGGATTGGACACATAAATAATAAATAAAATAATTGTATAATTAAATAAAAATAAATCAAAAACATTAAAATAGAAAATAAACCAAAAATATATTATTGATACAACACCATCCCCAATTAAAATAAAACTGAACCAATACTCGCCATATCTGTGAGATCCATGGTCACTCTTCACATCCCATCCTAAAAATAACTAGAATAATCCTCTCCCAACATAAGGATATCTAAAATATAAAGTACCTAAACAGAACACATGATAACTGTATGCACCAAATGTTGAATGTATGGTTTGATAAAAACCAAGATGGATCTATCCTAGGAGTTTTTGAAATTAATTTCAATTAATATATTGTTAATGATACTTTTGAATATATATATATATAAGTGTGAAAATATGTTTCTCATATTTAGGTACACAAATCTAATAAAATTCTATAAATGTTTTATAAACATTATTTTCAATTCTTATTAAATGAATACAATCAAATTGAAATTTTTTGATTAAAAGAATCTATTCCTAGAAAAGTACACGTTTTCACTTAACACGACTTTCTTGAAAATATTTCGAAAATAATTTAGAGAAATAACCCATACTACATGAATAAAAGGCCAATAAATGGAGCCTTTACATAAAAACAAATGAATACAAGAATTAAAGTAAAATTAAAAAAGGTGATACACATAAGAAAAAAATGGGATTTTAGGAAAAGCCAATGGAACCCCCCCCCCCCCCACACACACACACACATAAAACTTCCAAAAAATTAATAGGTGTCATAATATATACCCTTGGATAAAATGTGAGACAATCATATACTTTACAAAACATAGAAAAACTAATAGAAAATAATGAATCCTAACCCAACCCACTTGACTATCCTACAGTTGGTCTAGAATCGAGGTCACACACCACTAACCCTAACAGATAAATAAGGATGCACGAGTAGAATATGAAACATTATTGTAGTATAAATCTTGAAATCCCACATATTCCCCTGGGATCCCATGATCAAAAACAAAGTAAAGGTTATTAAACAATCCATTCAATAAAAAAAATAACACACCCTCAACCTCAACCCCCTATCATGAAAACCCCTATTTAACCACATCCCTATCTCTAAATGCATAAATAACATCCCATAGAAGATAAAATGAGCACAAGTTTTATAATAAGTTTCCCACGCACACACATTTTTTGAAATCCATTACAAAGGGCCAAATAGGCCTTCTTGAAAAAAGATATAGAAGAGATAGCCTTTTAAAATGATTAAAAATCCCCTATAAAATAACCCTCATAATAACTTTCTTAAAACAACCATAAAATAATTTAATGAAACCATTATCTATTTAAAAAACCTATTAAAAACCAAAATATCTCCTCTTATTATTTTTTGGACAAAACAATTCCATATCCATTTAAAACCCAAATTATGTCCGTAAATATGATTTTAAAACATTCTTAAGGAACATGAAATTCACAAATCATTTATGAAATCAAAAACCGTTGAAACCACCATTTATTACAAGATAAAAATAAATGAAAATAAATTTTAAACACCATTTTCCTATTGCATTTAATAATAACCTCATAATAAACATTTGGAAAGATCAAGAAACAAATGAAATTTCACGTAAAGTAAATAATAAAACACCAAATTCAATTCAACAACTATTGATATGTATTTCCTCACCAATGATATAGGGTGATAAATCCAGACTTAAAGAACCTATCATAATCCCTAACAACCTAAATAACCAAATTAGAGTCACACATGAACACTAAATCATCCTAACAAGACAATTTGGATTTATGGGTGAAATTTTAAGCAATGAAAAGTGGTTATATAAGAATATATAATAGAAAAATGATAAGATAATGAGTTTTACCTTGATAAATCCTAGGAGACAAGGTTAGGTGAGTTTTATGGTTTGAGGACAAGGTTAGGTGTGTTTTATGGTTTGATGAAAAAGGGTGCAGAGAGAAACCTTCTTGTATCCTAGTCTTCGGTTGAACCAAAATGAATTAAGGGAGATATAAAATCTAGATAATAGGTGTGGGGAAATTTTGGATGTTCATGGTTCTAGAAATTTGGGTTACTCACTTGGTTATCCCCCACAATTTGGTAAAAAAAATGTTATAACCATGTTTTTTCCACTAGACAAGTACACCACCATCACATTGTTTGGTCAAATGGTTAGGAAAAACAATGCACCAACCGTGAAAGGCTCTAAAAAGAGTTGGAACACTATACATGGGATACTCGTAGAGTTTATCTAATTGTGCATTGTAACTATGAACACCAAAACCCCTTTAACATTTTTTAATTTTCAATTCAAAACTCAAGAATAAGGTCACACCCTAGTAAATTAGAAAATAAATAAATATTAAAGTAAATTAAAGACTATGGTGTGAAAATTCTCCTCACTATAAAAATTCCTTCCCCAAAAAAGTAATAAATAATAGTTAATGAAAAAATAAAAAAAATACATAACAACATCTAGAGATGTGAGGTGTGTGGGAGGAGAAACCTTCTAAAATAGATCCTAAATAGGAATCTTCTGAATGGAAAATAACTTATCTAAAAGATCAAATACCAAAATAAATACATTAAATATCTCCAAATAATACTCATCCACCATTTAGAGACATAATATATAAATAATTCATATGAATCTCATGGATACCCTACTATTTATAACTTCTTTAAATGGAGGTAAATGTCATAATTCATAGCTATAAAAATTTCAAACATGATAGATAACATCAAAAATTACATTAAAACCTCAAAATTCAATTAACCATGAGTATCACCAAGGAAAAAATCTAAATTAAAAAATGAATAAACCCCAATTAAAACTCATCCTACTCAAAAACACTATCACCAAGATCAACCAAGAATCCATCCATAAAACCAAGGAATGAAAAATCCAATAATCCCCAACATGTGTCAAGGACCGAGTCACGTTACTCAAATGGGTACACTAAGACCGCAAACCAAGAGTTTCTCTCTTGATGAACTAAAAATGTTAAATTTAGCATTAAAAAGTGATCTATTACACCTAATATTATAGAAATACTAATTACCCAAAAATATACCAAATAGTCCACCATGTTTAAGCTAGTATGAACCCATCCTCAATTTTCCATATGGAAACCACACATCCCATGAAAACCCCACATCAGAAATAAGCCTCACATGAATAAACAAATCCATTATAATACAAGAAATAATAAAGAAACAATACTCAATAAATTATAGGATAAAATCCCAAAAATATACACCCATTGAAAATATGAATACACCCATAATGTCCCTTTTTGATACTCTAACTGAAAAACCCTCTAAAGGTGACCCAAACACACACACTAAAGTCAACCCATTAAAGCATTTATATACGAAGAAATAGAATTTCCAAGACCTACACCCTAGAAAAACATGATGTTCTTTCTCTTCTTCATCCAATAAGACTAAACCTCAACAAATAATTTCTCTTCTAACATGTGATCCACAACCTTTTGATCCTCACCCAAGGAAACATCTTCACTCTAGTAAATGGGGGCATTCATACTAGCCTCCCTGGATAGGGTTATCAAAAGTACATCATTTAAATATAACCATTAAATTACTACTATCTTGATATATTCCCAATAAATACCCTCATAGATTTGATAAGTAACCATAGCCTACCAACAAACATGGTGAGTTACATTAAATAAAATAATAGTTCCTTAACTATCTAATATAGAGGAGTCTTGAGAGAATTAAAGACTCCATAAATAATTTTTATCCATTTCTCATCCTCAAGAGTACATTGGTCACTATATAAGTAATGTAGTATATGAATAAAAAATACATAGATGGGGTCCAAGTACAAGGAGGAACTTGTCTCCACTACTCAATCCTCGGTCTAGTTAGACTCAATAGGTTAGGAACAAACTCTTAAATGATGAGATAATCTTGATAAAACATAAATCATTAGTTATAAAGACCCTTCCCCTTTTCAAAATTATAATCTTGATAATAAATTCCGAAAAATGATCTTTTTCCAAAACATTCATTTCCATTTTAAACAATAAAATGCCTTATTTTCAAAACTGAAACTGATCATAAAATATTTTTCATGTCAAAACACTCCCAAAAATTCATTCCAAACAACCCCCACCACTATTTAAGGCACATCGTGAGTACAAAAACAAAACATCAAATTTACTTTTCATCCCAAAACACTTTTCATATTACATTCTAAAACTGAATACCTTTTATAAAATGATAAATAAATAATTATTTAAAAATCACATAGGGTTAAGAAATTATAAGAAATTAAAAAACCCTATTTCAAAACCAGAACACTCATTTCTACACAAAAAATAACTCTTAAACCTATTCCAAACAAAACTCAACTCAAATGAGTTGATACTACTCAAACTCAATACTAAATTTCTAAAACATAAAACCAAACATCAACTTATGAATACAAATATCCGAACAAAAAAATTAAATTGTTCAAAATTCAATCACATTGATTCAAAAAAACAATTAATTTTCATCACACTAATGGTACACCCCATTGGGATTATATTATAATTAAAATGAGGAAAAATGAAAATTATATAAAATAAATAACACAGGTAATGCTTTGGCCACACATTCTAGTAAACCATACACCAACCCTAGAATAGGATGTTAAATATATTTAGAACCATTCTATAGGGTATGTTCATGGTTCACCATACAATGGTTAATAACCATGAATAATTAGTTTATTCTTCACATTAACCTCCAAAAATCAAATTGAACACTCATAAATAACCAATGAAATCATCAAGGACCCAAAAATATCATTACAACACATCCAAATAAAGGATATCCAAAATTGAACTTGATACCAAGACTCAAATTCTAACAACCTATGGAAACAGTAGGTTTAGTGTACAAAATATTTCACTAGGGTCTTTCCTCACACTCTATACTCATGTCCTAAAACAGCCATAATTTTATTTTCTATCCAAAAATACCCAAAATAAAAATAGGGAACTCTAATACTATTTTTTTGAACCAATTTGAGACACCCCTAGACCAAGAACCCATGATGGTTCATAATAAGTCCTGATGTGAATTCCAAATCTCCCTAAGTTAGATAAAATCACTAGGGTATTGACATATTAAGTAGTAGGAATGATTTCACCCTTGATATACAAATTTCAACGCGACCAATAATATTAAATGTTGATAAAATAAAAAAATCATAAATTATAAAATAATTAATTTAAAAAAATGAAAAACATAAATAAACCAAATATGTCTTTCTAAAACTAGACCATCCTAAATTAAAATAAAACCGAAAAAACCCACCATCTTTGTGTGACTCTTGGTCACTTTCCACTTCCCTTCCCAAATATCATTGTATATTCCTCACCAAATTTATGGATCGATAAATCCGTATCTACTTGAAAGAACCCATGATTACCACATGCACTAGATGTTGTTTCTAAGGTGAGAGAAAAACCAATTCCATTAGGATCCAACCAATGAGTTTATGTAATTCCTTTTAAATGATAAATATTCTTTTCTAGTTTGAAATACATTTATAAAATATATGTCTCATATTTGAGGAAACAAATCTAAAATGATTCCATAATATTTTTAAAAATATTCATTTATATTTTTATTATATAAAAATAATCACTTTAAAAATGTATCTTTTAAATAATGAATGCATTTCAAATTATCTATTTTTCATTTAACATGCCTTTTATAAAACACATCCGAAATACTTTATAAAACCTACTCATGCAACATGAGTAAAAGGTAAATCAAATGGAACCATTAAATTAAATTAAATTAATATAATAATGTAATAAAATGAACAATAGCGTTATATACGTCATCAAAAAATGGGTTGTTAGGAGATACTAAGGGAACCCCTCCCCCCAATATAGTACAACCATCCAAGGGTTCTGTTTCATGGGATCTTCCCAAGGTCATAATGTGAAAGAATCCTAATATTTACTGAACATGTACCAACTACTTCTCTATGTAGAATTCAATCATAAGACACTTGAGTAGTATGTAACCAATATGAAAAATGGGAACACCCTAATAAACATTACAAAAAACTATAGGTACACTACTATCAATCATATAACTAGTGAAACATAAATATTTCCTTCTGACATAGTCACCAAGGATCTAATAACCAAAAACATTAAGGTGAGTAAATAATACATATAATAATAAACAAAAAATAACATACCCTCACCTCCAAATCCATCATAAGATATAAACCCTTTCATCCATAACCTGATATTTAAATTCATAAATAACCATCCATAGAAGATGAATAAATCCAAAAATTAATAAAATGGCTCTCACACACTCACATGTTTTGAAACCTATTTAAAAGTTACAAATGTTCCTTCTTGAAAAATATCTCTTTATTATTAGTGTTTAAATCAATTCAAAATAACATTATAAAACATCCCTCATAATAACTTACCTAATAACACCTTAAAACCCTTTTAAAGAAAAAATTCCCATTTTATTAAACCTCTTAAAAATATAAAACATCACTTATAATTTATCTCATAGATCAAACAGAATCAAATCTCGTTAAAAACCAAATTCTTTTATTAAATAATATTTTAATAAATTCTTAAGGAACTTGGAATTAAAAACTCATTTATAAAATCAAAAACACATGAAGACAATATTTATAACAATAAAGTAATCAATGAAAAAATGAAACATTATTTTTCTATCAAATATTACTAAACATCATAAACAAAGGATATAGAAAACCGAAGAAATAGATTACATTCTAGGTAAAGGAAATACATAAATACACTTACCTTCGTTCAATGTTGATCGAGTAAGAATTAATGTCTAGTGATAGTGGGTGATTAAAAAGCACTCAAGAAAACTCTAATAATCACTAAAACCCCAAAACACAAAATTACAGTCACCTCAAACACATAAATCAGCCTAATATCCTTCTTAGGGTTCGAGGGAGAAAGCTCAAACCAAGAAAATGGAGTGGATGATTTGTGAATAGAAACAAAAAAGGAGAAGGTGGTTACATTGAAAAATCATAAGAAACAATGTTGGGGGTTATTAGAGAATAAAATAAATAGATAGGTAGAAACACCTACAAACACCTTAGGCTTTGGTTTAACTAAAATGAAGAATCGGATAAACAAATTCAAGTTAATAGGGGTTGGGGAAATTTTGGATGTTCAAGTTTCAAGACAACTAGGAAACTATCCCGGTTATCCTACATTTTTTAGTAAAACATGTGGGAATAATGTGATTACAACTAGAAAAAAACACCATAGATTCATGTTTTACCCATTTAATTTGGAGAAACCATTCCCTTAACTCTAAAAGACTCTAAGGATTATTGAAACACTGTGCAAGGGATACTCACACAGCTTTCCTAACAATGTGATACAATCATGAAATACCCAACCCCTTAAAAATTTCATATTTTTAACCCAAAATAATATAATTTTTTCACAAGATGATAAATAATCAAAATAAATTAAATTGTAATGAAAATTTAATATTGGGGTGTGAAACTCCACATTCTTCATATATTTTTAGATGATATATGAGGGTGAATTCTCATATCCTTAGATTTGATACTAAAATTTATGTTGTATCTCATAGTTATATCCAGAAAAGAAAGTTTCTAATCCACCAAAAATGTTTTCTCTACCACCACTACGTTTATACAAAGTTAGTGATAAGCCACCTAAAACTAAATATTATTTCACAAATATGACTCAAAATATCAATTCCTCAACTCTCCATAGAAATTAATGCTGGGAGAATATTGAATAAGGTTTATGGATCATTTGTTAAACTCTCACATAGATGAACACACCAACGAAATGGATAATATCTATTACTTTTAATCAACCCTAAGAGTTGTTAATAATAAATCCTTTAGTAAATGACTTCATGATTCATCCCATGTTATTAATTATAATATTTACCACCATTATAAATATTCCACAATTATATATATTCATCTCATGATAAGGTCTCCATAACGAAAACATGATACACATATAGAGTATGTAAAATATAAAATGATATCTTTAACTCATAGATCTACCAATTAGACTTTAAATCATATGTAGTACCCAAATACATTAGAAAAATCTATTTTTAGAAATGTTCCTATATAGAATCCCAAGTCTTATAAATAGTCAGTTGTACAGTACGCCTTCCCAGGCGCATTATGGAAGTTATATCATATTCATCATCCACTGTAATATCTATTATAGAATAACATTCCATTCACATCACCTCGTGGATATGGATGTATAAAAATTCTAATTATCACATGGCCCATCCTAGGTTTACAATTCTATAATAATTAATAGACACAATCATCATAACCAAAAACTATGTAATGCATCTACACAAAAATTATAGTAACCTATATTTAGAATACCATCCCTTAGTTATAATAAATATATAATCAAGGAATTTTCATGGGAATAAGTTTTCTAACAACATCCTTTTCTAGTTTCATGGGTTTATGTCCCACCCTATGTTCATATATATTATTACCTTAATAACCTAGTAAAAACCCTCATCAGTTCCTAATCAAGTATATTTCCTAATAACACTGGATCTAATACCATTATATCATAACTCAATACCACTATTATTTTTATTGATCTATAAATAAGGTGGGTTAAGACCCCCAGTGTCAGCACCTAATAAGCATGGGATTGGTGGCTAACGATAATGATGTAAAACACACACAACATGGGAGTCATTACGTTCTAAATACAAAAAGAGAACTAACCACGAATTAAATATAAATCCTCTATGAAATTTATATAAAAGTTCAAGATAATTTTTTTATGAACACTACATGAAAATATATACATATTAGTGGTTATATATCAATTGTTTTAAAAACTACCTCTAAACATTTTTTCTGGTGTTTCATAGTTATTCTTTTTAAATGAATAATTAAATAACGTATTTCTATGATTATTAAAATAAAACCATCATTAATGTTTTATTTATTAATGGTTTTAATTAAAATTTCCCCTAAATGTTCTTACAAAAACTAACACCTTACTTTCTCTTTCCCCTTATCCTTGAACCCGATCACCTATGTGAGCCCTATTCACAACTTCATCCTCAATGGCCCACCTCTTATCCTTAAATCCAATTTCACCAATCACACCCACCAGGCTCTAAATCATTGACATCCTACACACTAATTCCATTCCCCCTTGGCCTATTTCTTTATCACTTGATCCATATCCATATGTTTTTGTGACTACTTCATCTCCAAGCTCATTTCCTTTACTTACATAGATTTTTTGTTTTATTTTATTTTTTTCATTTAATAATTCTTTATGTGTTGGATTTAAATTTTTATTTCGCATTATAGGTTAAGTAAGTGTAATATGTTACATTTTTTGGTTGTTATGTGGGGATATTATCTAGAGAAATTTTTAGAGGTAGGTGATCAATATTTTTTCTTATATTTTGTGATCGAGTTCATTCAATATGTTTATAATGTTAGATTAATTATTGAATTTAAATTGCATTGACTTTTTTTTGGTTATTATGGTCCATTAAATTGATAATAACCATATAACATACGTTAATTGATTCATTTTTGTGGAGTTATATTGAAGTTTTAATTGATTTAATTATGAATATCATTAATTGATTTTGTGTTTTTGTTTGAAATTTTTTAAATAAGTTCGAAATGATTTCAAAAGTAGTTCTATAAAGTCTTGTGGCCTTATGATGTGTTATCAGATAGATAGAACTTTTAAATAGAAAGGTATATTCAAATGTGTAACTTCATGAATTTACCATTACATTTTATATTATTGGTTAAAATTAAAACCTTATATTTGAATTTGAATTCCCATTTAAATATTCGATTGCAATATAACTACATTTTTGAAATTTAAAAAAATTTATTATTTCCTTAAAATTTTAACTAAAATATATTCTTCTTTTCCTATATATTTATATAAATATATTTTTAATTTGAATGTGTATTAAATATATTAAGTGTTGACAAATTTTAGATCATATTACCTTATAAAATATCTATTTATGTAAAGGTTTAACATATGTTTTTTGGATTTATGATATTATAAATGCATCCATGAAAGAAAATATAAAATTAACATATCTGAAATGTAAATTAAAATTATGTTTCATGAGAGATTAATTTTTTGATCCCTTTATATTAAAGAGATTTCCTCCTCAATATTTGTATTTCACTTAGCATATAGAATCAAAAATTATAGAAAACTTGAGCAGTTATGTCCTGCGTCATAGTGAAAAGGGTAATTCCCTTATAGCCAATTCTTAAATTTAGAACATGATAAATGATTCTTCCTGTATACCATTAAAACATCGTCCAGATCACAACACATCATTTTTTCCACATAATTATATTATAAATAAAAATTATGCTTTTATAATTATAGGGAAACCTAATTAATATGATAATATATTATTTGATGGTTTTTTGTAGACTAATACAATATAAAATATAACTAAGTCAACAAACACACTTTCTAAATTAGTCGAAGAAGAAAATAGAGAATTATATAAAGGCTGACGCATTTATTAGAAATTTTTTTATACTGATGCTTTACCACATCATGTATATATATATATAACTACAAGTATGAAATGTCCATGGTATTGAAATTATTACATGAATCAATTGGTTAATAAAAGATACATGTACCAGTTAATGATATTAATAAGGTTATTATAAATATTGGACTTGAGTATACAAAGATACAACCATGTCCTGGTGATTTTTTATTATAATAGGTAGAATATTAAATATGATAAGCATAAAAAAATATGTTGTATATATAAATGGAAGTAAAAAATAATTATGTTATTATGAATAAGTTTCATGCCCCAAATAAATAGACAAATAAACCTAAAATGAATGTTCAAAATTTCATTAGTTTAAAACCATGATTGAAAATATCGTTTATATTGTCTAAAATCGTTGAACATATGAAGATTCATTCATTGGATAATAATAATGAAGAATTCATGTGATGTACAAGAGATTCAAAATTACTCTTCTAAAAGTATTCATTTTGGATTGGATCCAAATGGATTCAATCCTTTTGGGAATTTATGTTAATATTATAGCATATATATGGTTGTCTAATCTATTATAATTTACCTCCATTAATTTTTATGTAACCAACTTTATTCATCATATCAATGATTATTCCTAGAAATTTAATTCTCATAAATAAAATTAATATATATATATTTATCCTCTAATATAATAATTACCAGAGTTATGTAATGATGGTTTAAAAATGTAAGATGAAACTATTATGAAATTGTTCAAAATGCACTGTGTTCTATTGTGAACCATCCATGAATTTCTTAGACTATGAAATTCTTCTAGTTATAACACACACACTATTTTTGTTTATATAGTTTGTAACTCTTATCTTGACCCTCAGTGACTGGTATTTTTTATAAAGTATTACTTCATGTTTCATCATTGATTCCTTGATAAGTCTCTTCAATGTTACTGTAACAAGTCAAGGATCAATTAGAAAAATAAATTTATGTCTCCCACCAAAGTTATCTAGATTATAGATTATATAATTATTATCATATTTAATTTTAATGTTTGGAAAATAATTTTAGTTAAATAAAGTGGGTAAATACTTCGAACTTCATCAAATACAAGTAGAACATAATTATAAAAGATAAGAGGAATTTTTTTCAATCTTTATTATTGGTTATTTAATTTATTACATTAAAATATTGATGTTACACACATTTATAATAATGTGTGTGAAAATTGTATGTATATATTTTTTAATGAGAAAGGGATGTGTAAGTCTCATATAAATTCTTAAAAGGACTTAAAAACTGAATATAAACTATAATTTGTGGTAAATGGAAACAGAAGGTATCTAGAAATAATTGTTTCCCTGAAAAGTTAGTAAATATATATTTTTTACTTATAATATTTAAAAGTGTGAAAGTATCTAATGGATATTCGTGAAATTCACTATGAGATGATATAATTCATCAAAAATTAAATTGATTGAAAATTCGTAACTCACATATTCTGATGGAGTAGTTTAATCAATTGGAAATTTATAATTAGCTACAAGAAAAACTAAATATAGTTTTAATTGACTTTTTCGCATTTTTCAGATGGATTTTTGAGAACACCTTAAACCCATTAATCTAGATAAAATTTAAGAGATAGTTTTATAAACACTCATTCATTTAGATATCATTATTCCCTTGTAATTTTTTCACAATGTGATTCATTTAACTATTTATTTAGTCATGGAATAAAAGGTCAGAGGACCCAAAAATTATTTATGGATGAATCCCATCAAGAGTTACTTTATTTTAATTTTCTCCTATTTAATTAATTATAATTATCCTAGTCAATAAATATCCTATTTACTTATTAATTTTTTTTATTCATTCGTTATAATATTAATTTAAAGTCATATATTAATAATAAATCTTATCCAAAATGTTCCATTATTTATGGTTACATTACAGAAGTTTGAATAAACATATTCTCTAAGTATTTGGATTCAAATGAGAAAATATTAAATCATGTATGACATGTTGATTACAATACAATTGATTCTCAATATGAAAATACATTTAAATTTAGGTTGTTAAGTTGGAAAATTATCCAAATTCTAATTAAAATAATTTTAGTTAACAAAATAATACAGATATGTGCAAATAAATAATGATATTATGGATCCACATATCGAGTAATTGTGGTCATAAATAAAAATATTTCTTTTGGTTCAAACTCAAAATGAGGAACAGATAATGAATGTAGTTAACAATGCAATTATTGATTTTTCCACATCATATATTCTATTAATCAAATATATATTTTGATTATATTGATAATTATCTAATGTAAGAAAATAAAATTTTTATATATTTTTTATTTGTAACCTATGCTGATAACCAAGCTAAACTACGAAAAGATTTGAAGTATTTTGATCAAGTTCCAATGAAGAATTCTAAGAGATTTAATTCTTATATTATTATTGATTTAAATTTTTATATTATAGCTCACATATATTCTTTGAAAACATAAAATATCTATATATTTACCATTTTAGATCAAAGTTACTATAAAAATTTGGTTGATATCATCAATTTAAAATTTTATGGTAAATTTTAAGATGGGTTTTTTGAATGTAAGGGGCCCAATATTAATAGGGGAATAAGGAATGAATCATTACAATGTAATTTTTCCAGCTTCTCTCATTTGATCTATATTTATGAATGTGAAGAATATGATCCACATATTTTTTCTTCCCTAACAAAAATTGTTTTTTTGTTAATGATATACTTGATAAAGGGTAGAGTGTTTTTCTAAACATAAAATCAAGAGACATATATGATATGGGTGATGAAGGTGAAGTAATTTTTTATAGTTAACCGGCTTTACAATATAACATTGAATTGATTATCACTAGAGATATTATAAATTTTTTCATTGTGCGGGAGGGTAAAGAATAAGACAAAGAAGAAGAAGTAACATTCATAATAGAAGCTAAAAAACATTTACAACCAAACCTAATCTGATTTTAATTTCAAATATGAAGTCTTTTTTCAAATATTTATTATTATAAGTATAAATAAAATGAATTTTAATTGAATATATTGTTTAATTGGATTAATGTATTTATTGATTTTTTTAGAAATACCATGCTCAAAGTTGTTTTGAAATGGTATCTGCTTGATTTCATATGTCATGAACCAACCTATCCCATCCATACATTAGATGCTCTAGGTATCCCATGACAAGTCTTAAGGGTTGGGGGGTTGTAATCCTTGCAAGCTAGAAAAAAACCAAGGAATCAGAAAAACCCTATCGGTAATAATTAACCCAATAAAAAAATTTGTTGTGAAACTTTTACCAAAACATTGATATGAAGAATCCAAGAATTGAATTACCATATATAAATAATTAAATATGAAAAAATATAAAGTAAATAAAAAAACAAATCAGACCCCCATTAAACTACTTCATAAGAAAAAACCCTATTATTAAATAACCATAATGCTCTGTATATAAACACCACACGTTAAGGATACAGAAAATACGAATGGATTATTAGGAAAAAAATACTACAATACTAAAAATAAAACTAGAATATATGACCTACAATACCAATGTGACTTAGGTTCACACTCTATCCACTAAGTTTGGACCCACTCTTGGAGTGGTCTCGAAGGATTGCCTTAGGTGGAAATTAACTAAATTGAAAAATTAACCTGTATGGTCCAATTAATCTACAAACACAAAGTTTTGTAAGTAGGGTATGAGATAAAATCCAAGCTAGAGTTCACCAATGAGTCCACGATTTATTTTTTTCAAAAAACACAAAAAATACTATTCTAAATTAAATTATTGAAAGATGCATTTTTATTTTACATTGAAAGAAAGATCCAAAAGATATCTTTTAAAACTCGTTATTTTAACCCAAAAAGTTTGAACACATATTTTAATAAAAAAATTCTAAATTATTATTTGATATATTTTTAAAAAAACTATAAAGGAAACTCAACGCAACCAAAGAAGTCACCAATAAGATAAATAACACCATGCAGAAAATGAATTAAATAAAATATAATGAAAAAAATCCATGGTAGTCACATGTAGAATGAGGCATCAATGAATAATTACAAAAATAATGAGTGAATTTAATAAACTAAATGAAACTAAGGGAAAGGGGGAATAATGAGTAAAATATAAATACTAAAAGAAATAGGTGAAATAAATATATATAATTTCTAAATAATTAAAGGTAAAATATATTATATTCCTAGAAAAAATAAAATAAATAAATAATAATATAATAACCTGTTGACACTCCTTTCGTCAAAGAATATAAAGATCGGAAAAGGGGAATATCTAAGCAAAAAGTGATTCATCCTTTGAAGAAACATCAAAAATTGACAAAGGGATGAACAAGGAGAACATTTCCCATAGGTCGCACAAGTTCCCTCATGGTCGCGCAAGTACACTTGCGCGCCGCCTAGTGGTCGTGCAAGTACTTGCGCGCCACCTAGTGGTCGTGCAAGTCACTTGCGCGACGCCTTATGGTCGTGCAAGTGACTTGCGCGACCTAAAGTGATAACCGCCAGGTAACCGCCCGGGGTCTTCTCCTGCCTATAAATAGACCCTGTGGGCCCCCCATTCGAGAGGATCATTTTCCAGAAACTCGGATTGAAGTTCCTGACGCCCAAGTCTCTTATCAAAGCTTCCAGAACACTTCTAAGGTAATTTCTTACCTAGAACGGAAGATCTAAAGAGAAGAAGGAAGGCCTAAGTGTTGAAACTTATCAAACACTTGTGCGCCGACTTATTTCCTTCAATATAACTTGTGCGTCCCTTTTCTGGAAGATCCTCAAGAGGATTCTAAAGGGATTTATAATGAGTCGCTCAAATATTCTAATGATATTTGAGAATCGCGCAAGTACCCCTCATGTCGCGCAAGTATACTTGCGTGACCAATACTTGCGCGCCGCCGCAATACTTGCGCGCCTTTCAAGACTTGCGCGCCCCTATCTTTTTGGGTGCCCATCTTGTCACGACCCGTCCTCGGGGCCCGTGCCGTGACTACCCCAAGCCCGCCTTCCATAGGCCAGGGGCTGGCGACTAGCACCAGAGGCGTAAAATCCCGATAACTGGGAAGGCATTGCCTTTATATAGAAAACAAGCACCACAGAGAACAAGCGGAAGTAAAACACTAAGTACAAAAAGAAGAACTGAAAAGCAAAAAGGGGCCGGAAATACAAGCCCAACTGTAAAGTACAACTCGAAAGGAAAAACAGCGACTGAAAAGTAAAGCTGCTACGCTGAGATGTCCACTGGAAATCCCACCTGAAGGGTGGGTACAGATAGCTCCTCTGCTCCTCGGGTCCCGCCATCCGCTCCGAGTATATCCCGCCCAGTGGTCCACCTCCGGGTACCGCCTCGTCGTATAGTCCACCTCCAGGTACCGTTCAGTCCTCGAACACTCGGCCTCTGTCAGCACTGTCCGTCGTCTGCAACCAACACAACGAGGTGCGGGCATAGCCCGTGCAGGGGTGAGTATAACGATACTCAGTAGGGACCCCGAGACCCTCAAGGTCTCACTAAACCAACAAGGATAACCACAAGAAGATCACAAAAGATAAACTCTACTTAGGTATATGCCCATACATATACCTAAGTTATCAAGTAACCCATCTCAATCATGAGGAAACACAAGGATTGTGAAAACGACGGATAACCACTACTCGGGTATATGCCCATACATATACCAAAGTTAGCAAGTGACCCATCTCAATCATGAGGTAAACACAAGGTCAAAAGTCTCAGCTCAAACCAGGATTTTCATTATCGAAACCGTAACTGCTGAAGAGCTCCGTCTCTAGAGTGTACAGTGGTCCTGTCACGACTCCGAGGCTGCCGCTCACTAACCTAGGACTGCTGAGGTACTCCTCCTGTCGAGTACTGCGGGTTTGCGGCCAACTACCTGGCGCTCCGTCCGCTGAGGGTCTGTCGCCAAAATACCGGGCGCTACCCAGATAGCCTACTGAGGTACTCCTCCTGTCGTGTACCGCGGGTCTGCTGCCAACTACCAGGCGCTCCGTCCGCCGTGGGTCTGCCGCCAAGTACCGGGCGCTCCGTCCACTGGGCTAGTCGACTCACTCCAAGTCGAGTCGGTCAAGCAGTCGTCAGGTCTCAGCCGGCTACACGGTCTCCGTACTCTGCACGCTCGTCTCCGGGAGGGTCCGCTCCACGAGCTACTGGTCGATACTCCAAGTATCACAAAGTCCCGCAAAGAAGTATCTCAAAAGTTCGTCACGTCACAGGGGTCTCAACGCAACAGACGGCGCGTCGATCGGACGCCCGGTCTGTGAGTTATTAGCCTTTTCGTCCCAGGGGCCCGGTTGGTTTCGAGTGCGAACCAATCCCGGCCGTATCCCAACTGTACCCCAAACTCCCATAGGGTAAACTCAAAGGGACCGTTACTCAACGTAACCACCAACGCCGCTGACGGCTCGTCAAGCGGACGTCCTGTCTGAAAGATATCAGCTTTCCCGTTCCAGGGGCCCGGTTGGATTTCGGGTACAATCCAACCCGGCCATACTCCGACTGCATCCAAAACTCGGGCGGAGTATGTCAAAAGTTCTGTCTCATCAAGAGGAAGTCAACGAAACAGACGGCGCGTCAATCGGACGCCCGGTCTGTGAGTTATTGGCATTTTCGTCTCCGGGGCCCGGTTGGTTTTTAAGGAAAAACCAACCCGACCGTACTCCACCTGCGTCCAAACCTCGGGCGGAGTATGCCAAAAGATCCGATTCACTAAGAGGAACACAACACGACTGACGGCGCGTCAATCGGACGTTCGTGGCTCAAGATATGAGCGTTTCCGCTCCGAAGGCCCGGTTGGTTTCGTGAACGAACCAACCCGGCCGAACTCAAAGTAACCCGAAACCTTGAGTGCGATATATCGAAACGACCGTCTCGATCCAAGGATCGCGTTGCCGTAGACGGTTCGTCATTCGGAGGTCCGAGGCTCAAGTTATGAGCCAAAAACCAAATCAGGTTCGAAACGGGGGGTCCGGGTCCGGGCCGACCCGGCCCGACCCCCCCCCCCCCCCCCCCCGGGTGGCGCGGTGGCCGGCGGCGGTGCGGCGGCCGGTGGCGGCGCGCGGCGGAGGCGGCGGTGGGCCGCGGTGGCGGCGGCGGCGGGCCGCGCTGGCGGCGGCGGCGGGCCGCGCTGGCGGCGGGGTGCCGCGAGGCGGCGGCACGGTCGGCACGCGGGGGCTAAGCCCCCGCTTCTTCAAGGTCGGCGCGGCTATGCCGCGCCGTTTTGACAAATGGCCCCCCTCCAGGGGGCCCGCTCCTTGGAAAACCGGGGGGCTGTTGCCCCCCCCCCCCTTGTCACGGATGAACCGCCCCCCCCCCCCCCCCCTCTTAAAGAGGGGGTTTTATTTAAGTGGCCGGGGAATTAAATTCCCCGGTTTTAATGGTATCCGGCCGGCCAGCTGGCCGGCCGATTTTCTCTAACGGGACCGGAATTTCCGGTCCCCCTTCGGCTTCCGACGCCGGCGGCCCGGCCGCCGGTCTCTTCTTCCGCCGCGGCCCGGAACCGGCCGCGGTCTTCTCGTCCCGCCGCGGCCCGGAACCGGCCGCGGTATTCGTCGTCCGGCGCGGTGCGACGGCACCGCGCCCCTTTCGCCGTGCCATGATTCCTTCCAACGCGGCGCGACGGCGTCGCGTTCTTGAAGATTCTCCTCGGCGTAACGCGACGGCGTTGCGTAAATTAAACGCACGGTAAACCGCGTGGTGCGACGGCACCACGCCGCTTGCTTCCACCCGCAAGAACAAACAAGAACGTTGGAGGGGGTTCGGCCGTGTTCGTACGGTCCGGCCCCCCTCACGTTAAATTAATAACGCAACTTTAAAATAAACAACATCCTCACATTAGTCATACGAACCACGAGCAAGAATGAGATAAATAAATATTAAATCAACATCCCCTACCTTGGGTACAAGATCGAGGATTCGACTATGTCCGCGGAAGACGGCGTCGCGGAAGTCGGGCGTCGCGGTCGTCGTTCGTCAAATCCGTTGACGAAGAGGCGCGTCCGAAGAAGCACGTCGTTGGCGAATCCTTGTACGCCGACGAAGGTTTTTCCGAGGAAGGTGCGGTGTTCTCTCTCGTTGACACCGAAGACGAAGAAGAGCGGAGCGGCGTTCTTCGTCGGAAAAAGAGCGTTCCTCGTCAAGTCTTGAGGAAAGTCAAATAATAAAGTGGACAACGAACTCAAGAATCTCTACCTCGATAGTCGCACGGTGACGGAGTCGTGGAATATCTGTGTCGATTCCTTTGACGTCGGAGGAAGAGTCGTTATCGAAGGCGTTCGTCGCGGAAAACCGTCGCGGAAGAGATGACGCGGAAGAAGTACGTCGCGTCGCGGATACGGCGTCGCGGATGGATCGTGTTCTTCGGCGGAGAAGTTCTTCGTTGAAGAACGACGTTCTTCGCGTTCTTCGTTGAGTTTGAAGAAGAAGAGGAGGCTCTCCAAAAGCTCTCAAGGAGACAAACCAAACAACCCAAAATAAAATAAGACCACTTCTTATTTTATTATTACAAAACACATTAGAAGAATTTCAAAAGTTTGAAATTCAAAAGAGATAACTCCACATTTAACTCACTTATTTAATATACATGAATTGTATAATTAAATAGAAGTTAACTTGTCAAGTCATTAAGAGGGAGAGTGGGGAGTTGAAAAGGTGGGGGTTCGTGTGGGCCCCACCACACTTAATCCTCCCAAGGGAGGTTAAGTGGGTGTGGGTCCCACTTCCAACCTCCTTTGAGAGGTTTTAAGAAGTTAAAATAAAATTTGTTCTACACAAATTTTATTTAACTCAACTAAAACCCTCAAAAATTAACTTTCAACCCGCAACAAACGCAACGCCCGAAAAGGTCTCTTTAAGCGAAAATCGGCACTGCGAGTTCATCGGTGCCCTCGGATTTCTATTCCGAGCACCGTATCGAAAGTTAGGAATTCCCGCTCGTTCGTTCACTGAACGTACCCGAGCCAAACTTCGGAAATTAATTCCGGGCACTCCGGGCCTCGGAATCAGGTGCCGTCTGAAACCGCATTCTTGTAAAATTCTAAAGAAAATTAAGAAAAAAATTTCCCTTGAATTTTACGGGTCTTTACATTACTCCCACCTCAGGGCTTTACGTCCCCGTAAAGCTAAATCAAAAACTAGGGAAACAAAAGAGGATACTGAGCACGCATCTGAGCCTCCCGCTCCCAAGTGCTCTCCTGGAGATTCCCGTGCCGCCATCTGTTGCGCACAAGAGGAATCGATCGCCCATGTAGGGCCCGCTCCTGGATGACATGGACCTCCTCTGACGTGGCCCGGACCATCTCTGGTTCCACAAGAGCTGCGAGATTTCTTCTTTGCCGAAAAGAGAAACCTGGTCTCATCCCCTGGATGAACCACATTCTTTGCCTAAAACAGTCAATCCTAACATGGATGATATTAATCCATACCAAGGATGACGTCGTAAGGCCTCGACGCTACTACTAAGAGATCCAACCGTTACTCTCGCCTCCAAGGGTTGAGTCACACTGTCGGCATCAGTGTGTGGTAACTGGTCTCCTCCAGTAGATGTCTCACAAGTGAGGGTCAAGTCAACAGTCAACTGGAACCTCTTAGTAACATCACAAAAGAGGACAGGAAAGAAAACATCAAAAAGGATGCGTCTTTTATTATTGCAGCTCATAATACAAGACGCTACACAAAAGCAACAAAGAACCAGAAGTACTAAGGACGTATCCACTAGTTCTGCTCCTGTCCATCGGCTCCCAGAGCTCCATGATCGAAGGCCTCAGCTGCCTGAAGCTGAGCTCTCCCCTGCGGTCGGGGTGGTCCTCCTGGTGGTGGTGGTGGAAGAGCCTCAAAGCGTCGCCCACCACCAGCTGCTCGTCCAGCTCCTCTGCCTCGTCCGCCTCCTCCCTGCGGACCTCCACGGTCGAACCTCTGCCTCTGCCTGGGAGGTTCTTCACTTAACTGCTGATCATCAGCATGGCGGGTCGGACAGTCACGAGCCATGTGACCAATCCCGCCACAGGAGTAACACTGCCCACTCTCGGCACGCCTGGCTCTGACTCCACCCCGGCTTCCCCGTACTACTGGGCCTGAGTCGTGCAGTCGGCCACCGGTAGGTCTGGTCTGCCTGGAACCCTGAGTCATCTGTCGGCTACCTGCTGCAGATGACTCTGCCACGTGCCGCCCTGCGGTGAGTTGCTGTGCTGGTGTAGACTCAGCAAGGAAACTCTCGATCAGAAGTGCCCGCTCCAGTACTCCTGTCTGAGTCGGTATGCTGAGGGAGATCAGCGATGCCCTGATCTCGTGTCTCAAACCCTGCTCGAAGGTCCGGGCCCGGAAGAATGGGTCTCGTACCATGTCGGTCGAGTAGCGCGAGAGATCGGTGAACCTCGCCGCGTACTGAGCGATCGTCATGCTGCCCTGCCGCAGCTGTAGAAGCTCCTGGATGCGCACCGCTCGGAGGGTGGCCGGGACGAACTCAGAGCGGAAGAGGCTCTCAAAGTCTGTCCAAAGTAGAGATGCCTCATCGTGTACCTGGAGCATCAAGCTCCACCATCGTCCTGCTGCTGCGTGTAGTAGGCTCGCAGCGAGGATCACCATGAGGTCTGCTGGTGTCCTCACTAGCCTAAACACTCGTACTACTGCCTCCAGCCAGTCCTCTGCAGCCTGGGGATCCGTCTCCCCGCGAAACCTGGGCGGTCGCTGGCGCTGAAACTCATGCAGTGCGCTGAGGCGACGTGCATCGTCAGCGGCTGCTGCTGGAAGCATCGGGGGCTCGGCGGGTAGAACTACCGCCGGTGCCACTGCTGACAAAGGGCCCTGCACCGAGGCCTCGTCGCTCGGTGGGCTGTCGTCACGTTCGATTCTCAGAACCCTAGCTGGCTGTCGTCGCGGGGCCATCCTGAAAGAAACAACGTAACACGATCAAACGATTATACCTGGTGAGCTGACCTGGTTTGAGCTGTTTTAAGGGGAAAAAAACTTTGAAAACACACACGCAATCAGTGTTTTCGTGCACAAAGTCGGAAATCAGTTGTCAGGGTCCTGGTGTATGGATACGTCGGCCGCCCGCACCAACACTGGACTCCCTGGACTGAAAACCACACTCGGTACCCTTAACACTATTGCTTCACAGAAAGAAAGGTCAGAGTTATAAGTTCTGCGGTAGAACCGAACTCCTCTGATACCAATTTGTCACGACCCGTCCTCGGGGCCCGTGCCGTGACTACCCCAAGCCCGCCTTCCATAGGCCAGGGGCTGGCGACTAGCACCAAAGGCGTAAAATCCCGATAACTGGGAAGGCATTGCCTTTATATAGAAAACAAGCACCACAGAGAACAAGCGGAAGTAAAACACTAAGTACAAAAAGAAGAACTGAAAAGCAAAAAGGGGCCGGAAATACAAGCCCAACTGTAAAGTACAACTCGAAAGGAAAAACAGCGACTGAAAAGTAAAGCTGCTACGCTGAGATGTCCACTGGAAATCCCACCTGAAGGGTGGGTACAGATATCTCCTCTGCTCCTCGGGTCCCGCCATCCGCTCCGAGTATATCCCGCCCAGTGGCCCACCTCCGGGTACCGCCTCGTCGTATAGTCCACCTCCAGGTACCGTCCAGTCCTCGAACACTCGGCCTCTGTCAGCACTGTCCGTCGTCTGCAACCAACACAACGAGGTGCGGGCATAGCCCGTGCAGGGGTGAGTATAACGATACTCAGTAGGGACCCCGAGACCCTCAAGGTCTCACTAAACCAACAAGGATAACCACAAGAAGATCACAAAAGATAAACTCTACTTAGGTATATGCCCATACATATACCTAAGTTATCAAGTAACCCATCTCAATCATGAGGAAACACAAGGATTGTGAAAACGACGGATAACCACTACTCGGGTATATGCCCATACATATACCAAAGTTAGCAAGTGACCCATCTCAATCATGAGGTAAACACAAGGTCAAAAGTCTCAGCTCAAACCAGGATTTTCATTATCGAAACCGTAACTGCTGAAGAGCTCCGTCTCTAGAGTGTACAGTGGTCCTGTCATGACTCCGAGGCTGCCGCTCACTAACCTAGGACTGCTGAGGTACTCCTCCTGTCGAGTACTGCGGGTTTGCGGCCAACTACCTGGCGCTCCGTCCGCTGAGGGTCTGTCGCCAAAATACCGGGCGCTACCCAGATAGCCTACTGAGGTACTCCTCCTGTCGTGTACCGCGGGTCTGCTGCCAACTACCAGGCGCTCCGTCCGCCGTGGGTCTGCCGCCAAGTACCGGGCGCTCCGTCCACTGGGCTAGTCGACTCACTCCAAGTCGAGTCGGTCAAGCAGTCGTCAGGTCTCAGCCGGCTACACGGTCTCCGTACTCTGCACGCTCGTCTCCGGGAGGGTCCGCTCCACGAGCTACTGGTCGATACTCCAAGTATCACAAAGTCCCGCAAAGAAGTATCTCAAAAGTCCGTCACGTCACAGGGGTCTCAACGCAACAGACGGCGCGTCGATCGGACGCCCGGTCTGTGAGTTATTAGCCTTTTCGTCCCAGGGGCCCGGTTGGTTTCGAGTGCGAACCAATCCCGGCCGTATCCCAACTGTACCCCGAACTCCCATAGGGTAAACTCAAAGGGACCGTTACTCAACGTAACCACCAACGCCGCTGACGGCTCGTCAAGCGGACGTCCTGTCTGAAAGATATCAGCTTTCCCGTTCCAGGGGCCCGGTTGGATTTCGGGTACAATCCAACCCGGCCATACTCCGACTGCATCCAAAACTCGGGCGGAGTATGTCAAAAGTTCCGTCTCATCAAGAGGAAGTCAACGAAACAGACGGCGCGTCAATCGGACGCCCGGTCTGTGAGTTGTTGGCATTTTCGTCTCCGGGGCCCGGTTGGTTTTTAAGGAAAAACCAACCCGACCGTACTCCACCTGCGTCCAAACCTCGGGCGGAGTATGCCAAAAGATCCGATTCACTAAGAGGAACACAACACGACTGACGGCGCGTCAATCGGACGTTCGTGGCTCAAGATATGAGCGTTTCCGCTCCGAAGGCCCGGTTGGTTTCGTGAACGAACCAACCCGGCCGAACTCAAAGTAACCCGAAACCTTGAGTGCGATATATCGAAACGACCGTCTCGATCCAAGGATCGCATTGCCGCAGACGGTTCGTCATTCGGAGGTCCGAGGCTCAAGTTATGAGCCAAAAACCAAATCAGGTTCGAAACGGGGGGTCCGGGTCCGGGCCGACCCGGCCCGACCCCCCCCCCCCGGGTGGCGCGGTGGCCGGCGGCGGCGGCCGGCGGCGGAGGGCGGCGGCGGTGCGGCCGCCGGTGGCGGCGCGCGGGGGCGGCGCGGCGGAGGCGGCGGTGGGCCGCGGTGGCGGCGGCGGCGGCGGGCCGCGCCGGCGGCGGCGGCGGGCCGCGCTGGCGGCGGGGTGCCGCGAGGCGGCGGCACGGTCGGCACGCGGGGGCTAAGCCCCCGCTTCTTCAAGGTCGGCGCGGCTATGCCGCGCCGTTTTGACAAATGGCCCCCCTCCAGGGGGCCCGCTTCTTGGAAAACCGGGGGGCTGTTGCCCCCCCCCCCCTTGTCACGGATGAACCGCCCCCCCCCCCTCTCTTAAAGAGGGGGTTTTATTTAAGTGGCCGGGGAATTAAATTCCCCGGTTTTAATGGTATCCGGCCGGCCAGCTGGCCGGCCGATTTTCTCTAACGGGACCGGAATTTCCGGTCCCCCTTCGGCTTCCGACGCCGGCGGCCCGGCCGCCGGTCTCTTCTTCCGCCGCGGCCCGGAACCGGCCGCGGTCTTCTCGTCCCGCCGCGGCCCGGAACCGGCCGCGGTATTCGTCGTCCGGCGCGGTGCGACGGCACCGCGCCCCTTTCGCCGTGCCATGATTCCTTCCAACGCGGCGCGACGGCGTCGCGTTCTTGAAGATTCTCCTCGGCGTAACGCGATGGCGTTGCGTAAATTAAACGCACGGTAAACCGCGTGGTGCGACGGCACCACGCCGCTTGCTTCCACCCGCAAGAACAAACAAGAACGTTGGAGGGGGTTCGGCCGTGTTCGTACGGTCCGGCCCCCCTCACGTTAAATTAATAACGCAACTTTAAAATAAACAACATCCTCACGTTAGTCATACGAACCACGAGCAAGAATGAGATAAATAAATATTAAATCAACATCCCCTACCTTGGGTACAAGATCGAGGATTCGACTATGTCCGCGGAAGACGGCGTCGCGGAAGTCGGGCGTCGCGGTCGTCGTTCGTCAAATCCGTTGACGAAGAGGCGCGTCCGAAGAAGCACGTCGTTGGCGAATCCTTGTACGCCGACGAAGGTTTTTCCGAGGAAGGTGCAGTGTTCTCTCTCGTTGACACCGAAGACGAAGAAGAGCGGAGCGGCGTTCTTCGTCGGAAAAAGAGCGTTCCTCGTCAAGTCTTGAGGAAAGTCAAATAATAAAGAGAACAACGAACTCAAGAATCTCTACCTCGATAGTCGCACGGTGACGGAGTCGTGGAATATCTGTGTCGATTCCTTTGACGTCGGAGGAAGAGTCATTATCGAAGGCGTTCGTCGCGGAAAACCGTCGCGGAAGAGATGACGCGGAAGAAGTACGTCGCGTCGCGGATACGGCGTCGCGGATGGATCGTGTTCTTCGGCGGAGAAGTTCTTCGTTGAAGAACGACGTTCTTCGCGTTCTTCGTTGAGTTTGAAGAAGAAGAGGAGGCTCTCCAAAAGCTCTCAAGGAGACAAACCAAACAACCCAAAATAAAATAAGACCACTTCTTATTTTATTATTACAAAACACATTAGAAGAATTTCAAAAGTTTGAAATTCAAAAGAGATAACTCCACATTTAACTCACTTATTTAATATACATGAATTGTATAATTAAATAGAAGTTAACTTGTCAAGTCATTAAGAGGGAGAGTGGGGAGTTGAAAAGGTGGGGGTTCGTGTGGGCCCCACCACACTTAATCCTCCCAAGGGAGGTTAAGTGGGTGTGGGTCCCACTTCCAACCTCCTTTGAGAGGTTTTAAGAAGTTAAAATAAAATTTGTTCTACACAAATTTTATTTAACTCAACTAAAACCCTCAAAAATTAAC
This sequence comes from Viscum album, assembly GCA_963277665.1. NCBI lineage: Eukaryota > Viridiplantae > Streptophyta > Magnoliopsida > Santalales > Viscaceae > Viscum > Viscum album. Next base: position 1,782,804,772 of record OY728122.1, read on the forward strand.
TTTCAACCCGCAACAAACGCAACGCCCGAAAAGGTCTCTTTAAGAGAAAATCAGCACTGCGAGTTCATCGGTGCCCTCGGATTTCTATTCCGAGCACCGTATCGAAAGTTAGGAATTCCCGCTCGTTCGTTCACTGAACGTACCCGAGCCAAACTTCGGAAATTAATTCCGGGCACTCCGGGCCTCGGAATCAGGTGCCGTCTGAAACCGCATTCTTGTAAAATTCTAAACAAAATTAAGAAAAAAATTTCCCTTGAATTTTACGGGTCTTTACACATCTTGCCCATTTTACCCCTCTTAAGCCATTTCACCTTTCCTTTTCAAGATTCAGTCTTCAAGACACTCTTCAAAGCCATTTATGGCATGATTTCTTGATTTGACTTCCTTATCTAAAAGGAATTCTGTGGAATATCTCTCAAAGTCTAGTGATTTAAATGTCCTTATGTCACTAAATATGGAGAGTTCATTCATTCAACCTCATCCTTTAAGATGATAGAATCCTAACCTGGGTCTCCTTTTCAGGAATAATCCCCAGTCATAATCTTGGGCATCCTTCTTAGGAGTAAGCCCCAACCTCAAATTGGGCATCCTTCTTAGGAGTAAGCCCCAACCTCAAATATGGGCATCCTCCTCAGGATTAAGCCCCAAACCTTAATCCCTAACCTGGTTGTCCTTTTCAGTAATAAGACTCAGTCATAATCTTGGGCTTCCTTTTCAGGAGTAATCCCCAAGTCCCCTAACCTGGGTCTCCTTTTTAGGAATAAGACTCAGTCATAACCTCAACTTGGGCCTCCTTTTTTAGGAGTAAGTCCCAGTCATAATCTTGGGTTTCCTTTTCAGGAGTAAACCCCAAGCCCCCTTAAATTTCTCTTAAACAGTCCTAATTTACCCTTGAATTGGGTATCCTTTTCAGTAGTAAAACCCAATCATAAATCCCCTCCTAACTTGGGCATCCTCCTTAGGAGTAAGCCCCAAGATTAGAGTATTCAAATCTCCATAAAGCACATATAACATTATGGACCATGTTCATGGATTTTCTCCCTAAAAGTAAATCCTAAACCTTCATTTATCTGGGCAGTCATACATACATAAGTCCCAAACAATTTCTTATGATTGCATCTTTCATGGCACAATTGTCTAATTTTTACCAATACCTCTTGTTTCTCACACCGAGCATGACTCACGTGAGCTTAGAGTGTAAAAGTAATTATGACATTCTTCTTTGAGTCATCAATCATAAACATCATACTCCATTACTCGAACTACGTGGGTTCTGATTCCTTTTCCAAAACAAAGGATACGTAGGTAGCCCATTTATGGGTTCGATCCCAACTTTGAAATAATCCATGTCCTTCTGAATGACGATAAACTTCAAGTGCCTCACTGAGTGGCTTTAAAACCAGCCCGATCATCATAATGACCAAGAGACTTTTATAAATGTTTCGAAGGATACCATTGACCAAGAATCTCTAAATAGATACAGATGATTCTCTATTGATGAAGAACCTCGAATACATATAAAAGATTCTCTAAATTTCTTGCATATTTAATCATTGATTGTTAAAACTTAAGGAAAGCTCATTTTATACTTGGTAATGTAATAAGGATTCACAAACATAACTTAAATCTATAAAGAGAGTCCCGGAGTAGACAATAATTCCCTTCAAAAAGGTGTGAGGAGTCTGACCTCCCATCCTCTTGACCAATGAAAATTCCTAAGCCTCATTATCCCACAAGCTAATGAGCGCCTACCTTTGGAAAGTAGGTCCAAACGGATGTGGAATCATTGGATGTTTCCGGTTCTACGAACAAACCCGTTAGAAACTGATCGGAATGTTTGAATCTCCTGTCCAGGAGGTCATCCCCGGATTCCGTGCGAAACAAAAATGGTGAACCCGACGTGAAACCTTAACCAAGTTAAAGTGATATTCTACTTATTTGTTAGGCCCCTTGGGCCAACAAAGCAATCATTGACATATGCTCATCCAAAAGATGTAGTGGCCGGATTCATCTTGATTATGTCTGTTATATGGAACAGGCACTCTTTTCTCAAGATCTTCTGCAAAATGGCTTTCCTTAAATTCAACCCTGTGAATACTGCTGCTGTGAACACCTCTACTGTGAGGTCTGCTGCTGTGAAAACCAATGCTGCTACTCCTGCTGGAACGTTGTCCGCTCTAAGGATGACATCACCAACTCAGCGTCTTCAACGCTGGGTTTCTAATGCACTGGTTAAGGAGTATCGTCGCAACGGTACTATCCCAACTCTGGAGGCCGCTCGTCAAGCCCTCCAAGTTAACAACTCTACCTGGTCGTCCGAACAACGGCGGCCAGCGATAAAGAAGCAGGCGGTACTGACTACCGTCTCCAACCGTTTCGGGTCGTTATCCCCGGAATGCAATTTCCATTCACTCCCTTACTCTGAGGAAGTGAATGAGCAGGTCCCGCAGGACCTTAATTCAAAAAGACAGGAGTCCTTCCCAAGGGCTCCCATCAACAATCGCCGCCAGACTCGTGCGGTAGTGCGCCCTCAACATGATGAGGGTACTGACTCCAGGCATTCAGCTCAGGTTCCTCGAACCCAAGCAGGCAAGATGAACCGCCAGAGACGGAATCCGGTGAACAATGGGCAGGTTTTCATCTCTACCATCTCTGGAGAAGTCCACCAACCTAACTTGGTGGCGAACAACGAGCAGGCATACACACCTGTCCGTTTTAATTCCGTTGTCCAGCAGACTTGTCTAGCAGCATCACGCCAATCCCGCCAGGCAATTCCGGCGGAGTACCATAGGCAGGAACATACACCTGCTTATACATCACCAGTTAGTCAGGAGGCTCGTCTGACTACATATGATGGATCTCGTCAACCGCGTTTGGCGAAGTGTAATCAGCAGGCACATACACCTGCTAATACTAATCAAGCCTACCAACAGTCTCGCTTGGTAGCGCACTGAGAAGTCAGTTGGAAAGTCCCGACGACAAACAGGAGGCAGACTCAACTCTCTGCCTCCACACTTGAGTACTGTCAGGATTCACTGATAGGAAAAGGAGGACAGGAGCAGGCACATACACCTACTCCAAGCCCGAAATGGACGTATATCCACGTTCTGGCGGCAGAAGTCACCAAACATATTTTGTCAATGGTGAAAGAGCAGAAGTAAATTCCTGCTCATATTCTGGATGCTTGCCAGGATATCATAACAGCTTCAGCATCATCACAGGGACAGACTAATAAATCTATCCCTAGCAATGGAGTGACACATCAATGATTCACTCCGGAACAGACACACACATCTGTTCCAGTCCAAGAGGGTTATGGGGAATACTCCCCCATATCATACGGACAACCAAGTCAGGCTCATACACCTGATTTGAGTGGAGATCGTCAGCCTAACCTGACCATCTTTCCTGATCAGGCACATACACCTGCTCAGAGTAATCACTTTCATCATCAAGTGGTTTCTAAAGTGAGTAAGAAGGCATCTAAGAAAAAGATCTGCCCAACACAGTCAGGAGATCAAAGGCCAATCTATAACCAATCCTTGCTCGATGCTGGAGTTCTTGAATCCCTCAGACATTTATCTGTCGAAATTCAAGATTCTACTCCCCCAGTTCCCAATAACGGGAACATTAATTCTGAAGGTCTTCAACAGACACTTCCTCATGAAGACTTGCTTCATGAATGTTCGGTCAGTCTTGAAGTTTCTTCTTCAGATGAAAGCCACAGGAACCCTCTGTGTGGTCAGAAGACCAAGGAGCAAGATATTTCATCTTTTGCTGTAACCCATCATGATGGTCCTCCTCATGGTGATGAACTTCGCTGCAAAATTCCTCTCCGCAGTAGTGATTCACGTTGTCTCGAAAATTCTTCAGAAGGCAACGTAGTGTCGAGAAAGCCCTCATATCTTGAGGCACTTGAAAACGTGAAGCCAGTCATGTCTGATGCTTTACTATCGGCAGGTGAAACTCTTTCTCCATCAGAGGATAGCCTGGGGTTCAGGTTATTCTCCGAACCATCCCCAGGTCATTCATCTTCCAGCATGAATAGTGATCTCTCTACCAATCTTGTTGAATCCGATGAAGCAACAAGGAAGCACCAGCTCTGGTCCAAACAGGTAGAAGAATCTTCATTTAATGATAAAGAGGAAATGCTGAACATGAGGAAAAAACTGGCAAAAGGTGAAGTATCAGTCATGTTTTGGCCTTTGGCTGACTCCCAGTACGACATTCCAAAGATGTTTACGGATGATGGAATCCACGATATTCGTCTCAACATATGGAAGACTCTTTGTCAATTGAAGAAGAAAGTATTATCTTATGGTGATTATGAAAATCATATTAAGATAATAGAAGGGTTACAACGCCAGATTGATTTGGCATCTCTATTAGTCTCTCGGTATCCAAAGGCTGAATAGCAATAGAGAACCCTTCAACGTTCATGCCTTGGCGCACTAAGAAAATTGTGTAAGTTAATTGCCAATGCTCCATCTGATGTTCATATCAGAGGATGGGGTGTTCACGGAGCACTACATTTCACAGTGCTTTCCAGTCAGCAAAGCCCGCCGAAAATGGTCTCATGCAATGTTATTGCCCATGGCCGGCCACAGTCAATGGGATTTGTTCATAATCAAAGGTTTGCTCAAGAACAGGCTTCAACTAGTTCCTCTCAAAATCAAGTATATAGAGAACAAGTTGTTGAATTACTCCTACATCAAGCAGGTGAGAATATTGCACAAGCCTCTCATCTGGAGCAAACACGTCATCAAATGACAGAAGTTTCGGAAATCATCCAACGATCAGTTGAACCAGGTGATAAAAGTGGATACAGGTTAATGCATCCAGCTAATTTCTGAACTAAGATTCGAAAGATCAAGAGAGATTTTAAGAAGATCTCAGACATAGCATGTCAAGAGACACCCCAGCTTGCCAGACTGGGGACTTCTCTAACCCAACCCTCAGAGTCAACAAATGGGATTCGAGGAGTTGAGCGGAAGCAGCAGGAACATCCCCAGTCCACTGGACTAGGGACTTTTTCAAATCCTCAATCCCTCCCTCAGAGAAAGTCAGTATTCTCTCGATTAGGGAATAAGCCTCAAGAGGAACGAAGACCCAAGCTATCAAGAGATTCTCTCCAAGTGATGGTTCTCCAAGAACTTCCTGAGGGATCAAGTCAAAGGAATGCCATGTCTCATCATGGACATAGAAGAAGACAATATCACAGAAACTCTGATAGAAAGGATTCCATGAAATATGCATCCATTAATGTCATCAATGTTGTTGCTGCTGATTCACCAGATGAGGCTCAATCAGAGGGATCAGACGAAGAGGTTCCTACTCAAGAAGTTGTGCACACAGACCTAAATGAAGAAGGTGTGCGCACACGTAATCAAAGGCTTACCCAAAATCTGGGTATTCCTTCAAGTAACCCACTTCCCCCTCTCCGAAAAGGATCCAATAAGGGGAAAGGAAAGAATCAGGTTACTTCTCACCCTTCCTCTGAAGGAGATCAATCGCTCTCATTAGAGCAAAGGTTTTCACAACAGGAGGAAGAAATGAAAGAATTAAGAAGGTTGAATGCAGAACTACTTCAGAGTAGTCTTCTTCTTAAGAATGCTGAAGTCTGACAGCCGAAGGAATTTGTTGTAACTACTGAGATGGATCAAGAATATCCTCCTTTATCAGTACACCCATAGAGGTCTAATCCTATGGGTCAAACGCATCAATGGTTGGCAGCACTACCATTAGTTGCAGCACCAACCACCATGTATGTCCAAGCTCCATTCATTGCACCTACCCAAAACCAAGTTCAACCTGATGTTTCTCAAAAGTTAATAACTACTATTGAGTCATTAACAGCTCGGTTAGAAACTATGGAAGGGAAACGGGCGCAAGTTCAACCTGAAAAGAAAGTTTACCCTGAATGGGTAGATTCAATTTCTCCTCCATCCAGTTTTGGAAACCCTATTTTCCCTAATTTCAATGGATCAGGCGACCCCGAACAACATTTGACGCATTACCTGTCTTGTTGTGATCCTATGATGGGAACTCCAGAGCAGCAAGAAGCAGTGAAACTCAGATGCTTTGTGCGAACCTTGCAAGGACCAGCTTTTGTCTGGTATACAAGCTTGCAATCCCGGTCAGTCATCGGATGGGAGGATCTTCGTCAAAAATTCCTTCTTCAGTTTAGCTCAACTTTGCCAAAAACGAAAGTTTTCGATCTTACAAACTGCAAGCAAAGGGAGAATGAAAGAGTCTCTGATTTCATTGCTCGTTGGAAGGGATTAACGTTTTTCTTGAGTTTAGCACTCCCTCAGGAGGAATTATTGCCAATCTGTGTGGCAAATTTGCGTGACGAATTACGCACGCCATTGATCCCTGTGAAATACACAGGAGGGTTTCGAGACCTTACTTCAATCGCTCAGCAGATTGAAGATTCCCTTATACAGGCTAAGGTTAATGCTCGTGTAATTACATCAGCTCCAGGAAGAAGAATGGGTAAAGTAGAAACTGCTACATTTATGCTTAAACGAGGACCTGTACCTATATCTACTTCAAAACCTTCATCTTCTCGAAGGACTCCACCTCCTGAACGCCAACAACAAAGGCCATTTCATCCAAAGGATCAAAGAGATCAACGACGAAAACAATTTGAGGATATGAAGAGTAAAACATACTCTTTTCGAAGTGAGAAAGTTCCTGGTTACTTCATTTCAGCTCTGGAAAATAATTTGGTTCAATTACCAGTGCCGAAGAGGCCAAACAAGGAAGGAGATGAAGACCGTCCCAATTATTGTCCCTTTCATCAAATGTTGGGGCATCCCATCCAGGAGTGTTTTGTCTTTAAAGACCTCCTGCAAAAGATGGTCGACTTGGGACAAGTCAAATTGAAGGGTTCTTCATCTCATGTAGCGTGTATCACCGCTACATATCCAGAGGAAGGAGGCGAGTGGCAGGAAGTCAAAAGCAAAACTGTGAAAAAATATGATGATTGGATGTTCATAAAGGCAATCAATCGGACCCATTCCATTTTGCGAACACAATTGAAGAAGCCAATTGTGTCTCCTACAAAAGTTGCAGTAAAGCCTCCATCAAAAGACAAATCCTCAAAAGGACAGCGCAATTCAAAGAAGAAAGAGGAATCAGGAGAAGATGAGTATGTATCAAAGCCTAAATTGTCTTTGACTCTGGAATATTTCATGCCATCTACTTCAAAGCCACGGGCACCGCCCTAGCAAACGGCACAGCCTAAACAGGCTAACCAGGCAGAGTCTTTATCAGACGAAGAGTTAATCTTTGGTTCTGTTAATATGATTCAATTAACAGATTCATATTCCAGTCTTGATGAGCCTGAATTCCCTGTATCAAATAAGGGAATCCAAAGAGGTTCTAGAGGTTCAGGATATAGGGGAATACCTGGATCTTTCCAAAGCCACTACTCTAATTTTACCCCTGCTAGCACTGTATATGCAGCAGAAACTCGTGGTAGAGCCCTTCAGCGAGCTCAAAAAGAACAAGAAAGTTCTTCTGCCAATGGCCAACTCAGTTTTGGCACAGTTATTTTGGAAGACCGATTAAAGGTTCTATCTTCTTTATCTCAGCAAGTAAATGGATCTAATCAGTCTAATCTTCCAAAACCAAGGATGTTGCCAACTTCAATACAAGATGCATCAGCTTCCAAAGCATCTGCTTCCAAGGTACCTGCTAAACCGCATATTCCTATTGGGAAACACAGACCTCTAGATCAAAAGTATGATATATTGAAACACTTGGCCCAAGTACCATCTAAGTTATCAATTTTGGATGCTTTGAATCTATCAAAAGATCTTCGGGAAGCACTCATCGAAGCTTTGTCAAGTCCTCAGGAGTTTGAAGCTGAAATTGCTGCAGCTGAAATCTATCACATAGAGAATAATCCTGCAGAATGCCATGCAGTGATATCTTTTACTGATAAAGATGAAGATTATGTTGTGCATGGGCACATAAAACCTTTGTACTTATCTGGCAAAGTCAATGGTATAGATGTTCGAAGAGCTTTCATTGACAATGGTTCAAGAGTCAACCTCATGCCCATTCGTACACTTCGTCGATTGGGTCTCACAGAATCTGATTTATCTCCTTCTACCATGATGTTGCAAGGATATGATAAAAATGAACAAGAACCACTGGGAGAGGTTACACTCAGAACTCAGTTTCGAGATCTTGTTTCCAATTCGGATTTCATGATTGTTGATCAAGACTCAGCTTTCAATATCTTGCTTGGAAGACCCTGGCTACATCAGCATGCAGCTATTCCGTCATCATACCATCAATGTCTCAAATACTGTTTCGATGGTCAAGTTGGAACATTGTATGGTGATAAGGCCCCGTTCAAGACATGTGAGTCTCAATACATTGAGGCGGAATTTTATCACATGAAGGGAAGAGAAAAATCTACAATGAAGGAAATTACCAAAGTTAATGCTCCATATGGTTTGGAAAAAATTCCAATAAATCCATTTTCACATATGAGTACAGATTATGTGTTACCTATCAGTCAAATTGACAAAATAGGCCCAAATCAAAATACTCTTATGGAAAGATCCATAATGTCAATTACGGCAATCGAGCCAGACAACATGGGAGAAATTGGTAACTTACCAAGCAATGATGAAAGCATAAGTGGTGACATTTTCATTTCGTCTGCTGAAATCCAACAATTCTATACTTCGCTAATCAGGCTAGAAGAAGTTATAGCAACACCAGAGGTGAATAATGATGTTGATTCTCAATCCATCATCTCCTCTTTATTTCCCAAAGAAGACCCTTTATCATCAATAGGGTCGGAAATGGAAGCTTCTTCTTCAAAATGTGAAAATTTTGACATCTCTTATGATCATGAGAATTTCGTTTTTTCATCTACTTTGCAAGTAGAAACGGAAGAAATAACACATGATGAAGAGGAAGAGGAAGATCTTAGAGATGCTCCTCTAGCATTTGAAGAGGGTATCTCTACCACTGTGGATGAACTCAGAGAAGTAAATCTGGGTACAGAGAAAGATCCACGCCCCACTTTAATTAGTGCGGCCATGACCCTTGAAGAGCAAGAGATGTATATTTCTTTTTTAAAGCAAAATAAAGATATTTTTGCTTGGAATTATACAGAAATTCCTGGGCTTGATCCTGATGTTGCTACTCATCATTTGGGTTTACCAAAAGAACATCAAGGATTCAAGCAAGCCTCGAGAAGAACACACCCAACCTATGCTTCCAAAATTGAGGCTGAAGTGGATAAGCTTATCAAAGATAACTTCATCAGAGAAGTTCAATATCCCAAGTGGTTGGCTAATATGGTCCCTGTAAAGAAGAAGAACGGACAAATTAGGGTTTGCATCGATTTCAGAGATTTTAATCGGTATCGTCCTAAAGATGATTTCCCAGTTCCGATTATAGAACTCTTAATTGATGTGACGGCTAGCTATGAAGTACTTTCTTTCATGGATGGATATTCTGGATATAATCAGATCCGAATGGCCCCAGAAGATGAGGAATATACAGCCTTCAGAGCTCCTCAAGGTGTGTTTTGTTACCGGGTGATGCCCTTTGGTTTAAAGAATGCAGGTGCAACATATCAACGCGCCATGCATCGTATCTTCAAACCTCTTTTAGGGAAGTTTTTTGAATGCTATGTAGATGATTTGGTGGTTAAATCCAAACAACGTTCTAATCACTTGGCTGATTTGAAAGTCATATTCCACAAGCTTCGACAACATAATTTGAAGATGAACCCCTTAAAATGTGCTTTTGGGGTAACCTCAGGAAAATTCCTCAGCTTTGTTGTACGCCATCGTGGTATTGAATTCGATCCTAAGAAGACCAAATCAATCCTTAGTATGTCACCTCCTCAAAATTTGAAAGAATTAAGAGGACTTCAAGGACACTTAGCCTATATTCGGCATTTCATCGCCAATTTGGAAGGCAAAAGTTTACCCTTTACCAAATTATTGAAGAAAGGAGTCACTTACCAGTGGACTGAAGAATGTCAAGAAGCATTTGATGTTCTCAAGAAATACCTCTTGAGTCCACCAGTACTCATGCCACCTGTTGAGGGTAGACCTCTTATCCTTTATGTGACAGCTTTAGAGTGATCATTGGGTGCCTTTCTCGCTCAAAAGAATGATGCTGGGAATGAAAATAGTCTCTAATATGTCAGTAGAACTATGCTTGAAGCAGAAACCTGGTATTCAAGTATTGAAAAGTGCTGCCTAGCATTAATCTTTGCAGTTCAGAAATTGAGACACTACCTGCAACATCACAAGGTCCAATTGGTATCTCGTAATAATCCGCTCAAATTCATCCTTAGTCGTCCAATGCTTACAGGACGTCTGGCAAGGTGGGCGGTTATTCTACAGCAGTTCGACATTCAGTATGTGTCTCAAAAGGCAATTAAGGGCCAAGCTCTGGCTAATTTCCTGGCTGAACATCCTTCAGTGGAAGACACGTATTCAGATATCGAACTCCCTAATGAGGAAGTTTTCTCTATTCAAGAGAGTCCTCGAACATGGGAAATGTATTTTGATGGTGCTTCTAGAAGTCCAACATGGAAGAAAATGGAAAATCCTAAATTCAACAAAGTTGGTTTAGGAATTGTGCTCATTTCTCCAGATAAGGCAGTGTTACCTTATTCCTTTTTGTTGTGGGAAGGTGGTACCAATAATGAAGCTGAATACCAAGCTCTCATTACAGGCTTTGAGTTAGTGCTTCAAGCACAAGTGAATCACTTAAAGGTGAAAGGTGATTCAGACCTGGTAATCAAACAAGTCAATGGGGATTATGCCATCAGAAAAGAAGAATTATTCCCTTTGTATGATTACGTCAGAGAGTTAATGTTGGAATTCCCTTCAGAACTAACATTTTCTTATGTCCCAAGATCACAAAATGCTCAAGCTGATCCACTGGCTAATATAGCCACAGCTTTAGCAGATCCAAATCGGGACGAGACAACAATCTGTATTGCCCACCGTCGTGAAATTTCACCTTATGTTCAAGTCAGAACAGAGGAAATTAATGAAATTAGTCCCATTCCTGAACGGTATGGTCATACTACAGGATGGATGTCACCTATCAGGGAATACCTTCAAAATGGAACACTTCCACCTGATAGAGCCGAGAAAGAACAAATTCGGCGACGTGTGGTCAATTTTACTCTTTATGATAGCCCAAACCACCTTGAGAAAATTCTCTACAAACGTGGTTTTGATGGAGTTCTCTTCAGATGTATTGATGGTGAAGAGACAATGGCTGTCATAAAAGAAGTGCATGCAGGAGTCTGTGGTGCCCACCAGTCTGGACATAGACTATCTGATCAAATTCGAAGGCTCAGATACTTTTGGCCTTCAATGATACAAGATTGTGTTAATTTCACAAAGAAGTGTCATTCATTCCAAGTATATGCCAACTTCATTCATAAACCTTCAGAGTTGCTTCATACAGCTAAATACTCATGGCCATTTTCCACATGGGGAATGGATGTGGTGGGACCTTACCCTTCAACTACGGCCAAGCAGTTTAAGTACATTCTTACTGCTACTGATTTCTTTTCCAAATGGGCAGAGGCAGTACCTCTCAAAGAAGTCAGTTCTAAATGAATTGTTAGCTTCATCAAGTCTAACATCATTACTAGATTTGGTGTCCCTCATACCATATTGACGGACAACGGCACCAACTTCTGTTCTTCTAAGGTAAAGAAATTGTATCAAGAATACAACATTAAGTCCAACCATTCATCTCGATATCATGCAGCGGCTAATGGCCAGATAGAGGCCTTCAACAAGACTCTTTCAAATATACTACAAAAGATGGTGGATAAAGATAATAGGTCATGGCCTGATAAACTCTTTCATGATTTATGGGCTTATCGGACTACCACTCGCAATGCAACGCGGTCAACTCCATATTCATTGGTATATGGAACAGAAGCAGTCTTGCCAATTTAAGTTCAATTTCCCTCACTCAGAATAGCCATTTGTGATCAGTTATCTACAGATGAGCAATCCCAAAAGCGATTGAATGAATTGGAATAGTTAGATGAGAAAAGATTGTGCACTTTGCACCACATGGAAATCTATCAGAATCGAATAGCACGAGCTTTTAACAAAAAAGTTCGTCTTCGTTCATTCATTCAGGGAGAATTGGTATTGGTTCTCAGAGCACCAATGATACCAGGAAAGAAGCCTCCCAATCTTGAACCAAAATGGGAAGGACCTTATTCAATACATAAGGTCTACTCCAATGGAGCATATTCTCTAATCTCAATGGATGGAGAACACATCACGACTCCAACTAATGCCAGATTTCTGAAGAAGTATTTTTTATAAACACAAAATATTGTTCCCAGATCCAAAAACAATCACATTGGTTCATGATTTTGTCCGAGATGACATTAAACTATATTATGTCCTATCTATATGACATTAAACTGTACAGAAGTTCCTTATTTGTCCGAGATGACATTAAACTATACTTTGTCCTAGAAACATGACATTAAACTGTGTGGCACTTTCATCGTCCAGCATGATGTTAAACTGTAAAAAAGTCTTCAGAACTGATATCCTCATATTGGTTCACCTTAGTCCTAGCTACATGACTTTAAACTGTATAGCACCAGTTCGTCCTCGCTATATGACGTTAAACTATACAGCAATGGTCCAGTATGACTTTAAACTACAACTTTGTCCCACACGACATTAAACTGTGAAAAAGTTCCCTAAACTGTCCAGCATGACCTTAAACTACATCATCCCTGGTCCATGTATATGACCATAAACTATTTGCAAATCTCTTATGTCCAGCAAGACGTTAAACTATGACGTCCTAACTACATGACTCTAAACTGTATAAAAGTCCCTCACGTCCGGAAAGACATTAAACTATATAATCATCAAAGGTCCAGCATGACATTAAACTGCACCATCCACGGTCCATGCATATGACCTTAAACTATTCGCACTTTCATCCAATATGACGTTAAACTATTTTATCCCCATCGTCCTAACTACATGACGCTAAACTGTACAGAAAATCCTTGGTAGGTCCTACATGACATTAAACTGTATTTTGTCCCTACTACATGACACTAAACTATGAAGCACCAATAGTCCTAACTACAAGACTTTAAACTGTATAGTCCCTTTTTTATGTCCTACATGACATTAAACTGTGCATCATTAAGGTTGTTATTACCTCTTGTTTCTCACACCGAGTATGACTCACGTGAGCTTAGAGTGAACATCAACCATAACACTCTCTTTGGGCCACTAACCATGTGTAAGTCCCGACAACATTTTTTTTAATTAGATCGTTGTCCCCAAGAACAACTTGATCATTAATTCATTATTTAATTGAACTACACGGACTTTGATCCTTGCCCTCCAGGCTAGGTATGTAGGCAACCTCCCAGGGTTCAAGCCCAAAAATAATCTCTTCACATAGGTTCACCACCATCTCATATGATGTTGATTCGTGAAACCGCCCCTAGAATCAATATTTTTTACATTGATTCACTTTCATCTTTATTATATGACGTTAAACTATGCAAAACTTTTGTCCAGTACGACAATAAACTACAATATTCTTTGATTTCCTCATTTGAGAGAGAACTATTATTGACATTGATTTTTCAATCATGGTTTTCATTTTCAAAAGACTACATGCATACATGGTAATGCCTAAACATTTTATCTTAGGTTAAACCATCATTGCACTAAATTCACCTTTCACCCTTCACATGTACGAACCAAATTTGTACAAAGGGTAGTTCTAGAACTACGTGGACTTGATTCCCATCCTTATGGGATACGTAGGAACATTCGAGTATCCCTCGAATCCAGTCCCAAGTCTTTTGGGCCTAACCCCAAATTTCACTTTCAGTCCCTTGGCTGAAAAGTCCTCATGAAAACACACACTGTGTATTCATTATTATGGTCCGAATTCTATGACCCTAAACTAAGATCACTCATACTTTCGTCCTGCAAGACGTTAAAACTGCATTTCAAGAACTACGTGTGGCTTGATTCTCATTCTTATGAGATACGTAGTGAAGTCCAGGTTTTCAGGACCCACCCACAACATTATTATGGTTATCATTGACCTATGTATCTCTATATACATTGGACAATACCCATCTTTATGTGTTATAATCCTAACCTTAAATATTTTTAGATCTTCATAACCCTTTTCATGACTTCTAATCACAAAAATGTCAAACTTCTGAGAATTCTTTTGCCTGACTATGTAGCACGTGCCCATAGGTGGCCTTGCATAAACTGTCCACATAACAGACTTGTCAGCCAAAAGATGCTATTTATTTGACCATGCAGCCAATGCCCTTAGGTGGCCCTGCATATTTCAACCCCCTATCGATTTTTGTTAAATAATAGTAACTTCATTCTTGGGAAGAATGCCTCTTTTGTCCTTATTTGTCTTAAACGAAAGTATGTAGGGATCCGAAAAAAAATAGCCATCCTTAACATATTTGTCCCATATCCTTTTTCATGATCTGAAAGTATTCAAGTCTATGGTTTATTCTTCTTCCCTACGTTTGGGTCAGACCTTCATAGGAGTGATGTTCATCCAGTTCTTCGATATTCTTGTTTGGAAATATCTTCTCCATATTCAAGTACCTCTTTCCATACAACAAACTCTATACTTTAGAAAATTTGAATCTCCATAAACTTTCACTGGCTTTTAGCACTAGGAAAGTAAATTTCTAAGAGTTCTTTTGCCTGACTATGCAGCACGTGCCCATAGGTGGCCTTGCATAAACAGTCCACATAACAGACTTGTCATCCAAAAGATGCTATTTATTTGACCATGCAGCCAATGCCCATAGGTGGCCCTGCATATTTCAACCCCCTAACGGGTTTTGTTAAATAATAGTAACTTCATTCTTGGAAACTACTTCTTCTAATACCTTTTAGCTCTTTTTCATATCATTCCTCAGATTCAAATATTCTTAAGCCATAGTTTACATTTTTTCCCTCATCCTCGAGTATGGTAATATGTTTTCAGATAAATTGTCAAGGAATTGAATCAATTCTAATCCATTTCGGTCAAAGCTATTTTCGACCTTAAACATTAGCCCCTTTATGTCCGGCATGCATGACTTTAAACTGCCCACAAAAGACAAAGGAACTCTGAATAAAAGTCAAGTTCCAGCACACTTGCGCACTACCTTCTGAGCAATGAAGACTAGCAAACCACCTTTTCCTTTGGATGTCTTTGATTTCCTCAGAGTCAAATCCTCCTTTCTCTCCGGATCCAACTCTGAGGGGGGACTTTTGTTGACACTCCTTTCGTCACAGAATATAAAGATCGGAAAAGGGGAATATCTAAGCAAAAAGTGATTCATCCTTTGAAGAAACATCAAAAATCGACAAAGGGATGAACAAGGAGAACATTGCCCATAGGTCACGCAAGTTCCCTCATGGTCGCGCAAGTACACTTGCGCGCTGCCTAGTGGTCGTGCAAGTACTTGCGCACCGCCTAGTGGTCGTGAAAGTCACTTGCGCGACGCCTTATGGTCGTGCAAGTGACTTGCGCGACCTAAAGTGATAACCGCTAGGTAACCGCCCGGGGACTTCTCCTGCTTATAAATAGACCCTGTGGGCCCCCCATTCGGGAGGATCTTTTTCCAGAAACTCGAATTGAAGCTCCCGACACCCAAGTCTCTTCTCAAAGCTTCCGGAACACTTCTAAGGTAATTTCTTACCTAGAACGGAAGATCTAAAGAGAAGAAGGAAGGCCTAAGTGTTGAAACTTATCAAACACTTGCGCGCCGACTTATTTCTTTCAATATAACTTGCACGTCCCTTTTCTGGAAGAGCCTCAAGAGGATTCTAAAGGGATTTATAAAGAGTCGCTCAAATATTCTAATGATATTTGAGAATCGCGCAAGTACCCCTCATGTCACGCAAGTATACTTGCGCGACCAATACTTGCGCGCCGCCGCAATACTTGTGCGCCTTTCAAGACTTGCGCGCCCCTATCTTTTTGGGTGCCCATCTTTCCCATTTTACCCCTCTTAAGCCATTTCACCTTTCCTTTTCAAGATTAAGTCTTCAAGACACTCTTCAAAGCCATTTATGGAATGATTTCTTGATTTGACTTCCTTATCTAAAAGGAATTCTGTGGAATATCTCTCAAAGTCTAGTGATTTAAATATCCTTATGTCACTAAATATGGAGAGTTCATTCATTCAACCTCATCCTTTAAGATGAGAGAATCCTAACCTGGGACTCCTTTTCAGGAATAATCCCCAGTCATAATCTTGGGCATCCTTCTTAGGAGTAAGCCCCAACCTCAAATTGGGCATCCTTCTTATGAGTAAGCCCCAACCTCAAATATGGGCATCCTCCTCAGGAGTAAGCCCCAAACCTTAATCCCTAACCTGGGTGTCCTTTTCAGTAATAAGACTCAGTCATAATCTTGGGCTTCCTTTTCAGGAGTAAGCCCCAAGTCCCCTAACCTGGGTCTCCTTTTTAGGAATAAGACTCAGTCATAACCTCAACTTGGGCCTCCTTTTTTAGGAGTAAGTCCCAGTCATAATCTTGGGTTTCCTTTTTAGGAGTAAACCCCAAGCCCCCTTAAATTTCTCTTAACCAGTCCTAATTTACCCTTGAATTGGGTTTCCTTTTCAGGAGTAAAACCCAATCATAAATCCCCTCCTAACTTGGGCATCCTCCTTAGGAGTAAGCCCCAAGATTAGAGTACTCAAATCTCCATAAAGCACATATAACTTTATGGACCATGTTCATAGATTTTCTCCCTAAAAGTAAATCCTAAACCTTCATTTATCTGGGCAGTCATACATACATAAGCCCCAAACAATTTCTTATGATTGCATATTTCATGGCACAATTGTCTAATTTTTACCAATACCTCTTGTTTCTCACACAGAACATGACTCACGTGAGCTTAGAGTGTAAAAGTAATTATGACATTCTTCTTTGAGCCATCAATCATAAACATCATACTCCATTACTCGAACTACGTGGGTTCTGATTCCTTTTCCAAAACAAAGGATACGTAGGTAGCCCATTTATGGGTTTGATCCCAACTTTGAAATAATCCATGTCCTTATGAATGACGATAAACTTCAAGTGCCTCACTGAGTGGCTTTAAAACCAGCCCGATCATCATAATGACCAAGAGACTTTTATAAATGTTTCGAAGGATACCATTGACCAAGAATCTATAAATAGATACAGATGATTCTCTATTGATGAAGAACCTCGAATACATATAAAAGATTCTCTAAATTTCTTTCATATTTAATCATTGATTGTTAAAACTTAAGGAAATCTCATTTTATACTTGGTAATGTAATAAGGATTCATGAACATAACTTAAATATATAAAGGGAGTCCCGGAGTAGACAATAATTCCCCTCAAAAAGGTGTGATGAGTCCGACCTCCCATCCTCTCGACCAATGCAAATTCCTAAGCCTCATTAGCCCACAAGCTAATGAGCGCCTACCTTTGGAAAGTAGGTCCAAACGGATGTGGAATCATTGGATGTTTCCGGTTCTACGAACAAACCCGTTAGAAACCGATCGGAATGTTTGAATCTCTCGTCCAGGAGGTCATCCCCGGATTCCGTGCGAAACATAAACATACAAGAACTAATATAAAATTTGTGTCCTAGGAGAAACTCCATGGGGTGAAAAAATCTATGGGAAACATCAAAATTCTACAACCAAATAGTGGTGGATTTTTGTTTTGTTATATGCCATTCAGAGTGGGAAGCACATCTAATTCACTAGAATTTATTATGGGGGGACCTTTTCCCTTCTATGATCTTCTACGCAAACACCAAGGGGGTTACCTTATGGTATAACAAATTCAAAATACTATAATAAGTAAAAAATTACATCAAAAATTTAATAAAAATTATGTATTTCCTCATAAAACATTCATTAAATGTAATTTCGACCACCAATAATTAATATACTATTCAGAACAACATATATCACATGTAAATCTATCTTTATTCCTTGATTTAATATAATTTTATTTAGACTTCATTGGAAATATTTAACGGAATAATAATAAATATAAGGGAAATAAAAATATTCATAATAATAATAATATCCATAACACCCATTACAAAATACCACATAGGAATTGAATTTGAAACTAATAATAACCTTTTTAAATCCCCTTTTCAAAATTCATATTTAAAATTGAATTTAAATCCTAAATTTTAGATTTCAAAACATTACTTTAAATTTATAAACACATGAATTTATATATTTGTATATATATCAATGCACATATTCAAATATTCTCATGTGAATATGTGTATGTATATACATACCTACATATATATGTATAAACACCATATATAAATGAATATCATAGGATAAGAACAAATAAACTAAATAAATTTTCCTAAATAATAATATACCAACAAATTTGTAATCTTAAACTAATATTCTAACATATAAAACTATGTAATAAATTTCAAATAATATAAAAACATTCAAATTTTCTATAAAAAATTTCTTAGAATATTTTATAGGTTGAAAGTTCAACTATTATTTAAGTGAAAGAATTCAATGGGAGGAAATGCATAACTAACCATTTAGAAATTGTAAATATTTTCTTAGGAACCTTAAGTAATATATATTTCCAAATCCATTTTTACTCAATAGCAAGTAAATTTTATTAAAAATTAGTTTGAAATACTTAAGAACACATAGCATGTCAAGTAAATGAAAAAGCACGGAAGCATGAAAAATATTCTTGAATGTTGATAGGAATGATAAAATGAGACTTCACATGCCCTAGAAATCTAATCCATATCAAATCACAACAAAAACCAAAATTGGGTTCATCTTAAAATTATCCACAATGTGGAGGGGGGACAAGAATAAAGAGGATGGAATAAGGAATAATGTGAGGGAAAACACTAACCTAGAATGAATCAGCTCAAAATCCAAAGTAATAATGACAAAAACTATAAGAGGATTAGAGGAGGATCATGTGCGGTTGTCCCTTTTGTGTTTTTTCACAAGTGAGGGAGTGAGGGTCAATTTTTTTTGGTAAAATTGGAGAGGTGTGTAATTAAAATGTTTCAAATTTTTAAAATTGGGTAAGATGACTTTTTGGGTCACATAGTTTACCAAACCATGTTTTCCTAATTGGTCACACCTATTAAATTTACAATTTAGCCTCATTATTGAAAAAACCCATGAACCAACAATTTAAAATGGCTTTTCTAATCCATAGACCCATGTTTCAGGACTTTTTCATGGAATGAACTTATAGTGTGTTAACCCTGAGACATTCAGAAACTCTTAAGAATTAAATAATTTCTAAAATAAAAATTCCCAAGCCTCATGAATAATAAATAACCTAACTAAATAAATAAAATAATTAAGTAAATAAGATTTGGGGAGTGAAAACTCACCCCTCCATGACACTTTATACCCTAAGAAAGTCACCAGATTTGAAGAATACAATACAAGTTGTCTTTCCTATGAAGGAAGAACCATCTATAGCATTATCAATAAACTATAATGAAAATATATTTCAGAACATTACACACCAATATATTTCTTTATCACACACACACATGACATCATTTATAAATAAAATAATAGATGAATACCAATAGTGGGTCTCCCCACCATTTAAAAAAATATTCTAGAATGGTGGATTATTAAAACAAGTAACCCTAAGAGATTACCCCTATAAAAACAAAACCCTGAACCAAAATGACTGAAAAAAATACAAATAAGGAACATCCTTGATCTAATCAAAATAGTTACATATCCTCTAAATATAAAAAAATCGAAAAATAACCAAAACTGAATTCCATATGTCATCCAAAAATAATATAGGACTAAAAGGAATAGAGAAAGACAAGAATAAATGAATAAAGTGCACCAAGAACCCCATGAACATCCTTCCAACAAAAAAAATAATTTTCAATAGACTACAAGAATGCCTTTTTAAAAATATATGAGCACCATCCTAGGTCAAAGACACATAGCCTTGTCATCTCATTCCAATCAGTCCAAACCGAACCTCATCACAACCATCAGCACAAAATCCTCCAAATACACATCTATTATAATGAAATGACTATATAACCCCAATGAATCATATTCCACAGAGGAAAAAATGGATATTTTAACACCCCTATATTTTGAATGAACATTATTCTCAGTAACGTATAAGACACGCTACATCGATCTTAAATGAACCACAAAATATTGTTATTTAGATATGGACATTATAACCTAGATATTGTGTTGTTGGGTATGAATAAGAATAACCGTATTATGAAACATTATATAAATTTCCGAATAAATATAAATATATTGATTAATTATTATGAAATAAGAATTCAATATTTAGTAACTTTATATTATTTTTTAAAATACATTTCCATAAAATAATGTTTTTATTACTTTTGTGGGAAAATATTATATTCAATTTTTAAAAATTCGAAAAAAAATTATTCAAATAATAATATTATTATATTTTAAATCATAATATAAAAATTATCTTAGGAATAATTTTTGGGAACTTTTTTAAAGGATTGATTTTCGATTGTATAGTGAAAAATATTGATTTTTAATTAAAACTATGTTTTTGTTTCATAAATGTAAATAATTCCATTTTATTTTAAAATGGTTTCAAAGTAAAATTATTTTTATTATATTATTCATAATATAACTAAATTAATTTTAATCAATTTTATTATAGAATTTGCTGTAAAAAATTTATACTTAAAATAGAATTCTTCTAAAAAACTGTTTTTCGTTGCATTTTTTAATCTTAAATTAATTACTACGACTTTTGCATATTGACTCATGAAAAATATATACAATATTTTGAATCCATAATTTAGAAATTGGTAGATAGTTCACTTTTATTTTTAGTCAACATGAATACTAACGATAATAGAATTTTTTCACCTCACTAAGGGTAAATTAGGTTAACCTTAGTTAAAACTAAATGTTCATGTCAACAATTTTCATATTAATTTTTATTGGATGAAGGAAATTATACTTTTATCACCTTGGAATCTATATTTTATATTTTAAGTGACACTTGTCTGTATAAATGAACTATATAGTATTTAAGGCAAAGAAAAATGCAAAATTTCACTCTTAATTTTAAATATAATTTATGTTTTCACATAAGAAAAAAAAGGTTATGAGTGAATATTAATGATTATTTAGAGGATAGTGATATGATTTTCATAAAGGTAATTTATTTTTACATTTTTGTGAATATATAATTACCATAAATTCTTACGTATTGACGAGATAGAATTTCAAAAATTAATATAAAAAAAAATTCAAAATATATTAAAATTATTGAAAGTAATATAATTTGAGTGAGTTATAGTGTTCTATGCATTTAATAGATACATATAAAATAATAGTGTTGTGTTAAATAATTATATTTGAATCCAATATTTTTATTCCTATATATATTGTCAAATTAAATAAACAGTTTCAAGAATGAAATTAATTATATTTTATGAATATAATGTTTTATTTAAATATTTAAAAATCATAAAAACATTTTATGAGTATAACTTGGAAGATATATGGTTGAAAATTTCATCCCTTTTATATTTATGATCTAATTTCTACTTTATATGTAAAATTATAACCCTTTAAGATTGAAAATTATATTGTCACGGTCAAGGTTAAAATTGGGCAACTAAGGGCTTAAACCAAAATATAATGTTTAAATATCCAAATAAACCTATCTGACATTCCTTGTTTGAATTTATTTGGACCACATACTTCCTTATCTTCCAATATATATCCATTTGGGATCATATTATTGGATAATGTAGTTGTTATATTTTAACATTTTAAGAAATTCCCATAGTGAACCACTCTTCATTTCTCTTCCTTACACCACACTGTGCCATCTGAAACGAAAAAACCCTAAAAAAATTCAATTAAAAATTTCATTATACAATAATAAAAGATTCATATACACTTGAAAAAACATGTAATGTCTTATAATTTCTATGTATTATTTTTATATATTACATGGATTATTTTTGAGACCAGGTGATGAGATGACATGCGATTCTGATGCCCGATGTTCAGGAATAAATATTTGAAAAATATTAAACTATTTAACATATCCTCTACACAGTTTTACGGAAAAATTGGAAAAATATTAAATGGGTGCCCATATCGGAAATCCTAGGGCACTGTTGAAATTGGAAAAGTGGATTTACCATAGGGTCGACCTAAAATTAGTCTGTATGGGTCATTTGTGAAAAATTTATCACAGACGTAAAAGGAATAAAATAATTTAATAAAAATTATTTTGACGAAGTGGCCTAATTTTCCCTTAAATTAAAAAATTTATTGGAAATTCACAGGGTTAGCCTCATAACCCTCTGAAATTTATATGTTCCATTGGAGCGTTGGAGGATACCCCGTGGGTGGATAATGTCGATGGTGTATTTTCAATTAATAGATGGATGATCGGTGAAAGATATGATTGAGGGATCTCACCAACGAACGCAACACAACTTCATTCTTTATCAATGATCAATCAAAATCAAGCAAGGGCTTTTGATTTAATCTTCTCTTCAATGTTATTGATTCCTCTGTTGAAAGCAGATTAAACCAAAAATAGATTAGCATATGGATCGATCATATTTTCGGGATGGGATTATTTTTTGGGTTCAACATGATTTATTTGATATAGTTTTCTAACCCAAATCCCCTTTTTTTAATTTTTGTCCAAGAATTCTTCACCAATGATGAAAAACCTTTGCTCTTGGGACTTTATCCATCTGTTCTTTGCGTACTTCACTATTTGGATCCATGTGTCCCTAGATCGATGTTTTCGGGTGGTTTCAAACTCGACTGGACCCTATATTTGAGGCGAATCGAAAAACGAGGCTGGATTAGTGTAGATTGGGACCCAATTAGATCATATCTTTGATTGTTTCCCGGCATGGACATTTTAGGAGGTGCAGTAGTCCGTGAAAGGGACCACTGATGCACAGAAGCAGCTCCAGCGGTAGGTGGAGGTGTATGGCGATAACCCATATGTGGGAGGTGGAGCTGCATGTGGTCGCGACGGAGGCAAGCATGGTAGAAATCATGTGATGTGGTGGTGGAAGATGTGGTGGATCTAGTAGGGATGACAGAGGTGGACGTGATAGTGTATGTTGAAGTGCGACAGTAGATGAGGAGAAGGCCAATAGGTCGGACTAGGATGGTGGGATGAGTCAGATCGGTGGACCGGGTCAGGCAGGTGGTGTAAAGACCTGAAATTTCCAAGTGATTTTTTTTAAATAAATAGGAATTTTACGAGTCTGCGAAAATTGACGGCGTGTGATTCTGAGGCCCGCGAGTGTCCGGAATGAATTTTTGAACTTTTTTTGGGTACGTTTAGTAAACGTGTGAGTGGGTTTTTCTAACTTTTGAACTGGTGCTGGGAATTGATATTTGACCGCACTGTTGAACTCGCAGCGCTGGTATTCACTAAAAGAGACTTTCACCTCAATGGAAGTTGGTCGAGGGTGAATGTTAGTTTTTGAGTTTTTCATGGAAATAATAAAATAAAATAAACTCATGTTTTATTTTATTTTTTTGTAACCACCTTCCCATATTGATGTTCAGGGGTGGGGTCCACCGGAGCTAAACCTCCCCGTCTAGATTTATTGTGGTGGGGACCACCCGATATCTCAAAAACTATCAATTTGAATTTGGGGGTGGGGACCACCGGACCCCAATTAAGGGGGAGAGAGGAAAACCTCTCAACTCCCTCATAAATTTGTAGGATCCTCTTGGGCTTCGTCCACAATTAATTGAGCCAACACTCATGATTTAATTATGCCACCCAGCATAATTAATTTATTCTTTTTTAATTATTTATGACAAAATAATAGAAGGGTTAATATATTATTTTGGAGCCACTTTACATTTTGGGAGAGAAGGACTTAGGGAGAAATATCACCAACGAAGAACTTTTTCCATGAAGAATGCTCCTCCAAATGAAGAATGCTCCTCCAAACGAATAACGTCATTGAGGAACGTCTTCAACTTCTTTCTCGGGACTTTTTTCAACACGAGACTTCTTCATCTTCGATGGATCGATGACCGTACTACCTCCTTGTGCCAACTTCAACAAGTGAACAAGTAGGGGTTTATTTTCATGTTAATTCTTTCCATGTACTCCCTTCTTTTCTTGTGCGGGTTGGGAACAAACATTGCAGAAGATTATGGTTTCACGTTCATGCTTCGTTCTTTGTGAACCACTTGCTACCACTCTAAATGTAACACCCCGAGATTTTATAAGATATATTATTTTTAATTTCATTCATATCTTTTGTTTTACGCTACACCAAGATTATCTTGCGCTATACACAACATCGTATTAGCTTGCAGTATACGCAACACTAATCTTGGATCGTGTTACACGCAATTTCAAGTTTGTTTGTTAATAGTTATTCGACGCAACATTGAGTGTATATATATATATATATTAAATGTATAAATGAAATATGGTTTAATGTTTTTATACACAACAACAAAGTAGACTTTTCCTACATGCAACCCTGACTTGGCTTGCATTACACGCAATCGCGGCCTTCCTCGATAGCATGTATTGTACGCAATACCGGGTTTCAGTAAACAATGATATATGGTTATAATATTATTATAAACTAGCTGTTATGAATATTATTAACTGCATTTTTAATTTTATAACATTATTATTCATCTTACACACTTTCTAGAACACAGTATGAGAACAAAATAAATTTTTCGGGTAAAATAAGTATTTTTTAAAAAATACAGTTTTGCCGCCTTTTAATGGCGCACCCATTTTAAATATAATTTTTGAAAAGTTTATAAGTTCAATTTTAAAAAATAAACTTCTTATTTTGAATCAGGATTTAAAAATTTACATTGGATAAATTTTTGATACTTTTCTGACAACATTCTTATTTTGATAAGTAGTAAAAAAAGCTAAATTTTACTTAAAAACTACTTTTTTCATCGAGATATTTTATATTATTAAATTGTTTTAAAGTATAAATATAATATATTTTTACCATTTAATATAATTTATGTCATTAGCATTGATTTTACATCAAATTCGTAGGTTAAATCAATTCAATATTTGGTAATGTTTTAAACAAAAACTCGTTTTTTTCGACAACGAGATTAATTTTAATTTAATTACTGCAGTTTCTATATTTTGAATTTTGAAAAATGGATTCCATATTTGAATTCAGTGGGTCCAAATTATGTTATTAGGTTACTTTTTTTTATAATATGAATAGTAACTATGGTAATTTCCATTTACTGTAGTTAAAGGTAAATCGGGTAATTAAGGGTAAAAATAAGATTATAAAATTACCCTAACACCTGCCAAAATTCAATTGGATGACTAAAAGTCGACCCATATCACCTAAGGGTCATAATAGATTAAATTTATGGACTTTTGACCAAGAAAAATAATTTAATTATTATTAAAACCAAATAAAGTGACAACATGTCACTCTCGTAAATCTTTTAAGTATAATAATTTTAATTTAGTGATAAACTTCATGAAACTTCGAAAATGAATAGTCTACAGAAATATAATAAAATTATATACATCATGTGAATTTATTTATAATTTTTAGGGATTAAATAATTATCATTTAAGGTGACACAATAGTGATGTTGAAATTATTTTATTGATTGAAATATCAAATAAATTGTTTTAAAAACATTAGAATAAATAATATATGAACTATTTAATATGTGCCACGAATTTTATAGAAAAATATGACATGTTATGAATCTATTAAATGTTTTATTTAGATCATATCTTCTGTGTGGATTTTACTTACATTCAAATAAATGAATAGTGTCAAAATTGACACTATTGTTATTTTATAAAAATAACATAATATAAAATTGTTTAAAAATCACAAAAATATTTAAAATTTAAAAATTTAAATTTAAAAGGTGTACAATGTCATTAATAATACAATTATGCACAAATAAAAACACATAAATAATTATTTATAATAATTTAAAATTTAGAATATTATTACCACAAATAAAATTAAATAGATTAAATAAGGATAAATCAAGTTGATAAGGTTTAAAATAAATTTACAACATGTCTAAATTTTATTCGTTGATGATATTACAACCCTATCTCATATAAGATTCTAATATGAGTCTTTTTTGGAGGTTTTTAAGTGGGTTTTCATTTATTATAAATTAGTATTTTTGAGGTTTCCAAAGGTTCCCCTCTCCTCCCATATAAAAAGGTACCTCCTCCCTCTCCTCTTAACAACACTTTGAGCCTTAAATCTTGGCCAACCCCAGACCATTTCTCTTATCCACTTCCCTAGAAACATTTTGGAGGTTCTGAGCTTCTCAAAAGACTAACTCTAGTCCCTTAAGAGGAAGCTTAAAGAAGGTGCGTTGAAGAAGAGGTAATCTCTTCTACTGATTCTTTCAAGTTTCTTTCTTCTTCAACTTCCTCTTCTTTAGTTGTTTCATTATAAATTAATAAAATAAGTATCACTAATATATTGATATGATATTATAAATATGAAAAAACCCCATTTAACCTTCTATATATCCTATGGAAAACGAAATCACCGCACGTGCGTACGTACGGAATATTGTCTCCACGCCGTGGTGTAATCAGTTTTTCCCCCACCACCTTACTTGGATGGGTATAATGGTGTAAATAATAACTATATGTGGTTAGTATAACATCATACTGATAATGAGATATTATATCATCCACTATAATTCTATTCAATAATTATGGGAACGATATCATCGCTCGTGCGTACGTACGGACTACCGTCTCCATGAACGCGATGAGATTCATTTTCCATGATTAACCATTCAAGTATGATTATAAATTATAAATAATAAATAATCATGAAATATATTAAATAATAATGATACTGTATTTATGTACATATCTGTTTCATTTACTTAATTTCATTCAATTCAATAAGGAAACAAAAACAGCGTTCATGCGTACGTACGGCATGCCATCTCCATGAACGGTGTATTTCATTACATTTATCCATCTATCATATATATTTATATTCTGAATATATATTATATATAAATCATGTTTTACATTCTGTAATTAAGTAAATCATGATATTAGTAATAATATCATGAACAACAAGTCGAAACACGTACGATAAATGAAACAATTTTACCCAAAACGCTGCTTTAACATGGAATTTACAAAAGAATGAGTAATATAAAGTAATAAGTGAACCATATATGATATCATAACACGGAATATGAATATTTTATAAGTAAATGACATTATTTAAATCATTATACAGGAGGTTCTGATACATATGAAGTATATCGGACATAAGGTAAGGGATAATTTTGAAATCTCATTTTTATCCGAGATTGCTTATATGTAAGTATTTACTGGGGTTATATTTTTCATCCATGTCCATAAAAATGTTTTTGATAAAGTGTTTAATATTATTCCATGTATGTTTAAAGTCATATTTACTCATCTTTGACTTTTACTATCTGTTATGGAATGAATCTTTCTTTTGTTTACCATACGTGGTACTTTTTGACTTTTCCTTTAAAAGTACGATGAGAATGTTTTTTTAACTTATACGGAATGAAAAGATTTTTATGGTTTATAACGCCTTATTTCCATGAAGCATACTCTATAAGATTTCATGATTATTTTCAACAAAATTATTTTCTTTTAAAATTTCATGGCATTTTGTGAAGAGAAAATGATTTTGATGAATAAAGGATATTTTCCTCAATAATTCATTTCAAGTGTTTTGTCAAAACTATTTTCCATATAAGATGAAATTATTAAGTATAATTATGTTTCAAGTATAATGTCTCTATTATTTACATGGTTTTATTCTTCTTATTATGAAATGATATCCATTTGTTTTATATGGATTATGTTATGATGGGATGATGTTTATGAAACCCATTTTATTCATTGGGTTATGATGAATGATTTATTTTTATTTCTTGGCAGAAGTAAGAATGATTTCATTATGAGATGGGTGGGACCTATATATCCCTTCAATGAATTGGGTAAAGATTTATATATCATGAGACAGACATGGATGGAATGGCAAGTAAAATCTGGTTCAGTAATACAGGGTTGGAATGACAAGTAAACCCGGTTCAATAATGGACTTTATCTACTATGATGGTCTTGTCAGCAATGCTTTGACTACTATGGAAATCATTCCAAGTGCTTAATGGTTTTCCATAATTACATGTTTTATTCCCATGCTATTTTATCATGATTGAGGTTCCATTTTGATCTATGCCTTACGTACTACCATGTTTTATGTCATTGCTCAAGATTTTGATGTTTAAACATTATCTTCATGTTTTTAAGTTCGAATGTATATGGTTTGTTTTACTTTCTCCATGCTTACCCTTACTGAGCATTTGAGCTCACCCTTTATATGTTTTCTTTTCCCAAGGATATAAAGAAATTTTTTAGGTTAGAAAACAAAAGGGAAAGATCTTTATGGGAGATGTTGAAGATCTTTCACCATGAATAGAAGATTATGTTCCAAGTTTCCAAAGACACTAAACTATTACGTTCCTTCTGTGTCGGTTTTTGTTATATATAAATTATTCCAAAAAATTAATGTAATGTCCATGTACGTCTAGCTTTGGGTATCTACACTAAATTTGGAGGATGCAGGCCCATCAAACACAGCCCAACCCCTCCGTCGTTCTTCTTTGGTGTATTCTTCACGATGATGGAGGAAGGAGATAAAGGCGACAAAGGTGATGAAGGTGACGGCATCGCCATCTGCGGCCTCCGTGACCCGTGCCGCCCCCACGATGCTCCGGCCTCCCAGCCGCACCAGCCCCACACCCCCATGGTGCTCCGGCCATCCAGCTGAACCGGCTCTGCGCCCCGGCCGGGCCCCCACAACGTTCCGGCCTCTCGGTCGAACCTACCCTCACCCCAGCCAGACCGGCCCGCACCGCCTTGGTGCCCCGGTCGAACCCCCCCCCCCCCCCCACGGTGCCCCGGTCGAACCGGCCTGTGCCCCCCATGGTGCCCCCGTTGAACCAGCCCACCCCCCCCCCCCGAGTTGCTCCGAATGAACCGGCCATGTACCACTGTGGTGCACCATCCGAACCGGCCCGCCCCCTCGCGGCACCCCCACGGCCAAGGTGGCACGCGGCACCCGCAGCCCCTCGTGGCCCTCGCGGCTTGCCGGACCCCCAATGAACCAAGTCGCATCACGGGCCAAGCCTGACCCAGTGGGTCAGCCTGGGTCATCCGAAACTGGGTTGCCCCATGCCAGGTTGGGTCGATTCGGTCCAATCAGGTCGGACCGGGCCCGGGCCCACTACGACCCCTTTTACTATTTTTGGCCATATCATTG
The DNA here is from genome assembly GCA_963277665.1 of Viscum album. Taxonomy (NCBI): domain Eukaryota; kingdom Viridiplantae; phylum Streptophyta; class Magnoliopsida; order Santalales; family Viscaceae; genus Viscum; species Viscum album. The sequence goes on from OY728122.1 coordinate 1,782,834,197, forward strand.
GCACTATACGTCCGTTTGACGAACTGTCATCGGTGCTAGAAATATTGGAGCAAGACGGCCCCTTTGAGTATACCCTACTAGTGTTTTGGGTATAGTTGAGGTGCAATCAGGTTGGATCGAGCACGAATCCAACCAGGCCCCCAGAACTAAAAGGGATAATAACTCACAGTCTGGGAGTCCTATTGACGTGCCATCTGTTGCGTTGAGACCCCCTTGACGTGGCGGTCCTTTGAAATACTTCTTCGTGGGAATTATTGATAGTTTGAGTTTCGACCAGTAGCTCGTGGAGCGGATCCTCTCAGAGAAGAGCGAGCATAGTGCGGAGACCAAGTAGCTGGCTGAGACCTGACGACTGCTAACTGTTTCGACTCAGAGTGACTCGACTAGCCCAGTGGGGAGTGCCTTGGTGTTGCGGTATACCCACAGTGGGGAGAGCCTTGGTGTCGTGGAAAACCCATGGTACTTGACAGGTGAAGTACCTTAGCAGGATACGAGGGGGATCTCCTTGGTGACGCAGATGACCCACGATGGGGAGCACCTTGGCGACGCAGCAGACCCACGGTACATGACAGGAGGAGTACCTCAGCAGTCCAAGGTTAGTGAGAAGCACCTTGGTGTCGCGACAGGCCCACTGTACTTGATAGAGGATGAGTTCTCCAGCAGTCGAGGTTTCAACAATGTGACTGGGGATGTTACTTGATACTACCCCTAGAATAAATCCTGGTTTGAGCTGATTCAGTTTTTCTGTGTTTTCCTCATGATTGATATTGATTACTTGATAACTTAGGTTTATGAATGGGCATATACCTAAGTAGGGTTATCTATTGATTTTATACATTTTGGTTTATCCTTGGTGGATTTTAGTGAGACCTTGAGGGTCTCAGGGTCCCTACTGAGTATCGTTATACTCACCCCTGCACAGGATATGCTCGCACCTTGTTGTGTTGGAAGTAGACGACGAACAACGTTGACTGAGTCTGAGAGTACCAGGACTCGATAGTGCTGAGAGGTGGACCATACGGCATGTCGATACATGGAGGAGATGGAAAAATGTGGAGTTCTGAGGTGGCGATCTATACCTACCCTTCAGGTAGTAACCTTGAGGACAACCCAATATCTGTCTTTCTCTTTCTTTAGTTGTATTTCATTTCAGTTTTACTTGCACTTTCGAGTTGGGCTTGTATTCTGGCCCCATTTTACTTATTTTACTCACATGTTTACTATACAATTGACTTGCTTTCATTCCATGTTGTGTGTTTGGTTGTGTGTGTTTACAGGTTATAAAGGCAATGCCTTCCTAATTTTAGGGAATTCGTCTTTGGTGCTAGTCACTAGCCCCTAGCATATGGAAGGCAGGCTTGGGGTAGTCACTGCATGAGCCCTGAGGGATGGGTCCTGAAAAATTGGTATCAGAGGAGTCAGTTCTACTACAGAACAAATGAATCTAATCTTTTATGTTAATTAATAGTGTTTAGTGTAGTGAATATGGTTTTTAGTTCAGGAAGTCCAGTTTTGGGGCAGCAGCCGACGTATCCGTACACCAGGACCCTGACTTCTTATTTCTGACTCAGTGCACGAAAACACTGATTGTGTGTCTGTTTTCAAAAATTTTCTTCATTTCTTCTCACCAGGTTTACTAATTAGGTATAACTTTTTTACGGTAGTGAACCTGTTTCTTTTCAGGATGCCTCCACGTAGACAGCCATCTAGAGTTCTGAGAGTTGTACGCACTAATAGCCCACTGAGCGATGGGGCCTCAGTGCAGGGGCCCTTCTAGTAGAGGCACCAGTGGAGCCACCAGCGGTACCATTACCCATTAATCCACCAATTACACCATCCCAATCAGTAGACGGTGCACGCCTCTTGAGCACGTTGCACGAGTTCCATTGCTAGAGGCCACCTAGGGTTAGGGGAGAGATAGACCCATAGGTGGATGAGGATTGGCTGGAGGCTGTTGTAAGATTCTTCTGACTCGTAGAGACACCAGTCGATCTCATGGTGATCCTTGTCGCCAGCTTTCTATAGGAAGAAGCAGGCAGATGAGGGAGCATGATGCTCCAGGTTCACAACGAGGTGACGCTTCTCTAGGCAGACTTCAAGAGCCTGTTTCGGGCTGAGTTTGTCCCAGTGACTCTTCACGCAGTGCGCATATAAGAGCTTCTTAATCTATAGTAGGGCAGCATGATTGTATCTCAGTACCCAGTGAGGTTCACTGACCTCTCGCGCTACTCCATAGATATGGTGCGAGACCTATTTTTAGGGCCTGAACCTTTGAGCAGGGGCTCAGGCAGGAGATCAGAGCTTCAATGATCTCACTCAGTGTCCCGACGCAGGAGGGGGTGTTAGATAGATCCCTCATGGTGGAGATTTTCCTTGCTGATAAATCACTAGTAGTGAGACCCACTACTAGTCGTCATGTAGTGGAGTCTTCTGTAGCTCGCAGCAAATAGACGTCGCAAAGGTCCAAGAGGACCAGACATACAGGTGGACGACCGTAGGATTCTGATTTGGTTGTGCGGGGCACCTGAGCCAGAGACAGACAAGCCAGGAGTGGGCAGTGTTTCACATGTGGTGGTCAGGGTCACATGGCTCGTGATTGTCCAACACACCATATGGATGATCAGAAGATGATCGAGGGACCGCTCAGGTAGAGACAGAGGTTCGATCGGGTGGTCCGCAGGGAGTAGGGGGACATGGTAGAGGAGATGGTCGTGTAGCTGGTGATGGGAAATGATTCGAGATATTACTTCCACCACCACCAGGAGCTCCACCCTAACTATAGGAAGTAGGTGGATAGGGGAGATCTCAGCTCCAGGAAGTTGAGACTTACGATCATGGGACTCCAGAGATGATTCGAGGTACGATATTTGTTACTCCACCATAGCTACAGTTATTATAGACACAGGTTCCGGTCATTCTTTTATTGCCACTACCCTCATTCAGATCTCAGAGATTATAATGGATCTGTTAGATCTATCATTACAGCTAGAGACTCCTACGGGAGAGGATTCAACGATTACGCACTGGTGTCGACAGTGTGAGCTTACTCTAGGAGGTGATATCTTTAGTTGGGATCTCCTAGTAACGGTGTTGAGGCCTTACGATGTCATCTTGGGTATGGAATACTTATCTGCCGTCCATGCTCAGATTGACTATATTAGGCTCAAGGTGTGGTGTTTCCGCACGGATGGGACCAGGTTTACCTTCACCGGAAATAAGGGAGAATTTACAGCACTCGATGGACTTACTCGGAGGAGAGTGTAGCTGATCACTCATTTGTTGGATATCCTTACCCTCGGAGCTGTTGATGTGGAGATTCCGAGATATTCTATAGTGTTCGAAAAGTATGCGGATGTCTTCCCTGATGATTTTCTGGGTCTACCTCCTCATAGAGAGATGGAATTTTACATTGACTTGTACCCTGGGATGACACTGATATCTACACCAGCGTATCGGATGGCTCCCACGGAGCTTTGTGAGCTGCGGGTACAACTAGAGGACTTGCAGGGGAAGGGATTCATCTGGCCCAGTGTTTCACCTTGGGTAGCCCCGATTCTGTTCCCCAAGAAGGAGGATGGGAGCTTGAGGCTTTGTGTTGACTACCGGCACCTGAACAAGGTGACCCTGAAGAACATGTACCGACTTCTGAGGATCGACGACCTCTTTGATCAGCTGAAGGTAGCATGGTGGTTCTTGAAGATAGACCTTCTGATCAGACTATCACCAACTCATAGTGCGAGATGAGGATATGCAAAAGATGGCCTTCAGATGTCGGTATGGCCATTACGAGATCTTGGTTATTACATTCGATGTGACCAATGCTCCGGCAGTGTTCATGGGACTCATGAACATTATCTTTAATCCATACCTTGATCGCTTTGTAGTGGTCTTCATCGACGACATTCTGATCTACTCGACTACGGAGGAGGAGCATGTCAATCATTTGCAGGTAGTACTAGACACACTCCGAGAGCACCAGATTTATATTAATCTCTCGAAGTGCCGGTTCTGGATCCAAGAGGTTCATTTTCTGGTACATTCCATATTGGAGGCTGGAGTTTCAGTAGATCCAGCAAAGAATAAGTTGGTACTTGGTTGGGAGCCACCCATAAGTGTGATGGAGGTATGGAGTTTCCTGGGTTTGGCTGGTTATTACTGGAGGTTTCTACCCGACTTCTCCAGAGTTATAGCACCCCTATCAGCCTTGATGAAGAAGGGGAAACCCTTTGTGTGGTCGTAGAGATGCCAGTTAAGTTTTCAAGAACTTAGTCATAGGCTGACTAGTGCCCCCATCTTGAGGCTTCCAGAGGAAGGCATAGAGTACATAGTCCACTGCGACACATCAGGGACCGAACTCAGATGTGTCCTGATGCAGGAGAGAGTAGTGATCACATATGATTCTCGACAGCGAAGACAGCATGAGCAGAACTACGCTACTCATGACCGGGATTTAGAAGTAGTTGTCTTTTCCTTGAAGATGTTGTGGCACTATCTGATGGGCGAACATTTTACAGTGTTCTCTGATCATAAGTGTCTCAGGTATATCTTCTCTTAGAAGGACCTGAACCTGAGACAGCGACGTTGTCTTGAGTTCCTCCAGTACTATGACTTCAAGATATTCTATACTCCTAGGAAGGGGAACATTCTTGCAGATGTACTCAGCCAGAGATCTGATATACAGTTGCTAGGTGAGGCGATGGAGCCGGTGGATGCTTTATAGATATCCTTTGTGGATAGAGATGGAGAAGCCTTTCTAAAGTATCTTACAGTCACTCCCCAAATTTTTCAGCAAGTCATGGAGGCGCAACGTGGAGACACTGACTGCGAGACACGACCTGCTCAGTTATCAACAGGACAAGCACCTGATGGATTTTCTGAAGGTGGGGAGCACGTCTTATTCAAAGGATGTACCATGGTACCAGTGTCACTTCAGGAGGAAGTGTTGAGGGAGTTCCACACATCCCCTCTAACGGTACATCCAGGAGTTTCAAAGATGTACCAGGATCTCCGATGACAGCACTGGTGGCCGGGAATGAAGAAAGCAGTAGTAGAGTTTGTCTCTCGGTGCCTCACTTGTCAGCAAGTGAGGGAGGAGCATCAAGTACCAGCCAGCTTGGTTCATCCTTTAAAGGTCCCATAGTGGAAGTGGGATAGGATATCCATGGAATTCTTGAGTGGAATTCCACACACATCTAGGGGACATGACTCTATTTGGGTGATCATCGACTGACTCACCAAGTCGGCCCACTACCTACCGATGAGAGAGTAGGGTTTAGTAGAGAGCTTGGAACACCTCTATGTGTAGAAGATTTTGCGGTTACATGGAGTAACCTAGATGATTGTCTCCGATGGTGATGTACATTTTACTTCTCAGCTATGGAAGGGGTTGTAGGAGGCTTTCAGGATGCAGTTTCATTTGAGCACAGCCTTCCATCCTCAGACGGATGGCCAGACTGAACGGACCATTAAGACCCTCGAGGACATGTTCCATGTTTTTGTCCTCGACTTCGGTCACAGCTGGTAGGATCACTTGTCTTTGGTGGTGTTTTCATAAAACAATAACTATAACTCCACCATTGGGATGGCACCTTTCGAGGCATTATATGGGATGACCTTGCAGATCGCCTTTGTGCTGGACTTGCCTAGGGGAGTCTGCACTTGTGGGACCAGAGATGGTTCGGGATACCATAGATAAGGTTCAGATCATCCAGGAGCGGATTAAGACTACACAGAGCAGGCATAAGTCATATGCCTACAGGAGACAGAGACCTCTGGAGTTCGGGGATGGAGACCACGTCTTTCTACGGGTCTCACCTCGATGAGGTCTACAGAGATTTGGCCGAGGTGGCAAGTTATCTCTGAGATTTATCGGACCATTCCAGGTCCTCAGAAAAGAAAACAAGGTGTATTACCTCTTAGCTCTTCTACCTCAGTTTCACCAGGTGCATAACGTCTTCCACATATCCCAGCTGAGGAGATACATGCATGTCCCTTCTCACATTATAGACCATGGCGAGCTGGTCATTGATGATGGGGAGACTTTTATGGAAGTTCCAGTAGAGATTGAGGATCGACAACAGTGGGTCCTTCGTGGATGGTCAATACCTCTGGTGCGCATACGCTGGAAGCATGGGAACCTCCAGGAGAGCACATGGGAGTGGGGGGCTCAGAAGCGTGCTCGGTACCCCCACTTGTTTATTTAGTTTGAGTTGTGGCTTATGGGGACGTAGAGATCTGAGGTGGGGAGAATGTAAAGACCCAGAATTTCCATTTAATTTTTTTTAATAATCGGGAATTTTATATGTCCGTGAAAATTAACAAAGCGTGATTCTGAGGCCCAGAGTGCCCAGAATGAATTTCTAAACTTTGGTTCGGGTACTTTTAGTAAACATGCGAGTAGGTTTTTCTAACTTTTGAATCGGGGATCAGAATTGAAATCTAAGGGAACTGTTGAACTCGTAGTGTCGGTATTCGCTTAAAGTGACTTTCACCTTGACGGTAGTTGGTCAAGGGTGAAAGTAAGTTTTTGGTGTTTTCGTGGAAATAATCAAATAAAATAAACTCATGTTTTATTTTATTTTGTTATAAAAACCTTCCCATGCGGATGTTCAGGGGTGAGGTCCACCAGAGCTAAACCTCATCTTCTAGATTTTTTGTGGTGGGGATTTCCCGAGATCTCAAAACCTCCCAATTTGAATTTGGGGGTGGGGACCATGCGACCCCTATTAATGGGGGAGAGGAAAACCTCTCAACTCCCTCATTAATGTGGAGGAGGCTCTTGGGCTGACTCGACAATTAATTGAGACTACCCTCATGCATTAATTATGCCACCCACCATAATTAATTTATTTATTTTGAATTCTTGCAAACAAAATAATAGATGTCTTAATCTATTATTTTGGAACCACATTACATATGGGGAGAGAAGGACTAATGGGGAAAGCTCTCTAACGAAGAACTTCCTCCATGAAGAACACTCCTCCAAACGAAGAATTCTCCTCCAAACAAAGAACACTGGTGAGGAACGTCTTCAAATTCTTCTTCAGGACTTCTTCCGATGTGGGACGTCTTCATCTTCGATAGATCGATGACTGTACTATCACCTTGTGCCTACGTCAACAAACGAACATGTAGGGGTTTATTTGTGTGTTAATTGTTTCCATGTACTCCCTTCTTTTCTTGTGTAGGTTGGGAAAAAATATTACAGAAGATTACGGTTTCACGTTCATTCTTCGTTCTTTGTGAACCACTTGCAACCACTCTAAACATAGAGGGTGTGGGCCAATCAAACACTTCCTGACCCCTCCGTTGTTCTTATTTTGTGTATTCTTCGCGATTATGGAGGAATGCGACGAAGGAAATGAAGTTGATGAAGGCAACGGTGCCGCCGCTAGCAGCCTCTGCAACACGTGCCACCCCCGAGGTGCTCCGACCAAACTGGCCGCACACCACCACGACGCTCTGGAATTTTGGTTGAACCAGCTGCGTGCCCTAGCTCCACACCCCATCCGAGCCACCCACGACGTTCCAGCCTCCCAGCCAAATCGGCTCCCGCCCCCGCGGTGCGCCGACCAAACCGGATCGTGCCCCCCCCCCCCCCCCGCAGCGGCCCAGCCCACGCCCCCCACGGCGCCCTGGCTGAACCGGCTCGCGCCCCTTGCGGTGCTCCAGCCGAACCGGCCCCTACCCCCCATGGCGCCCCGTCCAAATCGGCCCTGCACCCTCGCGGTGCCCCGGCCGAACTGGCCCACGCACTCACGTCACCCCAGCGGTTGAGACGCCCCGCGGCTCTGCGGCCCCTCACAGCCCCCACGGCTTGCCGGACCCCCAGCAGACCGGGCCGCCTCACGGGCCGAGCCTGACCCAGCAGGTCTGGCTTCTTTGACCTGAACCGGGTTGACCCATGCATGTTCGGGCCAAGTTGGACTGGACTCAGGCCCACTACGACTCCTTTTACTACTTTTGGGAATATCTTTGGTACCAGACGTCTGTTTGACGAACCATCAGCAGCACTGGAAATCTTGGAGCAAGACGACCCCTTTGAGTATACCCTACTAGATTTTTGGTTATATTTGAGGTATAGTTAGGTTGGATTGAGAAAAAATCCAACTGGGACCCCGAAACTAAAAGGCTAATAACTAACAGACCGGGCGTCTGATTGACACGTCATCTGTTGCGTTGAGACCCCCTTAACATGGAGGTCCTTTGAGATACTTCTTTGTGGGACTTCATGACAGTATGAGTATCGACCAGTAGCTTTTGGAGTAGATCCTCCTGGAGACGAGAAAGTAGAGTGTGGAGACCTAGTAGCTAGATGAGACCTGATGACTGGTGACTGTTTCGACTCTGAGTGACACGACTAGCCCAGTGGGGAGTACCTTGGTGTCGTAGAAAACCCAAAGTGGGGAGCTCCTTGGTGTCACAACAGACCCACAGTGCTCTATAGGATAAGTACCTCGGTAGGCTACGAGGGGGAGCGCCATGGTGACGCAGTACACCCATGGTGGGGAGTGCCTTGGTGATGCAGGAGACCCAAGGTACTCGACAGGAGGAGTACCTCAGTAGTCCAAGGTTAGTGGGAAGCGCCTTAGTGTCGCGGCATGCCCACTGTACTCGATAGAGGATAATTTCTCCAGAAGCTGAGGATTCAACAATTTGACTGGGGATTTTACTTGGTACTACCCCTAGAATAAATCTTGGTTTTATTTGAGTCAGTTTTTCTGTGTTTTCATCATGATTGAGATGGATTACTTGATAACTTAGGTATATGTATGGGCATATACCTAAGTTGGGTTATCTTTTGATTTAATACTTTTTGGTTTATCCTTGGTGGATTTTAGTGAGACCTTTAGGGTCTCGAGGTCCCTACTGAGTATCATTATACTCACCCCTGCATGAGCTATGCCTGCACCTTATTGTGTTGGATGTAGACGAAAGACAACGCTGACTGAGGCTGAGAGTACCAGGATTGGACGGTTCTCAGAGGTAGACCACACAGCGTGTTGATACGTGGAGGAGATAGAAAGATGTTGAGTGCCGAGGAGGCGATTTGTACCTACCTTTTAGGTAGGAACCCAGAGGATAACCCAGTAGTTGTCATTCTCTTTCTTCAGTTGTATTGCATTTTAGTTGTACTTGTACATTCCATTGGGGCTTTAATTCTAGACCCTTTTTACTTACTGTACTCACTTTTTTACTATACAGTTGAATTGTGTTCATTCCTTGTTGTGTGTTTGGTTGCGTGTGTTTACCATTTATAAAGGCAATGCTTTCCCATTTTTAGGGAATACGCCTTTTGTGCTAGTCTCCATCCCCTAGCCTATGGAAGGTGGGCTTGGGGTAGTCACGGCACGGGCCCCAAGGGGCGGGTCGTGACAGGTGGGACACGTTGGATGAGATGGAATTGGGTCAGTTCTAAGGAAACTGAAGTGGAGCCCCATTGTGGACAACCATGATGATCAACTATGGACATCGACCACCGAGGTAAACCTTAGTGTCGTGGTTGCTCGAGCTTCCATGAATGAAGTGACTGCATATCCAGTCTACGTGTGGTTGACCATAGCAGTCGTTCTTCATAGTAGGTGGACTGACCATGGCAATAAATCCATGGGTAGGTGATCCTCTCGGTAGGTGGACCTACCATGATGGTCGGTCCGCGAGCCCCATGTAATTCTACAGGCTTCTTCATTCAAACAGTCATAACTCCTAATAAGATCATCCAAACAATGTGGCATCAGTGGCATCATGACCTTTACTTTAAGAATATAGACCTAAGACAAATCTTGGGTACGATATTTGAGGTTGAGGCTATTCTTTTTCCATGTTTGGAATAGTATAGGTTGAGTGTGTTCCCTTGGTCCTTTCCACGAGGCTATTGTGTGGAATTATATCTACACCAGTGGATTGTAATCCCCTCTAGAGGTTTAGTCTCAGATATAGTTGGGGTGTCCCTATGCAAGACTGGAGTGAAATCCTTTATCATCCCTAGTGGAGTTTGTGGAATCAGCGTGACCTCCTTGAGTGGGGTGTTGATCCCCCGTATAGAGGTTTGTATCAGTAGGGTATTTGGAATTGATATCATATGATTCACAATGTAGCAGGATGATCCAGATTGGGTTCTTGGTGTCCCACAGATGTTCTAGGCATGGCCCCCTCTCTCTGTATCATAGTCTTCTTAGACCAGTTTGTTCTCTTTGGTCGGGGCCCAATGGAGCTAGAAATCTTCATCTAGAGTCTCTGATGATATCATGGCTCAAGGAGTGATTTCTCATAGACCAATCATACATCAAATAGAGTCATATGTCTGGCAGTTGGTTATGACCTCCTGATGGCATGGTGTTTTTCCTGGGTATATCTGGGTTCTCTTTTGGTTTATTTTATACATAGATTCTTATGTCTTGTATTGAGCTATCTATACTTTTTGAATCATGTTTAGTGTTTTTGGGGAGTCCTAATGAGTGTTTTTTACTCACCCATGTATGGGATTTTCCCTTAGGTGTTGTGTCTTGTGTAGATAAAAACCCTTTTGACAGTGTCTTTGGAGTAACAAGAGCATGTTGAGAAAAGTTGTAGCTGTTCATACCAAGTTGTTTACCTAGATCATATCTCGACATAGTCCTCTCCCTTAGAGTAGGTTTCACTCTATACATTTTCTGTTGTAATTGTGTTACAGACTCTTTGTTGTGGGCTTGTATTTTTTCCTATTTACTTTTCTTTTACTTCCTATTGTAATATGGTTTTGGGATATTAGTGGTATTCATGCATTTTTTTGGTTGATCATATTTTAGCAATGTGTGGCTTGGAGATGTGTCAGTGTGTATAGGTACTTTAGGCTAATGCCTCTCATTTTTGGTAAATGACTACTCGATTATAGGAACCAACCCCTAGCCTATTGGAGGTGGGCTTGGGGTAGTCACAACATGGGCCCCTCTAAGATAGGTTGTGACATAGTGGTATTAGAGGGGAGGTTTTCAGTTCTACTTTAGGATCAGGAGTTCGTGCGGTAGGTTTGCGGAAACAATGTTATGTGTTTTGAGTTTAGATTTTAGGCCAGGGACTCTAGTGTTGGTGGAGCGGCTGACATATCCATACACCAAGACTCTATTCACCTGCTTTTTGACTTGGTACAAGATAAAACTAGTTGCAGGGAAATAAATTTCACAATCATCATATATGAATGGTTATGTCTTCCATGTATTTATTGAGTCAGCTCTCCATATATACTCTATTGATTGTGGTATATCTTGTCTTATTCTAGGATTCCACCATGTAGACTGCCATCCAAGATTCTACCATGTGATCACAAGGATGATCCTCCTAGTGATGAGGAATTGATACAGGGGCATGTATTGGAGATAACACCTTTGGGCGTTTTCCAGCTATACCACCACTCATCAAGTAGCATCTACTAACATCACTATTAGTTGAGGATGCATGCATAATGCGTGTGTTAAATTATTTTAGAGGTAGCGACCACCTAGTTTTCAGGGTGATCTAGACACCCAGATGGATTAGGATTGTCTAGAGGTAGTCACCCATGTTTTTCGCCTTGTGAGGACGACTGCCGATCAGATAGAATTACATGTCATGAGTCTTATTTACAGCTCTGTGGGGTGATGGTGGATCTTGGTGACTCCTTCACATGAGGAGAAAAATCTCTCCTAGACATACTTCAAGAATGCCTTTAGACATGATTTCTATCAGACCACATTATGATTGGTACACATACATGATCTTCTACATCTATATCTGGGTTGTATGACCATGGCAGAGTATTCAGTGAAGTTTACTGGTCTTTCATGCTACCCCTTGGATGTATTATATGACCAGTTCTTCAGGGCTCAGGAAGTTGAGTTAGGCTTACACTAGACATTAGGGTATCATTGGTCTCTCTTATAAATTATACTTATGTGGCGTACATGAGTGAGCCCTATTATTGGAATGTTTTCTGGTAGTGTAGACACCAATAGTGGGATCTAGCAGTTGGAACCTAGTATCTAAGACCTTGGAAGAAGGTAGATGATGGTATTCATAGATATCCATGTGTGTTTCGTGCTTTATGAGTCAATCCCATGACTTGGGATCAACGATGTAGTGTTCCTAGGGAGGATACAAAATCCAACGGACATGCAATGTTTCTCATGCGACGGGCGGGGACATCTAGCATGAGATTGCCCAACCCATCATACAAATTATCAATAGATAGTCAAGGGATCTCCTAGACAGATATATACATATGAGGATGGTGTTCTATAGGGTGGAAGATTTGGAAGATGGGCCAGCATGGTAGCAAGACGTGTTTGGAGGTTTGACCTATTAGCACCACCAACCCTAGGTGGTCCACACTAGGCTCAGGGAGGTTGTTGATAGGGAAGAGGCCAGCTATAGGCTATGGAGGCTTATGACCCCAAGGATCCATGGATGATATGTGGTAGGATCTTTTTCTTTTCTACCTTCACTACAGTTTTGATAGACACATGTGTTAGTCCTTATTTTCACTCCATGAATCTTGTTCGAGACATAAAGATTCTGGTTGAACTGTTGACTCACCACTTATGATTGGAAAATCCTAATAGCGGAGACTCAATGACTACACTCTATTTTTTATAGTGTGACATGATTATTGGAGGAGAGTTTCAGTTGGGTATCTTGGTAGTGTCCCCAAAGCCTTATGATGTCATTCTTGGTATAGATTGGTTATCACAGTTCATGTTTAGGTTCACCATTTTAGGTGAAAAGTGTGGTGTGTCTGTAGTAATGGGACAATGTTTTTCTTTTTGGGTGAAAAGGAAATCCAAGTATCATAGGAAAAACTCATGCATAGGATGGTTCATCTGATTACTCATTAGTTGGATAGCCCGACACTCGGTGTAGTGGATGATATGATTCTACAATTTCCTTCAGTGGTGGCAGAGTATGAGGATGTATTTCCAGAAGATTTTTTAGGTTTACTACACCATAGGAAGATAGAATTATATATTTATCCACACTCTAGGAAGAAACCAATATCTACACCTTCATATCGGATGGATCCCACAGAGCTTCGTGAGTTGATGGTATAGTTGTAGGAATTACAAAAGAAAGGATTCATTGTGCTGATTGTTACACCTTGGGCATCCCCAGTGTTGATTTCCTAGAAGTTAGATGGCAGCATGAGGTTATGTTTCTATTTTAGGTGCTTAAACCAAGTGACTATGAAGAATAAGTATCCACTACCAAGGATCAATGGCCTCCTTGATCATTTGAAAGGGGCACGATGGTACTCAAAGATTGACCTAAGATGTGGTTATCACCATCTATGAGTTCGTAATGAGGATATACTAAATATGGAAATTAGATGTCGTTATAGTCCCTATGAATACTTGGTGATTCCATTTGGGTTGATGAATGTTCCATCAGTGTTCATGGGACTGATGAAACAGATTTTTCATCCCTACATAGATCATTTCATGGTGGTCTTCATCGATGACATCCACGTGCTTTCAGTGTTTGAGGAGGAGAACATAAGACACATGAGGATGGCCCTGGACACTCTTTAAGAGCACCAACTTTAGGAAATATCTAAAAGTTTCAGTTCTAGATTTGAGATATCAATTTTTTGGACACTTCATCTTAGAGACTAGAGTTGTAGTGGATCCAATGAAGGTTGAAGCGGTGCTTTCTTGGGAGCCACCCAAGAGTGTTTCTAAGGTATTGAATTTCTTGGGATTTATAGGGAACTAATAGAGGTTTTTAATCAAATTTTCTGGAATGGAAACACCCTTGACCACTTTGAATTGAATGGGGAAGATTTTTATTTGGACATAAAAGTGAAAATAGTGATTTTACGATCTAGGGAAGAGGTTCACGGGCGCTCCTAGATTGAGGTTACCAAAGGAAGGAAACAAGTACATGGTGTTCTACAATGAATCATGGACCAGGATTTTTTGTGTCTTGATTCATATCCAAGAGGTGATTTATTATGGTTCATGCTAGTTGAGACCACATGAGAAGAACTATGCAACCCATGATCTTGAGTAAGCAGCGGTAGTCTTTGCATTGAAGATGTGGCGACACTACATAATGGGTGAGTGGTTTATCTCTAATATATTCACAAGATCCTTAGGTGTATATTCTCTCAGAAGGATCTCAAACTGAGACATAGGTGATGGCTAGTGTTCATCCAAGACTATGGCTTTAAGATTGTCTATACTCTAAGGAAGGGGGATGTGGTGGAAGGTGTTCCCAGTAGGAGATCATGTTCGCAGTTGATGAATGAGGCATGGGATTTTTTGGCCCCATTTCATTTATCCTTTATAGATGGATATAGAGCATCTTACCTCCAGTCGATGGTTTTCACCCTATACTCCAACATCGAGATGGGAAGGCACAACTTGGGGACCCCTACTGTGAGACCCTACATGCCTAGATATCCACAAGGCATGGACCTGATAGATATTAAAAAGGTGGGGAGCGTGTTTTTCTCTTCTAAGGATGCATTATGGTACCAATTAAGTTGCATGAGGAGGTTTTGATGGAGTTTAATACATCCCATTTGGCGGTACATCCATGTTTGGGTAAGATGTATCGAGACCTCCAACATCAGTTTTGGGGGATAAGAATGATGAAAGGTGTTAAAAAGTTTTTTTCTTGATGCCTTACTTATTATCAAGTGAAGGTTGAGCACCAGGTCCCAGCGGGTTTAGCTCAAACCCTTGAGGTTCCAGAATTGAAGTGGGATGGGATACTGATGGAATTCGTGATGGGATTACCATGTACGCCCATGGGACACAATGCCATCTAGATGATAATTGACTGGCTCCCCATGTCAGACCACTTCCTAGCTATCTGAGAGCAGAGATTTGTTTAGAGCTTGGGACACCTCTATGTTCAAGATATAGTTCGACTCCATGGAGTTCCATCAACGATTGTTTATAATCGTGATGTTTTCATTACATCCAAGTTATAGATGGTATTATAGGGGGTGTTTCCGACCTAGTTATGCTTGCGCACATCGTTTCACCCATATATGGATGGCTAGACTGAGCGGACCATTCTAGTTTTACAGGACATGTTGTGATCTTTCAAACTAGAATTTGGCCATATTTGGGAGGATCACCTACCACTGGTGGAATTTCATACTATAATCGATACCATTTCACCATTGGTATAGAACCATTCGTGGCTTTGTATGGACGAACCTATAGGTCTCCAATATGTTGGACTTACCCAAGAGAGTTTGCACTCATGGGCTAGGAGTTGGTGAAGGCTACTATGGAGAAGGTGATGAACATCCAAGAGCATATAAAGACTACATAGAACAATCAGAAGTCTTATTCTGATAGGTGATGGTGGCCTCTGGAGTTCAAGTAAGTAGACCGTGTGTTCCATTGGGTTCCACCTTGATGGGGATTATGGTGATTTCTCCAGGGTGATAAGATATCTATGAGATTCATCGACCCTTTACAGATACATTGTAGTGTAGGAAAGGTGGTGTACCACTTTTCTCTACCTCCATAGTTAGACCGGGTACACGACGTCTTCCAGGTGTCACAGTTGAGGAGGTATGTGAATAATCCATCACACTTTATTGATTGGGTCAAGTTGGACATTGAGGATAGAGTGACCTTTGTGGAGTACCCAGTAGAGATTGAAGATCGGTAGGAGAGTATCCTTCTAGGGTGATTGATTCTTATGGAGCACATTTGATGGCAGGATATTGCATGGGAACGAGAGGCTCGGATTTGTTCCCAATACCCACATCTCATTGTGTAGCCCCTATTTTGGATTTTCGTGGATGTAAATCCCCATGGTGGGGAGAATTTAATGTCTATTATTTTCTGTGTATTGTTTTTAGATATTATATGTATTATTTTTGAGACCACGTGCTAAGGCGAAGTGCGATTCTGAGTCTCAGTGTTCCCTGAATAAATGATTGAAAAGTTTTAGAATATTTAATAGCATATGCACACGGTTTTCAAGAAAAATATGAATAACTCTTAAATGGGTGCCCTAATACAAAATATGAGGGAACCATTGAGTTCAGAATAGCTTATTTACCATAGGTGCTACCTAAAATTAGTCATCATGGGTCATTTTTGAAAAATTTGTCACTAACATAAAAGGAATAAAATAATTTAATAAATATTATTGTAACGCCCCGACCCCGGCTACCCAGAGTCGGTGCATTACTTCGTAACATTGGCATGATCACAAGAAGATCAAATCTCGAAAGACCGATTGGTTTAGTAGCCTTGGAAACACTAGATATATTCATAAAGTTTTACATTACATTTTAAAGTGAAAAACTACTACAACAACAAAGTCTTCATAATTCACACTCATATCCCCACATACTATCCCTGCATGTCATTCATTACTTACTTCTTCACATCCTGGGAAAAATAAAACATAGAAAAGGGGTGAGCTCAAATGCCCAGTAAGGATAACAATAAAGCGGAACATTCAAAATAAGCATAAACATTTAAGGCAATGAATTACTAAAACAAAAGCCTTTTAAAATTGAACTTCAACATAGTATGGCATAAATAAAATGAAAAAATGCCATTTACTTGTTCACATGGATATTCTACTAATCGAATAATCACATGCAAAAATCAATAACCACTTTCATAATGTTGGAATGCATAATGCTAAACGTTAATTTCTTTGTCTAGGCCTCATCCCAAGACCTAGGGGTTAATTCTAACCGGAACCCAACCCGGAGTGCCTCTAATAACCGGACACCAACCCGGAGTGCCTCTAATAACCGGACACCAACCCGGAGTGCCTCTAATAACCGAACACCAACCCGGAGGGCATACTTTTACCAGTCCCCAACCTGGAGGGCTTACTTTAACCAGTCCCCAACCTGGAGGGCTTACTTTTACCAGTCCCCAACCTGGAGGGCTTACTTTTACCGGTCCCCAACCCGGAACATACTTGTTTAGCACATTCATCTGAAGAAAAGTTTGAAATATAACATAAACATTCAGATTAAAACTAGCATACGAAATGTCAATAATTTCACCATAAACTATGAATGGTATAAAAATAGCACATCCACAGTCAAACATATCACAAAACCTTCAATTCAATATAGAAGTTTTGTATCATAGTAAATCAACTTCAAATAATCTTAAAATCCATCAAAGGATGTTGACATAGATGAAATCAAAATTCTTTTTAAAGAAGTATCTCCTTTTATTTTGAAATCATTTAAGATCCATATAAAATAAAACATTTTCTTTGAAAATATTCTTATAAGCTTGTATGGAAATCTTCGACGATTTTATAACGGCGGAAAATAACCGCACCCGCCGTACAAGTTAAAAAAAACATTCTTACCTCAATTCTGTCGAAAAGGTTAAAAGGACATTGTTTTGAAAACGACGGAAAGATTCCTTTATAAACCTCTTATAAAAAGTCAAAGAAGGGTATAAATGACTTTAACCCATATTCTTGTAAATAGTAAAAATGTTTTGAAATACATTTCGAAGAAACATGGATGTGGATGATAAAGAGATCCCAGTAGATTATTACGTATAATACAACCTCGGATAATGAAGAGATTGTGAAATAACCCTTACCTTGTACTTTTCCTTGGTTGGGGTAGGTTAACCTCCTGTATAATGGTGAAATAATTGTTATTAAATTATACAAGAATCATATATATTAATATGATATCATATATGATCTTTTAACATTGATTTGTTAATAATATCTTAGAATTATCGTCGTTTCGGGTGTTAACTTACTCATTTTCTTTTATATGTTTTGTTACATAAGTCATGTTTGTTGTATCTTATTCATATCCAGAATGATATAAAGTCCTTAAACATCATTTTTAAATCATTAAATGATAATTATACTTGAATGGATACGATGGAGAATGAATCTCATCGCGTTCGTGGAGACGGTAGTCCGTACGTACGCACGAACGCTACTTCCATTTAATTTTTATTTTAAAAGAATCGAATCCAAATGATACATAGGTATATTACTATTCCAGTATAATATAATATTTTATATATGTTACTTAATTTCATTAACACCATCCTTTATACGTTCCATGTGTGGTATGAACGAGTCATATCATTTTAAGGGGGCGGTAGTCCGCACTTCCTCAAATGAAATTATCGTATGTATATACAACATGAAACGAATAATGGTATGAAATAAAATGGAATTACAGAAGCTTATATATAAAATATATATCATTAATATCATATTTAATTACAGTTCCATCATAATGTCCACCATGAGAGGTGGTAAGATGTATTTGAACAATCATCGTTTCATGAGGCGTTAGTTTGCCATCCACAGAAACATTATGTTCATCATCCATTAGATGGAGTTGTGTGTATGTGTAGTTTTAATCCTTCTTATAACAACATCCTAGTATATTGTGGATACTGGTGTTGTTACAAAAGAAAGGAAATAAAAAGAGTTTGGGGGTTGGAGAAGCAAAATAAATGAAAATAATTTAAGAGAAATCGTTACCTTTAATCTAGGTAACTCACTTTGGTTGGAACCAAAGGACTTCTTGAAATGCTTTCTGCCTAAGGGGAAGCTTCAAGGAGGAGTAGAGGGATGTGGGGAGCTTAGTTTGGCAGAGTTTGGACGAGCCAAGTGGCTTGAGAGGTGTGAATAAATGAGAAGGAGGAGTGCCCTTTTATAAGAGGGGTGAGGGGCACCTTTGGAAAAGCTAGAAATATTAATTTATAATAAATTCATATTCGGTTTTCAAAGGCTCCAAAGTTGACTATTCAAAGGATGAGGTGGGTATAGGTCGAAAACGACTCATCCAATAGAATTTAGACAGGTTTGGGTACTTATATTAACCTTATCTTTAAGTATTAACACTAAGTTAATTAGTTTCACTTTTACAATGTCTCTTTGTATTTTTATATTATATGGTTAATAAACTTACCATATACATCCAAGAGACCCCCAAGTGGTCCATTAATGATTAACCTATCATGAAATAAGTCTCTTGGCCGAACCTTAGATTTTTAGGAATTTAATATCAATTAATAATATAATATTTGTTTTAAGAACTCTTTTATGTCAATTTTGACACTATTCATTAGTTGATTTTTGTGAAACTCATAACATATTGATTTCTTCAAACAAATTCAATTACATCAATCCTAATATATCATATTATCCAATAAAATTAGTTTAATTCATTAAAAGTTTCATATTATATTTATTTGGGTATTTATAATATCACTTATATTAATTTTTCACTATTATATTAATTACTGCATCATCATTGTGTCATTAATAATTTAACTTATTTGATGTCTAAAAATTATAAATAAAATATCATCATGTAGGAAATCTTTTTATCTTTCTAATGAATATTTATAATCGAAAATACAACATGTATAACCCTATGTAAAAATTGTTCTTTTAAAAGATGTAAGCTTATGCCATTTTTGTATTCATTTTAACTTAATTAAAATAAAGTGTCATTATCACTCACAAGTGGATCCATGGGGTCCCAAAATAGACCCAAAGATGCCCATGGTCGACCATGTATCAACCAATAGGGTTAAGACACGTTTTAGGGTAATTTAGTATTATTATAATATTATTTTTTTTACCCTTATTTACCGGATTTACCCTTAACCATGGTAAATAAAATATTTACCGCAGTAATTATTCAAAATGTCTAAAAATAAAAGTTACCTATTTACACAATTTGAACATCCTGATTCCAAATATGGAATCCATTTTTCTAAATTCAAAACACAGAAGTGGCAGAAATTAATTTAAAATTAATTCCCGCTGTCAAAACAAAAAGCGTGTTTTTAAGAGATAATAACTATCAAAAGATTGACACTTGTTTATGTTCAGTTTAATTGTAAAATTATGTCCAATGACCAACATTATATTAAGTGGTAAAAATATATTCTAAATATACTTTAAAACCACTCAAATTAATAATTTATCACTATTAATTATTTTGATTAAAAAAGTTGTTTTTAATTAAAATTTAGTAATTTTCACTATTCATCAAAATATTAAAGTTATCCGAAAAGTACCAAAATTTCACCTTAGGCTAAATTTGATATTCCGAATCCAAAAATGAAGTCCATTTTTAAAAATAAAATATATATAATTTCAAAAATTAGGTATTACTATTCATAACTGCAAGTTTGATCGGTTGTGGCACGTGTTAAAACACGAAGTTGCGTACAACACACGCTACTGTTTTATTCAAAGGAAAGCGTACCGTGGAAGCTTGGGATGTTTCATTTTAAATTTTTTTGATGTCCCCATTTAGTCAAAAAGTTTAAAATATTGTATTTAAAAAGGTTTCACTATTAAATGTTGATAAAAGTGCAATACTGAAAATGAATCTGTTCTTGCATTATGACTAAGAAACTCATAATGTGGATTCTAAAATTATAAGGATTATATAAAGTTTAAAATTTAGTTAATACTATTCATGACCTCTTTTAATGGCCCTTTTTTGTAAGTCAAGGTGTGATTGAACTCGGTGTTGCGTGTAGTACAAGTTATTGAATTATTTTGAAGAAATAACACATTATGAATTCTTGGGGTGTTACATTCTCCCCTCCTTCAATAAATTGCGTCCTCGCAATTTGAAATTGTTCTTAGAAAATAAAAGGTTGAAAATAGAAAATATATTTGTGGGAAAACCCACATCGGAAATTGGGTTACTAAAATTTAGTCTTAATATGAGGAAAAGAGAAATGAAAGGGTCACCACCAAATTATGATCTCGATTAGGAGAACATTGGTGGAAATTAGAGACATATAATTGGAGGAAAAACGTAAATATTTATAGGTAGTGATTGAGGTCATCAATCACAAACAAGTATAAAATTGAGGTCCTTAAACTCATCAATTTATGATGATTTGAAATACCATTGGTTCAACAAAACATAGAATATTGGGATGACACATTTTTGACGTTTCAAAATATCTTAGTTGAAATCCCACCTCGAAAAATGAATTAATGAGGCCTCTGTTTAAAATAAAGAGTGGGAAGTATGAAGATTACCGAAAATAACACATACTAGGGTTCCATGTAGGTAAATATGGATATGGAGGAGAAATCTAACCATCAATTATCTGATGGAGAGTGGTAGAGAACATGGCTATGAAAGGGCCAACAATCCCAAAGCCATAAATTAGTGATGATTTAAGGTACCATCTAGGACAACATTTTTGTTCTAAGTTCCTTTTCTTAACGTTGTGGAATTTATTTATTAGATTGGCTAAGATCATAAGGAGGTATACATAATTTATAATTAGAGTTTTATCCATTAATAAATTTCTACCACAAACTCATCTTTCACTCTAAAAGATAATAGAATGTAAAAAAAAATCTATTTACACTATTCGTATAGGGTTCCAAAATAAACGAATTTATAATTCATCTACAAGATCTTTTAATAAAAACTGCATTATTTAATCCAGGACATCTCGTGGGCCAGTGGTAGGTGATACACCCTTGTCGCCCTTTGGTTGCGGGTTCAAGTCTCGCGGCCTTGCCGGACGCGACGGGTTGCCGCCCGACCTCCGGGTTGTCCTTTTATGGCCATCCAAAATTAATCTCAAACTAGAATTTATCCAAAATATTTCTGACCAAACTCACAGTCCAAAATTTATAAGGAAGTTAAAAATAATGTAGATCCTTTTTACCACGTAATAGCATATGAATACCTTTATCATGTATTCTTTTAATACACTAAAACATCCTGAATTACCATATTCCTTATTGATTACATTCATGCTCCCTTATTCCATATAGAATGCTGGATATACCTCATCAATCCAAAAATGTTTTAAACCCCAACAATAATGGAATATACAGATCATTAATCAGTTCCAAGGTAGTCAAGAATATCCAATATAATTTATCCAAAACAATCATGTATTATTCCAAAATCACTAACTCGGTATCAGAACTATATTATGGTTTATCATTCTCTCAACCATATATTTTCCAAAAATTTATCCTGCTATTGAGTCACTTTTCTTTGTTCCACACAATCTCAAGTCCTTAATGAAATAGTACTACAGTACAATCCTTATATACTCCATAATTATTATAACAAGTACATTGTTGATACAACACTCAATTGACATAATCAACATAAGAACTCTAATCATTCCTCTTCATCTGTGGTAGTATCATAACTTGATTATTATCCAATAGCATCATTTGCGGCATAGTCTGATGACTGGGGCATAGGTTCGCGTAGTGTCCAAACTCCTTGCAAATGAAGCATTGTACATTTGAAACCATTTTATCACCCTTGCAGTCATGTACTTTGTGCCCTTTTCTTCCACACTTATAACAAACTCCCATTCCTTTCAGGCAAGTTCCAGGGTGTTTCTTCCCACAGTTACCACATATGGGAAAATTCTTCTTTTCCCTCTTCCCTTTATCCATTTTTCTCTCTTCCATCCTTTTCTTCTCTTGCTTCCCTTCAAAGCCATAGGACTCAGTAAACTCTTTACTTATCTTATCAACACATGATATTATTTCTTCATATGATGATAATACATGGGAGACTATTTCTCTTATAAATTCTAGCTTAAGACCATGAAAGATATGATCCTTCCTTCTCTTTGGTTCATGTGCATTGTTAGAGTTCTCATTCCTTCTACTGGGCGCCATTTCTAAACAATGGCATACACTAGATCAGTTTATGAATCAAAATACATAATCCCATACTTATAAAACACTTAACATAAATTGAACTATTTAGGGATATAATCCATAATCATAAAAATGCCTCCTTTGAGGAAGTATATACTCATAAACCCTTCATAATGATTTGTAAAGAAAATGAGAGTTATCCTAAGCATATCCCCCGGGAGTGTCGTAACCAAGAGTGCAGCAAGGCCCGTTGTCGTGCACCAGTTCCCGTTCGAGTCTAGCTCAAAGCGGTGTTTTCGGGTTTTACCCCTAGGTACATCTGTGCCAGAGCCGCCTCTACCTGCTCGTATCCAGACAGGGATGTATTGCTCGGAAAACTCACAAAATCTCTACAGTACCAAAATTCTAGGAAGTTCTTCTATACTAATCCTCAAAGTTCATCTTAGGTCTATGTGCTCTAATCAGAGTTTATCTAAATCTAGCTTCCAAGGTTTGTACTAAACTTCCTCTGATACCAACTGTAACGCCCCGACCCCAGCTACCCAGAGTCGGTGCATTACTTCGTAACATTGGCATGATCACAAGAAGATCAAATCTCGAAAGACCGATTGGTTTAGTAGCCTTGGAAACACTAGATATATTCATAAAGTTTTACATTACATTTTAAAGTGAAAAACTACTACAACAACAAAGTCTTCATAATTCACAATCATATCCCCACATACTATCCCTGCATGTCATTCATTACTTACTTCTTCACATCCTGGGAAAAATAAAACATAGAAAAGGGGTGAGCTCAAATGCCCAGTAAGGATAACAATAAAGCGGAACATTCAAAATAAGCATAAACATTTAAGGCAATGAATTACTAAAACAAAAGCCTTTTAAAATTGAACTTCAACATAGTATGGCATAAATAAAATGAAAAAATGCCATTTACTTGTTCACATGGATATTCTACTAATCGAATAATCACATGCAAAAATCAATAACCACTTTCATAATGTTGGAATGCATAATGCTAAACGTTAATTTCTTTGTCTAGGCCTCATCCCAAGACCTAGGGGTTACTTCTAACCGGAACCCAACCCGGAGTGCCTCTAATAACCGGACACCAACCCGGAGTGCCTCTAATAACCGGACACCAACCCGGAGTGCCTCTAATAACCGGACACCAACCCGGAGGGCATACTTTTACCAGTCCCCAACCTGGAGGGCTTACTTTAACCAGTCCCCAACCTGGAGGGCTTACTTTTACCAGTCCCCAACCTGGAGGGCTTACTTTTACCGGTCCCCAACCCGGAACATACTTGTTTAGCACATTCATCTGAAGAAAAGTTTGAAATATAACATAAACATTCAGATTAAAACTAGCATACGAAATGTCAATAATTTCACCATAAACTATGAATGGTATAAAAATAGCACATCCACAGTCAAACATATCACAAAACCTTCAATTCAATATAGAAGTTTTGTATCATAGTAAATCAACTTCAAATAATCTTAAAATCCATCAAAGGATGTTGACATAGATGAAATCAAAATTCTTTTTAAAGAAGTATCTCCTTTTATTTTGAAATCATTTAAGATCCATATAAAATAAAACATTTTCTTTGAAAATATTCTTATAAGCTTGTATGGAAATCTTCGACGATTTTATAACGGCGGAAAATAACCGCACCCGCCGTACAAGTTAAAAAAAACATTCTTACCTCAATTCTGTCGAAAAGGTTAAAAGGACATTGTTTTGAAAACGACGGAAAGATTCCTTTATAAACCTCTTATAAAAAGTCAAAGAAGGGTATAAATGACTTTAACCCATATTCTTGTAAATAGTAAAAATGTTTTGAAATACATTTCGAAGAAACATGGATGTGGATGATAAAGAGATCCCAGTAGATTATTACGTATAATACAACCTCGGATAATGAAGAGATTGTGAAATAACCCTTACCTTGTACTTTTCCTTGGTTGGGGTAGGTTAACCTCCTGTATAATGGTGAAATAATTGTTATTAAATTATACAAGAATCATATATATTAATATGATATCATATATGATCATTTAACATTGATTTGTTAATAATATCTTAGAATTATCGTCGTTTCGGGTGTTAACTTACTCATTTTCTTTTATATGTTTTGTTACATAAGTCATTTTTGTTGTATCTTATTCATATCCAGAATGATATAAAGTCCTTAAACATCATTTTTAAATCATTAAATGATAATTATACTTGAATGGATACGATGGAGAATGAATCTCATCGCGTTCGTGGAGACGGTAGTCCGTACGTACGCACGAACGCTACTTCCATTTAATTTTTATTTTAAAAGAATCGAATCCAAATGATACATAGGTATATTACTATTCCAGTATAATATAATATTTTATATATGTTACTTAAGTTCATTAACACCATCCTTTATACGTTCCATGTGTGGTATGAACGAGTCATATCATTTTAAGGGGGCGGTAGTCCGCACTTCCTCAAATGAAATTATCGTATGTATATACAACATGAAACGAATAATGGTATGAAATAAAATGGAATTACAGAAGCTTATATATAAAATATATATCATTAATATCATATTTAATTACAGTTCCATCATAATGGCCACCATGAGAGGTGGTAAGATGTATTTGAACAATCATCGTTTCGTGAGGCGTTAGTTTGCCATCCACAGAAACATTATGTTCATCATCCATTAGATGGAGTTGTGTGTATGTGTAGTTTTAATCCTTCTTATAACAACATCCTAGTATATTGTGGATACTGGTGTTGTTACAAAAGAAAGGAAATAAAAAGAGTTTGGGGGTTGGAGAAGCAAAATAAATGAAAATAATTTAAGAGAAATCGTTACCATTAATCTAGGTAACTCACTTTGGTTGGAACCAAAGGACTTCTTGAAATGCTTTCTGCCTAAGGGGAAGCTTCAAGGAGGAGGAGAGGGATGTGGGGAGCTTAGTTTGGAAGAGTTTGGACGAGCCAAGTGGCTTGAGAGGTGTGAAGAAATGAGAAGGAGGAGTGCCCTTTTATAAGAGGGGTGAGGGGCACCTTTGGAAAAGCTAGAAATATTAATAATAAATTCATATTCGGTTTTCAAAGGCTCCAAAGTTGACTATTCAAAGGATGAGGTGGGTATAGGTCGAAAACAACTCATCCAATAGAATTTAGACAGGTTTGGGTACTTATATTAACCTTATCTTTAAGTATTAACTCTAAGTTAATTAGTTTCACTTTTACAATGTCTCTTTGTATTTTTATATTATATGGTTAATAAACTTACCATATACATCCAAGAGACCCCCAAGTGGTCCATTAATGATTACCCTATCATGAAATAAGTCTCTTGGCCGAACCTTAGATTTTTAGGAATTTAATATCAATTAATAATATAATATTTGTTTTAAGAACTCTTTTATGTCAATTTTGACACTATTCATTAGTTGATTTTTGTGAAACTCATAACATATTGATTTCTTCAAAAAAAAGTCAATTAAATCAATCCTAATATATCATATTATCCTATAAAATTAGTTTAATTCATTAAAAGTTTCATATTATATTTATTTGGGTATTTATAATATCACTTATTTTAATTTTTCACTATTATATTAATTACTGCATCATCATTGTGTCATTAATAATTTAACTTATTTGATGTCTAAAAATTATAACTAAAATATCATCATGTAGGAAATCTTTTTATCGTTCTAATGAATATTTATAATCGAAAATACAACATGTATAACCCTATGTAAAAATTGTTCTTTTAAAAGATGTAAGCTTATGCCATTTTTGTATTCATTTTAACTTAATTAAAATAAAGTGTCATTATCACTCACAAGTGGATCCATGGGGTCCCAAAATAGACCCAAAGATGCCCATGGTCGACCATGTATCAACCAATAGGGTTAAGACACGTTTTAGGGTAATTTAGTATTATTATAATATTATTTTTTTTACCCTTATTTACCGGATTTACCCTTAACCATGGTAAATAAAATATTTACCGCAGTAATTATTCAAAATGTCTAAAAATAAAAGTTACCTATTTACACAATTTGAACATCCTGATTCCAAATATGGAATCCATTTTTCTAAATTCAAAACACAGAAGTGGCAGAAATTAATTTAAAATTAATTCCCGCTGTCAAAACAAAAAGCGTGTTTTTAAGAGATAATAACTATCAAAAGATTGACACTTGTTTATGTTCAGTTTAATTGTAAAATTATGTCCAATGACAAACATTATATTAAGTGGTAAAAATATATTCTAAATATACTTTAAAACCACTCAAATTAATAATTTATCACTATTAATTATTTTGATTAAAAAAGTTGTTTTTAATTAAAATTTAGTAATTTTCACTATTCATCAAAATATTAAAGTTATCCGAAAAGTACCAAAATTTCACCTTAGGCTAAATTTGATATTCCGAATCCAAAAATGAAGTCCATTTTTAAAAATAAAATATATATAATTTCAAAAATTAGGTATTACTATTCATAACGGCAAGTTTGATCGGTTGTGGCACGTGTTAAAACACGAAGTTGCGTACAACACACGCTACTGTTTTATTCAAAGGAAAGCGTACCGTGGAAGCTTGGGATGTTTCATTTTAAATTTTTTTGATGTCCCCATTTAGTCAAAAAGTTTAAAATATTGTATTTAAAAAGGTTTCACTATTAAATGTTGATAAAAGTGCAATACTGAAAATGAATCTGTACTTGCATTATGACTAAGAAACTCATAATGTGGATTCTAAAATTATAAGGATTATATAAAGTTTAAAATTTAGTTAATACTATTCATGACCTCTTTTAATGGCCCTTTTTTGTAAGTCAAGGTGTGATTGAACTCGGTGTTGCGTGTAGTACAAGTTCTTGAATTATTTTGAAGAAATAACACATTATGAATTCTTGGGGTGTTACAATTATTTTGACGTAGTGACCTAATTCTCTATTTAATTACTTACCTATGGAAAATTAAAAGGGTTAGCCATATAACCCTTTGAATTTTATGAGTTCCATTATATTTCTGAAGGATACCCTATGGGAGGATGAATTTGATGACAAATTTGAAAATCATAGATCAATGTTTATAGTGAGATAGGATTAAGGGATCTCTCCAACGAATGTGACACAGCTTAATTCTTCATCAAAAAACAATCTATATCAAGGTAGGGCTTTAGATTTAATCTATTCTTCTTCATTAATTATTCCTATGATGAATGTGGACTAATCCACAAACATATTATCCCATAGATCGATCATATTTGCGAGATAGTATTATTTTGTGGGTTTAAAAGGATTTATTTGATCTTGTTTTCTAACCCAAGTCCCCTGTTTTTTATCGTTGGATAGGAAAACTTGGTAAAATATTATAAACCTTTGTTCTTGTGCCTTTTTTCATATGTTCTTCGCATTCTTCTCTGGTTGGATCCTCGTGGTCTCGGCTTAATGTTTCCGAGTGCTTCTGAACTTGATTAGATGCCTAGATTTTAGATGATCAAAAACCAATGATAGATTTTTATAGATCAGGACCCAAAGAGCTCATATCGAAGATCGTTTCAAGCGTCGGAAATCATAGGAGGCATGATGGTTTGTGGAATGGATCATTGGGAACCACTAATGCAGTGGCCAGAGGTGGTCCCCAGAGCGGTGGCAGCACCACAGACTATTTGGGCCGCAATCGGGTGGGACAGGTGGCTCAAACAGTCGATTAGGTGGGGTTTTGAAATGCAACCCAAGGTGGTGACACCTTCTTCCGATCACACAACATGTCAGCTGCGTTGGCACGGTCAGCAACTAGCCTCTTGGACTGGGCTGCGTCGGTGAACGACCACAAAGACCGGGATGCTTCGGTGATCATGCACGGTCGAGTAGTGATCCAAGTCCCACCTGATAGGTCGGACACCAAAAAATAGGTCGGACCTAGGTTGACCTCCATGGTAACTGCCACAGTGCGAGCGCGGGATGGTCAACCATGGTCGGACCAACCGTTAGTCGGTCCCCCGGCCTCGGGACCCTCTTCTATGTATTTAATGCCTGTAACATTTTTCTTGGGAATCTATTTGACATGTTGTCTAAGGAGGGATGTTCCTCCCATCAAGATATACCTTTTGAGATAAATTTGAGAATTTGACGTTCGGGGTTGGATTGTGGGCCCCACATTGACCTGTTTGGGTGTCTTGTGGTGAAAATCACAATTTTCACTGGTTGTCCTTTTTGGGAAAATAAATAGGCTCTTTTTCATGTTTTTTTTCTCACAGAATATGATAATGACCTTAGTTTTGGCATCTAAGTTATGAAGCATGGTGTTCTAAACTCAATTATTGTCTAGCAGTATTCGATTATGGTAGTGATGGCAGGGATGTTTTCAGAATCACCAGAGCAGTGTTAGATTACACTCTAATGGGGCTGGGTAGTTGCGTTCATTGATTACTATTCATGGCTTACCCTCCAGTGGGTCTATAAATTGGATTTTCCATTATCTCTTCTAGGAATACCCACCAGCGGGGCTGGGTAGTGGTGTTCTCTATTATCTCTTTAGGTATTACCCTCCAACGTATCACCCTTAAGCGGGCCTAGGTAGTGGTGTTAACTAAAGAATTAGTGGAGAGACATGTTTTGATGTTACCGTGGGCTCATGAGTGAGAGTGGATATTTCCCCACTAAGATGTGGCCTTGTGAAGCGGCCTAAAAATTAGCATGCAAGACAGACCCTCCCAAAGTAGACAGTATCAAGGTGTGGTTTTTGAGCCCCTTTCACTTACAGTTCATGGAGGACATGAGGAATTCTGAGTATCGATGATGGTTACTTCTAGGACTATTGGTGACTCTATTTATGGGATGATATGTGACATTGATATCCTTTTACCCTCTCCTTGGGATTCTTTTACCGATTATATATAAATTTACACCTTATTTAAGTACCCACTCCTTGGGTTATGGTTAATATCCTTCCAAAAGAGGGGAAGATGTGTGGGGTATACCATGTTCATTATATGTCTAGATTCTCATGGTTTGACGAGTTTACTCTCATAATATAGGTAGAAAAGGCTCGATGATAATTTCTCCTACTTGATGTTTCTAGTTCCTTATGTTTGGATAAGATTCCAACACTCTTTTGTTGGGTTGAGCTGCACTAATTTACTATACTTTGTTCCATCTGTTGTATTTATTTTCCCCTTGTATCTCCTACTTATCCCCCTTCTTTTTAGGGGGAACCCTAATGAGTATGTTTATACTCTCCCCTGCATGGTCTTTTTTTGCACGTATCATTCCTTATGCAGATAACGAATAGGTTCGATCGTGACCCAGGAGGAGCTCAGGAGTATTAGAGATTGGACCGCATGCAGTGGTCATAGATGGGTTTCAGGAATATGGATTCTTTAGTAGCTTTACATCTAGTTTTCTATCTGGTTGGAAGCCGTTTCAGTTGGGCATGTATTTTTCCCATTTTTTGTCTTTCTTTTCTGTATCCAGGATGTTTAGTGGTCCATACATGTACGGTTTATTTTTACAAAAAGTTACATCTTTTAATTCTATCTTATACTCTTTTTAATAAATTTGGTTGTGTGTGTGTGTATAGGTACTTAGGCAAAGGCCTCCCCATGTTTTTAGTTCCTTTGGCGCTATTTTCCACTGTTGTCCTATGGAGGTGGCCTTGGGGTAGTTGCAGCTTGAGCCCTGTCATGGGTCAGGTCATAACAAAGTGGTATCAGAGGTGGTTCGACCCTTGGGGCATTGTTTGGACGTTTCCATTAAAAGGTCTTGTTTGGGATTATTTAAATAGTGTCAACATGTCTTAAGAGCGTCTCTCAAGCCAGTGAGTTCAACAATGGTGCATAGACAAACATAGCCATTCACCAGAACCCTGATTACCTGCTTGTCAACTTGGCATACTGAGACATTTTTTGCAAGGATCAATGGTACATGCATCATATAGGATTGAGTCTTTTACCATCTTTTTTGAGTCAACTATCCTTTGTTGTTTATATTTATATATATATTATCATCTAACCACAGTACTCCTTGAAAAATTTAAGGATTCTTTTGTGATGGATGCTAAAAAGGATGCACGTTCAAGTTCATGATGAAGATCTTGCGAGCGATGAGGCCTCAGTACAGGGCCCATCATGCGATATCGTTCCTTTGGGTGGATCAGTGGATAAACCTCCACCTACGGAGTTTTAGTAAGTACTGGTAGTATAGTATGAGGATTAGCGCTATTTGAGTGCACTTCGTGGGTTCCAACGAGAGAGGCCGGTGAGATTTTGAGGCGAGCTGGATCCCTATGCAGCAAAGGACTGGTTATAGTTGGTAGTCTGACTTTTTAGTCTAGTGTGGACACCAGTAGACCAGATGGTACCTTTGGTAGCCATCCTTTTTCTTGGGATTACTAGGCATTGGTGGGGTTTAGTTACCCAGATGCACGATGAGTTAGCACTCTCATAGGAAGAGTTTGAGTAGTTGTTTCGGGAGAAAGAGTCCCCCCCCCTCGTGCTTGCACTCCCTTAGGATTCAGGAGCTTCTACAATTGTAGGAGGGATCCATGATAGTGGATTTGTATTCTGATAGGTTTACAAACTATAAATGATACTCCATGGATATGATATATGATTGTTACTTCCGAGCATGGAAGTTCGATAAGGGTCTTCGCCGAGAGATATGTGCCAGTATAGTGCCCCTGTCAATCCCTGCCTATGATGGGGTGCTGGAGTAGGCACTAATTATGGGGAGTTTCATATCATAGGGACACCAATCAACTAAGATCGGCATTGGTCACTTCAGAGAAGAAACATCCATGACTGTCGGTAGGCATCGGGTAGAAGGTCTCCGATGCGGGGAACTGTTCTAGGACCAAGCTCTGCCACATGGTCGGATGACAGTAGGAAATCATAGAGCACTAGGATTGTATTGTGAGGGACGATGCTATGTGTGTGATGAGTAATGTCACATAGCTCGGGAAAACCCGATTGGACAAGCTAAGCATCTCGGGCAAGCAGTAGGTGCACCAGCACGGTAGTGGCATCACCACAATTTGGGTGGTCCCCAGGGGGGTGGTTGTGGTCGAGGAACATGATTAGGAGGACCAAGAGGTGGGGTACAATGCTATGAGTTTCCACCACAACCACCACCAAGGGGAGCACATCAGGCTCCTGGAGCTGGCGGTTGTGGCCGAAGGCAGTTGTAGGCTTTGGATGTCTGTGATCCTCTTGTGAATGAGATGATTTGAGGTATGCTCTATGATCATTCTACTATTATTCAGTATTTGTATTCACCAGATCTAGTCACTCTTTTATTTCATTACTCCCGGCACGGGAGTTAGATCCCCTAGTAGAGGAGCAATCAAAACGGCTTTCTCTCGAGCTTCTTAAAGGAAGTGCGTCTTCTATATCTTTTATCTTTCAGAAGGGAAAGATTTTTTTTGGATAGGAAATGTTCACATGGGGCCTAATGGTCGTCATGATTGATCCATATAAAATCATCTTGGGAAAGGGTTGAATTTGGACAATTAAATCCCATATTGACTATCGCCATAGGCTAGTTAGACGTTTTCATAGTGAGGGGACAAGGTTTACCTTTCTTGGTGAACAAGGCCACGTAGTAGGGCAGGAGAGTGTTGTGAATAAGTAACTAAAACTATTTTCCCATCAGTTAGCGCACATGATCGTTATTGTAATAGATTTATCATTCTATTAGTTTCCATAAGTTGGGGAGAATTGCATGGAAGTCATCCCCGATGATGTCACAGGACTACCTCTGATGTGGTGGTTGGTGTTTTTCATTGATTTGAAACCAGGGACTACCCCAATATCGTCATTGGCATATCATATGGAACCCATAGAGCTTCAAGAGTTGCATTTCTAACAGAAGGACCTTCTTGATAAGGGTTTCATTAGACCCAGTTTATCCCCCTAGGCAACTCTGATTCTATTCGTAAAGATGGTATATATGAGTTGGTGGATTTCTGTAGATTATCATTACTGAATTGGGCCACAATAAAGAATAAGTACCAAATATACTGAGGATTTATGACCTCTTCGACTAGATTCATGGTGTGAGGTGGTTCTCCATGATCGATATGAGATCCGACTGCCACCAGCTATGGGTTTGCGGGGCCAATATTCTTAAGATGGTCTTTTGTTGTCACTACGGGCATGACGAGTTCCTAGTGATTCCCTTTCATGTGAAAAACACCACAACCATTTTCATGGCCTTGATGAAATAGGCCTTCCATCCATACTTGGACCATTTTTTTGTCTTAATAGAAGACATACTGGTTTACTCATCATCAAAGGAGGAGCATGAAGATAACATAAGGATGGCCATTGATTTACTCCTAGAGCACCATATTTATGGAAAGCTCTCAAAGTGTCAATTTTGGATACATGAGGTTCAATTTTTTTGGGCATGTTATATCTGAAGAGGGTTTAGCTATGGATCATGTGATGATTGAAGATGTGCTTTCTTGGGATCCACCCAAGGATGTGCCAGAGGTGCGGAGCTTTCTTGGTTTTGCTGGAAACTATATGAGATTTGTGGAATACTTGTCCAAGATTGCGGTCCCTTTGACCACTCTGACTCCGAAGGGAAAATTGGTTACCTAGTATGAGTAGTGCTAGAGGGGATTTAATGTGTCAAGGTAGAGTCTAACAAGCGCTTTAGTTTTGAGACTACCAGAGCAGGTCACTGAGTTTGTATTGTATTGTGATGCCTCAAGAGCTGGGCTCGGTTGTGTTTTGATACAACAACCGGTAGTCATAACATATGGGTCGAGGCAGTCGAGTACCCATGAGTAGAATTATGTGACTCATGACTTATAGTTTGTGGTGGTAGTATTCTCCCTAAGGATGTGGAGTCACTACCTTTGGAGGGAGAATTTTTTTTACTCAGTCCACAAGAGCCTCATGTATATCTTTACCCAGAGATACATAAATCTGAAAAAAAGATGATGGTTGGTGTTCCTACTAGATTATGACTTCGATATAGTCTATAATACATGGAAGGGAATTATATCAGTAGATTACCTTAGCAAGAAGACCCAGGATATCCTATTTTACAAAGCTTCTGAGTAGTTAGCTTCCCTGTAGCTGACCATGGAACAGAAGGAGGGTACAACTTTTATATAGTTGATGGTGTTGACTCCTTCACTCCTTAAGCGTTTGACAGAGTCGCAGCTGGGTGATGTTGACTATGAGGTTTTATGTGACTAGATATCCATCAGCGACGCACCTTATGGGTATTATGAATAAGGTAATCACAAGATCTTATTCCAGGGGTGAATAGTCTTTCCAGACGCGGTGCGGGACGATGTAATGTGGGAGTTCCATACTTCTCCCTTAGATGAACATCCCGATGTGGGGGAGATGTACTGGGATCTTTGGCAGCAATTTTTTTGGTCCATCATGAGATGAAGCATAGTTGAGTTCATCTCATGATGCCTTACCTCTCAGTAGGTGAAGGTTGAGTATCAAGTTCTGATGGGTCTGTTGTAGCCTCTCGATATCCCAGAGTGGAAGTGGGATACCATATCCATGGACTGCATCACCAAGATTCTACACACTATGAACGGCCCTAACCCCATTTTGGTTATAGTGGACCATCTTACCAATTCATCTCACTTTCTTGCAATTATAGAGAATAATTTGGTGGAGTGTTTGGAATAGATGTACTTGCAGGAGATCGTCCTCCTTCATGGGGCACCCTTGATGATTGTCTCTAATCAGGATGCATAGTTTACATAACTATTTTGGATAGGCCTATAGGAGGAATATAGGACCCAGTTGCGGATGAGTATAACCTTTCAACCCCAGGACTGTTGGAAAACCAAGCACACAATCCATTTACTAGAGGATATGTTGCGGGTTCGTATGTTAGATTTTGGTTGAAACTGGGAAGATCACCTGCCCTTAGTAGAATTACCATACAATAACATTTATCACTCTACCATCAGTATGAAACCATATGATGCCATGTACGAGAGACAATGAATGTCACCCTTGTATTGGAATGAGGTTGGAGAATAGACTCTAGTGGGCCTAGAGTTGGTGCGAGCCACAACAGGGAAGGTACTACTCATCCGTGAACAAATGAGGGAAAACTAGTGTAGACAAAAATCATACAAAGACCGCCATCGTAGGCCCTTGGAGTTCGAGTAAGGAGACCACATCTTCTTGAGAGTCTCCCCATTTCATGGGATGTAGAGGTTAATTTGGGGAGGAAATATATCCCTGAGGTTCATTGGGGCATTCGAGATCATTCCGAGGGTTGGAGACGTTTCCAACTGCCTTGCCCAACCCTCACAGCTGGTGCGGGTTCATGTTGTCTTCCATGTGTCATAGCTAAGGCAAGATGTGCATGATTCTATGCACATTTGCGATTAGGGAGAGTTGTCTATTGATTATTGGGATACCTATTTAGATAACCTGGTGGCAATAGAGGATCAACAGGAGTGAACCTTATAATAATGGGTCATCTTGTTGGTTCGCATACTGTGGAAGCATGGAAACATGCAGGAGAGTTCTTCAGAATGCGATAGCCAAATTATGGATCTATATCCCAATTTGTTTCCTTATTTTTTGATTTTTGGGGACAGAAATATTAATTTAGGGAATTTTGTAGAGACCTATTTTTTCCCTTACAATACATTTAAATATATCTTCATATATTTCCAGAGTTAGGTGCTGACACGATGTGAAATTCTAAGGCCAGGTGTTCCCAAAATTAATTTAATAAAAAAATTAAGTTTATCTTATACTATGAACACAATAGATATAGGATAAATCTTAAAAAATAACTTGGATCAAAAATATTAGGCCACAGTTGATTCAGGAAGGTGGTGTTTACCCTAAGTGGCGTATAACTTTTGTCGGCATGGGACATCTATGAAAAAACTTCACCCAAGGGGAAAATAAAAATTAAAATAATTAAAAATAATCATTTTACCAATGATTCCAAACCACATAACTTTTATATGGGGAATCATATTAAAAATTTGAGACTGTCATTGAGTTTGGAATGGGGTGTTTTACCTAGGCATGATATAAAATTAGGGGTGTGGTAATTTTGGATTTCGCACCGAGTGGGATGTCTCTAAATAAAGAGTTATTTTTTCACATTAGGGTTAACCATAATCCGTTTTATCTCTCTAAAAGGATCTCTCCCTCTCTTATCTCATCCATTATTCACCGTTCTTCATTGGATCGAGTACAAATATCTACTGAAACATTAGAGGATTGAAGCAGGAGCGCCGTGGATGCATCACTAATGACTAAACACCGATTCAGGATTGGATTTATGTTGTTTTTTAGTATCAATTCAGTTTCTCCTTTGATTATTCAATTTTTGGGTTTTTTTCATTATTCTATCATCAAATAATCAATGGTCTCATGGTCACATCCATTGATCAGTTTTTAAACCACATTTCTTTGTATGTTCTTCACATATATCATCCATCATATTTTCGGTGCAACCAACCACTATCAGATCATTGATCATAGGCCAATGCAGGGAAAACATCATCCCAAGGGTCCCCAACCAACTAATGGAATTGTTATGGAGTGACTGGATTGAGCCCGATGGTCGATATAATGGACCACTGGGTGTCTCCGGTGCGGCAGCCGATGGTGGGCTGCTTGGGTGACGATCTGTAGATCAGTGAAAGCACCATGGTATGATGGTGCTGTAAGGTGGTATTCCACATAGTCCGGCCAATTATATAGGAGTCGTCGCATGGTGCTACCCCAAGTGGTGACACTAGTCGCCGATCACACGGTCGGTGACTAGCCACGTGGACCGGGCCACTATCGGCTATGGGTCGAGCCACATCGACAGGCGGGCCAGACCGCCACAAGCCAGCCCAACCTAGTGGGTCTAACCAGGATAGTGGGTCAGGTCCAACCCGGTGGGTAAAACCCGAGTCAACTGACATAAGATCATAGTACTAGGAGGACCATCAATGAGTGGGTCTACTGGCCCTAGGACCCTCTTTTGGGTATTCAGATGCCTGTAAATTTTAATTCGACCATTTTTTTGATGTTCTATCTATAGTAGCTTCTTCCTCTCATTGAGGTGGAAATTTTGAGATAAATTTTATACTTTTATTTTCAACCTTATATTGTAGTCCCCACTTTGACTGTTTGGGTGTCTTTAAGTGAATAGAACAGTTTTCATTGGTTCCCTATTTTGGAAAAATAAATAGCATATCCTACATGTTTTTTCATGTAGAATTTGAAAAAGAACTCAATATCTTTATCTGATTTATGAGGCAAGGTGTTCCAAACATGATTCACTTCTAGAAATTTTTTATGATGGCAGGGATGGGAGTGATGTTTTTAGAATCACCATAGCAGTATTGGCTTACCCCTCTAGTGGGGATGGGCAGTGGCGTTCATCGATGACTCTTCTGGGATTACCTCGAGCGGGGCTAGGTAGTGGCATTTGTCATTCTCTATTCTGAGATTACCCTCCAATGGAGTTAGGCATTGGTATTTTCTATTCTCTATTTAGGGATTACCCTCCAACGTATCACCCTTTAGTGTGGTTAGGCAGCGGTTTTCCTAAGAAATCCGTGGTGAGGCATGTTTTGACATTACGTTGGGCACATGAGTGAGAGGGGATATATTCCACTAAGAATTTTCCTTGTCATGTGGCCTAGAAAAACTGTGCGGGAAAGATAAACATTCCCAAATCATACAATATCAAGGTGTGGTGTTTGATCCCCTTTCACTTACAGTTTAGTGTAGACATGGGGAATTCTAGGGAATCGATGGTGTTTACTTCTGGGACTATTGGTGACTCTCTTTCTAGGATGAGTTGTGAGATGGATATCCCCTTACCCTCTCATTGTGTTTCTTTTACCTAACATTTATAAATTTACACCCTATTTCAGTACCCACTCCTTGTGTTCTAGCTACTCCCCTTCTAGAAGAGGCGAAGACGTGCAGGGTATTCAACATTATTTCTGTTTCAAGCTTCTCATGGTTCGATGAGTCTACTATCCCACTATATTTAGTGAAGACTCTATTATAATTTCCCCATATCACCATTTCAATCTTCTTGTGTTTAGATAAACATACTCTACTCTTTTTTTGGGTTGAGTTACACTCGTTTACTGAACTTTGTTTCATATGTTGTACTTCTTTTCCCCTTGTATCTCTTACTACTCCCCATATTTTTAGGGAACCCTACTGAGTATGTTTATACTCACCCATACATGGGATTTTCACGCATGTATCATGCCTTATTCAGATGATTTCTAGGTTTGATCATTATTCCAGAAGATCTTAGGGGAATGGGATCTTGGACCATGTGCGGTGGTCACCGCTGGGTTTACGGAGAAGGGATTCTTCAATATATTTACGTCCAATTTTCTATCAATTTGGGATACATTTTAGTTAGGCAAGTATTTTTACACTTTTTCATTTTATCTTACTTTACTGTATTTATAATATTTAGTGGTCCATGCATGTATGGTTTATTTTTATAGTTGGTTTCATATTTTACTTTTCCCCTCTGCACTTTGGCGTTGAGTTGGTTGTGTGTGTGTAGAGGTAATTATGAAAATGCCTCCATGAGTTTGTTGGGCCTTCGGTGCTAGTCACCACCACTGTCATATGGATGCGGACTTGGGGTATTCCCATCTTGATCCTTGGAATGGGTTGGTTCGGGACACATTCAAAATATCATAACTCCTTAATGGAGCATACAAATAAGACACTGTCATTGGAAATGTGGCCTTGACTTTAGTCAGTCTACCAAGACAAATTTCTTAACTTATTTGAAGTTTAGGCTCTTATATTTCCTAATTTGGACCAGTATAGGTTGATTGTGTTCCCATGGTCCTTTTCTCAAGAGTACTTTGTGACATTACGTCCACATCACTGGATTATAATCCCTTATAGAGGCAAAGTCTCGGATATAGTTGTGGTGTCCCTCTAGGAGACGGGAGTGAGATACTTTTTCATACCTAGTGGAGCTTGTGGAATCATCATGACCTCCTTGAGATGGGAATTTATCCTCCATCTAGCGGGTCATATTATTAGGGTTTGTGGAATCATTGGCATATTATCCCCTACATAGCAGGTTGGTCCAGATTAGGTTCATGGTGTCCCCCAATGGTTCTAGGCATGACCCCCTATTGATGTATCATAGTAGTCTCATGCAAGTATGTTCTCTTTGAATGGGTCCCAAATGAGATAGACCTCTTCGTCGAGTGTCTTTGATAAAATCATGGCTCGAGGACTGAGTTCTTCTAGAATGATCATTCTTTAAGAAAAATCATGTGGGTGGCAGTTGGTTATGATGACATGATGGTGTGGTGTCTTTTCTAAGTATATCTGGGTTCTATTTTAGTTTTTTATACATATATTATTATATCTTTTATTGATCTAACTATACTTGGTGCTTCATGTTTAGTATTATCAGGGTTTCCTACAGATTATTGTTATACTCACCCCGGTACAGGCTTTTCCCGCACTTGTCATGTCATGTATAGATGGATTCCCTTTTGATGGTGTCCTAAGAGGACCTGAAGTGGGTGGTGAGTAGCTAGAGATTGGAATACCTAGGTGTTTACTGGGAGAATATCTTGACGTAGTCCTCGCCCTTGGAGTAGGTTGGACTCTTTACAGTGTCAGTTGGACTTCTGTTACGGACTATTTATGGTGGGCTTGTATTTGGACTTATTTAATTTTCTTTTACTTCCTATTGTACTCTGGTTGTGTGATCTTAGTAGTACACTGGCATTCTATTGGGTTTTTACATTTAATCATTGTGTGTCTTTGAGATGTGTGTGTGTGTGTGCAGGTACTTTAGGAAAATACCTCCTATTTGTTGGAAATGCCTACCCGGTGTTAAAAAATTCAAGATAATTAGTTATAAGAATATAATATATGGTAAGATATATATTTTTATGGTTATTTATTTTATGTATAATAAAAATATATATATATATATATATTATAAGTTTATAATATGTATGAAAAAGAAAAGACTTGAGGTAAGTGTTTTATGTTACAATCACATTTCTTGTCGGGATTATTTATGATTAGGTTTTACATGATGAAATTTTATGATCTACCACTTAAAAAACTAAAAAAATATTATATTATTTTTTCTAGTGATTACATGTTTCCTTTATTTTTCATCACTTTAATAACTCAACACACTAAAAGTAATTTTGTAAGAAAAATTGACTTTATTTCTCTCTTCGATCAGAAACATTTTTCTCCCACATCAATGTTTTCTAGAACCGTTTTAAATAATGTTTTAAATATTCCCCAATGATTTGTTATGTTATTTTTACCCTGAATTTAATTTTTTTTAAAATTAAAATGAATATTCTAGTTTTATTTCATGTAATGTCCCAAAAATTCCATGTATTTTTTATTAAAATTATATAGGATTATTAATAGACTATACGCTCATATGAAACTTGATTCGAAGACCTGGAGAGCCCAGAATAGAATCTTGAACATTTTTTAGTTCATTTAAATAAATGTGTGAGCTGGTTTTCATAAAATTTAAACTGGTGCTCAGATCAATAATATGAGGGCTCTGTTGAACTCAAAACATTCGTATTTTCCTAAAAACTACCTAACATCGACTGGCGAGGTTCATCTAGAAAAGTTAATTTTCAGACCCTTTGGAAGAGAAATAAAATATATTAAAAAGTTATTTTATTTTATATTCCTCGCCATTGAGTAGGTCGAGTAGCAATGCGGTGCGGCAATGAGGCAGTGAAAAACCCCATTAATGAGGATCTTTAACTAAAGAATAACATAGATAATGTTTCATAAATGAAACAATGTAACGATGTGATGAAGCAGTGTAACAGAAATGTTGCGATGCATTTTTCATTTAATTAGGTAATGTGTTGGAGAAAATAGTGGGATGCCTAAGAATTATTCTAAAGAATCTACGGTGTATGATTTTCTCTCCAATGAAGAATTTTGGTGGATCATAAAGAAGCGATGATACCTTGGAGGAAGGATCTGGGACTGGAGTTTGACGAATGCCAACAGCTTCTAATGGATCGACACCATCAACAAACCTTCTCTAGGTAGGGGCTATTTTTTTAGTTTCCATGTTCATAAGTATAAAAAAATGAATGAAGATAAACCCACTAATAGGTTGATCCTCGAATAGCTTGTTCTTGAGGGAGGGTGATTATACTCAGGGTTTGCATTGGGGCTACCTTATTATTATAATCTTGAACCTCCACCTTTTTAAAACTCTAATGCAGAGGGTGTGGGCCAACATGAACAAGGCATGAGACCCTCCACATTTTTGCATTCTAGTGTGTTCTTCATGGTCGAACCTCCAAGTTAATGGAAATGAGATTTTGAGGATGTAGTTGGGAAGATGTCACCCCCATGGAGGCCGGGGGTGCAGACAACTCGAAGAACAGACCACTGGTGTGGACCCGGTGGTCCACGAAAGGCAATTCAAGTGTGCCAGTGACCGTCGAAATTGGTCTACAGTGACAACCATAGGAAGGTGGATGTACACCATGACGACGCACCAAGGTGACAACTACATCTGGCTCGGGCCACGGTAGTACTGTAGGAGCCACCGGAAGTGGGCTGATGGCTGGAAGACAGGACCCAGCCACCCTGCCACGTCGTATGGGGTTGACCATGGGTGTGAGACAAGGAAGCTGACATAGCAGGCCACTGTGCACTGAATCTGGACATGTGGTCATCCAGTTAGAGGAGAACTGGCATGCACCTGTGGGCCAGGCGGGAGTTGGGCTAGTCATTCCCATCGGGCTGGACCCGCCCAGTAGGCTGGACCAATGGCACAATGGGAGGGCTCAGGTCAGCGGACCTAGGTCAGGTCATTGGACCCAGGTCTGGTTGGTGGACCCTGGGTTAGGTTGGTTCAACCTGACCAGGATAGACTAGACCCAGATATGACTGGCCCCCTTTTCACAAATAAAGTTATATCTTTTAGACCAAGCATCTTATTGATGAGCCATTTGTGGTGTTGGAACCCTCGCGGAAAGATGGTTCTTTTGGAATACTCTAAGGAGGCTTTCATGGAAGTGGTAATGTGATGAATGGACTGAGTAATGTATTATCCTGGAATCAAGCATGCTACCTGTGGGAATTTTGCGAATGTCAGAGACTCAAAGACTACTGAGGAGAAAGTTCAAGCGATACGGTGTGGATTAGCTCCAAGCGACCCTATGTGGATCAGATACCAGAAAACCTATGTGGATCACCTATGAGCAACCATATGAGGATCAACTACTAGCGACCATGTGTGGACCAGCTGCTAGTGACCCTATGTGGATCAGCGCAAAGTGACCCTATGTGGATCAGCTTCAAGTGGCCTTTTGTGGACCAGATATTATATTCTAAGTGTGCAATGTCTAAGTGTTCAAAGGCTCTGTATGACCCAGAAGACCCATGATATTCATCAGGGATAAGTACCTCAGCAGTCCAAGGTCTTCAGTGTTGTGGCTAATGGTATTTCTTTCTATACTCAAGATTATACTTGTGTTAGTTGTCTTTATTAGTGATCATTCTTCACAATTTTTTTGGGGATTTATTTTTGGATTGATTTGTGGTCTTTCCATTGTGGTTTGGGGTCCCTAATAAGTATTTTTTACTCACCCTCGCACGGTCATTGTCCACGCGTGTTGTGTCTAGTGCAGATGACCGATGCCTTGATGGGGGACTCAGTGACCTAGGGCCCAGTGGTACCTATGAGATCAGGCATGTGGGGTGTACATATATGGCTTTTGGAAGCTACTCTGTACTTACCCATAATGTGGAGTTTTCATTGGACGAATCATCGGGGATCATTTTTACTTACCTTTTTCTAATTTGTATTTTCTTGGGTTTGTATTCAGTCTCATTTGACATACATCTTGTACCCTTACTTAGTGGTTGTTGAGTGGTGTACTTGTTTTATCTTTCCATTTTGAGGACATTGTTGTGTGTTTGTGCATATAGGTACTCACACAAATGCCTCCCACTTTTAGGTCGATGCCTTATGTGCTAGTCGCCAGCCCCTGGCCTTTGGGTGGTAGGATTGTTGGAGTCACGGCACGGGCACCAAGGGATGGGTCGTGACAAAGTGATATCAGAGGTGTTTGGTTCTACCTTAATGACCAAGAGTCTGTTGTTTTGTTTTTAGGAAAAAGAGGTAAATGTTTTGAGTTTGACTTTCAGATTTGGGGAGTCCAGTGTTGGTGTGGCGGCTGATGTAGCCATACACAAGGACACTGAATTCTGCTTTTCGGCTCTATACATGAAACCACTGCTTTCTTTCATCATATAGGAATTGAGTGTTTCCTCATGCCCTTCTTGAATTATAGTCAACTCACCAGGTGTAATCTATTGGCTGTGGTATATATTGATTTGTTTCAAGATTCCTCCACACTGACACCTGGCTAGGATTACGATGAGTGTCCATGAGTACAGATCACCTAGTGATGAGGTGTCAATTCAAGGACTCGTTCTAGAGATGGCCCTGCTGGGTGGTTCACCAGCATTACCACCACTCATTGATCAGAAATTACTACCTAAATTATAGGTAGAGTATGTACGTAGACTCATTGCCTTGTACTAGTTTCAGAGATAGAGACCTTCCAGGTTTAGAGGGAGAGATAGATCCTCAGGTCGCTGAGGACTGGTTGGAGGCGGTGACGCGAGTCTTTCTCTTAGTGAGGACGCCACTTGAAAAATGGCGATCTTAGCCACGCGCCTTCTTTAGGTCTCGACAAGGAGATGATGGAGCTTGACGATTTAGACTCGTGACGAGGAGACCCTCTCCTGGATTGACTTCCTGCGGATTTTCTGGGAGGATTTCTTCCCCATGACCTTTCTCTCAGTGTGTATACAGGAGCTACTTCACCTACATAAGGGTAGCATGTTATTGTCTTAGTACTTTACAAGGTTTGCAGACCTCTCCTGATACTCTATGGATATGGTACGAGACCCATTCATCAGAGCTCAGACCTTTTAGTGGGGACTACGAAAGGATATCAGGGAGATTAAGATTTCCCTCAGCATCCCTACTCAGGTTGGAGTTCTAGAATGAGCTCTACTAATAGAGATATTCCACATAGAGCGAGAATCAATGGTGGGAGTTACCACTAGGCGATAGGTGGCTGATTCATCCCTGGAAGGAAACCGATGGATGAAGCAGGGGTCCAAGTAGGCCAGGCCATCTAGAAGTTGACCCTAGGACACATGAT
Organism: Viscum album; assembly: GCA_963277665.1. NCBI lineage: Eukaryota > Viridiplantae > Streptophyta > Magnoliopsida > Santalales > Viscaceae > Viscum > Viscum album. The sequence goes on from OY728122.1 coordinate 1,782,878,050, forward strand.
TGGTGGTGCGAGGCCTCCAGGGTAGCGAGGGTCATTAGAGGATCCAATCATGCTATTTGTGCAGTGGGAAGGGACACATGGATCATGATTTCCTGACCCACCACACATATGATCAATGTATGATCGAGGGAACTTTGATGCAGAGATAGAGGTTCGAGTGAGATGTTCTGCAGGGAAGAAAATGCAGAAAATGAGCAGTTCAAGCTGACGGCGGTGGACAATGGTTTTTGGTACTATCACCACCAACCCTAGGTGGTCCACCATGACCTTAGAGAGAAGGCAGATGGGGTAGATCATAGCTTCAGACAGTGAAGCACTATGACCCCGGTGCTCTAGAGATGATTAGTGGTATGATCTATGTCTTCTCCACCCTAGATGAAGTTCTTATAGACATAGGATCCAGTAACTCTTTCCATTCCATGAACCTCATTCAGGGATAAAAGATTCTAGTGGAGGTGTTGGCTCAATCCTTATGATTAGATACTCATACTGGAGGGGATTAGATGATTACACACTAGTGTTGGCAGTGTTAGCTAACTCTTGGAGGCAAGAACTTTAGGTGGGATCTCCTAGTAGTGGTGTTGAGACCTTATGATGTCATATTGGATATGGATGTTTTATACATAGTTCAGGCTCAGATTTATTTTATTACACTACTGGAAATCCAATTTTTACCAACGCTTATATCCCAACGGTTTGATAAACCGTTGGGAATAGTTATGTATACCAACGGTTTTCTTAAAACTGTTGGTATAGAGGCTTTTATGAATAAATTTACCATCGGTTTGTAAAACCATTGGTATAGGCCTCAATTAAGAAACTTTTACCAACGGTTATACACTAACCGTTGGTATATGTTGGAATCTATACCACCTTTTACCAACGGTTTAAAGAAACCGTTGGTATAGGACTACATTCCCAACGGTTTTTAAAACCCGTTGGGAAAGTTTTCCCCTAAATCCAATTCGGGTGTCCAGTAGCCCATCCGCTCGATTGTAGTCCCCCTCTGCTCAACTGCAACCATAAATTGAATCTCTCTCGACGCACTCTCATTACCCAGTCTCTGAAACTCCATCCATACTCTTCAATCAAAAATATTTTTTGTTCTACACTTCAAATATGTAAGTTCTACCTCAATTATAATGTTCTTAATATATTTTTTAATTTTCTATTTTGATTTGACCTAAACGTCTGGGATGTTCCTATACAAAGACTCAGAAATGCGTTCCACTCATAGATCCATCTTAAATCAAAAAAAATTGTAGTTCTACACTCTAAATCTGTAAGTAATACCTTAGTTTTAATGTTTTGCATCTATTATTTTTGTTTTCTGTTTTAATTTGGTATAAACTAGGTTTGGTTGTTTATGGCATGCGGAGGTTAGTGATATTGAGGATGAATTGGATGTTGGTTGGGTGAAGGATTGGAATTGTGATGTTTTTTTGATTAAGTTTAGTTAATTTTAAATGAATTATTTGGGGATTTCCTCCCTTTAATAGATCCCCCACTCCTCATGGACCCTGTACACCCCCCCTCTTGGACCCTAGACAGTCCCCCCTCCTTGAACATGGATAGCCTAGCCCCCCTCTTTCTTGAAACTCAGACATCCCCCCTCCTGGACCCTGGAAAACCCCCCTCCACCCTCTTCCCAGGACCTTGTATAGTCCCCCTCCTTCCTGGACCCTACAAAGCCCCCCACCCTCCACCCTGGACCCTGGATAGCCTCCCTCCTCGATGGACCCTGGACAGCCCCCCCTCCTTCCGGGACCATGGAAAACCCCTTCTCCCCTTCTCCTTGACCCTGGACAGCCCCCACCTCCCTTCCTGGACCCTGGACAGCCCCCCACCCCTCCTCCAAGACCTTGTACATCCCCCTCATCCCCCTACTCAACCACCAAATACCCCCCACTTCAAAACTTTGACCACCAAACTTTGACATGCTGGATTTTCTCTAAAAATATAGATTTGATCCTCAAACCACCTCAATAATATCCTAAACAATGCTTATAATGTGGTTTTCACCACATACCATACAATTGTATTCCAAGTCACTAGTTTATCCTCCCTTGGCTATATTTTACAAAAAGCGTTCAACCTTAAGGATCCAAATAAAAATAAATTGATATAAGACATTTGATAATGGATTAGAATTTCAAATTGGGATCCAATGAGGAATATTTGAGATATTATGCATCATGTCCATGAGTAAATCCATTTTTATATATCTGATAAGTTATTTTTCAAAATTTTCACACATTAATTGTTTGAAAAAATGGGACAAACATTTATAAAGGTTCTAATATATAAAAATGAATCTATTTGTGGATGCAGCTTAACCAACAATGTCTAGCTTGTCTGCCTCTTCCATGATCATCGATGTGTACGTCCCGTCTACATCTGAACTCACACGACGGGTGACTCAGCATCTGGATGATGATGAGCGCCAAATTCTCTTACTTCCACACCAGATTCATGCCCTCTACGCTCCTAAAGTGATAAATCCCACTAAGCATCCCTATGAGCATGATGACACGACCACCAGTTCTTTTAAGAGGCATAGGAGTTCTGAGCTGATGGACCAAGATGATTGACTAGTGTCCATCCATCTGGAAGAAGATGTAAAACTTAGCGCTTCCTGGGAGGAAACCCATGTTCTAGAGTTTCATAGTTTTTGTTTTTTTTAATTTGTTTTAGGAAATAAACATGGCATGTATGCAACAATGTTTTAGCTACTTCTGATCTGTATGTGCACTTGTCATTACTCTGCATGACTGCTTCTATTTTTTCTGATCCTTGGTGTTATTTTTTATGAAATGATGTGGATATGTGTTGTCTATGTGTAGATTTTATAGGTACATAAGTATGTGCACTTTTCATTATTCCATTCTTTCAGTGCTTAGGCTGATGGTACGAGGGAGGTTTGTACCAGAGGTAGACGAGCATCTCCGCGTACCCGACTAGACCCTTCCCCTCTGACCAATCACATTCGGATTCTTTAGAAACTTAAGGGAAATGATCCATGGGTAAACTGTGACGTGTATATGTCAACTCCGCCTCAATAAAAGACACGGTGTAGCCAGGATCACGCAAACTGCCTCTCTTTTGTTCAAAATTGACTTATTTTTAAGTGAAATCAACAACTGACATATGGGAAACCGACCAAACAGCTTCGGATTGTGTTTAAACTTTAGGAAAACGATCCATGGGTCATATGTGACATTTAAAAGTCAACTCCGCCTCAATATGATGCGCGGTGTGGCCGGTATCACTCCAAGTGTATGTATTTTGTTTAAAATGGACAATATTTTACGTAAATATGTCAATCCAATAAAACAACCTTTTATTGGTTTTATACCTTTTCAAAATGATACATGAATCATATGTGTCATTTATGAGTCAACCTCGCCTCAATTAGAGGCTTGGTGTGGCCGATACCATTCAAAGTGCCTCTGTTTTGTTAAAAATGGACTTAATTTTACGTGAAATCAACAACTGACATACGGAAAACCGACCAAACGCCTTCGGATTCTGTTGAAACTTAAGGAAAATGATCTATGAGTGAAATTTGACGTGTATGAGTCATCTCCTCCTCGATACAAGGCTTGTTGTGGCCGTCACCACTCAAAATGCCTCTGTTTTGTTAAAAATGGACTTAATTTTAAGTGAAATCAACAACTGACATACGGTAAACCGAACAAACGCATTCGGATTCTATTGATACTATAGGAAAAAAATCCATGGGTCATATGTGACGTGTATGAGTCAACCCCACCTCAATCCAAGGTGTGGTGTGGACTGTACTAATCAAAATGTCTCTTTTTTGTTCAAAATGACTTTAATTTTAAGTGAAAACAACAACTGGCATACAGAAAACTGACCAAATGCAATCCAAATCTGTTGAAACTTTAGGAAAATGATCCATGGGTCATATGTGATGTGTACTAGGAAACTCCGCCCCAATCCAAGGAAAGGTGTGGCTGGAACCACCCAAATTGTCCCTCTTTTGTTTAAAATGGACAATATTTTACGTACATACGCCAAACCGATCAAACAGATTCTGATTGTGTTAATACTTTTGAAAAATGATCCATGACTCATATGTGATGTTTATGAGTCAACCCCGTCTCAATTAGAGGCCCGGTGTGGCCGACACCACTCAAAGTCCTTCTGTTTTGTTAAAAATGGACTTAATTTTAAGTGAAATCAACAACTGACATACGGCAAACTGACCAAACGCATTCAGATTATATTGAAACTTAAATAAAATGATGTATGAGTAAAATTTGATGTGTACGAGTAAACCCTGCCTCAATACGAGGCTCGGTGTGGCTGAAACCACTCAAAATGCCTCTGTTTTGTTAAAAATGGACTTAATTTTAAGTGAAATCAACAACTGACATACGGTAAACCGACCAAACGCATTAATATTCTATTGATACTACAGGAAAAAGATCCATGGGTCATATGTAACGTGTACGAGTCAACCCTGCCTTAATCTGAGGCGCGGTGTGGACGGTACCATTCAAAATGTCTCTCTTTTGTTCAAAATGAATTTAATTTTAAGTGAAAACAACAACTGGCATACGAAAAACTGACCAAATGCATTCCGAATCTATTGAAACTTTTGGAAAACGATCCATGGGTCATATGTGACGTGTAAGAGTCAGCCCCGCCTCAATCTGATTCGCGGTGTGGCCGGAACGACCCAAACTATCCCTCTTTTGTTTAAAATGGACAATATTTTACGTACATACGTCAAACCGATCAAACGGCTTCTGATTGTGTTGATAATATTGAACAATGATCCATGACTCATATTTAATGTGTACGAGTCAAACCCGCCTCAATTCGAGACCCGGTGTGGCCGACACCACTCAAAGTTCCTCTGTTTTGTTAAAAATGGACCTAATTTTAAGTGAAATCAACAACTAACATACGGTAAACCAACCAAACACATTCAGATTCTATTTATACTACAGGAAAATGATCCATGGGTCATATGTGACGTGTAAGAGTCAACCCCACCTTAATCTGAGGTGTGGTGTGTATGGTACAATTCAAAATGTCTCTCTTTTGTTCAAAATGTCTTTAATTTTAAGTGAAAACAACAACTCGCATACGAAAAACTGACCAAATGCGTTCTGAATCTGTTGAAACTTTAGGAAAAAGATCCATGGGTCATATGTGACGTGTAAAAGTCAACCCTGCCTCAATACGAGGCGCAGTGTGGCCGGAACCACCCAAATTGTCCCTCTTTTGTTTAAAATAGACAATATTTTACGTACATACGTCAAACTGATCAAACGGCTTCTGATTGTGTTGATACTTTTGCACAATGATCCATGACTCATATGTGATGGGTATGAGTCAACTCCAGCTCAATCTGAGGCCCAGTGTGGCCGACACCACTCAAAGTACCTCTGTTTTGTTAAAAATGGACTTAATTTTATTTGAAATCAACAACTGACATACGACAAACCGACCAAACGCATTCAGATTCTATTGAAACATAAGTAAAATGATCCATGGGTCAAATGTGATGTTTACGAGTCAACTTAGCCTCAATATGTGGCACGGTGTGGCCGGGACCACTCAAACTCCCTCTCTTTTGTTCAAAATGGACTTATTTTTAAGTGAAATCAACAACTGACATACGGGAAACCGACCAAATGCCTTAGGATTGTATTGAAACTTTATGAAAACGATCCATGGGTTATATTTGATGTTTAAGAGTCAACCTCAGCTCAATCTGAAGTGCGGTGTGGCCGGTATCACTCCAAGTGTATGTATTTTGTTTATAATGGACAATATTTTACGTACATACGCCAAACCAATCAAAGGGCTTCTGATTGTGTTGATACTTTTGAACAATGATTAATGACTCATATTTGATGTGTATGAGTCAACACCTCCTCAATCCAAGGCCCAGTGTGGCCGACACCACTCAAAGTGCCTCTATTTTGTTAAAAATGAACTTAATTTTAAGTGAAATCAACAACTGACATACGGGAAACCAACCAAACGCATTCAGATTCTGTTGAAACTTAAGGAAAATGATCCATGGGTCAAATGTGATGTGTACGAGTCAACTTCTCCTCTATCTAAGGCATGGTGTGGCCAAGACCACTCAAACTTCCTCTCTTTTGTTCAAAATGGACTTATTTTTAAGTGAAATCAACAACTAATAGACGGGAAACTGACCAAACGCCTTCGGATTGTGTTCACACTTTAGGAAAATGATCCATGGGTTATATGTGATGTGTACGAGTCAACCATGGATCAATACGAAGCACTGTTTGGCCGATATCACTCCATGCGTATGTATTTTGTTTAAAATGGACAATATTTTACGTATGTGCGCCAAACCGATCAAACTGCTTCTGATTATGTTGATAGTTTTTCAAAACGATCCATGTCTCATATGTGACATTTTCGAGTCAACCCCGCCTCAATTAGAGGCCCGGTGTGGCCGACACCACTCAAGGTTCCTCTGTTTTGTTAAAAAATGGACTTAATTTTAAGTGAAATCAACAACTGACATACGACAAACTGACCAAACACATTCGAATTCTGTTTAAACTTAAGGACAACGATCCTTGAGTCAAATGTGATGTGAACGGACAGCCCTGGACAACCCCGCCCCTTCTGGACCCTGGAATTCCCCCCCACCATCCTCCTTGGACCCCGGACAGCCCCCTGGACATGAATAACATTTTCCTTTTGTACCACTGTGTATGTAAGTAAATGAGACTCGTATGCCTTATGTATAATTATATTACAATTTGATTAAATTTTATACCTCATGGATGATATGTAAATGTAGGCATGTTGATTTCACATGCCTTTTTTTATTTCTTTGATCATGCAATGTTATTTGGGATTATTCCATTTTTGTATGTCTTGAACTATATGAATGACTTGGTAATCTTATTAGCTCATGCTCAACAAATGCATGTGATGATATTCTATAATTTGAATACAAATCCTTTTTGCACATTCTCCATGACCCCCATACTCGCTCCCTAGAAATCACCCCCCCCCCTCTTCCTGGACAACCCCCTCCCCTCTCTGGACATCCCCCCACATCACATTCAATGAAAGTCATGCATCACTCTAGATGATGCACAAATATTAACCACATTGTTAATTCACTTTATCACACATACCCCTCATGCACCAATTTATATCATAATCATCACCTTTTTGAGTAAGAAAAAATTGATATGTGTGAACCCAACAAATTGAAATAGGTTAATTGGAAGAGTTGTTGTCATGTGAAGATTGAAATGGGGAATTATAGTACATGGCATGGTTGGAAGAGTGATGTTTTTATGTGTTTTTTGTGTTATTTCCAATGTTTTTTGTGGTGTTTGAAGTCTATTTGTAGATGTTATTTGTGATGTTTTTTATGTAGGTCTATCAAGTGGAGGCAGCTATATGTCGGCTGCTGGTTTTTTGTGAAAATACCCAATACCAACGGTTTAGAACCGTTGGTATACTTTGAGAATATATGAATATATACCAACGGTTTATCTAAACAGTTGGTAAAAAGCTATACCAATGGTTTTGAACCGTTGGTATAAGCTCAAAAATATGAATTTCCCAACGGTTTTAAACTGTTGGTAAATCCTTTTACCAACGGTTTAGAGGAACCATTTAGGAAATTAAAACTTTCACCGCCTTTTACCAATGGTTTTCCTTAAACCGTTGGTAAAGGTCTTTCCCAACGCCTTACTTCCCTACGGTTTGGGAAACTGTTGGTATATCTTATACCAACGGTTTTCCAGCCTATACCAATGGTTCAAAACCGTTGGTATTATCTATATTTCCAGTAGTGTTAGGCGTAGATTGTGGTGTGCCTACGAGGATGGGACCAGGTTCTTCTACACCAAAGAGAAGGGAACTCTTGCAGTATAGGACATACAATCTTAGAGGAGGTTCTTGATGATATCTCACTAGTTGGATAGCATCACCCTTTGTGTGGTGGATGAGAAGAGCCCTCACTTTCCTATAGTGGTGGAAGAGTATGAAGAATTTTTTCATGAGGATGTTCTCGGGATACTTCCTCATAGAGAGGTAGACATCTGCATCAACATATACCCCATGATGGCAGTGATATGAATATAAGTATATCAGATGGACCCTATAGAGCTCCGTGAGTTGAGGGTATAGATGGAGGACCTATATGAGAAGGGCTTCGTGAGGCCCTACATTTCACTATGGGCAGCCCCGGTGTGGATTTCCAACAAGGAAGATGGAAGATTGAGGATATGCGTTGACTTTCGGTGCCTGAACCAGGTGACCATGAAGAAAAAGTATCTACTGCTGAGGATTGATGACCTCTTCGACCAGCTGAAGGGAGTGAGGCGGTTCTCAAATATAGACCTCAGATCAAGTTATCACCAGCTTCGGTTATGGGATGAGGTTGTATCAAAGATAATCTTCAAATGTCGGTATAAACACTACAAGTTCTTGGTGATTCCCTTAGATGTGAAAAATGTCCCAAAAGTTTTCATGGGAATCCTGAGTAGAATCTTATAGCCTTACCTCAATCATTTCATTGTGGTCTTCATTGATGACATCTTGGTGTACTCAGCATCAGAAGAGGATCACGCTACACACCTGCAGATAGTCCTTGAGACACTCTGAGAGTACCAACTTTATGTGAATCTCTCGATGTTCTAGTTTTGGATTCGGGAGGTCCACTTTATGGGAAACATTATCTCAAAGGATTGAGTTGCAGTGGATCCTATAAAGATAGAGGTAGTTCTCTCTTTGGAGCCACCTAAGATCGTGGCTGAGGTGTGTAGTTTCTTGAAGTTTTTTGGATACTACCAGAGGTTAGTTCCTAACTTTTATTGAGTAGAAACAAACTTATAATATTTTACAAATAAGGTACAGATCTTTATGTGTATGGATAAGTTCCTGTAGAGTTTTCAAGAGCTGAGGCAGAGACTGAAAAGTGCCCCCATCATGAGACTACTAGAGGAGGGCATTGGGTATATAGTTTTCTCTGATGCATCAAGGATCAGACTGGGTTGTTTCCTGATGCAGGAGTGAGAATTAATTATCTACGGTTCATGATAGTTGATTCATCATGAGTAGAACTATGTGACCCATGACCTAGATCTAGAATTAGTGGTATTTGTATTGAACATTGGGTGAAACTACTTGGTGGGTGAATGTTTTACCGTCTAATCAGACCCCAAGAGTCTCAGGTATATCTTCTCCCAGAATGACCTGAACTTGAGATAGCCATGATGGATGGAGTTTCTCCTGGACTATGAATTCCAGATATTCTATACTCCTAGGAAGTGGAATGTGGTAGTAGACACACTCCGCAGGAGGAAAGTTTTGCAGCTGCTGAGTGAGGCGATAGAGCAGCTAGCTACGATACAGATATCCTTCATGGATGATGATGGGGAAGCTTACCATCCATCGATGATTCTCACTCCCCCCACTCTTATAGCTATTTCAAGAGGAAAGTCTTTTGGATGTTGACTGTGAGGCCCAACAATCTCAGTTATCCTCAAGACAATCCCTTAATAGATTTTTTATAGGTAGGGAGCACATCAACCTTTTTAGAAGGCACATTGTAGTACCAGTGGCATTGCGAGAGGAGATTTTGAGGGATTTCCCTACCTCCCTATTTTCAGTACATACTGGATTGGTGAAGATGTACCAGGATCTCCGATATTAGTACTAGTGTCCAGAGATAAAGAAAGTGGTAGCCGAGTTCATTTCATGGTGCCTCACTTGTCAGCTAGTGAAGGCTGAGGCTTACGTTCCAGTAGTCTTGGCACAACCACTTGAGGTACCGGAGTGGAAATGGGATGGTATCACCATGGAAATTGTGATGGTATTACCACTCACATCCAAGGTACATGATTCTATCTAGGTGATCATCAACTAACCCACCATGTCATCTCACATTCTAACCATCGGCTAGAAGGGATCAGTAGAGATATCGGGGTGCCTTTACATACAAGAGATGGTGCGGCTTCACAAGGTGCCCTCGATGATCGTCTTAGACCGTGATGCTTTCTTTACATCCTGTCTTGTGAAGGGATTATAGTAGGTGTTCATAACATAGCTACATTTGATCACAGCCTTTCATCCACAAACATATGGTCTGATGGAGGAGACCATACAAACCTTTGAGAGTATGCTATGTGTTTGCGTCCTTGATTTTGGTCATATTTGGAAGGACCACCTGCCATTGGTGGAGTTTGCATAAAACAACAAATATCACTCCTCCATTATCATTTTACCATTTGAGGCTTTGTATGGGAATCCATTTATATCACCTCTATGCTAGATAGACCTCGGGGAGTCAGCACTCATGGGTCTAGAGTTAGTACATGCTACCACTGAGAAGGTGAAAATCATCTGGGAGTGGATGAGAACTACACATAGCTGACATAAATCTTATGCTGATAGGATATGGAGGCCCTTGGAGTTCAAGGAGGGTGACCATGTGTTCCTTCATGTCTCACCCCAATGGGGATTTCAAATATTTGGTTAGGGTGGCAAGTTATCTCTAAGGTTCATCAGACCTTTCCAGATTCTGACCATAGTTGGTGAGGTGTTGTACCAAGTAGTTCTCCACCCACAGATTCAATGGGTGCATAATGTTTTTGATGTGTTGCAACTAAAGAGGTATGTACATGATCTATCACACGTCATAGACTTGGGAGAGCTATACATTGACATGGGGAGACATTTCCTGAGTTCCCAGTGGAGATAGTGGATTGATAGGAGAGGGTCCTTCATGAATGGTTGATTCATATGGTGCATGTTTGGTGGATTCATAGGAACCTCCAAGAGAGAACATGGGATAAGGAGGCTCAGATTCATGCTCATAACCCCGATTTGATTATTTATCCTTGGTTTGGCTTATGGGGATGTAAAACCCTAAAAGGGAGGAGTAATGTAAAGTCAGGGATATTCCATGTAATTTTTTAAAAAAATATATGGGATTATTGCGAGACCATACACTCATATGAAACTTGATTACATGGCCTGGAAGGCCTGGAATAAAATTTTTAACTTTTTTCAGCTCATTTAAATAAACAAGCCGATAGGTTTTTCGTACTTTTAAATCAGTGCTCAGATAAAAAATTTGAGGGCACTATTGAACTCTAAATGTTGGGATTCGCCTATAAAGGACCTAACATTGACCGGCGAGGGTCAACCAGAAAAGATAACTTTCATACCTCTCGGAAGAGATAAAATAAATTGAAAAGATGTTTTATTTTATTTTCCACGCTGTTGAGTAGGCCGAGTAGCACTGCATTGTGACAACGAGGCAACAAGAAACCCCATTAATGAGGCTCTTTAACTAAATCATATCAGAGCCACTATTTCATAAATAAAACAGCATAATGACATGATGAATAAGCATAATATAAATGATGTGATGTTTTTACCTTCTAATTAGATAACGAGTTGGAGAAAATATTGTGAGGCCTTAGAATTTCTCTGACAAATATACGGAGAAGGATTTTCTCTCTAACAAAGAATGTTGGTGGATCAGAAAGTAGTGATGATGCCTTGGAGGAAGGATCTGGGACCGGAGGTCAATGAACACCAATAGCTTCAAACAGATCAACACCAACAATGACCCCTATCTTTGTAGGGGTTAATTTTGTTTTGATTTTCCCTATTCTTAATTCTAACACAATGAGCATGGATCAACCCACAAAGAATTTGATCTGCGGATCACTTTTTCTTGAAGGAGAGTGATTATACATAGGGTTTTCATTGGTGTTACCTTGTTGTTATAATCATGAACCTATCTGTTGTTTTAAACTCCAACGTAGAGGCTATGAGCTGACATGAACAAGGCTTGAGCCCCTCCACCTTTGTACATTCTTGTGAGTTCTTTGTGGTCGAACCTCTAAGTTGATAGAAATGAGTTTTAGAGGCCATAGTAGGTAAGATGGAACCCCATAGAGGTTGTAGGAAAAAACGACTCAAAGAACTGACCACCAAAGAGGACTCAGTGATCTAAAGGGGGGTGTGGTAGGAGTCGTCGATAGCGGGCTGACGGCTGGTGGACAGGTACCGACCACCCATTTGCATCGGACAGGGTGGCCTGCACCACGTGGGCCATGACAACCCACTAGTAAATGGTCTAGTTGGACTACATGTGGGAGACAAGGAATCCAGAATATCCATCCACCATGTTCTAAAGCCGTACGTGCGAGTATCCCTTTGGAGGGGACCAGCCTGAACCAGTGGGCTAGGCCGGAGGTGGTCTGGACCCGACCTATAGGACCCGCACAATAGTCTAGGTCAGATCCAGACATGGTCGGACCTGAGACAGGTCGACGGACATGGGTCCGGTTTGTGGACCCGGGATGGGGCGTTTCGGGTCGATCCGACTAGGATGGACCAGACTAAGACATAGTTGGCCCCTTGTTCACAAAAAAAAGTAATATATTTCATACATGCCATCTGATTGAAAAGCCTTTTGCGGCGTTGTAATCCTCATGAAAAGAAGGTTCTTTTAGAATACTCTAAAGAGGATTTGAAGTAAGTTTAAATGAAACTAATGGATTGAGGAGTGGATTCTCCCAGAATCAATTGTGTTGCGTGCGGGAATCCTACAGCTGGCTGAAACCTGAAGACTGATAATGAGTGGGTTCAAGAAACCCTGTGTAGATCAACTATAAGTGACCATATGTGGATCAGCTACAAGAAACCCTATATTTATCAGCTACCAGAGACTCTGTGTAGATCAGCTAACAACAACCCTATTTGGATCAATGACAAGGGACCCTAAGTGGATCAGCTAACAGCGACCCTCTGTGGATCAGCTCCAAACGGCCCTATGTGGATCAGCTACAAGTGGTCTTGTGCAGACCTACTGTGATGAATTAAGTTGGAAGTGGATCCGTGTGACCTAGAATACCCACAATACTCCTCAGGGATGAGTACCTCATCATTCCAAGGTGTTCAGTGGTTCAAATAATGGTCTTTCTTTATATACTCTAGATTATACCTCTATGATACGTCTTACTTAGTGATCCTGCTTCGTGGTTTGCTTTGTATATTACTTTGTGGACTTTCCTTTATGGTTTTGATCCCCTACTGAGTGCTTTGTTACTCACCCCTGCATGGGCTTTGCCTGAACATGTTGTGTCTAGTGCAGGAGACTGATGCCTTGATGGAGGACTTGGTGGCCTAGGACCCAGTAATGCCCAGTGAGATCTGGTAGGTGGGGCATACTTCTATAGCTTATGGAAACTACTATGTACTTACCCATCATGTGATATTTTCAGCAGATGACTCATCAGGGATCTTTTTTACTTTCCAATTTTCACTTTTCTTTTTGTGGTTTTGTATTCTGGCCCATTTTGACCTAGATATTGTACCCTTATCAGTGGTTTTTTAGTGTAATTCATGTCTTATCTTTCCAATTTTGGAATCTGTGTGTGTGCGTATAGGTACTCAGGAAAATTCATACCACTTGTAAGTTAACGCCTTCAGTTCTAGTCACTAACCCCTGGCCTTTGGTAGGAAGGTTTGGTGGAGTCACGACACTGGCCCCAAGGTATGGGTCTTGACCTTCCAAATGTGGTCTTTTTTGACTTTTTTTATAAACGTATGAATAGATTTTTTTCTTTAATCATATACATCATGAATATAATTTCCCAATATCATGACCACTTTGTAATTTAATGATTCCATTATAAGTTTCCAATATTGATTTCAAGGAACATTTTTTCCATATTAATTAGGAAATTTTTATATTTTAGTAAATTGATTTCAAAGGGAAAATAACATTTTCCTCAAGAAATATTCTAATTAATCTTTCTAATGAATTATTCATCTAAGATGAAATCCTTTTATGTTACTTATTCTTTACTAGGGATATAATAAAATGATATTATCCTTATTCATTCTCTATTATTTTTATGATTATGATGATAGGATTTTCATGAAACTCATTCCTTTTCCACAATTTGTGTTGTTTTGATTTGATGAAATGCATATGAAACCCATTTATTTTTCAAGGGTTATTCCATGATGAAATATATATGGAACCCATTTAATTTTCATTGGTTATGATATAATGAATTTTATATTATATTTTTTGAACACAACTATTTGATTTACATTATATTATGGGTGGTCCTATAATTATATATGCCTCTAATTCATTAGTTAAAGATAGATATATCATGAGATAAAATAGAACTATATGGGGAGTGAACCTTGTTTACTAAGGGGATCAATCCACTATGATATTCATGAGAGTGAACCTTGACTACTATGATGTAATGGGAAGTGAACCAAATCCACTATAATAGTCTTGATAGTGAACCGTGACAACTAAGAAAATGATTTTCTATGCTTATTTGTATGCTAGAAATCTATGTTTTATTCCAATTTTATTATCTTAGGGATAATTTACTTTGATTCCTTTAGGATTCATATCTTATGAACTGCCAGTATTAATTCCACAACTCAATATTGTGATATTTGAGGTGAAGGGTATGTTTTTAAAAATTTAATCTCATGTTCTCAAACCCATGTGCCTATTATATATTTATTTTGTCATTGATGTCTCTCTTGTTTACCCTTAATGAGCATCTAATCTCACACCTTATTATGTTTCCTTTTCCCAGGTTATGAAGAATGTTATTAGGTATGATAGTCTAAGAATGGTGTTAGTTATGAAGAACTAAGTGGGAGATGATGTAGATATCTTAATAACATGTTTTCTATGTATCCAAATTTCAAAAGGAACTAGAATTATATGATTCAAGAATATATCAAAATTTTATATAATGAATATCCTTCTAATAAGATGTAATATTTATATATGAAAAGTATGGGTTACTATAGTTAGTATAAGAGAAATGTTTATTGAACATTTGGAAACTATGTTGATAAAACATTAGTAAATGACCTTAGAATAATCTTATGTCTAGGATAATTTCATCAGTTATGATAAAGAAAGAAGTGTGATTTTTCTAGAAAAACATCCTTGTATGGATAATATATGTCGATATGGTTTTAACATAGATGCAACTAGTGTAATAATCTTAAAAAGAGATGGTTGATTATATCTCGTACATTATTTTGGGGCATTGTGAGTGTTCTCATACTATATAGCTGGTTTTACACTCTCAAAAGATATTCTTGGGTTTATTCCCATTTTTTTATTAACCAATATGATATATTCTAATAGATGATAACCAAGGATGGACTAGGTTATACCTATGGTGTCATAAATTGAAAAGAATTTATTAGGTTCTAGATATCCTATGAATGTTTCTCTATGATTATATGATTTCTCACTATGAATATTATTGCCTACATTTTACTTTTGGGTTTTATTAAATGGATGGAACCAAGAAAAATTGTGAAAACACTAAATGAGACTAAAAATGGAATGATTTTTCATATTAGCAACCAATTGGAACGTGAGATAGAATGTGAAACCTTGTTATTTTTTAAAAATAATTTATCTCATTATATGATTAAAAATATCATCTTAGGTTAGTTTCCTGACACACCTAATAATATAAAAAAGGAGTTTCATGAATACCATGGATGTAAGAATATTTAGTTTCCTACGTGTCTAGTATGTTGGAAGAAGAACCCAATTAAATGTCTTAATGGAGCGAGAAGATGTTTTGGGTGTGCAAAATAATAACATAGAGAAATATATTTTCGTGGAAAAAGTAAAAAATTTGTTTAAATAGATGGAAATGAATAATTATTTCCCTAATGTATCATTAACGGTTTAATTCATTAAATGTGGATAATATAGGAATTATGTAAATTAATTCCCAATGTTGAAATCTAAACAAGAGGATCAAAAGGTTTTTATGAGTAAATTTTTTACTTTTTATGATAAATAGAATATGAATGATGCGCGAAAGGAAGGAAGAAGTAAGGAATAAGATGATGAATCATAGTTAATGGTTTAATAAGGTAGGCGAATTATTGAAGATTTTATATATTGGAATTTTATATTTATAATGTAGATTTTTTATTGTATTCTCATTATAACAGTCATTAAATAATTAATGGTTGTTCTATTGTAGTTTTTCTTTTTAAGGATATGGAAGGATATGTCGAATGGTACTGATGACCTAGAAAAGTGAATTTCTATTAAAAAGATATTTTATTTTATAAATGATAAAACTTAATATGTGACCAATGTGTATATAATACTCTTTAGTAGTGATAAATATTATATTGATAAACTAAATGAGATATGTTGATGACCTGGGAATTGATTACTGATTTGATGCAAAGTGGTTTATATTAACATTGAGGGATTTTACAATGTTTTTAGATTTATAAAAAATTTATAATCTATTATTTCATTTATGAAATGAGGAGAGAGTTAAATTTTCGAATAATGTATATTTTTATTATAAGATTATGGTAATTCATATTGTTATTAACTTTTTGGAAAATATATAATCAATTTATTCACATATTTATTATGTGAAATTTAGAGCTACTTTATATTTTTTGGGGATTAATGCTTCGTTTATTTTGTAAAATTTGTGATATGTTTTATAGATTATTTTATATTTTTGGATTTGGTTATACATATTTTGGAATTTTTTATGGTTAACATCTTATGAAATGGTTTAAATTGAACTTTGGTTATTAATATTGAGGCTAAATTATGATTTATCATATTGGATAGTTTATGTTTATAATTTTGACTTTGGTAAATATCTAGAGATGTGGGGAAGGACTTGTTATCCTTTTTTCATCTTATGATCCATTAAAATTTAATTTTAGTTCTTTAGATATGAAAAAACAATCTTTAGTATTCATTTCATAGAGTAATAGATGAAGTGTAAATTGATCAAATCACAACCAAATGATGAAATTGTTCTTATGATGTGGAAAGAAATCATGTAAGTATATTTTCTTAAATTAATAATCAGGATAGTACAATAATCCAAAAAATTTAGGAAAAGGATCTTGAAATATAATTTTCTTCTTTTACATTAATTTTCAACTAAACGATGGTCTTTTCAACCATTAGATATTTATGGTTTTTTGTCATTAACTTTCTCAGAACCTCCTTCTCTATCACTCTATATTAGTTATTTGGTGTTATGTTTCTCATCTATGTCCATATTTTCAATTCTCACTAATTTTCTCCTATTTGGAAACCAAGTTTTTTGTTATTATATAAAACCTCTATATTTCCCTTTCGCCCATTTTAAGATTATGTTTTATTAACCCTTTTTATGATGTCGTTTCTTCATAAATGAATTTTCAATTATCAAACCGTTGATTTATGAAAAAAAATGTTCAAGTTTTGAGGATGAAATTTATTAAAGGGGGATAATGTAACATCTCTGGATTTTAAAATAATATTATGTTTGATAACATATAAGTCACAAAAAAGAGATATTAAACAAACTATGAAATATTATTATTTAAATATGAAAGTTATAACCTAGACATTTAATTGGTGGGTATGAATATAAATAACAACATTATGATATTTGTATATATAAATATCCTTATAAATTAAAATTTATTTATTAATTCATAGGAAATAAGCATTTACTTTTTATAGAGGTTATATAATTATTAAAAAATACATTTCTTTAAAAAAGATTTTTATTAATTTTGTGAGAAAATATTCTATTTTCTGTTTTCAAATTTTAGAAAATTAATTTTATAAAATGAAATTATTTTGTAAAATCATCATATTAAAATTATATTTGGGTGACTTTTTGGTATCTTTATGAAAAGATTAATTTTCTTGTGAAAAGTGAAAAATATTATTTTTTATTGAAAACTATACTGTTGTTCAAAATATGTAAAGAGTTCCTTTATAATGGTATTAATGTATCAATGTTTTTATTATATAATAAATAATCAAATTAATATAATTGTAATGAATTTTATTGTTGAATATGTTATAAAAACAAATTTATACTAAAATGGTATTTTTTAGAAAAATTATTTTCTGTTTATTTTTTTTGTTTTTACCTAGAATTAAGATTTTACACTTATTTAAATTTAATATTTAAAAATTGATACCATATTAGGATTCATATTGTTCCATTTTTTTAAATATTTCTATTTTCTATGGTCAATATTAATAGTAACCATAGTAAATTTTATCACCACGGTAATGGTAAATCAGGTTAACCTAGTTTAAAACTAAATGTAATGGTCACTATTTTTCATATTATTTATAATTGGATGAATTTAATTCTATACATAACATTTTTTTATTGAAATTTAATTATTTGGTTCACACATTTTCAAAAAAATGGCATATAAAATATTAAGCAATGAAAAATAAAAAAAATGTTACTCTCTAATGTTTAAATATCTATTATGTATTCACATAGGGATAAAATCATGATATGAATAAATATTAAGGTTTATTTTAATACTAATTTAATTATTTTCATGATGGAAATTTATTTATAATTTTTATTAATTATTTAATTACCATAAATTTTTACACAACACGATATAGTATTTGTTCAATTAATAAAAAAATAAAATAAATAATTTTAAAAATATTAAAAGATATAAATTTTGGGAGAGTTCATGTTTTCCAAAATTTTAATATATAAATATAATGTATTTTTGTTTTTAACTAATTATATTAAAATTCATTCTTTTTCGTGTTGTCTAGTGTCTAATTAAATGAAGGGTGTCAAAACTGATAAAAATGATATTTTATGAACATAATATGTTATTAAATAATTTAAAAATCTTAAAAATCTTGATATAAGACAAGTAGGATAATATATAGTCTAATATTTCATCACATTGAAATTTATGACCCAATTTTCACCTTATATATAAAATTATATCTTTTCATGAGTGAAAAAAGGTGTTATCGTGATAAAGGATAAATATGGTAACTAAGGGGATAAACCAAAAATAAGTTTTAAAAACCCACATAAACTGATCAAAATTTTATTAGTTAAAGTTATTTAAATCCCATAATACCTTATATTTTAATCTCTATCCATTTTTATGCATTTTGATAGAGAATATATTTATGTTATTTTAATGATTTATGAAATTCCAAGAGTGCACCTCTCCCCACTTATAAAAGGGAACCCTTTTCTCTTATTTATACCACTTTGAGCCTTCTAATAAGGGAAAAAATGAAAATATTTCTTATCAAATTACCTATACAAGAATTATTTTCGTTTTTATTCTTAAAATACCAATCTTGTGATCTTTAAGTGGGGATCTAAAGGAGTTATTTTAAATAAGATTTAATCACCTTAACAGATCACTTTCCTTTTTTACTTATTCTCTTGCCTCCTCTAAATATGTGGTATTTATCATAAAATAATAAATTAATTAATATAAATATAATTTTATTATTATTATTATTATGAAACCACAATAACCCCCCCCCCCCTCTTTTCCATTAAATGGGAACTGAAAGTATCACTCAAGCGTATATACTACTTACCATCTCCATGTAGCGATATAATTCATTTTCCATCACCAAATTTTATGTATATTTATTCTGATGATTTTAAAATATATATATATATATATATATGATATTTATGACATAATTTTTCTTCTATGAATATAATGTCATATCTACCTTCTTACCTTCCATCCTATTCGAAAACGATATATTCTCTTCTGCGTACCTGCAGACTACCACCTCCAAGAAGCGATGTGATTAATTTTTCACTTCTGGTTTACATAGAAGATAATACGGATATATTTTATTACTATATATGATGTATATTATATAATAATAATTATATAATGGTGAATTATTATTTACATCCATTTCTTCTTATTTATCAAAAAAGTGAAAACAATGTTCATGTGTACGGTCGTCATACTGCCTCCATGAATAGTGAGGTTTGTTTTTCTATATATAAATTTAACGGCTAACTATATATATTTAAAATGAATATATAATATATTAATATCTTTTAAAAAAAATTCATATGATTTAACCATGACCAAAGTGTAAATACCATGACTTTCAAACTGAAACATGCATAAAAAGTGAAACTATTATCTCCCATAATAATGATTTTAATAAATAATTATTAACAAATTGGTGATAAGATGTTATAATAAAATCATATATGGTATTATATATTTTATTAACATATATTAGTAAATTTATGATAAATATAAATTTATTATATATGATTTGTAATGAGTATTAAGAAACAAAATACTTGAGGTAAGGGTTTAATTTTACAATCTCATGGTTTATAGGGATTTTTTATGATTAAGTTTCCAATGATGAAACTCCATGATATACCTCCAAAGAAACTAAATATTTTTCTTCCCATCTATTTATTTATTAAGAGTTCATTTTTTTGATCACTTTCCTCAATTTAATAACTCAAGAGACCAAAACAATTGTTTTAAGAAAAACCAAATTTATTTCTCTCTTCTATCGAAAAACCATTTCCTTCCATATCCAAGTATTCTAAAAATGTTTTTAATAATATTTTTAATATTACCCTATAATTTTTTAAATAAATTTTTATCGATGATTGAATTTTTTAAAAATGGGTTAAAATTAATCTTCCTATCTTTTTTGAAATGATGTACTTTTTTACAAAGGTAAGAAAGGAATGTTTAATTTTAACTTTTACGGCTTGAACAGAGTTTATTTATTTCATGATCACTTAATAATTTGAACCTTCCTTTAAAAATTGTATATTCTTTTAGAAAAAAATTACGTTATATTTTGGAATTCTTATATTTTGAATAAGTGATTTCAATGTGAAAAGAGTATTTTCCTCAATAAAAATTCCACGTGATATTTTAAAGTAATTTTCATTTATGATGACATCCTTTGATGTTACTAATGATTTACAAGGGATATAATCCAATGATACAATCTTTATTATTTATTCAGATGGTTTATGATTATTACAACAAGATGTTTGTGAAACTCGTTCCCTTTCCATGAACAATTCTTTGATGAATTTTTTATATGTTTATAAAATTCATTTCTTTTAATCGAGGTTTTCCATGATGAAATGTTTATAAAATCAATTTCTTTTTCATGGTTTATGATATGTTGAATATTTTAGGATCTTATGGAAAACATCTATATGATTTTAATTTTGTGATAGGTGGGCCCAAAATTATATACACCTCAAATTCATTGGGTAACGATAGATATCTCAATAGATAAACATGACTAGAATATGGAGTTAAAACAGTTCAATAATGGAATCTATCAACTATAATAGGCTAGGGTGTGAAAATTTACTATAATGATAGAATGGGGAGTGAACCCAATCTACTAAGATCGTCTAGGAAGTTATCCTTGACTTCTAAATACATTATTTTATATTCTTATGTGTGTGAAAAAATCAATATGTTCTGACAATGATATGATCTCATGGATCATTTTATTTTTTTCATTTATGATTCATATATTATAAAAAACCATAATTTATACCTTTGATCTAGATTATGCTCATTGATATTCAAGCTATGATTTTCAAATTTTAACATAATGTTCTCATACCCTTATTTTTATGATATATTTATGTGATCATTGATGACTCACATGTATACATTTTTTGATCATCTAAGCTCACCATTTATTTTGTTTTCAATCCCCATGTTATGAATATATGTTTATGGTAAGATATATCTATGAAGGGTGACAATTATGAAGAACTATGTGAGAGACAATGTGCATATCTTCTGAAAAACAATTATGGTTCTATGTTTAAAAATCAAGTAGACCTATTTTATCTTTGCATGGATTTTAATTTTATATAATGAATATTAATATAATAATATGTAATATTTATGTTTGAAAATTATGGATTGTTATATAGAGGCCAAAGAAACCACTAAAAACCTGAGTCTCCTGAAAACATGATTGATTGAGAATTCATGGTAAATTATCACCATGTTTTGAAAATACTCAATGCCTTTCTAAGAATCATAATAAAAAAACAAAATCCCAAAATACTACCAAAATCATCATTATAAAACAATTATGAAAATATCTTCACAAAAAACCATAACTCCTAGTTTCAAAAATGAAAGCATTTCTTGAGAATGAGTTTTTCATATAATAATATTTTCACATCCACTATATAAATAAAGTATAATTTTAAGTACCCCAACTAAAAATAATCCATATTTAAATTTTAGAAAATTCATATTTTAATTAAAATTCCTTTTAAAACATTATATACTATTTTTAAGATTAATTTATTTTTCTTAAAAAAGAAAATACATTTTATTTATTTTCAAAAAACCCTCCCTTTTGAATTAAAACCCATATTTTAACATTTAAAACTTAATTAACATTTAAAACAACATCATTCTTTCCCAATTCAAATAAAAAAATACTAAAATAATATCCAAAAATCACCTAAAATAATTCTCAAATACAAAATAACTTAAAAAATGAAACTTCAAAGGGATATTGTTTTTGTGTGACTTTTCCATAAACTTTGATGGGTCACGGGCTACCCACATGATCTCTGTAGAGAGTTACAAAAACCCATGATTATGGGATACACATGGGTTTTCCAACCAAGTGAGAAACTATTTATCCATATTCCACTCTCATTATTACCCAAAAAAACACATAAAACACCCATGGAAATCAAAATGATTTCAATTCAAGTCAAAATTCCTTTAAGGAATCCAAATAAATATCAAATTCAAAAATAAAATGTCAACTTCCCCTAGAAAATCATGTTTCTTCAGGAGATATGGTGAATAAGAACCTATTTATGACCAACCTACTATGTCTCAATGACCATATCTCTCATCTACTAGACTTCCCAAATAATAAAGGTGTATCTGGAGCCTTGGCCCTCTTAGGAACCTGGACTATGATACCATTTTGATACGAACCAACCATACTTTTCCATCCATCAGTTACCTAATCTGGACCGTGGAAATTCCAAAGGGTTATTTTAGATCCCCATCAACTGGTTATAAGAAAAAGGTAATTTAAAACTATAGAGACCATATATTTTCTTACATGACTATTACATAATTTGAAAGATAGAAAACATAAAAATTTTACAATCCAGGATCCAAAGGTTTATTATCTTGGGAAAATTAGGACTATACATCACTAATACATAATAAAACATACAAATTAATTTAAAATATTCTTTTTTATCCTTTTAAAGTTCATGATCTCCTTAGTACATATAGTCACCTAAGGATATAAATTAAAGAAAGGGATGAGCTAAAATCCCAATAATAGGATGAATACGGGACATGAATTAATATAACAAGAGTGGCAATAATAATCATCATAATAATATAGTCATAGGATAATAATAAACCTCATAAGGGAAATAATGGATAAATGCAATGAATGTGGACATTTATGAAAATGAAACATTGTGTCACAATGGACAAATCCCACACATAGTTGTGAACAATGATAACATCATGTTCATGCGGAACATATGTCCATAATCATAACATCATCATTGTGAAAAAATATATTTTTATGTTAACACATATTACACATTATCTCATTATATACATCACATTACCCAATTCGTTGGAGGGATATATAATTTTGATCCCACCCATCGCATCATAATATTTACATAATCATGCATTCCACATGGAACGTGTAACAATCATAATCATGAAATAAATTTTGTAAAGGAATGGGTTTTATAAATATTTAATAAATAATTCATTCATAGTTAATATTTTGGGATTTCCAATTAAAAATTATAGATCATGCTTTGCAAATAAAAGATCATTTTTCTTCAGATAAGAAACAACACATGAAGAGTCGAATTTTTTTTAAAAGAAGATTTCCTTTGGAAAATATTTGTATTGGTCATAAAACCAAGTAGGAAACATGTGTATCCTCTAAAAGAAAAGTTAAGAATAGTGAAATAATATTTGTGTAACATTATATGGGTATCTATACTAATGGTGTCATGAAAGAAGGATAACCCCAATAAATGGAGTTGGGTTTGAGAATCCCATTACATTATGTTTGAATGCATTTTTCACTTGCACTTAATATATTGGATAATCAAGTTAGATTATTTAATTACAAAATAAATAACCTATTCAAAATGTGTTTAATTTATTATAATTTTATTATGTTTTTTAATATCTATTAGTATTATTTATAGTGTTCAATTTAACCATTCTAGGAGCATTCGTTTTCATGGTTTTTTTGATAGGTTCGCTTGTATATAATTATGGAAGTTCTTTTAAATTGAGAATAATTATCCATAATTGAATTGAATTTTTATTAATGGAATTATAGGAGTATAAATTTTCTTATATATTATTTGGTTTCGGTTATGAGGATGATTTATTTAGAAAAATATTGATGATAAATGATTATTTTATTTTGGCGGTTTTTGTGACCACCACAAACTAGTTTCATTTTATTTTTTATTGTGTATATAATTTAGTCCCAGAAAATTAAACAAGTTATAATATACATATTAATATTTTTTCCCATAATAATTATTGAATGACCAGCCATAAAGGCATTAATTAAAATTAAATCTCATCATCTATAAAGGCAGTGAACTGACATATTACATATGTGGTTTTAAATTTTTGATTAAAAGGAGAAGAGAATAAATTTGATGATGGATATTCAAATAAATCAATAAAATTAATATATATATGTGATAATATATTTATCGTGATAATTTGGATAGGGGAGGTGAGGATAGGATAGAATAATAAAATAAATTAGAAGAGGAGGATCAATGATTTTACCTCTTAAATGTTTTCTCCTTGAGAAGCACATTAAAGAACATGGGTTTGGTCTTTTTTAAGACCAATATCTCTAGAATGTGTGTAATTGTCTTAGTAAGGTAATTTCAAGAATTTTTATGACATAAAAGTATTATAATGTGTGAGGATAAGGGGTGGTGAGGGGTGTTATTTATAGGGGGAGTAGAGAGGAATTGTTTCTTAATATATTAATTAGTTTATTATTTTGGCTCAAGACTATCAATATTGTTCATTCCTATAACTAAATAAATTAAATAATTATGGTAAGTTCCTGATAATGAGTGTATATATCATCCATACATCATAGATGACTAAAAAAATATGTTTTTATCTTATACCATAAATTTCCATATCTCACAATTCCCAAAAAAATCACATTTTTTAGAAAGTACCAAAAATTTACACTAAACATTATTAAATGTGTAAATTTAAAAAATGGATATTATTATTTTAAAATAATTTTATAAATATGAGGAATTTAATTTTCAAATAAAATCATCATTTATTCAAAAAATATCTATTTTAATATTATAATCGATTTTATGGCCCTTCGAAAAATTAATTATGGCCTCACAAAATTATCTTATAATTATTGTACAACATAATATTAATTTATGAATCTATTTTATAGAAATAAATTTTCTATTAAATCATTATATTAATTGTAAAATTGGAAATAAACATTTATTTTTTACAAAAAAACCAACACTTAATTTATTATTTTTAAAACATTTATTTACTTATCCGATGATATAATTTTATAATATTTTCATTTATATGATACATAAATTTTATTTATAATTTCTTAGGTTAGGTTACTATTCTAAAGGCCATATTACTATTATTAATGGTCATATTAATATTCCAATGGCCTCGTAATTATTCCAACAGTATAAGTTCCCTAATTAATATAAATTCCTCTTATTTCATTTATTCTTACTTACCATATATAATACCTCAAGGTTATATATATTCATCTTAAAAATATATATTATATTATTAAAATTATATTTTATTTCTATATCTTTGTTCATGAGTATAGTCTTTATAGTGGTTTGAGAATATCTAAATTTTCCTATTCTTATTATGTTATTTTTAATTTGGTGTCCCGCTATAACATTTGGCATTCTTATTGATTTTTTATTTATAATAAATAATTTATAATTTATGATAATTATATTTTTTTTGGTTTTTCAAGGTGATGTGTGTGTATTCTAAAATAATTATAAGAAGGGAAATTCTATTGAAAAAATTTTAGGTTGTTTAATTTCTACACCCTTATGAAATTTCATCCGTGAAATTTTCTTTTACATATTATGGTGAAAATGGGTGAGGTTATATCTCCTTCAATTCCTACTTTGATTTCCATTTATCCTCTTAATACTTATAGTTTCTCCATAGAAACATGAACAAGTGAGTGGTCTTGTTATGTAGAACCTTGTCTCTGCAATCCAAAATCTTCACTGACTTCTCCTCATAAGAGGGAACGTTTTCCAGTTGTACCACCTATGAGTTCAATACATGTGAGGGATATGGTATGTGTTTCTATATGAGGGATATGTGGAATATATCATGCACTTTCGACATGGTTGGTGGACGTTCAGGTCAACATGCTACTACTCCTATGCGATCAAGGATCTCAAAGGGGTCAATGTAAATTAGGCTAAGCTTCCCTTTCATTCAAAACCGCGTGACTTTCCATGGTGACATTCAAAGGAAAAAAATTTCTCCTAATTAAAACTTAGAATAAATTTGATGGTTGTTAGCATAACCCTTCTACCAAATCTGATTAACTTTAATATCTAGTTATATGTATTGAACCTTCATAGTCATATATTTCACAAGATCAAGTCCAAGTAGCTATTGTTCTCCAACATCATCTCAATAATATGAAGTTCTATATCAATTCCCATACAGATCTTTATATGGATCCATTTGAATACTTGAGCTAAATATATTATTGTATAAGAACTAAAATAATGGGAGATAATGATCCCATCCTCCTTTGTATTCCATTGACAAGACTCTTAACATATCCTCAAGCATCTGAATAGTCCTTTCAAATTGGCCATAATTTTGGGTGTGATATTCCATGTTGAAATTCAATTCAGTAATAAAATAATGTTGAGGACCCCTCAAAAAATTTTATGTGAACCTTGGATAACAATTAGATACAATTAAAATTGGAACCCAATTCAACCTCACCACTTCCTTCACCTATATCATGAAATGTAGTTCCAGTAAAAAATCATCTTGAATAGTGATGAAGTGGGATGTCTTGCTGAGTCAATCCACCACAAACCATATATGGTTTTTTACTTTTGATGTCTTTGGGAGACCAGTTCAGAAGTCCATAGTGGTATTCTTCCATTTACATGTGGGTATTGGAAATTTTTTCATTATACCTTGGGAAATATGTCTCTCTTTTTTAACTTACTAACATACTAAATATATTGAGTTATACTCTAAAATATTCTTCTTCATGTTGTCCCACTATAATTTCTCTCGAATATCATAGTATATCATGGTACTTCTGAGATGGATTGAGAAAGCTGAGCAATTTGAATTATCCAATATCTCTTTTATCTTAGGAGATGAAGGAACACAAATCCTCTTTCCAAACAGAATGACACCATAAGAATCGATGTGGAACACATGTATCTTCCCTTCCTTTTTGTCTTCCACTTTATTTTTTCTCCAGACCATCTCTTACTGGCTTCTTGATATTCGCTTAGATATATGGTTGAGAAATAATTTGGGAAAGGTAGGATGTATTCCCTGCCAATATGATTAAAAAATCTATCCTTTCCAAATCCATGAAGATGGTATATATCTCAATTTGCATCATAGAAAATCTAGTAGGTTATTTTATAATAAGATAATCATCAACCTTGTTCACCTTTCTTGAATGGTATTGATTATAGAAATGATAGTCCTTGATTATCTCTAACCATATTCTTTGATGCATGTTTAGTTCCTTATTTTTGAAAATATAAATTAGACTCTTGTGATTTGTATATATGTCACACTTCTCACATTATAAGTAGGGACACTTGATTTTCATGGAAAATATCACAATTGATAGCTCTAGATCATTCGTCGAGTAGTTCTTCCCTTTAATTTTTAATTATCATGAGGCATATCCTATCACATTATAATTATTCATGAGAACACAACCAAATATTTTATTTGAATAATCATTTTTCATCACAAAACCTTCTCCACTTGTTGGTAGTGTTACCACAGGTGTTGTGATTAGCCTCTTCTTGATCTCCTTAAATCTTTCCTTGCATGTTTCCATTCAAACATACATTAACCATTTTTGTGTTAACGTAGTTAGTGGGCTAGACAATCATGATAAATTTCTCACAAAACATTGGTAGTACCTTACTAATATAATAAAATAATGTATTTCCATGACCATAGTGGGTCTTTTATATTCTTAAATTGCCTTTGTTTTTGAATTTTCTACAAAACATCCCTTATTTGTGATCACGCGTCCCTAGAATCCATCATGCCGCATCCAAAAGTAAAAATTAATAAACATGGAATGGAATTTATCCTTCCTTAATTTCACCATCACAATTCATATATATTATTCATGGTCCTCCTTTATCTTGGAGTAAATGAGAATATCATCGATAAACACTACCAAACTTTTTCAAGGTAGTATCTAAAGATTCTATTCATTAAATCCATTAATATTTCAGGGAAATTAGTTTGTTTAACGTGAATCACCAGGAACTCATAATACATATACCTTATACAGAAATAATTTTTATTAATATCTTCCTTCTTCACCTTTAATTGATGATATTGAGAATTATGAGCCACCTTTGAGCTCCACATAGTTGATGAAAAAGAGGTAAATCCTTGGAAGAAGATAATTTTTCATGATGGTGGTCTTATTAAGCTCCTGTTAATCGATACACAGCTACATTGATATATCATTTTTCTTTATAAAGAGTATTTACACAACCCAAGTTAATGCACTATGGTGTATTAACCCATTATCCACATTCTCTTATAGTTAATTCCTTAACTCCTCAAGTTCAATAGGGTCCATCCTATATAGGAATTTTGAGATAATAGTGGCTCTAGAAATAAGTTCAATTGGGAACTTTGCCTCATGATCTTAGGGAATTCCAGGTAACTATTCGGTAAATAAATTGTTATATTCACTTATAATGGAAATTTCATTAAATTCAATGCTTTACTTTGACTAAACCATTAGTGAAATTTTTGATTCTTCCCAGGGTATCATCACCCACATCGTTGAGTGATTTTTCAATGTAGCTTAATGATATTCTTACATTTTTAAGGAGAATGTTATGGTTTGGAAAATGAATAATTATTTACTTTGGAAGAAAATTGATTTATTCTCTATATAACAAGATCCAATCCATTCCCAGTACAATGTCAAATTGAACCAACATATGTATTATGAGATTCACTCAAAGAAACTTCCCACATACACCAATATGGGAATTTTCCAACACATGGGTTGCAATGATCACATCACTATTAATTTTTATGGATATCTATACTTAAAGGTATCAGGGATACGATTCAATAGTTCTAGAAAAAAATAATGATATAATGAAATGTGTAGAACTATAATCAAATAAGGATTTTTCAATTATTATTTTAATAGTAAGTGCACCTTATATGAATTCATTTTCTTTATCCGCTTATGGAGTAGTAGTGGAATAATATTTCCCTTGATCTTTGGATTTGGAAGCTATAGATATTGATTTCCCTCATGGACTCTATGTTTAGTTCACTAGATTATGTAGTTCCCTTTATCCCTATAATTGAGGCCTTAAACCATCAATGGTTAATTAGTTTGTTTCCTCCTTTCCTCTATCATGTTTGTCATCTTCTTCATGTCTATTCAGAATTCATGAGATTTATGGCCTTTATTCCCACACTTGATGAATTTTTTCATTCCATTGATGTAGTTCCAAGGTGATAGTTCCCAAATTTTTGACACGTGAGTAGTTGGAACCTCTTTCCCCCTTTTTCATTAGATCTTATAGGTTAAAACTCAATATTTTGTTTCTTATTTTCATAGCTAGGGGATAATTCTAAAAAATCGATCTCCACTTTGAAATCACATTGAACCACTTCTTTATAACTCTCTATGTCTCTAATAGCTATATTCATTCAAATGTGTGATTTTAAACCAATAAATAATATATTTATTTTTCTATCATTATTTATAACAAAACCCAAATTTTTTCTTAAAAGCCTTGTAATGTTTTATTTGTAATCTATGACATATTCACCTTCTATTTTCATCATCTCTCTAAATTCTCTCTACATATTTGTACAAAGGGTTTGAGGTAACTACATGTTTCGAAATATTTTCTTATAGAATTATTACTCCTTCTCTTATATTTCATCCTTTTACATGGTGTTATTTGTCAATTAACACCATTTATCATCTTCTCCATCTAAAAGATAAACATCTAAAGTCACCCTCTCCTCAGAATAGTGCAGTATGAAAAGATATTATCCATTGATTTAACCCACTCTAACACAACATGTGTATTGGAATTTACACCAAATTTTAGTGGTCGTTGCACATAAAGTACTCAATGGCCAGTTTCTCCATCTTAGGTGAAGTCCCACATTCTGCATTGATCAGGTTATTATTCATATAGACATATGGGTAAGCATTTCCATGAAGTCTTTAACTCTGGCTACTAAGTAATTATGGATTTCATTCAGGAAATAATTTTGTTTTCCGTAAAATGGGTTATTTTCTTTGTTTCTCCAAGTTCCCACCATTTAAAAAAATAGAAAATGGATGAACAAAATTTAATTCAACAGTGCATGAATGACTAATTTATTATTATGAGCAATTAACTCTAAAGGTATATCTTAATGGATCCCAATGTTTAGAAATTTTATAAAACAAATCGTGTTATATGTTTACATATACTTTTTCTTATCCTAAAGGGTTTTCACTAACGTTTTTAATCCTATTTACCAAGTTAACTGTTGGAAAAAAATACATCAAGGCATCATTGAAGCATTTTTTAGGTGATTGTGTTTGTTGAAAAAGTGGGCATCTGTTGCATTTATTGACAAAGAAGACCATGGTGTTCAAATTTTTGAAAAAGGAGGGTTTTCATGGTGAGTTGTAGAGTTAAAGGGATGTTTTTTAAAATCCATGATTGATTGAAGAACCTCATGAAACGAGTGGATGATATGGAGGCAGTAAAAAAAGAGAAGATACAAGGTGGCATCATTTTTGAGTGTCTGCCAAATTTTTGGGCATCTAAATCAACAAATGGAGAAAAGTGTTTTTGCAAAAGGGACTTACGTGCCAATTTCATGGAGACTTTGAAGGTTGTGTTACATATATTTTTCAAGATCATAAGATCAAAATATGGAAAAGGAAAGAGAGGCGCCCAAGCTTTGGTTTCTGCGTGCATGGTGACTACGGTGACAGAGGCTAAGGTGGCTGGACTTATGCACCGAGTGGAGACATGAGCATGGTGCTCTTGGTGCCCAAAATTCCTATAAATAGAGGTCTAACACTCCTCATATTCCTACAAAGAACAACACTTAGAGAAAGTTTGATCTACAATCGCGTAGCTGGTTTGGGCCTTCAAGTGGTGGTTTGGTCGCGCAAGTATAAATATATATAGAAGTTGCACGTTTGTTGATAGTTTCATGCTAATATTGGTTTGGGAGTAAAATGGTGTGGGTCACCTAAGTTCTGAGTTGGTTAAGGGAGTTTTTCACAAGTGTTTAGGTGACACTTGTGCACCAGGCTTATAGAAGCACGCCAGTTGATAGTTGTGCCCCAATATTGGTTTGGTCATAAAAGGTTGTGAGTAACCCAAGTTCTGAGTGGGAAAAGGGAGTGTCATGCATGTAGTTTGTTGAAACTGGCATGCCAGGAATAGAGAAGTGTGCTAGGCATAAAGAAGCATGCCAGTCATTCTAGGTTTGCATTAAGGTTGGAATATTTCTTTATACCCTCAAATTAAGGTTGTATTCATGAGTGGATGAAAGTGGAACTTCAACATATCATCTACATACATATGAAGATGTGTTCATTTGTGATAATTAAGAGAACTATAGGTCTATAAACTGTGATTGGATCCTTTCTATATCAGGGAGCAAAAGAAGAGGAAAAAGGTGATCCTTTCGACCGGTAGTGATGTAGAGAGAGAGAGAAATAGGGAGTGACCCTTGGGAAAGTAGTGAGTTAACCCGAAAAACTATAAAGATAGGGATCCTAGGCATAGATATGGTCCAGGACAAACATTTTAAATTGGCAATGAGATTTAGTGTATTGGGTACAACGGAACATCAACGTTGTATGATCCTTGTATATAGCCTAGTTAGGGTGAACCAGGTAAAAAACTCTATGTATTCCGGCTTGCTTCCCTATATTCCATTCAAAGCATCATCACCAGATAAAGAAGGAAATAATATTGTCTAAATAATCATATAATTACAAAAAAAGTTACCCTTAAAACAAAGAGGTCAAGATCTAGTGGGGTGGGAATAATAAGTTACTAAATAATATCCATACCCTGGTTCACCCCCCCCCCCTCAGGGTATCTAGGCCCCTTTTGGACCTAAAAATTAGTATCATAGGGAAGGTTTATTTTATCAGATTTCTTTGCTCTGACTCAGTTCAGTCAATTATTAAAGTTATAGATTCAGTCTACTTTTATCTTGGTGTGTCATGGAAAATGGGAGAAATTAAAAGAAGAAGCAGAAGTCTTGTCAAATTTCTCAGTGTGGAAGTGTAAATATAAAGAGTGTGATTCAGTTGAAGGAATATAGTAGTGAATAGAATAATTATTTGGATAAATCATACACTGAAAATACTTACTCATTCAATGATGTTGAAGTAATGAAAGAAGAACCTGATATTCCAAGTGATGTTGGAACTAAATATGATGAAAAAACTCTCGGAAGGTGAAAAGTGGAAGTTTTCCATGAAAAAAAAGGAATTGGATCATAAGTTGGATAAAGAGATTAAATCTAAAGATATTCGGATCCAAGAAATGGAAAATGAGGTTGACAAGCTAAGAGGATTAAATCAAAGGCTTATTGATGTGGCCATTGATTTGAGGGAGAAGAATGATTCTCAAGCTGAAGAACTGCAAAAGTTGTCTATAAAAAGAGAAAATCTCAAAGTGGATGCCAAGGCAAATAATCTTAACTCAGATGAAATTCATAATCTAAATTCCAAAAATGATTATCTTAATACATAGTTATCTGAACTAATTTAGAATAATCAAATACTACAAAAAATATAATGCATCCTACTCTGATTATGTTGCTCAATAAAAATTGAAAATAAATGAGAAAAGTGATGTGGAAGATAAGATCACACGAGAACTGGAAGATGAGATGAGTAGAAGGATAGATCATAGAATAGAACTCAATGCTCAAATTGAATCAAGAGATAAGAAGATTTCGCAACTGGAGGAAGAGATAGAATCAGTCAAGAAGGAAATGGAGAAATGAAATGAAAATGGAAAGCCTAAGTTGAAGGATGCACTACACTTAGTATTTTGTTGTCCTTCGGCAGGTGATGATAAAATGAAAAGAAAGTATGATATTTCTGAGGATAATCAATAACATATTTTCTCATCTCAAAGACCACATAGTATGGGAAATTCTGGAATTTGATATTATTATCCCCCTTCAATGCATTATATGAAGAGATCATTGAAGATTTTTAGAGATAATAAAAAAAATTTAGGTGCTGAAGATAGACCTAAAAATGTTGTTAGATGAAGTAATGATAATATGTGCTATTTTTGTGGAAGTAATGTTCATACATAAATCTTTTGTTTTGAGGATCAAGAGTACATTTCATATTGTGAAGATAGAAATTTTACTAAATATGAGAATAAGAAGAAGCATCATGAAAAGTATGAAAGGAACACCTCTAAGAAGAAATAATTCATCAGATGCTATTAGTTTGGAAGAATGTGACAGACTATGAGCATGTGTTAGGAAGCTCAAGAGCTCAATATTAGAAGAAGAACTCAAGTTTCATCAACTACTCAGTTGAGAAATGATGAAATAAGGTATGGCTTTGATGGAATATGTTATATATGTTCGGATCATGGGCATTTGGAAAGACATTGCAGCTAGAAGAAAACGATAAAGGAAAAGGAACCTAGAATGAGATTCTCAACTCTGGTGATGTATAACGAGAAATATAACATTGGAATTCAAATTGGTAAGTTGAAAAACAGTTTTACTACCTCAGGGGAATCAAATGGAGCTGTATAATAGGTTTATTATTCACCTTCTCTGGAAAACTGATAATAGCTCCCTTGGAGTGAATGTGAACTAACCTGGAAGATTAAGGGGAGATCTAATATAGTTTTGAGTAAGAGGAATGTAAAATCAGTGGATATATCAACCCCAAAAAGTAAGGGTAACATGATTCAAACAAACGATAACTGAAAAATGAATAAATAATGTCTTAGAAAATCCACATCTCATACCACATACCAAGAAATGAAGAAAAGTGGAAAGATTTATACATAGAGAAGGAATCAAGGGAAGTGGAATATTAGTGGGACATCAAAGAAGGAAATGTATACCAGTGGGTTTGAACCCCAAAGTGTGAGAAAGGCCAATCCTAAAAAAAATTGAATATCAGAAAAAGACTCAGCATGTTGGCAATGAATGTTTAATCATATGGCCAGATAATTTGAAGTTGTCTAGATAGTTGCAGCAGGAGAGGAAGGAGTGCGATGCTCTACAATAATGAATAAAAGGTTGGCCCATCATGATCAACCACAATCCTCATCTTGATGATTCCTAAAGAACCCCCTCTCCCTATATATACAAATGTTGTTAACTGATGAATCAAGTGTTCTAGGTTCAATGGGAGATACAATCCAAGGGTAGGCGACATCAAAAGATGAAAAGTGGTGATGTGATTGGATCCATAATGCCAACTAATTCAAATAAGTTAGTAGAGATGAAGAAGGAATCAGGTATAATTCCATGAAAGGAGTTAATGTTATATGGCTTCTTGAGACAGGAGAAGGAAAATAATTGTGGGTCAAAACATTGGTCCCAACAACAAAAAGAGTTGCACAACAAAGGGGGAGATTTCTATATCCTAGTCAGATGAAATATCTCAATGGGATATAAAGGATGAATGTTTATGTTGAAGAAAGATGATTAGGGGATAATAAACATCACTCATCTATGAGAGAATTTAAAAAAAAATTTCAACAAGAACCTCAGAAATATTGTTGAATGAAATGATGTCTCTGAACAATTACACAGTGAAAAATTTTATATTGAATGTAGTGAATTGGTAAGAGACTCAGGGGCAGTATAAGTGGAAAATTATAACTGCAAATAAGATACTGATAATGGATCTAAGGAAGTCAAATCTATATCAGCATGAAAGTCAAAGAGCCAAGATGAAATTGACTTGAAAGGTATGATTGGTAATCAAACAGTGCTAGTGCAGACATGGAAGATGAGGACTCAACAAAAAGCATTGTACTTATCATAGGTAGAGTCACTACTAGAAAACTAACCTTTACCAACGGTTTGGAACCGTTGGTATAGGCCTCCAAACCGTTGGTATAGCCTATACCA
Organism: Viscum album; assembly: GCA_963277665.1. NCBI lineage: Eukaryota > Viridiplantae > Streptophyta > Magnoliopsida > Santalales > Viscaceae > Viscum > Viscum album. The sequence goes on from OY728122.1 coordinate 1,782,913,405, forward strand.
ACGGTTTGGAGAACCGTAGCCAAGTAAGCCGTTGGGATAGGTATATACCAACGGTTTTCTAAAAACCGTTGGTATAGACCTATGCCAACGGTTTTGGAAACCGTTGGTATAGGTAATATGAAATCTATACCAACGGTAATGGAACCGTTGGTATATAAATTCCAAAAATAAAACATCCACTGGGATTTGATCCCAGGACCCCATTTTTATCATTGAACGACTCATCCACTAACCTAACATGACTTTTGTGATCAAAATTACATAAATATATATATGTATTCTCATAAATATTTTAAATTTTGATTTATATAATGTTCTCGGTACGAAGGTCCGATAAAAAATGAAAGTACCTATACCAACGGTTGTTAAAACCGTTGGTATAGACCTATACCAATGGTTTTAAGAACCTTTGGTATAGGTCTTTGGTTGAGATTTTCATTCTGTGGAGGATGTTGAATTTTGGCCCACTTTTCCCAACGGTTTGGCCAAACCGTTGGGAAAAGTGGCCAATTTAGGGACCTTTCACAATGGTTTGGCCAAACCGTTGGGAAAGGGGACCTATACCAACGGTTTTTGCAAACCGTTGGTATAGAAGCGTTGGGAAAGATCTAATTTCCATTAGTGAGTCTAATTGGTTTAATGAAGCAGCAAAAGAAGATAATTGGGTTCATTCTATGAATAAATATCTTGACCAAATTAAGAAGTATTAGATGTGGGATATTTTTTTGAGGCCCGCATATAAGAATGTCATGGGAAATAAATGGGTCTATCTCAAAAATATGAATGAATATGTCACAATGATTTGAAACAAATCATGAATAGTGTGAAAACGATACTATTGGATAGAGGGAGTAGATGTATCTGAGACATTTTCACTGGTTGCAAGGCTAGTGATAATCAGATTATTGCTAGCCATTATAGTGAAAAGAAAGATCAAAGTGTTCCAGATTGATGTCAAATCTTCATTCTTGAATGGGGTTCTGGATAAAGAAGTTTATATCAAGAATACATATGTTTTTCTCATTTATGAGGCTGAGAAAAAGGTTTTTTAGCTGAAGAAGGCATTATATGGGATAAAAAATGCACCAAGAGCATGTGACTCAAGGCTTGATCAGTATTTGAAGAAGCTTGGTTTCCAGCGTGGTGGATTTGATTACAATCTATATTTAAACAATGAAAATAATAAAAGGATGATGGTGCTATTTTATGTCGATGAAATAATATTTGGAATATTAAATGAAGTTCAGTGCAGATAGTTTTCCAAATTCATGTAAAGTGAGTTTGAAATGTCAATGATTGGAGAGATAACATTTTTACATGGTTTACAAGTAAAAAAACGAAGGAATGGAACATTTATCTCTCAATTAAAATATGCCAAGGAGGTTTTAAGGGGATTTTGGATGGAAAATTCCAAGTAAATAAAGACTATTGTTGCTACCTGGATGAATCTGGAAAAATATAATGAAGGGAAGGCGATTAATATCACAGAATGCAGGCACATTATTAGATATTTACTCTACCTAATAGTTAAAATACTTGATACTGTTTTTTCCACATGCCAAAAAGCATGAAATAAAATCCATCCCAAATAAATCCACATGATTTCAGTGAAAATAATACTTCAATATATCAAAGGAACTATGGATTTCAGTTAGATGCATAATGAAAAATCTCAGATGGAGCTACTGGGATATACATATGTAGATTGGTCCAGTTCAGCAAATGACATGAAATCAACATCAGGAGGTTATTTCTATCTTGGTGGATTGTGTATTTCTTGTCTAAAAGAGAATCAATATTGCATTTCATTAAGCACTGTAGAAGCTGAGTATATTGCGGCCACTCCTGCATGCACATAGTTATTATGTATGAAACATTAAATTCATGATATGGGAGTTGAAGTGAAGTACCTGATTAGAATCTAGCGTGATAACTCAAGTGCTATAAATATTACCAAAAATATCATACATCACTCATAGAGAAATCACATTGATATAAAGTGTCATTTTATCAAGGAGAAGGTTGAGTAGGGAATCGTGAAGTTAGAGTATGTTCCTACAGAATTACAGGTTGCAGACATTTTGACAAGGGTCATACCCAAGGAATATTTTGTGAGGCATTGACTAGCTCTGGGAGTTCATTTGACTCCCCACACTTGAACAAGTGTGGATATGGTACCCCACCTCTCCCGTAGGTAAGGTGTGTTATCCTTACTTTACTAAACTGTGTTCTCTACTCTATTGCATACCACAAAAGAGCGACCTTTGGGTTCGTTGACAAAGGGGGATAAAGGGTGACTCCTATAGGGGAGAATGGGTGACTCCTATAGGGGGAGAAAATATGGCTAAATGAGGGATACAACATCCTTTTCAAAGACATGGGGAGAAGATGATAGGTGGAGCAGCGAGATAGGGGAGTTTATCAAGATAGGTGAAGAAGATGATAGAGTGAGCACCTAGATGAGAGTATGTGTTATTCGAAGTGATCATCCTGATCTTAGCTTGGACTACACAAGAACCTAAGAAGTGTAGATTGAGGAGTTTTAAATCTGATGATGCTAGAAGTGATCAATCGAAGAATAGATATCACGATAGCTGACGATCATGATAAAAGTAGAAGAGTGGTGTTGGAATGGTATTAGATGGTTTTTAGTGATCAAAAATTGGTATCCATTTGGTATCAACAATTGGTATCAGAAATGAAGTGATTCATTGATGAAATTTTCATTTAATCTAGTTTCTCATGCCGAGAATTTCTTATGTGGGCTTAGAGTATGTGTTGAATGACTCCTTTATCACTATCATAATCACAAGAGGTGAATGGTGGTTGAAGTGTTAATAAGGTACCAAAGTACATAGAATCATTATGAGAAGAGTTGTCAACAAACCCAAAGGGGGATATTGTTGGGAAAAATCCCTCAAGGCATCATTGAAGCATTTTTCGGTGATTGGGTTTGTTGACAAAGTAGACGTCCATGCTTTGTTTGTTGAAAAAGAATTCCACGATGTTCAAATTGTTAACAAAGGAGGATTTTCAGGGAGAGTTTTTGAGTTCAAGGGATGTTGTCAAAAATCCATGATTGATTGAAGAACCTCGATAAAGGAGTGGATGATCTGGAGGCATTACAAAAAGAGCAGATACAAGGTGGCATTTTTTTCCAGTGTTTGCCAAATTTTTGGGCCTCAAAATCGACAAATGAAGAAAACTATTTTTGGAAAAGGTACTTGGATGCTAGTGTCGTGGCGACATAGAAGGTTTCACTCCATCTGTTTTGCAAGATCAAAATATCAAAATATGGTAATGGAAAGAGAGGCACACATGTTTTGGTTTGGGCACGCAAGGTGACTAGGGCAACTGAGGTTAAGGTGGCTGGACTTGCACGTCGGGAAGAGACTTGCGCGTGGTGCTCAGGGTTCCCAAAATGTCGATAAATAGAGGGTTAACCCTCCTCATATTCATACAAAGTTCAATACTTAGAGAAAATTCAAGCTCCAGTCATGCAGGTGGTTTGGGCGCACAAGTGGTGGTTTGGTCACGGAAGTATAAAGATATTCAAAAGTTGTGTTCCAGTTGATAGTTGCGCACCAAAATTGGTTTGAGCATAAAAGGGAGAGGGTCACCCATGTTCTGAGTGAGAAAAGGTAGTTTCACATAAGGGGTTAGGTGAAACTTCCATTCCATGCTTATAGATGTGTTCCAGTTGATAGTTGTGTGCCAATATTGGTTTGGTCATAAAAGGGTGTGAATCAACCAAGTTCTGATTTGACAAAGGGAGTGTCACGCAAGTAGTTTGGTAACACTTTCATTCCATGAATAGAGAATTGTTCCAATCATTATAGGGTTTCATGAAGGTTGGAAGATTTCCTGGTACACCCATGGTAAAGTTGTATTCATTAGTGGATGAATATTGAACTTCAAGAGAGCATCGACATATATAGGAAGATGCATTCATTTGTGATAATGAAGAGACCTACAGGTCTATAAACTGTGAGTGGATCCTTTCCAGAGGAGCAAGAAAAGGAAGAGGAGGAAGGTGATCCTTTCTACCAGAAGAGTGCCAGAGAGTGAAATAGGAAGTAACCCTTGGGAAAGTAGTGAGATTACCCTAAACACTATAAAGATAGTGAGGCTAGGAATAGATGTGATCTATCCTGAACATTGTAAATTGAAATTGATCTTTAGTGGATTTGTTACATCGCCACATCATTTTAGTATACTCCCTGGACGTAACCCAGTGAGGGTGAACTAAGTTAAAATCTATGTGTCTGTTTACTTGATAACATGTATTCCATTCAAAGCATCATCACCGGATAAATAAGGAATGAATAGGGTCTGTATAAACACATAAGTTCAAACAAAGTGGCCCTTAAAACAAAGAGGTCATGATCTAGTAGGGTAGGAAGAATAAGTTACAACAGAATATGCATACCCTAATTCACCCCCCCCCCTTTCAGGGTATCTATTCCCCTTTTGGACCTAACATTAACTAAACCCTAATATGATATCAAATACAGTGAACTTATTTAACTTTCAAGACTATTACATCATTTTTAGTATAAACAACATAAAAACATTAGAATCTTGGATCCAAAAGTTTAGTATCTTCGGAAAATTAGGACCACATATCACTTATTCATAATAAAAAATTACAATTTATTTAAAATATTTTTCTTTATACTTATAAATCATATGTTTTCCTTAGTAAATTTACTCTCATAAGGATATAAATCAAAGAAATTTGTGAGATAAAAGACCAATGAGAGGATACATAAGGGAAAAGAATCAATATAACTTGAGTGAGAATAATTACGACCATCATAATATAATAATATGATTAGAATCAACATCATATGGTAAAAAATACATAAAGTAATAGAATGTGTAAATTAATAAAAATTAAACATCATGTCATAGTGGTCAAATACCACATATAGTTGTGAAAAAGTTATCAAAATATTCCCACATAACATAGGTGAATAGTCATAACATAATCATTTTGAACAAATCTAGAATCATTTTCATGAATTTTACACATTATCATAGTAGATATATCACATTAACTGATGTATTATAGGGATATAAAATTTTAGGTCCACCCCTCACATCATAATATTTACATAATCATTCATGCCACATGAAATGTATACCAATCATAGTCAAGAAATAACCATTGGAAATGAATGGTTTTTATAAGGATTTCATAAATCATACATTCATGAATACAATTTGGGGATCCCTAATGAAAAATGGAAATAATAATTTGGAATAAATTGTCCATTTTTTGGATAAGAAACTACTCATAAGGAGTCAAATATTTTTTTTGGAAAGAATAATTCTTTTGGAAAATAATTTTATTATTCATAAAATTATGTAGTAAACATGTATATTAATTAAATTAAAAGGGAAAATTAATGAAATTATATTTAAGGAACATTATAGTAGTATTTTTACCAAATATATCATTAAATAGGGATAACTCGATGAAAAAGGAGTTGGGTTTGAGAACCCCCTTACCTTATGTCTGAATGAATTCTACACTTTCACTTAATATCATGGAAAATAAAATAATATTTCTTAATTATTAAATTAATAACCTATTATAAATGTATTTGATTTATTATAATTCTATTAAGTTTTTTTATGACCACTTAGATGAGTTATAGAGTTCAATTTCATCATTCTGGGAGCGTTTTTTTCATGGTTTTCATGATCAGTTCACTTGTATATAATTATGGAGGTTCTTATAAAATGAGAATAATTCCATAGAAGTAAAATGATGTTTTATTAAATGAAATAAAGTATTATAAATGGTCATAAATATCATTTTGTTTTCTTGTATGAGGATGATTCATTTTATAAAACATTAATGATAAATGATTAGTATCTTTGGGAGGTTTTTCTGACAATCACAAACTAGTTTCATTTTATTTAAAATTATTTCTATAAATTAGTGATAGAACATTAAAAAAATTTATAATATATATATTAATTTCTTTTTTAACCATAATAATTCTTTAATGTCCATCCATAAATGTGGTAATTGAAAATGAAAATTTTTTGTCCACGAAGGTAATGGACCTACATTTCACAGATGATGTTTTCATTTTTAGAATAAAATGAGATAAGAAGAGATTTTATGGTGGATATTACATAAAAACAATAAAATTAAATTTTATATATGATATTGGTGTCATAATTCCTCTTTGTATATGGTATTTTAGGAGGGGATAATAAAATAAAATAAATTAATAGTGAAGGATTGAGGATTTTTCTTCTTGAATGTTGTCTCATTGAGAACTAGCTTAAGGAACTGGGGTTTGGTCTTTTGTTGAGACTAGAAACTATTTTACATAGGGAAAAGTATTAGGATGGTAATTGTATAGGATATTTAAAATATATAAGGATTATAAGGTGTAAGGAGATGGGGTGGTGAGGGGTGGTATTTATAGGGGATGAGAGGGGCATTCTTTATTATTATATTCGTTAGTTTATTAGTATGGATTAAGAATATAAATTGTGTTTATTAATATAAATAAATAGAGTAAATAGTGAAATATATTTCTAGATTATGGATTCTTACATCATCCAAACATCATCCATGACTGAAGAATCCATGTATTTAGCTTATACTGTAAATTATTGTATTTCACTTCTCACCAAAAATTAAAATATTTTAGAAAAAACCTAAATAGACAATTTTTCCATTTTTTTACTTTTTGATTTCAAAAATGGACTCCATTGTATGAAAATGATTTTTTTAATATGATAAATTCAATTTCTAAATAAAATCCTTATTTATTCAAAAAAAATATCAATTTTAATATTATAATCATTTTTATGACCCTTTGAAAAATTAATTTAGGTCTCATAAAATTATATTATAATTATAATACAACATAATATTAATTTATGAATCTATTTTATGAAAATAAATTTTCTTTTAAATCACTATTTTTATTATAAAATTGTTTATAAAAATGTTCTTTTAAAAAAATACCAACACTTAATTTATCATTTTAAAAACATTTATTTACTTATACCATGATATAATTAAATCATATTTTAATTTATAATACAATTAAATTTTATTTATACTATCATAGCTGAGGTTACTATTCTAATGTATAGATTATTATTCTTAATAATCATCTTATGATTCTAATTTTTAGTTTCATATTCCAAGGTTATAGGTTCTCTAATTATTATAAGTACCACTTATTTATTTCATTTTTCATTAAATTATTTTTTCATTAATGGTTATATCTATATTCATCTTCAAAATAATTATTTAATTATTAAAATTATGTTTTATTTCTACATTTTGATTGTGAGTGCAGTCTTTCTAGTGGATCGATCATATCCCAATTTTCCTATTCTTATTATCTTATTTTATATTTGTTGTCTTGCTATAATATTTGGTATTATTATTTTTCACACTAATGTATAATTAATGAGAATAATGTTTTTTTTCTCTATGTGATATTTGTATTTTATTCCATAGTTATAAGAAGGAAAATCACATTGATAAAATTTTGGGTTGTTACAAAAACAAATAAGTGGGAGTATGATTTAACTAATTAAATAAATTAGTCTACCACCATAAAATTTACCAAAATTTCATCATAATGTTTCCATATATTTGATTTACATGTAGGAACAAATAAAGAGGTAATAATAGAAAATCCATCACAAATAAAAAATCATCTTGGCCTTTAACTCCATCATAATAAATATCATTTATTTTTCAACATCCATAACACCACATGTAAAAACACCACACATTAGAGGGAAGGAAAATAATAATAGAAAATTTGGATGAACTACTAATGTACTAAAAACAAAAAAATATGAAAATGATTTCCCATGTAACCTGGGATTACACTCCATCCATTAACTCAGGGCTAGTTCCAATAGTGGTTTTGAAGGATTCTTTATTTTTGAACTCCTCTTAATAGAAAATTTATTCTTCAATATCCACTCATTCTATAAACAATGAGTGGAGTATGTAGGGTGTGAGATGAAATCCTAATTGGATTTCACCAAGGAGTCCATGATTACTATTTAAGAATACACTCTATAAATCTAGTTTTAAATATATTATTTAAATATAGTTTTTCCTTGTATATTTAAAGATAAATAGAAAATATTTCCTTTTTAAAATTCCATCTTTTATACCAAATAGTTTGAACACAAGTTTTCAAAAAAAACATTTCTAAATCATTATTTAATGTACTCCTGAAAAAGTAATAATGAAAAACCCAAAACACCCAAATAAGTTTCAAATTATATAAATAGTAAAAATTATAATTGTAATTAAATGATGGGTGAAAAAATATCAACAATACATAAATAGAAATAGGAATCAATGAATAATTATTAAAATAAGGAGTTAATTTGATAAACTAAAGGAACAAAAAATAAGGGGGTGTGGTGTGTGAAATATCAACAATAAAATATGTAATAAATCATATCATTTTGGTTTTTGAAATTTAGACAAAATTGGAATTTTTAATCTAGAGTATATGTATTTTTTGAGAACCGAGACATGGATCATGATTCAAGGAATTTTAACATATCTAGGATGTGTTTTGGGATGTGTTTTGAGAGTTAATGAATGCCTCTGGTGGTAATTTGGATGTTATATAAGTGTTAGGTTTTATAGTAGGATGAATTTCATTATCCGGAAGCCATTCACACTATGAATAATGCTATATGCAGTGAATAGGGAAGGCTGAGGGGATACGATAACTACCCAAAAGTTTCATGTGGTGAACCAAGGGGTTATGATATTAAATATCCAAGTAGTGAATTTGGTCCCCTTGACTAAAATAGTCCATGAAATTGACCAGATATTTATGACATTAAATATCTATATAATATTTTAAAAAAGGGGGATTCTACCCCCTACGACCTGGGTCGAGAGACACGTGCATGAGAGCTGAATTGGTTGGATCTACCTTCCCTTTCACCTGCTTGATCTAGGGTGGTCTCTAGTGAGATTAGGAAGTGTAATCAGATATATTAAGATATTTATACCTCCATTTGTATTTCTCTATAGTTTTTTGTAATTTTGGATCATTTTTTTTAGGATTTCCATGCCAATTCCACTGGAGCACGATGAAATCAGAAAATTTATATGGGGATTTTTTTCAGCATGCATGGGGGACATCCTGATGTGATGTATACACACTGTTGGAAGCATTTTTAGTTGACTTAAGATAATTTCATATTTTATTTAGGATTTTAATGTGATTATATGGAATTAGTCTATTATTGGATTCCATTGGTTGGGTATTTTGGTTGGGATGGTGTCGTGGTGTTCCATGGACCTTCTGTGGGATATTGAGATCACCTAGTGCTTATATTTCCATTTTATGATAGTATCGATTGAGTGGATAAGAGACATATTAAGGTATTCATAAGTGAGTAGATATTTGGGTAGGATAGGGTAGTTTTCTAAAGGCTGTTTAGTTGAGTGCTAGAGGCCTAGGCCAAGTGATGATAGGTAGGATAGTTGTACATCTCAACCTTGGTGAGAAAACCCTTCCTGAGGGTGGTTCATGTTTATTGAGTTTTATATGAAAATTACATATTTCGGGATAGGATGGGGTTTTTTAGAGATGTGTTTTCTTTTTATGATGGGATGAGATATCTCCCTAAGGGGTATGTGAGATATAACCCAGATATAGGCCATATAATGTTCTTTAAGACTTTCTATGTGGTTTCCGAGGTAGCTTAGAGTGGTATGGTTTGGGATGGTCCTTGTGTAGTGGGAACAAGAGTGATGATATAAATTAATGGGGTGGACCAAATAATGAGGTTTGGGTAGGTATTATCCGATGAACTATGGTTTCATTGAGGAGTGATAGGTATGAGTTTTTATTGGTGAGAAGAGATTTTGATGAGTCAAAAGGACACTCTTGATTCCCTTTATGTGAGAGATTTTAATTTTTATAGATAAGGGGATAGTTCGTAAGTGATTAGAACCCCGGGATTAGTTTCTGAGCTATGTGATGGGTTGTGGTACATTTCATGTGTTATTTTGAGTGAAAGACATATGGGGGGAGTGGGATCAGAAGGCATAACATTTTCTTAAGTGTGAAGGTTGGTGATTATGATTTTACTTTTTTGGAAGAGGCAAGGTTCAAGTATAGCTCTTGAGAGGGATGGGTCATGGTATATCATAGTTTGTAGATAATGGACCTTAACTTATATAGGACTTGGTTGAAAAACACCAGGGCTGTTTGGTGTTGTTCCTGAAGGAAGACCACACCTTGAGTGATAAGGTAGTGGTTGTGGAAGGGACCTCCTCATTGATTTAGAAGGCTTAGATAACCATGTATTGATTAAGAAGGGGTGGGTTGATGGATAAATTATACCTTGTCATGAGAATTTTGGTCCTTGGTAGTTGACCACATTTGAGAGGGTTATATCATGATGTGATGTGATGTATGACCAATAGACCCTACCTTGGTTAATAAGGAACTAGTTTAATATATGGGTGTATGAAAATCACTTGTTACTTTAGGTTTTGGATAAATGTATGGATGAGACCCAACCATTAGTCTTTTTTATGGTCTGTAAATTTAGTATAGTTTCATAATAAGAGGTGATATGGTGGATTGCATTATAGAACCAAAGTAGGTATGATTTGTAGAATAGTCAGAACATGATGACCTTATGTGTAAGGTTTCATGGTGTCATGGTTATAACATGACCTCCACACACATGTGTGATAGGTTTTTTTATTCCTCTTACATACATGTGTATGATGATTAATACTAGGGTAACATTGTGAGGCCCACTGAGATGTATTTTTTCACACCCTATACAGGAACTCTTGTACATGTGTAGACTTTATTTCTACTTTCAGGTTAGGCACTGGACATGTAGTGGATTAGGCTGGTACAGCTCAATGGGTTTCTGGAGATCGATTTTTTGAATCCTAGTTTTGAATATAGGAAAACCGTTCATGTAGTTTATTTTTAGATTATTTTTTATTTGTGATTTCCTTATTCATTGATCAGTTTTTGTATGATAATTTCGATATATCATTGTGTCTATTTATTTATACACACTCTAATGTTTATTATGTATATTTTTTTTTGTTATATACTCTATATTTGGACTCTTATATGAAGTTATAGTCTCTTTATTGAAATTAATAAACCCTTTCTTCTAGTAAAAAACCTTTGGTGTATGGGGAGGGGCACCTAAGGTCACATAGCACCCCAGTCCGAGACATCATCTAGTGGGGATGTGGGATAGGAAATTACAAAGCACTATCAAATTATCTGGTTGTGTGTGGATTTTATAAGAAAATGAAATTATATTTTTTTTTGTCTTATGATTTTTGAAATGGTAATCTTGTGGTTTCAGATTGTGTTTGAGAATGTCATAGACCTTGGACTTGTGAGTCAAGACCACATTTGTTTTTTGGGAATTCTTGGTTATTGGGGGTACATGATGGATTTTCTTAGATTTTGTTGTTATGTTTGGGATTTTTATTAGTTATGATGTATGTTTCATATGTGTTATTTTTGGTTTTGAATCTAAAAATATTTGAAATTGGCTTATCATCAAACATCATGGTATGTAAGTATGACTCAAATTATATATTCCTACCTATGTGTGGTTTAATTTTCTCAGGGGGTTTAGATTTTTAAAGTTTCAAGAACAACTTTTGTTTATTTTTTCCATATAAATTATTTGTGGAATTATATTAAAAAAATTCATGATTTTTTTTATAATGGTAGGTCATGTTGATCTTATAGTAGGAGATTATAGGGTAAAAATAACATGTTCCCTTCATCAAAGGATGTGTAGAGACACATAGAGAGACTATGCATATGACAACCCTGCTTTTTATTACAACTTAAACATGATTTATTACATAAAACTTCACTTGATACAATAAAGAAGAGCGAGAGGTTTAGTGTCTTTGGGGCTTAGGATCAATACATAAAAACTTGAAAAATTAAATACAATATCTTTATTGAAAACTTCCTTTACATGACCACTACATTCCCTCGTACTTAGCATTGCATGGGATAATCTGAGGACATGCATAAGAAAAGGGTGAGCTATAAAGACCAGTAAGGGAATACACATGGAATAAAATGAGGAGTAAAATATATGTTATACATTAGGCACATCAATAGAGCACAAGAGAAACATGAACATAAAGGCATGATAAATCATGATAATCATAACATGGAAATATGGCAACAACACTTAACATGGAATCAGCATGAGCCAAGGCTCATTGCACATGGAGCATGAGTAAATCCTCATTTCACATAAAGCATGAGTAAACCCTCATTTCACTTTAATTATCATGATTAAACACTCATTGCACATGATGTATCATGATACTATACTTTACCCAATGCATTGGAGTGTTATAAGGGCGCACCCTTCTTAAACATTTCATTTCATGCATAAGTGTGCCACATGGATCATAAAACACATATTCATAAAACATAATCATTTATTCCATGATAAAGGAATGTTGAATTCATACATGAAACATTATAATCAATAATTAAATGTTCATAAAGGTGAAAACCCGTGATGGAGAAAAGGGCATGGTATTCACTACACAGTGACATTGGCTTAGAAAATGGGTGCGATTTCGGCAGCGTAACGGCGTGACATAAGAATTCATAAAAATGGTTGATGAGAGAGAAAGTGGTTCCTCATAATATTTACATATAATGTACAGTAAGTAGGTCATATAAATAAATGTCCCAAAAATTTTAATGGAATTTAGATTCATGATACAAAAGTATTTCTTGAATGTAAAAGAGGAGAGAGAAGTTCCTTTCGGAATTTTGCCATAGTAACGGGTGTACATGGGAAGCCTTTAATGAGAGAGAAAGGGGTCTACAATCATTCAAACATAAATAGGGCAGTATGAGGGAGGTTTGAAACCATACCCCAACATTAATAATTGAAATTAAAAGGGAAAAACAACTTAAGGAAAATTGGACAAAAATGAGAAAGGAAGAAAAAACCCTTACTTGGAAGTGTGCTTCCAAAGGCTAGAGAGAGGCTTGTGAGAGGCTTCTTGGGAGATTGGGGCACCTTGGGAGGATTCTAGAGAGAGTAGGGAAGAGGTTGGAAGAACTACAAAGGCTTTGAGTGAGGAGGAAGTGGGATCTTGTGTGGTTTTATATAGGAAAGGTGAGGGAATTTTTTATTATTTAGGTTTGGGGCCCCTTATATTAAATTTATCCAATCCACAAACCATCCCATGGTTTTTTCCCATGGTTTTTGGAAAAGGGAAGAGGAAAAAAATATTTTATAAGCCCAAAGTCCGAACTTCTTAAAATAATAGGGTTGCTTATGTGGAGGTGAGTCACACTCCCATGGAAAACAATTTAAAAAGACAAGGTGATTAATAAGTCTTGAGGGGTCCATTAATGCTTTGAAAAGTAAGTCAAAGAAACCCCAAATCACATTATTTTAATGGAAAAACATATATTTTCCGAACATAAAGCTTATAGTATTTTATTACATCATTATTGGGTCATTATTATTTCATAAAATAGATTATATTTTTAAACGGTATTTAATTTTTACACAAAAATTTGACTGTGTCAAGAAATTATGAAAAATTCACCATTGGATAATTTCGACATCCTGATTCCAGAAATAACATTTATTTTGTCTAAAATAATTTTCTAAATATGTTAATTTTCACTTTTAAAATAAAAAACCGACATTTATCAAAAATTCACGGGTTTTGACAGAAATGGCGTTCAAACCTTAATAAAAATTATAATTGCATTCATAAAATTATAAGATCATTTATATTTAATAAAAAATAATTTAATAATAATAATAATATTTTATTAAAATATTATTTAATTCAAAAATCTCTTAATTTAATAAAATAGATTTCTTAATTAAATAATAACTAAAAACACTATTTGTACTTTAAAAACTATTTACAATTTATCAAAAATGACAAGGAGGTATATTCATTATTATACACAAAAATAATATACATGAACATAGTACTAGAGATTCGTTACATAACGCCTTAAGATATCTACATAAGACCTAAGGGTAAGGTGTGTGATGGTGACAGACTCTTGGGGTGGCTCGGATAACATCGCTCGAGTGGTAATTTCTATAAACTTCCACTTTTCCCATAAATGGTCCCGTTTGATCTTGACATGATGAAGCTCAGCTTGGGCTTAGTCAAGAGCGAAGCCCAAAGATGCCACCTCTTTTCCGAGCTCTGACAAATGGGCTTTGTAAAGATAAATTCTACTGGATGAGGCCATCACTTCTTTTGTCTGAGTAAATTGGATTTGTTAAATCCCTCTATTTATACTAATCATGTGATCACTGTTCAATGGCTATATTAGAAATGGTCAAAATTCTTAACATAAAACCAAAGAATTTGAAATTTTATATAACCATTTTACATAGAGAAACATTTAATTAGATCAAGAGGGATTTTCCATTAATGAAACTTTGGGTCATTACAATATTACCCCCTTAAGAAATTTCGCCCACGAAATTTCCTTTTTCCCACACTAAAACAGATGTGGGTAACTCAGCTTTATCGTTTCCTTCGATTCCCAAGTCGCTTCTTCAAACTTTTGGTTTCTCCACAACACCTTGACAAGGGGCATTATCTTATTTTGTAGAAGTTTTTCTCTATGATCTAAGATCTTCACTGGTTGCTCCTCATAAGAAATATCATCTTCCAATTGCACCACCTCAGAAGAGAGTACATGTGAAGGGTCTGATATGTACTTCCTTAAGAAGGATACATGAAAGGCATCATGTACTTTGGACATGGTAGGTGGAAGTGCTAGTCGATAGGCCACAGCCCCGACATGATCAAGAATCTCAAATGGGCCAATGTACCTTGGACTTAACTTCCCTTTCTTTCCAAACCTCATGACCTTCTTCTACAGAGATATGAGTAGAAAAACCATGTATCCAAATTTGAATTCAAGGTCTCATCGACGGTTAACTGCAAAACTCTTCTGTCGACTCTGGGCTTCCTTGATATGCTGCTGAATGGTTTTCACCTTCTCCACTATTTCTTCGACCATTTCTGGTCCAAGAAGCTTACGTTCACCGACCTCATCCCAACATGCTGGTGTTCTTCAGCTTTTCCCATACAGGGCTTCATATGGTGCCATTTGGATGCTTGAGTGGAAACTATTGTTGTAGGATAATTCAACCAGAGGAAGATGTTGATCCCATCCTCCTTTAAAGTCCATTGATCATGCTCTCAACATTTCCTAAAGTGTTTGGATAGTCCGCTCGGATTGGCCATCAGTTTGAGGATGATAGGCCGTACTGAAGTTCAGTTCAGTATTCAGAGCATGTTGAAGACTCCTCCAAAACTTAGAGGTGAATCTTGGCTCTTGGTCAGACACAATAGATAGTGGTACTCCATGAAACCTTACCACTTCCCTGATATATATCTGTGCCAGTTGATCCAATGAGAAATACTCCCAAATATCAATGAAGTGTGCAATATTTGTAAGACGATCCACAACAACCCAGATTGCATTGTTTCCTTTGGATGTCCTTGGAAGTCCGGTGACAAAGTCCATGGTGATGTTCTCCCATTTCCATTATGTTATGGGAAATGGTTGCATCATCCCCTTAGACTTATTCCTCTCTGCCTTCACTTGCTGGCATACTAGGAACTTTGATGTATATTTAGCAATCTCATTTTTCATATTATCCCACCAAAAGTTTTCTCGGAGATATCGATACATCTATGTGCTCCCTGGGTGAATAGAGAAATTTGAACAATGTGCATCATCCAAAAGTTCCTTCTTCAGCTCCGAACTTGATGGAACACATAGTATTTTCCCAAATCACACAATTCCTTCTTCATTAAAATTAAACTCCAAGGATTTCCCCTTTTTGATAGCTTCCACTTTTTATTGAATTCCCACATCATCCTTTTGAGCACCCTTAAACCTTTCCAAAAGAGATGGTTGAGTAATCATTTGTGAAAGGATTGATGATGTTCCCTTCTTTATGATTCCCTTGTCCATCTTCATCAAGTATAAAAAGATTGAATCCTTTTCAATTCTCATCATTGATAGAATCACTGGGTCCTTTCTACGTAGGGCATCTTCCTCCTTGTTCGTTTTCACAGGGTGGTAATGTATTGAGCAGTCATAATCCTTGACAAGGTCTGTCCATCTTCTCTGACGCATATTAAGCTATTTCTGTGTGAATATATATTTAAGACTCTTGTGGTCAGTATATATCTCATATTTCTCTCCATAGAGATAATGCCCCCATATTTTCAAGGCAAAGATCACATCCACCAACTGCAGATCATATGTTGGATAATTTCGCTCATGGATTTTCAACTGCCTTGAGGCATAGGATATCACTTTATCATTCTACATCAGCACACAGCCTAATCCCTTCTTTGAAGAATCACTGAATACCACAAAAAGTTCCCCACTTGTGGGTAAAGTGAGCACAAAAGCAGTGATAAGCCTCCTTTTCAACTCCTTAAAGCTTTCTTCGCATTCATCACTCCAAGAAAACTTTACTCCCTTCCGAGTTAGCTTGGTAAGAGGGTTGGAAAATCGTGAAAAATTCCTCACAAATCATCGATAATATCTAGCTAACCCCACGAAGCTACGGATATCTATTACCGATGTTGGCCTTGGCCATCGCTCAATTGAATCTATTTTGGAGGGATCCATAGATATCCCATTGCTTGTGATTATATGGCCCAAGAATGAGACCTCCTTCAACCAAAAATCACACTTTCTGTACTTTTCATAGAGCTCTTCCTTGTGCAAAGTCTCTAGTACAGTTCTTAAATGCTCCTCATGATCCTCCATGGTTTTGGAGTATATTAGAATATCATCTATAAAGACTACCACAAATTTGTCGAGGTAATTTCTAAAGACTCTATTCATTAATTCCATGAAGATTTCTAGAGCATTAGTCAGTCCAAAAGGCATTACTATGAATTCATAGTGCCCGTATCTTGTGTGAAAAGCAGTCTTGGGGATATCTTCCTTCTTCACCCCTACTTGATAATATCCTAACCGCAAGTCCACCTTGGAGAAGTATTGTGCTCCACGTAGCTGATCGAAAAATTCATCAATTCTTGGGAGAGGATACTTGTTCTTTATCGTGACTTTGTTAAGTTCATGATAATCAATGAAAAGCCGCATTGACCCATCCTTCTTCTTGACGAAGAGGACTGGTGCACCCCATGGTGAAGCACTTGGGCGTATAAACCCGTTTTCCAGACTCTCCTGTAGTTGTTTCTTCAGCTCTTCAAGCTCTACAACAACCATTCTATATGGAGTCTTGGATATTGGTAAAGCCCTGGGTATAAGTTCAATTGAGAATTCAACATCTCTTCGAGGAGAAAGACTAGGCAGTTCCTCGGGAAACACTTCCACGAATTCCCTCACAATAGGAATTTCATCAAGGATGGTTTCTTCCTTGGACTCAATCATCTGATCCAGATATGCATGCTCATAGGGCAGTAATATCCATGCTTGAGATGATGGAGCTAAAGGACATTCATCTTCCTCCTTACACGTGTAAAGAATCGGGGGTCAATTCTCCATATGGAGTGTGATTTCCCTCTCCCGACAATTTATGTTGGCTGTATATAAGGAAATCCAATCCATGCCAAGAATTGCCTCAAATTCCACCAAAGGGAGTATGATGAGGTTCGCCGGGAAATTCAATCCATAGATTATAATAGGGGAGAACTTATACTCATGGGATGCAATGATTGCCCCATTTTCCGTACTCACCAACAACTTCACTTCCATGATTTGTGGGGGTGCTGGGATTGTTCTACTAAACTTTTGAGATATAAAAGAATGCGTAGAACCTGAATCAAAAAGTATGTTTGCTATTCTTGAATGAATAACTAGCGTACCTGTCACCACTTCATTGTTGGATTTCACTTCGGCAGAAGTGATTGCAAAAGCTCTTCCCTGCTGCCTTGGAGGTTTTTGGTTGCCTCCGAAAACCCTTGGATTAGGGCACTGATTTGAAAAATTCCCCGGTTCTTTGCATTTGTAGCATAGAACAATGCATTGAGGTTCGAACGGAGCGTTCCTCTCCTCTATCGCATTTGTGGTTCTTTCTTGCCAATAGTTAATAGGTAGGTTCCCTTCTCTTCCACACCTAAATCATTTCCTCGTCCCCTTGAGGCAATTTCCAGGGTTCTTTTTTCCGCACTTTTGGAAAGTGGGGTGCTGGATCTTCTTAGCACCATTGGATTTATCCATCGGACCGCCAGAATTGAAGTCTGCCTTATTCTTCTTGTCCCCATGGTACCCCTGTGATTCCCCGATCTCTATTTCAACCTTGAGGGCACATCGGTCAATTTCTTCATAGTTGTCGAAGTCACGGATTGCCAATGCTTTCCGCAGGCGTGGCTTCAGCCCACCAAAGAAGCTGTCAACTTTGCATTCAGGGGTAACGACAAAGCCGGAAGCATATCCTGCAAGCCTTGTGATGTTTTCGTCGTATGCTCCAACAGATTCTTCATCTTTTTTCTTGAGGTAAAGGATGTCCCTTTCCATCTTAAGCCGAAGGGTGCACAAAAAATATTTATCGAAAAACATCTTCCGGAAATCCTTGCTTTCCAACACCTCGATATCCTCCTCAGACTTCGTATTTTTGATCAACATCCACTATTAATCAGCTTCACCCTCCATACGATAAGACATCAGGAGAACCTTCTCTTGTTTTGAACATTTAAGGATTGAGAAGATCTTTTCAATGGAGTTGATCCATTTTTCAGCGATCGTGGGATCGGATGATCCACTAAAAGTAGGAGGCCTTTGTCTCATGAAGCTCTTGATAGCCACTTGTTCTTTCTTAGGGGGGTTTGGACGTTTCTCTTGACCCATGTTTCTATTCAAAACATGATTTAGCTGAGAGAGAAGCATGACAAAGTTCGCGATTCCTGCTCCCATTGGATTGGGCATCTCCTTAGTACAGTCATCTCACTGATCTTCACAACGGTTGTTAGCCCGAGTCCTCCTATTACCGGCCATTGGCTGGAATAAAAGTAAAGTTGGGGGTAACACATAAAGGGTAATCCAAAGACAAAAGTTTACGTCTTATAAATAAACTTTTATTTCCTTAACTCATGAGTCTATAGGCTTCAATCTAGGTTTTTCATGATTTACTTTCTAACATATATTCTTAGGGGAAATTTTTTTAATTCCCTTAATAAGGGTTCATATTAAGCTTGTGAATTTATCAAAACATATCCCCTGGGAGTGTCATAACCAAGAGTGAAGCTAGGCCCGTTTTCGTGCACCAGTTCCCATTTGAGTCTAGCTCAAAGTAGTGTTTTTGGGTTTTACCCCAAGGATACATCTGTGCCAGAGCCGCCTCTACCTGCTCGTATCTAGACATGGATGTATTTTTTTGATAAACCACTTACTCAGTACTTACCAAAACATAGGGATGTTTTTATTATACTTATTCTTGTCTCTAATGCTTTACTAAGGTTATCTAATCCTAATATCAAAAATAACTAAACATATCCTCTGATACCAACTATGACAACCCTTCTTTTTATTACAACTTAAACATGATTTATTACATAAAACATCACTTGATACACAAAGAAGATTGATATTTTTAGTGTCTTTGGGGATTAGTATCAATACATAAAAACTTTAAACATGAAATACAACATCTTTATTGAGAACTTCCTTTACATGATCACTACATTCCCTCGTACTTATCATTGTATGGGATAACCTGAGGACATGAATAAGAAAAGGGTGAGCTATAAAGCCCAGTAAGGGAATACACATGGAATAACATGAGGAGTACAATACATGTTAGACATTAGGAACATCAATAGAGGACAAGAGAAACATGAACATAAAGGCATGATAAAGCATGATAATCATAACATGGAAATGTGGCAACAACACTTAACATGGAATTAGCATGAGCCAAGAATCATTGCACATGGAGCATGAGTAAATCCTCATTGCACATAAAGCATGAGTAAACCCTCATTGCACTTGAATTAGAATGAGTCAACACTCACTGCACATGACGTATCATGATACTATACTTTACCCAATGCATTTGAGCGCTATAATGGCGCACCCTTCTTAAACATTTCATTTCATGCATAAGTGTGCCACATGGATCATAAAACATGGATTCATAAAACATAATCATTTATTACATGATAAAGGAATGTGTAATTAATACATGAAACTTTATATTCAATAGGTAAATGTTCATAAAGGTGAATACCCTTGATGGAAAAATGGGCATGGTATTCACTACACAATGACATTGGCTTAGAAAATTGGTGTGATTTCAGCAACGTAACGGCGTGACATAAGAATTCATAAAAATGGTTTATGAGAGGGAAAGTGGTTCCTCATCATATTTACATGTAATGTAAATTAAGTAGGTCATATAGATACATGTCCCAACAATTTTAATTGAATTTAGATTCATGATACAAAATTATTTCTTGAATGTAAAATAGGAGAGAGAAGTTCCTTTCGGAATTTCGACATAGTAACGGGTGTACATGGGAGGCATTTAATGAGAGAGAAAGAGTTCTCCCATCATTAAAACATAAAGAGGGAAATATTAGGGAGGTGAAAAACCATACCCCAACATTCATAATTTAAATTAAAAGGGAAAACATCTTAAATAAAATTGGACAAAAATGAGAAAGGAAGAAAAAACCCTTACTTGGAAGTGTGGTTCAAAAGGCTAGAGAGAGGCTTGTTATAGGCTTCTTGGGAGCTTGGGTAACCTTGGGAGGATTATATAGAGAGTATGGTACAGGTTGGACGAACTGTAATGGCTTTGAGTGAGTATAAATTGGGATCTTGGGTGGGTTTATATAAGAATGGTGAGGGAATTCTTTATTATTTAGGTTTGGGACCCCTTATATAAAATTAATCCAAACCAAAAACCATCACATGGTTTATTCCCATGGTTTTTGGAAAAGTAACGAGGATAACAATATTGTATAAGGCCAATGTCTGAACTTCTTAAAATATTAGGGTTTCTTATGTGGATGTGAGTCACACTCCCATGGAAAACAATTTAAAAAGACAAGGTGTTTAATAAGTCTTGAGGGGTCCATTAATGCTTTGAAAAGTAAGTCAAGAAAACCCAAAATAACATTATTTTAAGGGTAAAACATATATTATCAGAACATAAAGCTTATAGTATTTTATTACATCACTATTGGGTCATTATGTTGTCATAAAACACATTATATATTTAAACGGTATTTAATTTTTACCCAAAAATTTGATTGTCTCAGAAAATTATGAAAAAATCACCATTTGATAATTTCGACATCCTGATTCCAGAAATAACATTTATTTTATCTAAAATAATTTTATAAATATTTCAATTTTCACTTTTAAAATAAAAACCGACATTTATCGAAAATTCACGGGTTTTGACAGAAATGTCTTTCAAACCTTAATAAAAATTATAATTGCATTCATAAAATTATAAGATCATTAATATTTAATAAAAATTAATTTAATAATAATAATATTTTATTAAAATATTATTTAATTCAAAAATCTCTTAATTTAATAAAATATAATTTTTAATTAAATAATAACTAAAAACTATATTTGTACTTTAAAAACAATTTACAATGTATCAAAAATGACAAGGAGGTATATTCATTATTATATACAAAATAATATACATGAACATAGTACTAGAGATTCCTTACATAACCCCTTAAAACAGCCTCATAAGACCTAAGGGTTAGGTGTGCGATGGTGACAGACTCTTGGGGTGGCTCGGATAACATCGTTCGAGTGGTAATTTCTATCAACTTCAACTTTTCCCATAGACAGTCCCATTCGAGCTTGACATGGTGAAGCTCAGCTTGGGCTTGGTCAAGAGAGAAGCCCAAAGATGCCACCTTTTTTCCGAGCTCTGACAAATGGGCTTCATAAGGATCAATTCTACTGGATGAGGCCATCGCTTCTTTTGTCTGAGTAAATTGGATTTGTTAAAGCCCTATATTTATACTAATCATGTGATCTCTGTTCAATGGCTATATTAGCAATGGTAAAAATTCTTAACATAAAACCAAATAAGTTGACATTTTATATAAACATTTTACATAAAGATACATTTAATTAGATCAAGAGGGATTTTCCATTAATGAAACTTTGGGTCGTTACAATGTAGGCATTGAATGGATGATGAATAGTATATGTACAGGCACTAGATTCCTTGAGGATATTGGTTTTTTTATTTAATGTGGTAAAAATAACATATATGGTATTTTCCCATATATCTTATTAGAGTAATTCTACTTAACTGAAGCAAGTAGTTGTATGGACACCTTGAGTGGGTTGAGGAAAGGCATGAGTTAAATGCCTTGGGTTGTGACATCGAAAATAAGAGATTCTCATAGTATTGAGGTTAGGTTTAAAGGGAATGATTAGTTTGATTCATGCCTATTTTTTCTCACAATACACTTATGGTGGTTTGGTGTAAGAATCGATGAATTATTTTGGTTTAGAATTGGTGCACAGGTGGAGGGTGGTCATGTGATGGATCTTTGTATGAGTGAGCTACCTTTATTTTGAAGAGAATCACAAAGGATTCTCTAATTATGTGTAAAAAACATGAAATAGGGAATGTAAAGTGGTTTATCATGTGATATTAGGATAGATGGGATGAAACTCATGGGAATGTGAGTTGGGTTATGTTATCATGTTCTATAGGAACACTAAATTGTTGGGTTTAGGTGAGATTGAGAAGGATCATAAGTGAAAACCTATGAGAGGGTTACATGTAAATCAATATACCATTGTAGAAGAATAATTATTGTTGATGTGAATTTCTTGAAACGTTATGGTGTTTAAGAGATTGTTTTCATGGGTTACAAATAGTTCTAGTGGGTTAGAGTTTAGTGAATGGGTCCACTGTGAATTTTATAAGTTGTATATGACCTTATTGTTGTGGTAGTTGTCAACCAAAAGAGGGAATGATGGGTTGCGGTTTTGGAACTTGATGGGGGTTCTATTAATTAGGTGTGGTGGTTCATTTGAGGCTATCCCCCAAGGATTGGTGTAAGAAATTCCCTAGGGTTGGGGCACACTATTGACTTAGATAGAGACATTTCTCATCTACTAAGAGTGGGTAGTATTTAAGGTTTTTGGATGGAAAATGGTTTTGAGTAGGACATTTATGCCCATTCATTATGTCTATTAATGAATTAATTTTGTGTTTTGGATACAATTTTTTGGTTGGTGGAGTGAATATAATGATACTTTCATTGTGGGGAGTATCAAACTAGTCACATGAAAGTGAACCTTATTTTGGAAGGGTCATGGTGGTGGTGAGACAAATCTATGGATGGTTGGGGTGGAAATGGGTGTCTATTGTGTGGTAAGATCTTATGTGATATGGTTCCTTGGTAGAAATATGATTCAGTATTTCGATGTGGTTGTAGATAGAGTAGATTCATTGGAATCATGTTTGGGGGGGAGTTGAGGTGATCTGAGGATATGTTTGATTAGAGGTGAATTCATGCTCGGGGTGAAATTATGACATCTAGTGTGGAAGTGGTGATCTAACCATGAAATTACATTTAGAGTCAATTTTATACTTCACAGTGGGTGTTTTGGATATCATATGGTTCCTATGGGGGTAAGAGAATCATGTTTTGGGGTTTGATAGTGCGTTAGAGAGTGTAAATGAGCATCTTCTAGAAGAATAATCCAATTGAATTATAATAAGTTTTTAGGAATGATTGGATGTGGTAAAGCGGATCCACATTAAGAGAATTGTTTGTAACATGGTATCCATAACAGTGGACTTCTAGAAGTGAATTTTTGTAAGGATAATCCTATATTGGGGGAACAAATATCTTCAGTCGACCTATTTTTATATAAATCCTCATAGTGTGGAAAACCATAATATTTATTATGAATCTAATGAATACACCATATTCTATTGGTAAAAACCATTGTGTTGTAGAATATCTCATTTTTAGCATTGACAGTGATTTAATTTCATGGTTTCTATTAATTAGTGTGTCTGGTGTTGAAGTTGTGTAGAGGAAACATGTTTGGTGGCTTGAGATGGAATGAGAAGAGTTCTTGATGAATTGATTACCAAAGATGTTTTGGAGACATGGTTTTATGATTACCATATCTTCTTGAGGATTATAAGTTTTATGGAAGATAATTTATAATGACCTATATTTCTACTAGTTGTTAAATTTTATGAAAATTTGAATGTAAGATCTAGTGGAAAGGTTTTCTTTGAGAAAAAAGGGATTTCGATAATATTATAATATTGTAATATCTCTCTAAGGTCTTATGGAAATGTTTTGAGGCTCAAATAATGTATTTGGTGCTTAGTGGATGTTTGGGAAGGATTGGGTGCCTTGGGATGATCGATTTTAATAACCTAGAGAAATTCATACTTTGTAAAAAAATCACACCATAAATGGGGTTGACTGGGGGGATAACCCTACTTCTCGACCATTTCATTTCATGAAACATGTTTTTACAGAGTTAAAATATCGATTTAGGTTATGGGTCCCCTTCCTTAAATGGTTCATGCAGTAAACTAAAGGTTCACACTATTAAAGGATCATAGGTGAATTTTTAAAATACCCCTCCCCCATGAATGTGGTCTAGAGACATGCACCGGAGATCCAAATGATCCACCTCTCCCCATCCCATCTTCCCCCTTGACCTAGGGTGTTTTTTGGTGTGATCCAATGATAGATTGAAATATTTTCCGCCATTATCACCTTCTATTATATTTCACCTTAGATTCTAGTTATTTTTTCTTTATTTTTTTAGGATTTTGATGCCAATTCCATCATACCATAGTGGAATCGGCTGATTTCAATGGATATTTTTCTAGGATTTCATTGAAGATGTCCCGAGGTGATTTATTCACACCATTAGAAGTCTTTTTTTGTTATAATAAACTTCCCAACTTTATTTCTTGTTTTTTATGAAATTTTATGAAATTAGTTGTTTAATGGGAATCATGGTTGGGTATTTTGTTAAGGAGGTTGTTGGGTGTGTGAAATGGACCCTATATTGGAAATTAGATAGGGATTTGATTCAATGACATTTCCCAATGTGTTTCATATTGATTATTACATTTTGGTTTAAATTTAATTATTATTTTTAAATTTATATATTTAATTATATATGGTGTATAGGATATGAAAAAAACTTGGGTGTTGTTATGAGCATGGAAAAGACATGGATGGGCTTGGGAGAGACTTGATGGAGATTAATAAGGATTATAACTTCATTTTAGAGGTTGGTAGTCCTTTTAATACAATATATTATGCTTTTTATGTATGATTTTTCTAATGGATTCATGTTTGATGGGTTCAAGTAGAATATATAGGGACCAAGAATGACCGGGAGAAATAGATAGGATGATGTTGGGTATCCTGTATCTGGGGTGAGTTTACTTTATCACCATAGCATATTGGGATAGCCTAGAGACTATACTTCCAAGGGGTGTGGTTATTTTGTCACCAGATGAGAGTCCTCTAATAGGTCTTGGGATGTGAGATGAGATGTGGGAATCCTAAGTCGGTTTCCTTCGGGATAGTCAAGTTGATGTGGGAGGATTATCCCTAGTGATTATTGGTGGGATATTCGTATGTCTCATCCTTGGAGAGTGACACACTCCTTGGGGTTATTCTAGATTAGTGAGTTTTGTCATTAGAGAGGGTCCTTCAGGACTAAATGGGGTGTAATAGATAGGGGTATTCTCTAGGTGATGGGATGAGAGGTCTCACTAAGGGGGATGTGAGATAGGACCAAGATATGGTTAATGGAATTTTCTTGAGGACTTGACAAGTAATTTCCAAGGGGGGTTAGAGTGGTATTGATTGGGATGATCCTTGGGTAGCAGGACTAATGGTGATGAGAGACATTGAGGAAGTGTATTGAACCTTGTATTCATGTTAGGTATGATCCTATGGGATATAGTGTCAATTTGGAGTGATTGGTATGAGATGTTATCATTGAGAAGAGATCATGATGTGTTTGGAGGACCCCGCACATATCTTAGTAGGAGAGATATGATATTTTTTATGATAAGGAGATACATATTTAGTGAATACTACTCCAAGATCTACTAGTGAGATATGTAATGGGATGCATTCCCTTCTTTTAATTTATGTATTATGATAAGAGATGTATCCAATAAGAGGTGGATCCTATGTCTGTGCCTTGCCTTGAATAGGAAGGAAGGGAATAATGATTGACCCTTCCTATAGAGGCTTGGGTCAAGAACTTCCCATGAGAGGACCAATACGTGATATAATGTAAGATGTGGATGATAGACCTTACCTTAAGGATTCATGGTTCAAAAAACACCTAGGGTTCTAGGTCATGTGTATGAAGGTGGACCATACCTTTACTAATAAGGTAGTGGGTTCATATGGGGTCTTGTGCTTGAGTTTGAGAGACTATCTGGTCATGTATTGATTGAGAAAACATGGGTTTATTTATGAATTGGAGCTTTCGATAAGATTCATGGGTTGTGGAAGTAGATCACATAGGAGAGGGTTGAATCGTGATGTGTCATGAGGTATAAATAATAAAGCCTTTCTTAATTGATATAGAAGTGGGTTGGGATATGGAAATATGATTTTGATATGTTCCTTAGGGTAGTGGGTTCAATTTTTAATAGTACTCTAACCAAAGTATTTTGGTATGTGATATATGCAGAGTATGGTGTCATGTGGTAAGGTGACACAAAATATTCTTTCAAGGAACCAAAAGTGTTATGATTTGGTTCTATACTGGTCCTGTTATGAACTGGTAACCTGATGCACAGGGATTCGTGGTGGCTTGGTCAGAACATAATGTCCACAAAAAAGTGTGATATATTTATTTTATTCCTCGTATATGCATGTATATAATTTATTATACTAGGGGTACTTGGTGAGACCCTACTGAGATTTATTTTCTCACACCTTCCACAAGTACTAAAGTTTTTATGTAGACCATATGTCATCTTTCAGGTTGTGTATCAGATATTTAATGGATCAGGATTCAGCTTCTTCAAGGGTATTTATAGGTGAGGTGTTTGAGGCTTGGTGTTGATAGTAGGGTCAATTTTCATGTGTTTAAATTTGGTTTATTTTATATTTTTTATCATCCTAATAGGAAATCAATATATATATATATATATATATGTGTGACTTTTTGAATTCCACATGGGATATTTGATAACATTGTGTTTATTTTTTTACGCACACTCTAATATTTTTTATGAATTTTTTTTTATTATTTTCATAATGTATGGACTCGGATATGCGGGAATCGTCTCCCCATTGCATGTATGAGAATATTTATTCCATTTTAAAGCCTATACTTATGGGTAGGCATTCTACATGTCACATATCACCCCAATCTAGGATTTCATCATGTATATTTATGCGTCAATGAATTACCAAAGAAATAGATGAAAGAAAAAATATATGTACTAAATAATTTATGGTAAAATCCTCTATATTCATTAGAAATATAAAGGAAAAAAAGAGGAATAGAATAGTAAAACATGTAATAATTTAAAACATAAATCAATGATAGAAACACCATAATGTAACTAAGGATAGGGGAACCTTAAAAATTATGCATCAGCCAAGTGGTAGATTTTGATTTGTTTCTACATCTCTAGACAGAGGGAGCTCCACATCTACCTTACTAGAATTTCTAGTGGTGGCGTAACCACATACAATCTAGGATTTCCTACAAAAGCACCTAGAGGTTTCTAATATGGTTTAACTAAATCCAACAACAGGTATTCACTAATCATTCCATTAAATGTTTAATTAAAAATTTCATATTACCATAAAAAATTTATATAAAATAAATTTTCTACATCCATAATAGAGAGATTATTCAAAATGATATATTTACCAAATAAAAATATATTTTGGTCTAGATTTAATATAATTTATATTAATCTCTATTGAAAAAATTTAATGTAATATTATAAACAAGAAGTTAAATAATAATGATGATGATGATGATGATAATAATAATAATAATAATAATATGCATAGCTACCTTTAACAAATACCTAACATAACTTAAATTTGAAACATATAACACCCTTTTTAAATCCTCTTCTTGGAATTAATTTTCTAAAAAATTATTTTGAACATAAAATTTATATTTCAAAACATCCTTTTATTATTATACACGTGTGTATTTATATATAAATATATATATCAATGACCATATTAACATTTTATCATGTGAATAAGGGAATATATATATATACACATACATAAATATATATATATATATGTATAGATACTACTAATAATTCAATAACATAAGGGATAAATTAGTAAAATCAATCAAATTTACCAATCTAGAAAATCTAAACTAATTTATCCTATTAAACCTATATTATAACATATACGACTATATAATAAATATAAAATAAAAAAACTACAAAAATTCTATATAAAAACTAAACTAAACATTTTATAGGTCGAAAGTACAACTATTCTATAGGTACAAGAACATAAGGGGAGGAAATATGGAAGAAGCCATTTAGAAATCATATATAATTTTTTAAAAACCATGATTTTTATATATTTTAAAATAAATTTGAACTGAATATCATGTCTACTTTGAATAAAAACTAGTTTGAAATACTCAGCTACACATTATTTTTCAATAAAAAGAGAAATCATGGAATCACCTACCTTGGTCAATCATTGATGATGTGAAATCTTCATGAATAGTGGGTTTAAGGCTTAAGAGGGAATTCGAAGACCCTATGATCCAAATACACCGAAAATTAATACCAAAACCCATCTAGGGTTTATCCTAAAATGATTATTTTTGGGTTGGGGAAGAAAATTAGAATATATAGGGCGGAATAGGGAAGTATGTGAGGGAGAAACCCTCACCTGGAGGGCATTTGCATGACATCACAAGGAAGAATGCTAAGATATAGAAAAAAATGAGAGGAGGGTGAATCATGGAGGTCCAATGGGATATTTAACATGATATAGAGAGATAAATATGTGATAGTATATTTTTAGAGATTAAAGGGTCTAGTGGTATAATCATAATTTTTCAAATTTTAAAAATTCGATAAGTTGCATGGTTAGGCTACACAATTTACCAAAATATGCTCTAATTATGATCCCATTGTTGATCACACTAATGAACTTGTATGGTTTAATTTCTTGATTGTTGAAACTATAAGATAACCATTCAAAATGACTTTATTGATTCTTATACCCATACTTTATGGTTATCTCATGGTTTTTACGAACCATGCTACATGTATAAAATCTTAAAATAAAAATTTGACCAAATGAAAAAACAAAAGCTTCAAGAATAATAAATAAAATAAATAATATAATATAATATAATATAATATAATTACGAATATAAGATTTGGGGTGTGACATCGCAGTATAGTCATTCTACTCCTGATACCCAGAGTACTTCAGGAGTACAAGATATTCAATCTTTTAATGCTACACACAACCCACTAGTTTCACAGGATATCCATTTTATTCCTATTAACATGAGTACTCCCGGAGTACAAGATACTTGATCTCCAAATGTTTCACAATTTCCAGTGAATTCATAAGATAATCATTTTACTCCTGTTACCTAGAATAGATAAGGAGTACACTATTATCAATCTATCAATTATACACATTGTACACTTTATTGCATACCTTTTATACTTTTTTGTTACTATATTATCTTATCCTATGATTATTTTATTCACAGGTATGAAAAATGTTAACGATGTTAAAAAATCATGAATTTTTACCACGATTCGGTTACAATTGATAATTTACTAGAATTTTACTATTATCACTATATATTACAACATAATAAAATTAGTTTCTTATATAATTATAATTAATGGATAATTTATATATTAAAAAGACAAAAAATAATAAAAGGAATAAAAAATCAATACATATGTTTTTTTTAATATCATAAACTTAATACTAATCATCCCATTTGATGTATATTGGGTACCCATCATGGATATTATTGGAATCAATGGAAAAATTATAATATTATTGGAAATTGTGGTGGAATAAATCCCAATTAATTATTAATATTGGAGGATGATCCCATTATATTATATAAATGATTTATTTTATTGTAAAATAAAGGTACTATCTTAACTATGTATTCATATGTGATTTAATTGAACAATATTTCTTAGAATGGCGATGATATAAAAATATTATTTATTTTATTTAAAAATTTTGTTCCATTTTGATGTTTCTAATGTGATTTCACATCCATGTATGTCAAAAACATATCCAATAAATGGAAAGATTTTAAGTGGGGATTATGGATTAAATTTAACCGCACATCTCTATTACTGTGTCACTGATCATAAAATGATATATTGATTATTTTCACTCTAATATTTGGGAATTGTATTTTTTATTGGATTTAATATCTCATTATCAAATACTTTTGGGCTTATTGTATATTTTTAATTCATTTATTGAAAACATGCTTAAAATATGCAATTTCACACTAACCCAAATAGACATCACATTTGTATTTTTGTACAAAAAATATATAAACTCATCCAAATTAGAAAATTTATTTTATTTGGTATTTTTTCATTGGGATAAAATTTATTCAATATAATCATCTGCTGGATATAATCATAAGAGGTCCAATAAAGTTCTTCAATAAGAAGAAAACCTAGGAAAAGTATATTGGACCACCTTTCAGTTTTGTGTCCTATCATTGGATTCATGAATCCAAATGGAATCCTTCCTCCTACATTAGAAATAATACTCAATGGGATAACTCTGTAATTTAAATCCAATAGTTTGAGGACAATTGATTCTACCATGATGATGAAGTTGACAAAAAATTCTTCTATGGATATCTAACTGAACCATAGGCTCCTTGACTTCTTCTATAATATTATTATGTAATTTGTTTAAAAAGGCCTCTTATACTTAATTAAAATAGGATTATATACTATAATTATAGTTTTATATTCTTGTTAATTTATTCCTATCATTCTAGGTATTTCTACAATTCCATGAAACTTTAAAGTCCTTGTGATTATCCAGGGAGGAATGGGATGTAAATCTTGATCCTTATTTATGCATTATTTCAATGATATTTTTAATTATAGGTGTGTACATTTTTTTCATCACCCCATATAATTCTATAATTAGGATTGTGTATTGGTATATCAAAATTATACTCCAATTATCATGTTTGGGGGTACCCATTTAGGTGATGTTTCACACATAATTAACCACTCATTACCCATATCACTTGTGGTGTTTCTGTGAACTATATTGGTAGATTGAAAACACATAAAAACTTATGTGGATAGGAACATTTTTTCATGGTGTTAAAATTAAATAACATAAAAACCTATAAAACATAGGGAGTTCATCAAATGTTTCCTATATAAATATTAGTTATGCAATTAGATAAAAATCACTTGATCATCAGTGGTAGTCAGTGAATCATTTTGTGTTTCTAAATGAACCCAAAGATGTATACTACATAAAAATTAGATAAATTGTGTGTATAGGTGTTAAAATCCTCTTACTAAAGTATATAACCTTATATCCAGATAAAATGAAGGATTATCATCATGATATTTACCTAGGTTGATCATAATCAATCATCGTACTAAATTATCAGTTCCATTTAATGTTCTTTTGTGTATTCTTTGTGCCTGATACCCAAAACTCTATGAAATAAGAAATACCTATCCTTTTTTAATTTAAAAACACTTTTAATATTAATTATCTAAGGCTCTATGTATAAACAACCTAGAATTATTTCTATACTATATAAATTATAATAAAAATAAATCTCTAATTTAATGAGCTCGACAATGCGATAAATTTTTTAATTTTTGTTCGGGTGCATTAGTAATAATTCCCCATTTTTATTTTTTTCTTTTATATTTTCCATTTTCATCCTCTTCCCCCCTTACATTTTTTTATTTTTTCTCTCTCTCCTTATCTATTGTCTCTAGTTTATTAAAATAGTTTCTTTTTTCCATTCATTTTTCTCACTTTATTCTCTTGTTCATTTTTTATCTTATTTAATCATAAAAAAAACATGACATCATTATTTCATGGAAATATCTAGAAAAGAATATTTACTCATAATTGACCCATATATTTAAATGATTGACCACTCAAAAATTTGGGATTCTAGTGTAGGGAAATAATATGACACTAACAAGACTACAATGGAAACCCTTATAGACTCAAACTAATATAATAGTGAACCAAATCAACCCCTTAAATTAAAGATATAAATAATTAAACCTTAAAAGTAATGACCATCGTAGATGTAGAGTAAAAAACTACATATATCCAATATGTTGAAGAATTAGTCAACTTTGAGTGGTTATCAATCCTCATAAACCTCCAACATAAATTCCATGGTATTCTTAATGAGGATACTCACAAACACCTTAAGAAGTTTCAAATAATTCTCTCTACCATAAAACCATAAAATATGTCTAAGAACCACATAAGGTTTTGGGATTTCCCTTCCTCGCTAGATGTTGTTGTCAAGGATAGGTTATACTATCTACCTACCCAAATTGCTTGATATAATAACCTTAAAAGTGTCTTTATATATAATTTTTTACCTTCCTCCTAAACATCATCCATTAGAAAAAAATCTATAGCATTAAGAAATAAGAACTAGAGTCCCTTCTTGAATAATACAATAGATTGAGAATAATTTTCTCTAGTCACCCCCAACACCAAAATAGTGAACAACTAAAAACTCAATACTGTTATGAGGTACATATCCCCATGGATCTTGGAATGATAAATGTTGTATCCAATGCTGATCTGGTTCATAAAACTTATACTGTCACCCATGATTTAATAGCCAAAATGGATCAAAATGAATAATAATTTGGTACATAAGATATAGCACCTACTCAAGTATTTCTCAAGGTAAATCATTCTTACATTGAATAAAAGGTGGTTAATTAAGTTGATTAAATTAATACCCATTTAATATGATTGTATCTATCTCAAAGAAACTCACAATCTCCATATTTTCCTCTAAATTAAGTTATTTGTGATAACAACACCCATTTCTTTGATCAATATCCCCAAATTCATGATTCATTTGAGTCTTATGCGTTGTTATTTCATAGGTTTCCATTCCAATAAGAACCTTCCATAAAGAAAGGGAACATAATGAAAAATCCAAACCCTAATCCATAGAAGAAACCACAACCAGAATACAAATAAAAAGGAAAACTAGTTACTCGAAATTGAATTATTATTAAGAAGTACAAGGTATAAATACTAATTATCCTTCACCTTCTCAAAATAACCCTCCTATTCTGCCTAAATCTAAACTAAAACTCAAGGACATGGTGAATAAAATGGAATCCTAGAAACTCTAGTTCCAACAATACACTCTATCAGAAATTCAATAACTATGGATTAAACTAGGATAAAAAGAAAACAACATCGGTGAGATAAATATATAAGGTTATATAAAAATATAACCCTAACCTATTTTCAATCCCAATTAATTGTTACGTTATATTCCATTATAATTCATAGTGGTAAATGAATTTCTCCACCCAATGACTCAACACAATAAATATTTCCTATGCTAAAATATTATCTCTCTCAACGCATAAGGGATTCAAATGATAAAAAAATAAAAAGGGTAAAAATTTATCATCTAGGGTTTCTTTAATCCTTCCATTACACTTTATTTACTAAAAATACTTTCACAATCCAAGAAAACACGTGATAATGAAATTGATAAATAAATCATGGATATATTTAAATAGTTTCAAGTTAATATTCCTCTCTTGGATGAAGTTTAACAAATTATTTTGTATGAAAATTTTCTAAAAGATATTTACAACAAAAAGAGGTGAATGGATTAGAATTATATAGAGTATATATTGGAAAACAATTTTCATCATAGATGAAAACGGCGATTCCTACCAAATACAAGGGCTTAGGAACTTTTACAATACCTTTCTTTATAGGGGTGAAATTTTTTATGAAATTATTGATTTGTGAACTTCTATTAATATGATGCATCAATCTATGTATATTTCTATTTTGGTTGGAGACCGTCAAATAATAGGAAACATGGTGCAATTTTTCAACTAAATCACTACACACCAAACTTGTGTGATTGAGGATATCCTCATATGGGTGAAAATTATCATCTTCCTAAAACACTTCTATGTGAATGATATGAAAGATACCAAAACACAATAAATTTCTCATATCATAATCATAATACCATTCCTTAAAATAAAAAAACAATAACCAATGCTCAAATAGAAACATTATCCATAGAGTTCAGCATAAAAAAGTAAGTTTCTATATCTCTGATACTATGAAATATCCTATTGAAGGGCATTCCACTCTTCTTGTTTATTTGATACAGGTTCCCCATAATGAAAAACGCACACACACACACCAATATTTCCCCGCAAAAAATTCTAATTATTATTCCACTTCTTCACTCTATATTTAGAGACCCAAAGCTTGACGTACATGGACATTCAATTAATTTTGCGGAATACTTAATACATAAAAAAAAGACAACACACAAGGACCGTAATAGTTTAGTGACTTTGGAAACTCGGAACATAATCTTCTAATCATGGTGAAATATCTTCAACATCTCCCATAAAGATCTTCCCCATTTGTTTTCTTACCTAATAACTTTCTTTATATCTTGGGGAAAAGAAAACAT
This sequence comes from Viscum album, assembly GCA_963277665.1. Taxonomy (NCBI): domain Eukaryota; kingdom Viridiplantae; phylum Streptophyta; class Magnoliopsida; order Santalales; family Viscaceae; genus Viscum; species Viscum album. The sequence goes on from OY728122.1 coordinate 1,782,948,180, forward strand.
ATAAAGTTTGAGCTCAAATGCTTAGTAAGGGTAAGAATGGAGAAAATAAAACTGACCATATACATTTAAACTTAAACACATGAACATAATGTTTAAAAATCAAAATCTTGAGCAATGACATAAAACATGGCAGTATATAAGGCATAGATCATAATGGAACATCAATCATGATAAAATAGCATGGAATAAAATATGTAATTGTGGAAAACCATTAAGAACTTGATATTATTTCCATAGTAGTCAAAGCATTGCTGCCAAGACCATCATAGTGGATATAGTCCATTACTGAACCGGGTTTACTTACCATTCCAGCCATGTATTATTGAACCGAATTTTACTTTCCATTCCAGCCATGTCTATTTAATGAGATATAAATCTTTACCCAATGAATTTTAGGGAGATATAGGTCCCACCCACCTCATAATTAAATCATTCTTACTTTTTCCACAAAATAAACATAATTCATTCATCATAACCCAAAGAATAAAATGGGTTTCATAAACATCATCCCATCATAACATAATCCATATAAAACAAATGGATATCATTTCATCATAAGAAGAATCAAACCATTTAAATAATATATACATTATACTTAAAACATAATTATACTTAATAATTTCATCTTATATGGAAAATAGTTTTGACAAAACACTTGAAATGAATTCTTGAGGAACATATCCTTTCTTCTTCAAAATCATTTTCTTTTCACAAAATGCCATGAAATTTTAAAAGAAAATAATTTTGATGAAAATAATAACGAAATATTTTAGAGTATGCTTCATGGAAATAAAGCATTATAAACCATAAAATTTTTTTCATGCCGTATAAGTTAAAAAAACATTATCCTCGTACTTTTAACGGAAAAGACAAAAAGTACAATGTATGGTAAACAAAAGAAAGATTCATTCCATAACACAAAGTAAAAGTCAAATAGGGGTAAATATGACTTTAAACATACATTTAATAATATTTAAAACTTTATGGAAAACATGTTTATGGACATGGATGAAAAATATAACCCCAGTAAATACTTACGTATAAGCAATCTCAAATAAAAATGAGATTGAAAAATTATCCCTTACCTTATGTCCGATATGCTTTGTATGTATCCAAACCTCCTGTATAATGATTTCAATAATGTAATTGAATTATTAAAGAATAATATTCATTGTTATTATATCATATATGGTTTTCTTATGACATTATATTACCTGTTCTTTTGTAAATTCCATGTTAAAGCAGCATTTTGGGTAAAATCGTTTCATTTATTGTACATGTTTCGACTTGTTGTTCTTGATATTATTACTTATATACTGATTTAGTTAATTACAGAATGTAAAGAATTATTTAAATATAATATATAATCAGAATATAAATATATGTGATAGATCTATAAATGGAATGGAATACACCGTTCATGGAGACCGTAGGTCGTACGTACGCATGAACACTGTTTTCATTTCCTTATTGAATTGAATGGAATTAAGTAGATGAAACATATATGTACATAAATACTATATCATTATTATGTAATATATTTCATGATTATTTATTATATATACTTTATAATCATACTTTAATGGTTAATCATGGAAAATGAATCTCATCGCGTTCGTGAAGGCGGTAGTCCGTACGTACGCATGAGTGATGATATCATTCCCATAATTATTGAATAGATTCAGAGTGGATGATATAATATCTCAGAATCATTATGATGTTATAATAACCATATATAGTTATTATTTACACCATTATACCCATCCAAGTAAGGTGGTGGTGGAAAAACTGATTACACCACGGCGTGGAGACAGTATTCTGTACGTACGCACGCGCAGTGATTTCATTTTCCGTAGGATGGATAGAATGTGAAATGGGGTTATTTAATATTTATAATATAATATAAGTATATTAGTGATACTTATTGTATTACTTTACAATGAAACAACTAGGGAATAGGAATTTGAAGAAGAAAGAAACATGAAAGAATCGGTAGAAGAGATTACCTCTTCTTCAACGCACCTCCTTTAAGCTTCCTCTTAAGGGACTAGAGTTGGTCTTTTGAGAAGACCATAACCTCTAGAATGGTTCTAGTGAAGTTGAGACGAGAAATGGGTAGGTTTTTTCGGAGGTTTAAGGCTCAAAGTGTTGTGAAGAGGAGAGGTAGGAGGTTCCCTTTTATAAGGGCGGAGAGGGGTACCTTTGGAAACCTCAAAAATATTAATTTATAATAAATCAAACTCCACTTAAAAACCTCCAAAAATGAATCATATTCGAAGATTAGATGATATAGGGTTGTAATCTCATCAAGAAATAAAATTTAGACATGTTGAAAATTTATTTTAAACCTTATCAACTTGATTTATACTTATTTAATCTATTTAATTTTATTTGTGGTAATAAGATCTAAATTTTAAATTGTTATAAATAATTACTTATGTGTATTAAATTGTCCATAATTGTATAATTTATGAAATTTGAGACCATATAAATTTTAATTTATAATTTTTAAATATTTTGTTTATTTTTAAACAATTTTATATTATGTTATTTTTATAAAATAACAATAGAGTCAATTTTGACACTATTCATTTATTTGAATTTAAATAAAATCCACACAGAAGATATGTTCGAAATAAAACATTTAATATATTCATAACATTTCATATATATCTATAAAATTCGTGGATCATATTAAATGGTTCATATATTATTTATTTTAATGTTTTTAAAGACATTTATTTGATATTTCAATCAATAAAATAATTTCAACATCGCTATTGTGTCTCCTTAAATGATAAATATTTAATCCATAAAAAGTATAAATAAATTGACATGATGTGGATAATTTTATTATATTTCTGTAGACAATTCATGTTCAATGTTTCATGATGTTTATCGCTAAATTAAAATTATTAAACTTAAAATATTTAAGAGAGTGACATGTTGTCGCTTTCTTTGGTTTTAATAATAATTAAATTATTTTCAGGGTCAAAAGTCCATAAAATTAATCTATTACGACCCTTAGGTGATATTGGTCGACTTTTATTCATCCAGTAAAATTTTGGTAGGTGTTAGGGTAATTTTATAATCTTATTGTTACCATTAATTATCTGATTTACCTTTAACTGCGGTAAATAAAAATTACTGTAGTTACTATTCATAATATATAAAAAATAAAAGTAACCTATTAACATAATTTGGACCCACTGAATTAAAATTTGGAATAAATTTTTCAAAATTCAAAACACAGAAGTTGCAGTAATTAATTTAAAATTAATCTCGTTGTCGAAAAAACGGGTTTTTGTTTAAAACATTACAAAATATTGAATTGATTTAACCTACGAATTTGATGTAAAATCAATGCTAATGACATATATTATATTAAATGGTACAAATATATTCTATTTATACTTTAAAACAATTTACTATTATAATTTAACCATATAAATTATCTCGATGAAAAAAGTTATTTTTAAGTAAAATTTAGCGTGTTTTTACAATTCATCAAAATAAGAACGCAGTTAGAAAAATATCAAAACGTTATCCAATGTAAATTTTTATATACTGATTCAAAATAAGAAGTTTATTTTGTAAAATTGAACTTATAAACTTGTCAAAAATTATATTTAAAATGGGTGCGCCATTAAAAGGCGGCAAAACTGCATTTTTTGAAAAATATTTATTTTACCTGAAAATTTTATTTTGTTCTCATAATATGTTATAGAAAATGTTTAATATGAATAATAAGGGTTTAAAATTCAAAATGTAGTTAATAATATTCATAGCGGATAGTTTATAATAATATTATAACCATATATCGTTCTTTAGTGAAACCCGGTATTGCGTACAACACACGTTATCGAGGAAGGTCGTGATTGCATGTAATGCAAGCCAAGTCAGGGTTGCATGTAGTGAAAGACTCCTTTGTTGTTGTGTATAACAAAATCCAACCATATTTCCTTTATACATTGAATATATATATATATACACACTCAATGTTGCGTAGAATAACAACTATCAAACAAACTTGAAATTGTGTGTTACACGATCCAAGATTAGTTTTGCGTATAATGAAAGCTAATACGGTGTTGCGTATAACACAAGATAATCTTGGTGTAGCATACAACAGAAGATATGAAAGAAATTAAAAAGATTATATCTTATAAAATCTCGGGGTGTTACATTCTACCCCCCTTAAAATGAATTTCGTCCTCGAAATTCGTCGGGGTTATAAATGGTTTATTACATGAGAGTTTATTTCATATAAACCCACATCGTAAAAAGAAATACCAAAACATATATTTATAAACTAAAGTATGAAAAATAATGGTTACCCAAATTAACTAATCACTGGGTTTCCACATAGGAGAACATAGGTGAAAATATGGATATGAAAGAGAAATATAACCATCATTTTCTGATGGAGAGTGGGAGAGAACATGGCTATGAAAAAGCCAACAATCACAGAGCCATAAATTTTTTATGATCTAAGGTACCATATGATTCATCAGATATGAAGACACTTGGAAAAAAATTTCAAGATCATTTCCCTAAAATTGAAGAATTTGAATTAGAAGAAATACTTACTTTATTTGGGTAAAATCTCACCATTGTTCGTGCCTTGAACAATTTCCACATCATATCTTAAATAAATGATGTTGAATTTGTCATTATTTAGTGTTAGCAGATCATGTGATAGAATAATGGTTCATTCCATCTGTCTCAAACAAAAGGTTAGAAAAATTTATCAAATATACATAAGTACATCTATGGTGAGGTTAATCATATATGATTCCAAAAATGGACTTATACTTCATCTATCATACCACTTAATAAAATAAAACTCTTTTCTACAAACCAGGGACTTCTTATAGGCTAGTGGTAGGTGATAAAGGATTGTCGCACTTTGTTTGTGGGTTCTATTCCCACAGCCTTGTCTGATGCGAAGGGTTTTCGCCCGTCCTGCAGGTTGTCCTTCTTCTAAAACTAAATTATTATAACATCCCATCAATAATATAGAAAACAATTCTAGCATTAAATAATACTAACTTATGTCCAACATAATCGATTCCAATCTTTACGCTTATCCAAAATACTTATGTCCAAGCACATAGTATAAAGAAAATAATTACTGGAAATGTCATTTATCAAGCATCTGAATACCATAATTTATCCCCCATATATCATATGAGATATCTTGTTGGTCACATTCCAAACATATGAATACCTTAATCATGTATTCTATTGAAAAATGAATACCCATTGAACCTTAGTGAAAACATGAATGCTGTCAAAAGTTAACTCTTTCCATATACCAAAATCCCAACATTTCTATATACTCAAACCATGATAAAACTTTTTCCTTATATCAGTCATGAGCTCATTTGATTTTCTCTTTATCCCTTCATTATGCGCATATCATATTTTTTTCCAAAAATATTTCAATCACTTTTCATGGTTACCGGTACCATATAATTATTGAAAATCAATACATAGATATTCTAAAATTCCACAATACCATAAATGAGATTCCATGATACTATTTTGAAATCCCATTACATAAACACTTAATCATTCCACAACATCATTCTCATACTCAACAACACAAATAGTGATCGCATGTGATTTCACTTAATCTCTTTTCTTAAGTGGTTGCTCATGTCGATCATCATTAACCCTTGGATTAGGGCATTGATTAGCATAATGCCCCATTTCCTTGCCTTAAAGCATTGAAGAGTTGGTAGAGCATTCTCTATAGTCTTTTCTCTATTCACATCATTGGCTACATTTTTCCCATTACTTCAACACTCAAATACTTGATGGACTACTTTTCTACACTTAAAACATTTTCTAGTACCTTTTAGGAAATCTCCACCATGCTTCTTTCCACACTTTGAGCATAAAGAAACATTCATCTTCTTTTCACCATTTTTATGAGATTTTTCCTTAAACTCCATCTTTAATTTATTGTCAAAACCATGAGATGGATATGTAACACCAACTTCCATTTCTATCTTGATATCACATCACACAATTTCTTCATAACTACTGAAGTCTCTTATAGCTAATGACCTTCTAAGACTTAGTTTTAAGCCACTGAAGAATCGATCAACTTTACTTTCAGGTTGGATGATAAATCCAGATGCATACCTTCCAAGCCCTATAAAATTATCTTCGTATATACAAAAATATTCATCATCCTTTTATTTAAGCTCAAAGAACTATTTTTCCATCTTTTTTTGAAGAATAAGAGGGAATTACTTATTAAAAAATAAGTTCTTGAACTCACCCCATTCCATGGATTCAATTTCATCTTGGGGCCTTGTATTTTTAATTAGAGTCCACCGCTGGTCTACTTCACCTTCTAAATGGTAAACAACCAGAATAACTTTTTCATGTTCTGAACAGTGAAGTATGGAAAATATATTTTCAATGGTACTGATCCAAAGTTCAGCAACAAGTGGATCAGAAGACTCACAGAAAGAAGGCAGACATTGCCTCATGAAGGACTCAAAAGAATATTGTTCCCTTTTATGCTCATTTGTAAGTTCAGAATGATTCGTAGCTTGTGTAAGTATAACAATAAGATTTTTCACTCCATCTCCCATAACATTGGTTTGTTCAGGAGGAAAATCGTTGCATTTTCCATTACATTGATCAACACGGTTCCTTCGGGTTCCAACCATCATCTAAAACCCAAAAAAGAATAGTGTGAGAGGTAAATATAATGCTAGGTAAAACAACATAATAAAGGGGGATTTCCTTCAATATCTAACATCTTAGGTTTAATTCTATGATCGTTACCAAAATTCTAGGACTATAACCTCTACTTATACTTAACCTTAGAGACATCCCTAGACATACCTTAGAAATGTCTCTAGGGATCTCACTAAATTTTTTCGGATCCTAGTTTCCAAAGGTTAACTAAACCTTTCCTTTGATACCAACTATAGAGACGCAAAGCTTAACGTACATGGAAATTAATTTTGTGGAATACTTAATACATAAAAAAACCGACACACAATGACCATAATAATTTAGTGTCTTTGGAAACTCGGAACATAATCTTCTAATCATGGTGAAAGATCTTCAACATCTCCCATAAAGATCTTCCGCTTTTGTTTTCTTACCTAAAACCTTTCTTTATATCCTAGGGAAAATAAAACATATAAAAGGTGGGCTAAAATGATTAGTAAGGGTATGCATGGAGAAAATAAAGCAAACCATATACATTTGAACTTAAAAACATGAACATAATGTTTAAACATCAAAAACTTGAGCAATGACATAAAACATGGCAGTACGTAAGGCATAGATCATAATGGAACATCAATCATGATAAAATAGCATGGGAATAAAACATGTAATTGTGGAAGACCATTAAGAACTTGATATTATTTCCATAGTATTCAAATCATTGCTGCCAGGACCATCATAGTGGACAAAGTCCATTACTGAACCGGGTTTACTTATCATTCCAGCCCTGTATTATTGAACCGGATTTTACTTTCCATTCCATCCATGTCTATCTCATGAGATATAAATCTTTACCCAATGAATTGGAGGGAGATATAGGTCCCACCTATCTCATAATGAAATCATTATTACTTGTTCCACAAAATAAACATAAATCATTCATCATAACCCAAAGAATAAAATTGGTTTCATAAACATCATCCCATCATAACATAATCCATATAAAACAAATGGATATCATTTCATCATAGGAAGAATAAAACCATGTAAATAATAGATTCATTATACTTGAAACATAACTATACTTAATAATTTCATCTTATATGGAAAATAGTTTTGACAAAACACATGAAATGAATTCTTGAGGAAAATATCCTTTCTTCTTAAAAATCATTTTCTTTTCACTAAATGCCATGCAATTTTAAAATAAAATAATTTTGTTGAAAATAATCATGAAATCTTGTAGATTATACTTCATGGAAATAAGGAGTTATAAACCATAAAAATCTGTTCATGTCTTATAAGTTAAAAAAACATTCTCCTCATACTTTTAACGGAAAAGTCAAAAAGTACCACATATGGTAAACAAAAGAAAGATTCATTCCATAACACAAATTAAAAGTATAAGAGGGGTAAATATGAATTTAAAAATACATGTAATAATTTCAAAAACATTATTAAAAACATTTATATGGACATGGATGAAAAATATAACCCCAGTAAATACTTACGTATAAGTAATCTCGGATAAAAATGAGATTGCAAAATTATCCCTTACCTTATGTCTGATATGCTTTTTATATATCCAAACCTCCTGTATAATGATTTAAATAATATCATTGACTTATTAAAGAATAATATTCATTGTTATGATATCATATATGGTTCACTTATTCCTTTATATTACCCATTCTTTTGTAAATTCCATGTTAAAGCAGCGTTTTGGGTAAAATTGTTTCATTTATCGTACGTGTTTCGACTTTTTGTTATTGATATTATTAATTATATCATGATTTACTTAATTATAGAATTTAAAACTTGATTTATATATAATATATATTCATCATATAAATATATATGATATATCGATAAATGGAATGAAATACACCGTTCATGGAGATGGTAGGCCATACGTACGCATGAACGCTGTTTTCGGTTCCATATTGAATTGAATGGAATTAAGTAGATGAAAAATATATGTACCTAAATCTAGTATAATTTTTATGTAATATCTTTCATGATTATTAATTATATATACTTTATAATCATACTTTAATGGTTAATCATGGAAAATGAAGCTCATCGCGTTCATGGAGACGGTAGTCCATACGTACGCACGAGCGATGATATCGTTCCCATAATTATTGAATAGAATTAGAGTGGATGATATAATATCTCAGAATCAGTATGATGTTATAATAACCATTTATAGTTATTCTTTTCACCATTATACCCATCCAAGTAAGGTGGTGGTGGAAAAACTGATTACACCATGGCGTGGAGATGGTATTCTGTACGTACGCACACGTGGTGATTTCATTTTCTATAGGATGGATAGAAGGTTAAATGGGGTTTTTTAATATTTATAATATCAAATAAGTATATTAGTGATACTTATTTCATTACTTTACAATGAAACAACTAAATAAGAGGATGTTGAAGAAGAAAGAAACTTGAAAGAATCGGCAGAAGAGATTACCTCTTCTTCGACGGACCTCCTTTAAGCTTCCTCTTAAGGGACTAGAGTTGGAATTTTGAGAAGAAAAAAACCTACAGAATGTTTCTAGGGAAGTGGATAAGAGAAATGGTCAGGTATTGGCAGATATTTAAGTCTCAAAGTGTTGTGAAGCGGAGAGGGATAGGGTTCCCTTTTATAAGGGAGGAGAGGGGCACCTTTGGAAACCTCAAAAATATTAATTTATAATAAATCAAAACCCACATAAAACCCTCAAAAAATGACTCATATTCTAATATTAGATGGTATAGGGTTGTAATCTCATAAAACAATAAAATTTATACATGTTGAAAATTTATTCTAAACCTTATCAACTTTATTTATCCTTATTTAATCTATTTAATTTTTTGTGGTAATAAGATTATTAATTTTAAATTGTTATAAATAATTACTTATGTGTTGTGAATTTTCCATAATTGGATACTTTATGACATTTTAGACCATATAAAGTTTAATTTATAATTTTTAAATATTTTTTTGATTTTTAAACTATTTTATATTATGTCATTTTTATAAAATAACAATAGTGTCAATTTTGACACTATTCATTTATTTGAATTTAAATAAAATCGAAACAGAAGATATGTTCTAACTAAAACATTTAATATATTCATAGAATGTCATATATATCAATAAAATTCATGGAGTGTATTAAATAGTCCATATATTATTTATTTTAATGTTTTTGAAACTATTTATTTGATATTTCAATCAATAAAATGATTTCAACATCACCATTGTGTCACCTTAAATGATACTTATTTAATCGCTAAAAATTATAAATAAATTCACATGATGTAGATAATGTTTTTATATTTCTTGATACTATTCATATTCGAAGTTTCATGAAGTTTATCACTAAATAAAAATTATTATACTTAAAGATTTAAGAGAGTGACATGGGTCACTCTCTTTGGTTTTAAAAATAATTTAATTATTTTCATGGTCAAAAGTCCATAAAATGAATATATTCTTACCATTAGGTGATATGATTCGACTTTTAGTGATCCAATAGAATTTTGGCAGGTGTTAGGATAATTTTATAATCTTATTTTTACCATTAATTACCCGATTTACCTTTAACTGCAGTAAATAAAAATTACCGTAGTAACTATTCATAATATCAAAAAAATAAAATTAACATATTAACATAATTTAGACCCACTAAATTCAAATATTTAATATATTTTTCAAAATTCGAAACACAGATGTTTCCGTAATTAATTTAATATTAATCTCATTGTAGAAAAAAACATGTTTTTGTTTAAAACATTGCAAAAGATTGAATTGATTTAACCTACGAATTTGCGGTAAAATCAATGATAATGACATAAATTATGTTAAATGGTACAAATATATTCTATTTATACTTTAAAACAATTTTCTATAATAATTTAACCTTATAAATTATCTCGATGAAAAAAGTTGTTTTTAAGTAAAATTTAGCATGTTTTTACTATTAATCAAAATAAGAACGTTGTCAGAAAAATATCAAAAAATTATCCAATGTAAATTTTTATATCCTGATTCAAAATAAGAAGTTTATATTGTAAAATTGAACTTATAAACTTGTCAAAAATTATATTTAAAATGGGTGCGCCATTAAAAGGAGGGAAAACTGCATTTTTTTTAAAATACTTATTTTACCCGAAAAATTTATTTTCTTCTCATAATATTTTCTAGAAAATGTGTAAGATGAATAATAATGTTATAAAATTCAAAATGTAGTTAATAATATTCATAACAGCTAGTTTATAATAATATTATAACCATATATCGTTGTTTAGTGAAACCCGGTATTGCGTACAACACACGCTATCGAGGAAAGTCGTGATTGCGTATAATGCAAGCCAAGTCCAGGTTTCATGTAGTGCAAGACTCCTTTGTTGTTGAATATAAAAAAATCCAAGCATATTTCATTTATACATTAAATATATATAAATATATACACTCAATTTTGCGTAGAATAACTACTATCAAACAAACTTGAAATTGTGTGTCATACGATCCAAGATTAGTGTTGCGTATACTGCAAGCTAATACGGTGTTACGTAGGGCGCGAGATAATCTTGGTGTAGCGTATAATATAAGATATGAAGTAAATTAAAAGGAATATATCTTATAAAATCTCTGGGTGTTACACTATAATGGTATGGGTTTTATTTCATATGTAATGTCTTGTTAGAGTTTAGAAGAGTGTGATTTTTTATATTAATTGATGAGTGTTTAAATTTCTATGTATCCATAACGATTAATTATTTTGGAAATATCATTTAAATTTATTCAAATTTGATAGAGATTAAATATAAGTATATAGATAGTGTAATTATCCCCATTAGAGCAATATCCATTCCCCCAATCCCAAACCTATTAGTGTTATAACTAAAACCACTTTCCTATGACTTAAAATATTTCTATATTGAGGGTATTAACCAATCATCCATCATTATTACTAATAAACTCTCTTAAGAGTTGGAATCAAAACTATTTGACATTTTTAATGGAGTGTGTAAAGCATATATGATGGACATTGGATTATATTCCTAAAATTATCTCATTTATTTTCATTCACTACAAACTTTAATCGGAAGAGGATAAAATCAAAAGGAAAGATAAAAACTATTAAATTTCACACTACATGAAGTGGTAAAAATAGAATTTAATAAATTACATATTATTAGAGTTTTCTATCCCATATAAGATATTAAATGGGTTATCCTAGTGAAAATTGTCCCTAAGAAAATTGGAATAAAAGTAGTACCAATATAAAGTAATGAATTGGTTCCAACACATGTGAAAAATAAAATATGAGTTAATATTTTCTACCATTAACGTAATCAAACCACACTAACGGATCACATTCATATACATTTGATTGACCAAATGTTATAAATATTGGCTGGTGAGTCCCATTATTGTTTCCATGATGGATATACTGGTTATTTCTAATCAATATAACCCATGAGGATTAAGAAAATAAAAAATTTACTTATCCATTGGGTGAATATAAACATAGTCGGATGTATTTTTGAATCGTTAATTCTTCTGGTAATTTTAAAGGTTCTGCATTGAGAATTGTTTTGAGTTCCCTGAGAATTGGATGGATGTTTTATGGATTATTTTATTGTTTACATATCTTCCTTTTATTATATCTTATCAAACCTTATTTCCCCCCCCCCAATGTCATTATAAAATATCTCATATTAAATTTCAAGAAATTCCATTTCATGGTAGAGTGTGGGATTGTTCTTGGGTATGAAATTTAAATTGGAGGAATTCATGTTGATAAATCAAAATTTTAAATAATTTCCCCATATTCAAATGAAAAATGTGTTCTATAGGTGTTATGTCTCTTAGGAAAAGTTTGTTTTTACTATAAATTCATTAAATGCATTATAAACATTGAACATACCTCATATTATTTATTACAAAAATATGTTGAGTTTATGTTATATGATTAATGAATTGATTTATTTAAAGTAGTAAAAATGTGTCCCATATCACCTCCCATTATCTAGCCAATATGGTTGGAGATACCCTTTTAACAAATGTGTGACACCTATAACTGTGTAGTTGGGGATGTTTTTTAAAAATGTATTGAGATGGATCCTCATATCATTATGTATGCATTTTTTATCCTCGATCTTCCTATAAAAACTACAAGACCACTGAAAAGGGACTTATTTCTATTTTCCCCATAGAAAAATTACATTTATATCTTCATGGGTCAAAAGTAATTACTTTTTATCATGTTTCCCTTTGGTTTATCCTTGATAATACTGATACTATGACCAACCTAATATGGTGGATGCTTCTCCTCCAAGTGTTTTACATAGAGAGTCGAGGTAAGATAAGAGTGAAGAATATGGTAGTTGGTCACATTAGTTGGATTGACCCACCACTATACCATCATCTTGACTCATCGCCCCATATTGAAGAATTCTACCATGATAAGAACATTAGTGATGTAGTGTACCTTACCCCTTACTATACATATATTATGAATTCTTTTATTAGCATATAAGGTCCCCATTTATTTTATCACTTCATAATCCCAAATAATTAGGCATTTGTAATGAAAGTACATTTGGGGTAAACTATACTTGTGTATAATTTATAGTGACAAGTTTTTTCTTCAATGTGTCTCTTACCATGGGTTCACAACTATTTTTAACTTCATCCACACTCTTACTTTTGGGGTCCACTTTGTCTCCCAACATTTACCTATAAAGGTATTTGCTTCTATAATTTATCTTCCAATATTTTAAAGATGTTCCTATTGATTTTTAAATTCATGTAAATTGTATAAATTCATAGGGAATATCTCCATGATGAATGAAAAAACCCAAAAAACCATGTTATTTTGTTAGATATTTGGTGCATGGGGAAATGACTACATGGGTTATTTTCCAAATTCATTTGGATTTTTGTATATTTTGTTTGTTGTATATTAGGTATCTCAATGGGTGGAAGAGAAGCCTATATGGTTCGATAAATCTTGAGTGGTTTTTGATTTTTTCAAATCTTAGATTTTTAATTGGTTTGTTTTACTAAATCTCATTATTGGCGATCAGTGTTCTAATTTTTGTAATGAAAATAAGAAAAACATTCTTCATAAGTATAGGTTTGTTCATAAATTTTATAATTTATATCACCTTAAACTAATGTAAAAGATGAAATTTCTCATCTATAAGATATGATAATATTAGAAAAAAAATAGTTGAACCAAATTGGAAAGATTATATTTTCTACTTAGATGATGCACTTTGGGCATACCATATAGCATTTAAAACCCAGAGCAGAATTTCACATTATAGGATTTTGTTTAGAAAAGCTTATAACTTATCATTATAGGTAGAGAAACATGAATATTAGGATATTAGACAATGTAATATGAATATATAAGATGTATTTCAACATTGGACATTACATATTCATGATTTGTAAGAAATTCAACATGATTCATATGAGAACTATCAGATATAAGAAAAGAAGACTAGTACATTAATGATTTGATGATTCATTAGTGGAAGTTTCAAATTAGTGAGAAGGCCCTCATGTACTATTACAAGATAAATTTCCACCCGGGTGAGATTCATTCCTAATGGATTAATCCTTATATTATTACTAATGTTTACTCTTTTGGTGTAATACAGGTGACTCCTTAGTAGAGTAGATAGAAGTTTACCATCAATAGGCCATAACTTAAACACTTACATACGGATTTTATAAATATTATGGTAGAGGGACTCTAGTAGATAGATTCCATATATGGAACCACTTAGTTGGTTTTCCCTTCTCTTTACCTCTATTTACTTCTCTATTTATTTAAAATTCCTTAAATTGAGGAGAAAATAATTTTTAGGTTTAGGGAAGGAAGATATAAGATAGTTAGGATTTTAATTTTCAAAAACTAAAACATCACATTGTTTATTTATTTTTACACTTTGTGTATTTATATGTTAAAAAAACAAAACAAAATAAAAAAACAAAGAAATATTATCATGTTCAGATTTTCCTTTATTTATATCTGTTTTTTGTTTTTAGATAATCATTGATATTAAAAATAATAAAAAAAATCATTTAAGGTAATTTAGTTAATTTTGAGGAAAATTCATTGTGTATTGAAATAATTATTTCAAATAAATATTTATATGGAATATTTTCTAAGAATTTTTATTTTAAAATCATTCTTAAGAGTTTAATGAATTGTTGTAACCTATTCCTCATTAGAGTTGACTAATATTTTAAATCCATTTTCCAATAGACATTATAGGACCATTAATTCTTATAATTCATTTCAGTCATTTTTATTAGATTCTTGGGTTATTTCATGAAACAAGGGATTTCAAAAAATTCTGTTATAATTCATAAGATTTTTTTGATAAATTCATGACATATTCCATCATTCATTAAAAATAACATTTTTCAATTAACCTATTTTTTAGGACACCATTACATCTTTTCCTTTATAAGAATTACAAAAAATGAAATACCTATTAGTTCATCCACAAAACAGTATTTAATTATACCTTCCCACCCATCTCTTATGTTAATTCTTGTTATATTTTCAGAAAGTGTGGGGTACAAGGCATTTTCATGATAATTCTAGGGAAGAAATTCACTATTTTGGGTTAAGTAAAATTTACGTACATTTTTTTAAAGTGGGTTCACAATCCATAATATATGATTGCATTACACATTTTCCCCTATTTTTATCTATATAATATTTCTATATAATAAAATAGTTTTGTCTAATAATAAAATTTAACAAATTAAAAAATAGAGGAAAGAGGAAGTTCAGTCCTTATTATTGAATTCTGGGATGTGACCCACAAAAATGTAATAAATGGGATAGTGAGTTAGAATAAATAAACACTATGGGAGGTTTTAGTTAGAAGATTCATTATAAAAATTATCTCAATTTTCACATGCTTTGTACTATAGAGATTAAAACTCCTATTTTGCCTCATATTTTTAAATATAAAAACATATTATCCCTTGGACCTCAAGATGAGCTTTTTGGAATTCCTCTTTTGTATCACACAATTTTATACTAGTAGATAACTTAATATCTTGATAATCATATGTTAATATCAAATAAAAGCTATGAAATGAGCATACTCCACTTTTATATATTCTTAGATTAAATAGTGAAAATTCCTAAGTGAGTTATGTTGTGATATGTTTCATTGGTAAATTAATGAATTTGATAAAATTTGAATATTAGAGAAAATTTTGTTAAGAAAATTTATTTCAAAATTGATTCATGATTATTTTAATTTCAAAAGAATCTTAGAATTTTTCTCACATTTTATTTTAGAATGATATTTCTTTAGGATATAAGACTTTTCCCAAGTGTACAAAGGTTTAGGTATGGGGTGTGACCTCATAGTGATATTTTTATATTTTACCCATTATAATTTTAAATTTTATGTTTAATGTATTTCAGAATCCCATTATTAAATCCTTTTATCCACATTATATATTTTGAATTAATTTTCTTAAAATATTACTAAAAAGATTCAATTATAACTTAACATAATTGGAAAGAATGCATGTAATTTTATTATAATATTTTATATACTAATACAAATTGGGAATTAAATTGTGGTAGTATTTTTGGTTCATTGGGATATAATTTATTTAACTAGACTAATCATTTAAACTGAGCACAATAGGCCCAATGGAGGATATCAGTGGGATGAAAACCTGGGTAAGCCATTTTGGGCCACGTTTCAGTATTTGGGATATATCATGGGATTAAAAAATAAAAGTTTATTTATCAGTCATCCATATAAAATAATAATAATATATCCATATATCTACTATATTTAATGTCAATAATAATAGGATAATGAATTCTACCATGCTGTGAAATTGGATGGAAAATTATTCCATGAAAAACTCACCTAACCATAGGTTCCTTAACTTATTTTTTCACTTTATTAGGTAATTTTCTAATAAAAATCCTTCTCTCCATCATTTATATAGGATGATAGACTAGAGGTATATATTTGTATCCATGCTATGTTTTTCTTCTTCATTTATGGCTTCCACACCTTCCATGGAGTCCTAGAAAACCTTGTCATCACTTAAGGAGGATCATGATGTAAATATAGAGCTTCATTTATGTGTTATTTGAATTATATTTTTAATTTAATGTGTGTGTGTTGTTTTAATACATCCCCTATAATTCTTTAATTTTTTTTTACTAGTATTCCACACCCATTCATTAATTATCTTGTTTGGGGGTACCCATTCATGTGATGTTTCACACACCGTTCACCACTCCTTCTTCCCCCTCTAAATTGTGGTGTTTGTGTGGTTTATATCAATATATTATACTCACATTAAACATTTCATTTAAATTATAATATATTACAAATAATCAGAGTTAAATAACATGAAAACCATAGATTAAAATGTTTAAACAATGTATATTGAAGTAGTGATGGATGATCAGTAAGATATTTCCCTGGGTAGATTACAATCAATCATCACATTAGATTATAATTTTTGTTTAGGGTTCTTTAATACATGATTTGTAATTAATCTCAAAACCATTAATTCAATGAAAACCTCATCTTATATTGTATAATTAAAATGATTTATAAAATTACATATATATGTGTCCATTGAGAAATGACCTAGGGTTCCTTCTATAATGCATAAATTCTAGAAACAAATACATCTAATTTGACATGATCGATATTGTGATTAGTCATGGATGTATGAGAAAGTCCATAAGGAAATTTATAGGGACTAGTTAAATAAAAAAATATAGTAATCGGGATGAATTCAATCAGTTTTAATTTTATATTTATATATATTAATGAAATTTTCTTAATAGCATCTCATGAAGTATTTATATACACTTATTTTAGGTTTTTTCTATGAGAAATTTGGCTAGTCATGAGAAGAAATTCCCCCACATAGTTGGGAATAATATTTTCTCTAGAAAATGATATGGAATAGTATTATTTAATTTATTAAATTATATATCAATGTCACTTCAAGTAATATTTGTTTCTGTAAATGTTATTTATGTATGTTTTTAATATAGGTGAAGTAAGTACATCATCCTTTTGGATGCACAAAGATGTGGTTTTATTTCCACAAAAACAAATATAGAAGTTAAGTTCATGAATTTTTAAAAAACATTTGGTGATGAAATTTAATTGATTCTTAGTGTTACAAAATTAATTTAAAATTTAATAATGTATTTCAATTTTCTTTGTATACTTAATGAAGTTTGGGATGTCAACCCTTCCCTCTCATCTTCATTACCCTCAATGTATGCTACTACTCAAATGTTAGGAAAATAGAATTATTGTATTGTGAGAAGGATGGTTTTTGGACAATATTCATCATGGTTCTTTGGTTAGTTATGTCTATGTTTTTCACTAACATCAGTTATAGGGGGTAATAGTTTTGAGTCATCCTAGATCATAGAGAGAAATTCATACACTTAATAATATTGTCAAATAATTGAATTTTTTATATTTCACGGTATGATTGAGTGTAATACTTAGAGAGTGAATTTTCTACCACGTCTTAAAGGATTATAGGAAGCATTTTTAATGAAATAGAGGTAATGATAGGAAATTTTGGACATGTAAATTTCAAAAATTCTTACTTTGGTTATAATTTTCATAATAACATTTTTTTTAATAAAGTAACCTCATTTGTTGAACACATGTAAAAACTTAACAATAGAATAATATTATATGATTTGGTTTAGTTTATTTTATATTGTATTAGTTATTTTGGGTTTGATATAGTTTTTTTCATTTAGATTTTATTGGTTCAGTTTAGTTCCATATGGTTAACTTGATTCTATTAAATTCTAATCCATTCAATTAATTTATATTTTTCAATATTCAATTTAGTTCTATTTAGATTGGATTATTTCAAACCATTCTAAGTTCGGTTTGTTTGGTTGGATAAATTATGGTTAGTTTGTGTCTATTATTCTACTATTCTCTGTGATTTAGTAGGAAATTTGACTTTTGTGGACCAAACTAACCATCTCTTTATGGTAGGAAAGTTAAGTTCTTGTACCACCGTCCCCATACTCATGTATAAAACCCAATATTCCACTAAGATCAAAAAGTAACCAAATATACTGATATAATATGAAAATATTTCTATATAAAAATAAATTTTATATATAAGGTGGGATAAAATTTACACAGTAATATTCCACCACATACTCTATACAAATATATTTTTTAAACAAACCATATTTTTATATGTTCATATACATACAAGTAATGTATTCTTGTTATTTTTAATAATTAAAATAACAAGATGGTACCTTTTTCATCCTTTATTTATAAAAAACGTTCTTATATGTTTCACTGTATAGGATTTGTTATAAATAGAAATCACTAATATAATTTTAAGAGAATGACTTTAGAAATTTGAAGAAATAATCCTTATGGATGAAACCCTATTTAAAAACAATCACACTTTCATAATCCATTAAAATATTCTTCATTATTAGTTTTAAACAATACTTTTCTTGTATACTTGAAAAAAATTGAAAGAAGAAATTTTTGAAAAACATTAGTGACCAAAAAAGTATTATAAGATTGATAAAAAAAGAAAAAAAGAATCTTTTATGAACATAAACATCAGCCAAGTCAAAAACATCATATTATAATATAAATCCATAAAGGGAAGAAATTTTAATGTAACAAGAAATATTTTTCATAATAAAAAAATAAAAATTATATTCATTGTAAATAATGTAACCATATAAATGATATCAGGTAATAATAAATATGGATCATAGATTTAAATTATTTTCATTTAGATGAAGGCTTTACTGATATCATTTTTTATGACTTGAATGATGGATTTTTCAGTATAGTAGTTTAGGATAATAGAGATGATATCCTACCATTAGTAAATTAATTTTGTCAAATTTTTGGTAATCCATTCAATGTGTAACATTATTGTTATCCAATTTTATACACTTGATATGTAATTTCGTTTTTTATAACATGGATATATTTTTAAATAGTTTTATCTTATAAAATAAAGTGTGTCATGTTTTAAGTTAGATTACATAAACAGAATTTATTTACAGATAATATTTCATTTATCTATAATTTGTGAGATTTTCTTGAATTATAGATCCTTACTATTTTTTAAATATGTATATAACTAATCTGAATTTAACCACACTAAATGTAGGAAATGAATATAGGAAGTACAAAAGAATGTGACTAGTAGCATGTCCCATCTAAAGAGAGTGAAGGCGGGGGTGATATTTATGATTTATTTAAATGGTGTATTAAAAATTAACTTAATGGTTGACATATTGTTAATTTTAATATTATTTAATTATGTTATATAATTTTATTAGCATATTGACATATGGGGATTATTTTTACCATTATGTTATACTAGCTAGATAATTTTTTTTATTTTATGTGTGGTGTGTATTAAGGTTTCCTCAGTGTTTACTTTTTTCTATTATGGCATATTTAGTAGTGTTTTTATCCACCTATAACTATTCCATGGTGGTTTTCATCACCACTAAATATGGTATCAATGATTAAAAATGTTCCATAATTAGTGGAAAGTATGTGAATAGTTCCTAAATATGGAACAATGGAAAAAACTAGTAGAGGTTTAAAAATAATTTATACATTTCGAAATTGCTTTCTAAATTTATAATAAAAAATAAAAACCATAGTGAATACCATTTTCATGAAAAAATAGAAAAACAAATTGACACAATTTCTGATGAACAACTTACCATTGGTTGTTCACAACTGTTATAAAATGATTTAGAAGTGATTTTCACCACTACAAAACTATAAAAAAGAACAGATAAGGTTATATTTTCTTGTAGTGAATATAGAAAATGACATACAAATTGTGGTGATGAAACTGTATAATATCATAAAGATACATCAAAACTCAAATGCAACAACTACAACCAAGATCTTAAGCTTTATTCACCCAAGCTAACGACCACCAACACAACCACTGATAAGAATCTTGTTATTAAAAATATATTATATACAGATTAGGTGTATGAAATAAAATAATCAATAGGTTCTAATTTTGGAACAACATGTGAAAATTTATATACAGAATACTAATACATCTGTAAAAATAAGGTGTTAAATGGAATTACAATAAATAAGGATCCAAAAGAAACCCCAAATCTCACCATACGGACTCTCACCTGAAAATTATATATATAATATGTATATAACTCATTCCATGAAAAATCTATAAAAATAAAGAAATTTTCGTGTATGCTAACACCCATCAGGTATCTCATCATACCTTTACACACTAATCATTATTTCTCTGTTATCCCAAATTCAATCATGGGTGGGGAATCTAGAAATAGAATATATGTCCATATAGTAATCATCATCTCCAAATGGATGTTATTCATGATTGGACATGAATATTGGGTGGTGGTAGTGTAGCAGATGAGAAGTCCCCATCACCACACAAATAACATAAACATATTAGTATACACACATTATCACTTCGCTTTTATCTCTAAAAATTAATATTCTCTACATCCCATCAGTGAGAATAATTGTTAGACATAACTACATGGAATTATTACCATTTATATATTCCCAAACTAATAGTAGGTAAGAACCTAGAATTTCAGCACCCAAAACCATTGATAATTATCCCGGTAAACTATTGTTAAATACTAAGACCTTTACAACTGAGTAATATTTATAATTACCTAAATCCATCATCATTAATTTCTCATTAACTAACTTTGTTAATTTTCAAGTAAGCATCATTTTTAATTACCCAAATGAAACATTGGTGATTTATCTATAAAACCATAAATAATTTATCTAGTATAACATTTATAATTAATTTACAATATCATTGATAATAATTCATTATTTTAAAAATTACACTACCCATATAAATACCCCACCAAACATATTATTTTGTATCAATGACTACGATCATTTATATAACTATCACCATACTTGTAACTATATTTTTTCTATAACTATATCTATATATATCCCATCCATGCACTATCATTAACACTACATGGGATTTAACCAGAGTTATAGCTTTGTTAAAAAATATAACACCCTTATATATACCTGAATTTTGACATTCACTATAGATAACCACCACTGGTAATAAATTGGAATATAAGTACACATTAATCTATTCTACTCATAACCTAATATAAATATTACTAATATAGAGAATATTAGGTAAACATATAGAAAAATAGTAATCAACATTATCCTAGTGTAGGATCTGGAATAGTTTATAATAGAGTGGAAATACCATGTGTGGTCTCTAAGTCAAATTATGTTTCTCTGTACCAATAGTCAATTTATACTAGAATATGGAATGATCTCTTCCCGTTGTGGAATGGCCTCTATGGAACTCATTATCAATTCATCCTAAAACCCGCAAACACTTAAATAAGCTTTTCTAGAGAGTGGAATGGCCCTGTTCCATTTATTCATGGCATGTTCCAAGATTTATAAATATACCCCTCTTTACAATTAAATTATCTTCCATGAATTACCATTATTCCCTCTTGATAATCAATATAAGGAATTTTAAAGTAATATAAATATCAACATAAATATGTATCCACTTATGAATAATATATTTCGTCAACATAACAACAATATATCTTCATTTATAGGATTTTGTAAATCATAATCCAAAAATTAGTAGACATCGGATTTTTTAATTTGTTAATTGACCTATAACATTTTTCAATGTTATCATTTTAAAATTTTGTCTTTAATGAAACAAAAATTTAAATAAAAAAGCCCTTATTTTTTCTGAATTAATTTCTCTAAATTATTATGTTTATTTGATCATTTTCAGATAATAAGAGCATGATTTATACAAAAAGAGAAAACTAGATGGGTATAGGTCTAGAATAAACTACACCAATTCCTCATTGATTGAAAAACCATTAATCCTATAATTATTTCCCCAAATTAATTTTATAATTTCATTCTCTATATTTCATTATTTTGCATTCTTCCATGAGGCCAATCCAAAAATCATTTCTATATTGATATAATATAGAATAAAATATGGAACATAATATATAAAAATGTTTCGGCTCAAAAAAAACCAATTCCAGTGATAGTAAATACTCTAATTTGTCTTATTAATTTTCTTACCAGAACTTCATTCATTTACTTTCTCTCCCACCCCATCAGCTCTTTTATTCAAATATTATATTAAATATATATACTTTATATTCTCTTTATAAAATTAAAATATCCCATGATATTACAATATTATTCTATGTCAATTTCACTATATATATTTTCTTGTATTCTCCCTATAGATTACTAATTTATAAATAATCCATAAAAATGAAACAGTTAAATTAATTACAAATTTTGTTGACACTAGACATTTACTAAAAATATAGAACACCTCGAAAAATTATCAAATTTCACCCCAATCTTAGACATCATGACCCAAATCCAATGACACACTCCCAATCCCATTTTAAGATTAGTAAAATAATAATTTTACCCTTCATAACAAAGAGTTCTTAAGATTTCAAAAACTACCAATCTTGGAATTTTCATGTCCTACAAATCATATAAATTTATAAGTCATATATAACAAAAAAATATAATTACTAAATGAAAAATTATAAAGGTGAAAATATATTTATATAAATAAAATAATTAAATAAACTCATAGTAAAAATTCTCATGTATACTATTTTTAAAAAAAATCATTGTAGATAATAACACAAAACATATTTCTCTTCACACAAAAAAATCACAAACATATGTTTTCTAATTATAAGAGAGAACATATTAAATATATTACATAAATATAACATAATGTATATATAATTGAACATATAACATGTGTTCTTTATTATGAAAAATATTTAATGATATTTAGTTTATATGAAGAGTAATAAATAAAACTAATTTTATAGATATTAAATACTCATAAAACAGATAAAAAACTATAGCTAATATAAAAACATAGAAACATATTCCAAATAAACCATAAAAAACTAGCCAACCAATAATTTATAAATGTCGAAAGATTGATCTGCTATATAAAAATACACAGTGAAAGGCACTCATTATATATATATATATATATATATTCAAATCATATTTCTATAGAATATAATTTTATAGAAAATAACATCACAAAATATCAGTACACAGAACCTGTGATCTAAAAAAGGAGTATTGATTCATATATAATATCTACAAAATATTATAGAATATATCTATTTTACGAACATTTACAATACAAAAAAATATTCTCTAGTTAAAAATCAAAGAATAACAAAAACATAAAATTAAATAGGAAGTAAAAGAATTTAAAAATAAAATAATTGAAATATATTAAACATACATGACTTCAGCATTAGTCACAATATCATTAACACATTCTTTAGAAAATTTC
The DNA here is from genome assembly GCA_963277665.1 of Viscum album. Taxonomy (NCBI): domain Eukaryota; kingdom Viridiplantae; phylum Streptophyta; class Magnoliopsida; order Santalales; family Viscaceae; genus Viscum; species Viscum album. The sequence continues at coordinate 1,782,972,337 of OY728122.1, forward strand.
AAGTATCCTTATTTAGAAAAAATATTTGATATAATTATTCTATGTTGGAACAAAGATAAAATATTAATTTAATAAAACATATAAAAAATAATTTTACACTTAAAATTAGATTAAAAAATTTATTTTTATACACATAGTATTTAGAAAATATTTATCAATTTAATTATTTTATTTTCAAAATTATTAGTTTTTTAATTAAAACATTGAATTTAAAATACATTTTCAATTTCAATTTTTTAACCATTTAACACTGACAAATAAAATGTGTTTTGTCTCCCACTTTTAAAAAATTAATTTTTTTAGAATATATATATATAGTAATAATATGAATAAAAAATGATATAACATAAAAGAAAAGAATGTTTATGTATAAAACATTAATAAAATAATCAATATTGCAAAGAAAATATAAATATATAACAAATGTAAAAGGTAAAATAAGGACAAAACATATGAATGTACATATAATATACACGTAATAAAAAAATACATATATATTCAACACATTAAACAATATAAGAAAATGAACATTTAATGAAAATAAAAATAGAAAATAAATATTGAAAAAGTAGAAAATCATATGTTTTATTTCAAATATTTTTCAATTTTTATGAGTATTGCGATTTTTATAAATTTTTTATTTTGTATAAACAAATTCTAGTCAATAGAATTCAATAAAAATTCGTATTTTTATTTTTCATTTTTCTACTTTTCACATATTTTAGAGAATTACAAAATTAATAAAAAATTAAATTAAAAAAATGCTAAATGAGTGGGCTTAAAACAATATTTTTGTTCATAATGTCATGTGAAAACACTCTAATTTTAAATAATGGTATTAATATCCATCCAATAATTTTGATCATTTCCACTTGAACTCCTAATATAATGAGTAAAAAATACCATGGTACATAACTAGAGAAACAATTATATTTCATAAGTAACAGAGTCCCACAAAAAAATTAATAAATGAAATATTAGAAAAATAATTATTACTTTAATTCATTATAGGATTTTTAAAATAAGTGTTAAATGATAAATAACAAATATTAAATAAAATCAAATTAATTATTACACTTTCAAAAATAACAAAGTATTTAAAATTAATTTCATAATTTGTCGATAATATTAAATAATTTATTTTAACATTAAATTAATTATTCAAGCATTGAAATTCTGATTCAATATATTATGAAACAATCTCATAAATGCATTGTTTGAATTATTTTCTAGAATAGATTCCAAAAATAATTCAATAAGTTCATCTTCACTTTAAAAATTCATATAAAATAATGGGAGTGAAAGATCATGAATTAATTAATTTATATCATTAATTCAAATAGGTTATATAACAAATTAAAATAATTCAAATTCTAGTTAATGCTTGATGAAATCAAACTCACTAATTGAATCAAAATAATTGTAAGTTATTAGGAAAATAATTTCTACTAAATCAAAATGTATTATAAAAACTCCAATGACATTTTTAGTTATATAATGACCCTGAACCTAGTATCCTAGAGCTGGTGTCATACTATAATACATTATAATAAGATAGAAGGAATAATATCCTGAATGACTGAATAGTTTAGTATTCTTTGTAAACTAGATACATAAATGATACATATATTACATTAGAATACACAATTTGCAACATAATTTTTTTCGATAATAACTTTATCCTATATCGAGTATCCATATATATTAGTTATAGTAAACTTCAAGGAATCTTTTTGAAATAAAAAAAATAAGTTTCAGTAAAAAATCTCAGTAAATGTAAACTATAGTGAAAGAAATAATAAATAAATGAACATAATCAATATGGAAAGTTAAATAACCGAGCACACCTGAAATTTAAATAAATTAATAAGGAAAAATACATATTTAAATCTAAATAATTGAGCACAGATTCGATCTAAATAATTGGATAAGGATAAATAAATATACTAAGGTAAATAACTGAGAACACATTCCATTAAATAAACGAAATGAAAATGAAATGCATCCAGATATATTATCGTAGTTAAAATCTCCTGGATAATAATAACTGAACACTTAATGAAATAAATGCTTAATTATCAGCCATAATATTTCCGAGGAACATGATACCTTTACCATAAAGAAATTTCATAATATGGATTAAAAAATACTGGTTACAAATGTATAGGGTTTATCCTTCTGATTTAGTCTCGTGATACTACTGATTCATCAAGGGGCCTATAATAATATAAGGCTTCTACCTTAAACAATACTTAATCTTGAATTAATTGAAGAATTCACATTGGGGGTCTATTTATGTCTAGATATTTGGATAATTAGGCCATAACTATTATATAACAAAAACATAGATATACAAAGTGAACACTTCCAATAGTATTCATTTCTTCTATAACACAAAAACTTTTAAAAGAAAAATGGTTTCATTTCATGTTTAATCATCACAACTTTTCCTTGATTCCATTATTGACTATATTCTCCAATAAATCCTATTAAATCATTTAAAAACTTGGTATGAGAACAAAGATCCCAGTAAAGGACATAAAAATAAAGAAAAACCAATAGTCTAGTTAAAACCAGATAACCCATTCTATGGTCTTTGAGTGGATGAAACAAAACATTTTTATACAAATAACACTCATAATTTTTTCTTTATGTAAAACACCATTACCAATATCTGGAAATTAAAACTACTTTAGGTGATTTAGAGCATTATATACATAAAAACCATTCAAACATCTTCCAATTGGAATAACCACATGGTTGACTTCCAAATTAGAGATATATAATGGGGATCAGCCTTTGTATAATCTTTATTGAGCTCATCTGTGAGCTATATCAATTATTTTTATAAGCTATATTGGGCTAACACATGAGCTATAACGGGCATCCACCCTTTATATAAGCTATATTGGGCTCACTCGTTTTATATAATGCTCATGTACAATTTCATAAATAAAATGTGTTCATCACAAAACCCCTTTTAGAAAGCCTCTTATAATCCCATATAAAAAATATTTCCATATAAAAATACCATTTTCATTTAAGAACCCATTTTAAATACCAATATACTAAAATAAAGGAATAACGGATTTATTTTCATTTTAAAAGACATTTAGACTTATAGAGGAATCCAGATATCAAATAACGGTTACGGAAGCGGAGAAGTCATTATCATCGTTAAAAACATTCATTTTTCATTTTTTAAATAATTAAAACTCTTCGTATAAAAAGATTCCTTTTGAAAACATTGAATGAAATTCAAGATTGGCATAAAATTTCCTATATATAAATATGTAATTTAATATCAGGAAAAAAAATTTGATAATTAAATATTTAACTGTTTAAGGTGTCCCAAACCACTTTGAGAATTTAAATATTAATCTCCATGATTTAATAAATAACATTAGTATAGATAAAATATAGATATTAAATGTCATAGTGGTTGTATATACACCTTATAAAAGAATAAATGTGCATATTATCAAGAAATGACTCAATGAAAGGAGACTGAGATGAAGTCCCTTACCTTGAGTCCGACCAGTCTCGTTCATTCTTTAATTTTTGTAATAATTAACATGGGTTAATTTATAATTTCTTTATAAAAATTTTAATGATTATTTTTTATTTTATATCACAAATTTCCATGTTATATAAATTAGTTAATTATTTGAGTTCATATGAGACGTTTTATCGATGTTCAGTATTTGAGTCCATAATGAACTTATTTTGATGCAAATCATCCATGTGGTCAAAAGTCCATTATCTCCATAATATTATTCATGATTTAAATATCATATATATCTATTATATATGTATTTATAATAGTCCATAAAATTTGGAGATAAGAAATGAAATTCAATGTTCATGGAGACAATAGTTCATACGTACACGTGCACGCTACATTCATTTCATTGTCATGTTAAAAGAATAAAAAATAAAAGATACATAAGTATATTATAATTACAGTATAATATCTATGTAATATATGTTATGTAAATTTATTAACTCTATCATTTATACATTCCATGTATATAATGAATGAGTCATATCACTTTGAGGGGGTTGTAGTCCACACTTCCTCAAATGAAATTATCGTATTTACACATTATGGAAATCAAAAATGGTATGTTGTAAATAAAAATTACATAAGAATAGGGAAAATATAAATATAATATATATATATATATATAATATATATATATATACAGTTCCATCATAATGGTAACCATTATAGGTATTAGGAGAAAATTTCGCAATCACTGTTTCGTGAGGCAGTAGTTCGTCATACACAGAAATAGTATGTTCTTTATCCATTAGATGGAGGTGTGTGTAAGTTCAGGTCAAACCCTTACCATAACAACATAAGAATATATTCTTCATTTCATAGAAAAATGATGAGGACACCTCTCCCTCATCATATCCTCAAGCTTCCATGTAGCTTCTTCTAATTGGTGGTTCCTCCATAAAAGTTTAACTAAGCGAGTGGTCTTGTTTCGTAGAACTTTTTCGCTACGATCCAGAATCTCTATCGGCTCTTCTTCATAAGAAAGATCTTTTTCTAGAGGTACGACTTATGAGCTTAGTACATATGAAGGATCAGGTATGTACTTTCTCAGGAGAGATACATGGAACACATCATGAACTTGAGAGAGATTCGGTGGAAGCGTCAATCGGTAAGCTACCTTCCCAACAGGATACAATATTTCAAAAGGACCGATATACCTAGGGCTCAGCTTGCCCTTTTTTTCCAAATCTCATTACTCTCTTCCAAGGAGATATTCGTAAGAACACGTTATCACCCACTTCAAACTCTAGGTCTTTTCTTCAGTTTTCGGCATAAATTTTTTGTCGACTCTGAGATTCTTTTATGTGTTGTTGAATAGATCTGACCTTTTCTTCCATATCATCAACAAGATCAGGTCCTAATATCTTTCTTCCCCCAACTTCATTTCAACAAGTTAGAGTTCTGCATTTTTTTCCATAAAGATCTTCATAATGAGCCATTTGAATACTGGAGTGAAAGCTGTTATTATAAGAAAATTTCACCTAAGGTAGTTGTTGATCCCAACCACCATTGAAATCCATAGATCAAGCTCTTAACATGTCTTATAGAGTTTGAATTGTTCTCTCAGACTGACTGTCTATCTAAGGATGATAAGAAATGCTGAAACTCAACTCTGTATCTAGAGTATGCTGAAGACTTCACCAGAACTTTGAGGTAAACCTCAGATCTCGATCAGATATAATGGAAAGTGGTACTCCAGGAAATCTTACAACTTCCTTTACATATATCCTGGCAAGATAATGAAGAGATAAATCTTCTCTAATAGCAATAAAGTGTGCCAAATTCATAAGACGATCAACTATGACCAAGATTTCATTATTGTCTTTGGATGTTTTAGGAAGTCTAGTGACAAATTCTATAGTGATGTTTTCCCATTTCCATTCTGGTATGGGTAATGGTTGTAACATCCCCTTAGACTTATGTCTCTCATCTTTAACTTTCTGACAAACCAAGCATCGAGAGACATATTCAGCAACATATCTTTTCATGCCATCCCACCAGAAGTACTCTTTTAGGTCTTTATACATCTTCGTGCTTCCAGGATGAATAGAGAATGAAGAACTATGAGCCTCATCCACCAGCTCATTCTTAAATTCCTTTATGGGAGGAATACAGAAACGGTTCCTGAACCTTATTATCCCATCACAATCAAGGTTGAATTCAGGACACATTCTCACCATCTTTTGTAACTCTACATCTTCTTTTTGTGCCTCTTTAATCTTCACATGTATAGATGGTTGAAAATTCATTTGAGAAAGATAAGATTTTTCCCCATCAATTATATTTCCAAGATCCATCCTTTGTAAATCCATAAATATTGGATCTTTTTTTATCCTCATCCTGGATAAGATAGCATGGTCTTGTCGACTTAATGCAAATTCCACCTTAATTTTTTCCCAGGGTGATAATGAATTGAGTAGTCGTAATCCTTAATCAACTCCAACCATCTTCTTTGGTGCATATTCAGCTCCTTTTATGTCAAAATATACTTTAAACTTTTATGATCATTCTAAATATCACACCTTTCACTATAAAGGTAATGCCTCCAAATCTTTAATGCAAAGATTACCACAGCTAACTCCAAATCATGAGTTGGGTAATTTTGCTCATGGATTTTCAACTGTCGTGGGGCATAAGCTATCACCATGTCATTTTTCATGATAACACACCCCAATCCCTTCTTGGATGCATCACTGTATGTCACAAACCTTTCTCTATTACAAGGCAGTGTGACCACAGGTGCATTGGATATCCTTCTTTTTAACTCCTTGAAATTATCTTCACACTCCTCTGTCCAAACAAACATAACTCATTTTCGAGTCAACATGGTGAGTGGATTTGATAATCGTGAAAAATCATTCACAAAACGTTGATAATATCCAGCCATACCAAGAAAACATTGGATCTCAGTTACTGTTGGTGGTCTTGACCATCTTTCGATAACCTCTATTTTTGCTGGATCAACAGATATCCCCTCTTTTGAGATTATGTGACCCAAAAATGAAACTTTTTGAATCCAAAATTCACACTTGGTAAATTTGGCATAAATCTTGTCCTTTCTTAGGGTCTTTAATACAATTCTCAAGTGATCTTTATGTTCTTCCTTGCTATTTGAATAGACAAGAATATCGTCTATAAAGACTACCACAAAATGATCAAGATAGTCTCTAAAGACTCTATTCATTAGATCCAAGAAGATAGCATAGGCATTAGTAAGACCAAATGGCATCACTATAAATTCATAGTGTCCATACCTTGTATGGAAAGCCGTCTTTGGCATATCCTCCTTTTTTACCCCTAATTGATGATACCCTAAATGAAGATCAATCTTGAAAAATTATTGAGCTCCACATAGTTGGTCAAATAAGTCATCAATGTGAGGGAGAGGATATTTTTTCTTGATAGTGATCTTGTTAAGTTCTCTATAATCAATGCAAAGTCTCATTGATCCATATTTCTTCTTAACAAGAAAAAAATAGATGCTCCCCAAGGTGATGCATTAGGGTGTATGAATCCTTTATCAAGATTCTCTTGGATTTTCTTCTTCAATTCCTACAACTCAATTGGGGTCATTCTATATGGTTTATTTGAAAGAGGCATAGCACCCAGTATGAGTTCTATTGAAAACTCAACTTCCCAATTCGGTGGAAGACCTATAAATTCCTCCAAAAAGACATCATCAAACACCCATACAATGGGAATATTCTTAATCATGAGTTTCTCTCCAACCATTTGAGATAAATAACCTTCATTTATTGGAATCAAGACCCATAAGATGGAAGAAATTTCCACTGGAAGGTTATATTCATCCTTGCATCGATAGATGATAGTAGATTGGTCGGGAATATTAAATGTCACTTCCCTTCTTTGGAAATTGATATGAGATCCATAATAAGAAAGTCAATCCATGCAAAGAATCACATCAAATTCCACTATAGTAAGGATCACAAGAATTCTAGGAAGCACTTTCCCACAAACTTCAATCGGAGAATAATTGTAAACTTTTGATGCGACTGTTGTTCCATTAAGGGTTGTCATAGCTAACTAAATATCTAACAGCTGAGTTAATATGGAGATACCCTTGGAAAATTATTCAGAAATAAAAGAGTGGGTGGATCCAGAATCAAATAAAACATGTGCTACTTTAGAGTGGATAGTAAGTGTGCCTTTCACCACTTCGTTATTGTACTCCACATCGCCGATAGAAATTGCGTGTGACTTTCCTTTGTCTTTGGCCTTAAGAGTTTTTTGACGTCGATCATCCCCAACATCCCTTGATTAGGGCATTGATTGGCATAATCCCTCATTTCCTTGCACTTGAAACATTGAAGTGTAGGGGGTGCATTCTGTGTATCCCTTTCATTGTTCACATCATTAGACATCTTCTTCCCATTATTTCGACATTCAATTTCCTGATGACCTTCTTTAACACACTTAATACATTTACTTGTCCCTTTAAGACAATTACCTCCATTTTTCTTTCCACGCTTTGAGCATTAGGGAAAACTCATCTTCTTTTTTGTGTGGTCTTTAGATTTTCCTTTGAATTCTATTTTCCTCTTCTAATCAAACCCATATGATTGATGGGTTACTCCAATATGCATCTCGACCTTGAGAGCACATCGAACAATTTCCTCGTATCTATTGAAGTCCCTTATGGCTAACTCCCTTTGAAGATTTGGTTTTAAGCCACTAAAGAATCGATCGATCTTACTCTCAGGTTGGATAATAATTCCGGAATCGTACCTTGCAAGCCTTGTAAAATTTGCTTCGTAGGTACCAACAGATTCATAATCCTTTTGCTTCGGTTCAAGAAACTCTTTTTCCATATTTTTTCAAAGAATACGAGGGAAGTAGTTATTGAAAAAGAAGTTGTTGAACTCATCCCATTCCATGGACTCAATTTCATCCCTTTTCCTTGTATTCTTGATAAGATTCCACCATTGATCAGCTTCACTGTCCAAATGATATACTGCTAAGATAACTTTGTCATGTTCAGAACATTGAAGGACTGAAAATATCTTTTCAGGGGTACTGAACCATTTTTCAGCCACTAATGGATCAGAAGACCCGCTGAATGAAGGTGGATGATGCCTCATGAAGGATTCAACAGAATTTTGCTCCTTCCTTTGCTCGTTTGGAAGTCATTCAGGATTCATAGCTTGAGAAAGTTGTGTGATCATGGCTATAAGATTTTTCATTCCAGCTCCCAAAACATTTGGTTTCCCTGGGGGACAATCATTGCATTGCCCGTCACATTCATCATTAACACGGTTCCTTTGGGTTCAAGCCATTGACCAAAACCAAGAAGCATAGTGTGAGTAACATTAATTAAAATAGGAAACCCACATAATCAGTAATAAAATTTTACACTTTCGGTATTATCATAGGTTTTTCAGGGCCATTTATAAAACACTAATATTGTGTTCTACACTTAAACATATCCTTAGAGTTCTTACTAAGGCTTTCATATCCCAGTTTCCAAAGGTTGACTATACCTTTCCTCTAATACCAACTATAACAACCCTTACTTTACACACATGGTTATTACTTCAGAATTGAATAATACTTATAACAACCCATAACAAAAACATAATATAACCGTATAGGTATAGTGTCTTTAGAAACTAGGAAACATAAACAAATGGTTCATAAATCATCTACATTGTCTCCCATTTATCTCATCATATTTAGAGTCCCTTTTGGCATATCCTAGTTAATACCCTTCTTCCAGACCTGGGGAAAAGAAAACATACAAAAGGGTGGGCTCAAATGCTCTATAAGGGTAAACAAAGGAAATATCAATCATATAATATTCATAATAACATAACATTTTGAAAATCTTATCCTGTAAAAGAGATCATAATATCATGACATGGGATAAATCATAGTAGTAAAATGTAATCCCAAAAATCATAACTTAAAACACGAAAATTTGTGGCATACACACATAATCATAGAAAATCATTTCACATTATTCAAGACTCATTTCCAAGACCATCATAGTGGACAAATTCCATTACTGAACCGAGTTTACTCCTCGTTCCAGTCCTGTATCACTGAACTGGATTAACTTACCATTCCAGCCATGTCTATATCATGAGATATAAATCTTTACCCAATGCATTGTAGGGAGATATAGGTCCCACCCATTCATAATGAAATCATTCTTACATGTGCCACAACATAAATCATTCATCATAACCCAAAGAATAAAATGGGTTTCATAAACATCATCCCATCATAACATAATCCATATAAAAAAATGGATATCATTTCATCATAAGAAAATTGAAACCATTTAAATCATAGAGAAATTATAATTGAAACAAAATCATACTAAATAACGTCATCTTATATGGAAAATAGTTTTGAAAAAACACTTAAAATGAATTCTTGAGGAAAATATCGTTTCTTCTTCAAAATCATTTTCTTTTCACAAAATGCCATACAGTTTTAAAAGAAAAGTATTTTGTTGAAAATAATCATGAACTATTTTAGAGTATGATTCATGGAAATAAGGCATTATAAACCGTAAAAATCCGTTCATTCCGTATAAGTTAAAAAAACATTCTCCTCGTACTTTTAAAAGAAAAGTCAAAAGGTACCATGTATGGTAAACGAAAGATAGATTCATTCCATAACACAAATTAAATGTCAAAAATGGTTAAGTATGAATTAAAAAATACATGTAATAATATTAAAAACTTTATGAAAAAACATTTTTATGGACATGGATAAAAAATATAACCCCAGTAAATACTTACGTATAAGCAATCACAGATAAAAATGAGATTGAAATATTATCCCTTACCTTAGGTCCGATATGCTTTGTATGTATCTGAACCTCTTGTATAATGATTTAAATAATGTCATTGACTTATTCCAAAATCACATTCATTGTTATTATATCATATATGGTCATATTAGTATCTTCTTGTTAGTAATATTTCATTGCTACTTGTTATTCGGGTGTTTATTGCTTTATGTTCGTATGCGAGTTTTGTCGAATAAATTCTTATTCCCCTTTTCAGGTTATAGATAATTCATTTAAATAATGATATTAGTATAATATATAACATATTTATTCATTCAATTCGTTTATATAATCATGGTTTAATGGAGATAATGTAGAATAAATCAGATCGCACCGTGGAGATGGTAAGCCGTACGTACACATGAGCAATGATATCATTCCCATAATTATTGAATGGTATTGGATTGGATGATAGAATATCTCAGAATTAGTATGATGTTATAATAATGATTTATATAGTTATTATTTATTCCATTATACCCAACCAAGTAAGGTGGTGGTGGAAAACATATTACACCACGGCGTGGAGACGGTATTTTGTACGTACGCACACGCGGTGATTTCGTTTTCCATAGGACGGATAGAAGGTAAAATAGGGTTGTTTAATATTTATAATAAAAAATAAGTATATGAGTGATACTGATGTTATTACTTTATTATGAAACAACAAAATAATCGGATGTACAATAAGAAAGAAATTTGAATGAATTGGTAACGGATATTACCTCTTCTTCAACACGCCTCTTTGAAACATACTCTTAGGGAACTAAAATTGGTATTTGAAGAAGATCAGGACCTCTAGTATGTCTCTAGGGAAGTTGAGAAGGGAAATTTTCGGGGTTTGGCTGAGCATGAAGGCTCAAAATTGTGTGAAGAGGAGAGGGAGGAGGTGCCATTTTATAAGGGAGGAGAGGGGCACCTTTGGAAATCTAAAATATATTAATTTATAATAAATTCAAACCCCAATTAAAAATTCCAAATTACTCAAATTCGTATATTATATGATATAGGGTTGTAATCTCATCAAAAAATAAAATTTATACATGTTGGGAATTTATTTTAAACATTATCAACTTGATTTATCCTTATTTAATCTATTTAATTATATTTGTGGTAATAATATTCTAATTTTTAAATAATTATAAATAATTACTTATGTGTTGTGAATTTTCCATAATTGGATACTTTATGACATGTTAGATTATATAAATTTAAATTTATAATTTTTAAATATTTTTGTGATTTTTAAACAATTTTATAATATGTTATTTTTATAAAATAACAATAGTGTCAATTTTAACACTAATTATTTATTTGAATTTAAATAAAATATACACAGAAGATATGTTCGAACTATAAGATTTAATAGATTCTTAACATGTCATCTTTATCTAGAAAATTATTTTATAACATTAATTAGTTCATATAATATTTATTTTAATATTTTTAATACCATTTATTTGATATTTCAATCAATAAAATAAATTCAACATCACTATTGTGTCATCATTAATGATAATTATTTAATCCCTAAAAATTATAAATAAAATTACATGATTTAGATAATTTTATTATCTTTCTCTACACTATTCATTTTCATTTTTTTATGAATTTTATCACTAAATTAAAATTATTACACTTATAAGATGTAAGAGAGTGACATATTGTCACTTTCTTTGGTTTTAATAATAATTATATCATTTTCAGGGTCAAAGGTCCATGAAGTGAATATATTATGATCCTTAGGTGATATGGGTCCACTTTTTTTAATCTAATATAATTTTGGAAAGTGTTAGGGTAATTTAACAATCTCATTTTTACCCTTAATTACCAGATTTACCTTTAACTGTAGTAAATAAAAATTATCGTAGTTACTATTCATAATATCAAAAAATTAAAAGTAACCTATTAACATAATCTAGAACCACTGAATAAAATTATTGAATACATTTTTCAAAATTAAAAACACATAAGTTTCAGTAATTAATTTAAAATTAATCTCGTCGTGAAGGAAACGGGTTTTAAAAGTTAAAACATTGCCAAAGATGGAAATGATTTTACCTATGAGTTCAATGAAAAATTAATTCTAATCAAATTAATTATATTAAACATTAAAAATATATTATATTTATACTTTAAAACCATTCAATAATATATTTTAACCATATAAATTACTTTGATGAAAAAAGTTGTTTTCAATTAAAAATTTGTGTATTTTTACTATTCATAAAAATATGAAAGTTATCAGAAAAGTATCAAAAGTATAACCAATGTAAATTTTTATATCCTGATTAAAAATAAGAAGTTAATTTTGTAAAAATTAACTTATAAACTTGTAAAAATTTATATTTAAAATTGGTGCGCCATAAAAAGGCAGAAAACTGCATTTTTGAAAAAAGTAATTCTTTTATCCAAAAAATTGGGTTTTTCCTCGTAACATATGTAAAGTGAATTATAAATTCAAAATTTTTTTAATAGTATTTATAATGGATAGTTTATATAATATTTTAATAACATATAGTTGTTTAGTGAAACTCGGTATTGCATACAACACACGCTATCGATGAAGGTCGCTATTGCGCGTAATGCAAGCCAAGTCAATGTTGTGTGTAGTGAAAGATTCCTTTTGTGTTGTGTCTAACATAAGACATAAAAAAATATTTCTCATAAAATCTTAATGTGTTACACGGGTCGTGACAGTGGCTGTATAAACACCTTATAAAAGAATAAATGTGCATATTATCAAGAAATGCCTCAATGAATGGAGATTGATATGAAGTCCCTTACCTTGAGTTAGACTTGTCTCATTCATTCTTTAATATCCTGAATAATAAAATTTTGTTAATTTATACTTTATATATAACCTTTATAAAGTTTATTATTCATTTTATATCACTTATTACCATTTTAGACAAATTATTTAATTATTTGAATCCATATCAAATGTTCTATCGATGTTCGGTATTTGAGTCAAAAATGAACTTGTTTTGATACAAATTATCCATGTGGTCATAATTCCATTATCTCCAAAATATTATTCATTATTTAAATATCATATATATCCATTATATATGTATTTAGAGTAGTCCATAACATTTGGATATAATAAATGCAATGCATTGTTCGTGGAGACGGTAATATGTATGTATTCATGAACGCTACTTTCATTTCTTTTTCATATTAAAAGAATAAAAAATAAAAATATATAGGTATATTATAATTATAGTATAATATATACGTTATATATGTTATATAAGTTCATTAATTCCATCCTTTATAGGTTCCATGTATGGCTTGAATGAGCCATATCACTTTGAGGGGAAGGTAGTCCACACTTCCTCAAATGAAATTATCATATTTACACATTATGGAAAGCATAAAGGTACGTTGTAAAAAAATTACAGAAGAATGTATACAATATAAATTTAAAATATATCATATATAAATACATTTCTATCCTCATGTCCACTATGAGTGGTGGTAAGACAAAAATAAACCATCATCATTTCGTGAGGCAGTAGTTCGACGTACATAGAAACAATATATTCTATATCCATTAGATCGAGGTGTCTGTAAGTGTAGGTCAAAACCTTAGCATAAAAAATTAATAGTATTTTTATGATATTGTTTTTTTATAAAATAATGGTATAATTTAAGTTTTGGGATTGGATGGCGAAAATAAATGAATGGAGCTTGAGAGAAGATGTTACCTCTAAATCGGGTAACTCCTTTTGATTTTAGCCAAAAGGCTTTCTTGAATTGCCTTTTGTACAAAGTAAGGTTTATAGGAGGAATTTAGGGATTTTGGGATCTTATTTTATCAGAATTCAGATTATCCAAAGGGATTTATAGGTGTCAGTAAGTGGGTAGAGGTGGTGGCCTTTTATAAGAGGGAGGAGGGGCACTTTAGGAAAGTCTTGAAATATAATTTTATTATAAATTGGTTTTTGAATTATAATAGTTCCAACATGATAAATTTATATTATAAGATGATTATTGGTCTAAATAATCACAATTAATAGGTTTTATAAATGTTTTGTTCTCAAAATTAACTGTATATTTTATCTTTAACCCTTATTTAAAAACATTAACTCTTACCATGTATTCTCATATTTTCATAATATATGGTTACTATAGTTGCTATAAAATTCCAATTGAACAACAAGTGGATCATTAATGACATTTTTTACATTATATAAGATATTTTTCAAAATCTTATATTTTTAGGACCATTATATCATTTAATAAAATAGTATTTTTTTAGACTCATTTGTGTCAAATTTGAGACTATTTAGTAATTGTTTTTTGTTAAAGTCATAACAACTTTATTCCTTCGAACCAAAGTCATTAACTCATCCCTAAAATGTAAATTTGATCCAAAAAATTCGTGGATGGCATAAAAATGTTCAAATTACATTTATTTTAATATTTATAATATCATTTATTTTAATATTTCATTAATAAGTTAATCATTGAATCATCATTGTGTCATAAATATTTTTTTTATTTAATGTCTAAAAATTATAAATAAAATACCATGATGTATGGAATATTTTTAGCTTTATAATTATGAATTAATGTAAAATAAATCATTTATATATGCCTATATAAAAAAAATAGTTTGGAGAATCATGTTTATGTTATATTTCCCTTTTCATTAAATAAAATTTTATAAAAGGTCATTATCACACCCAAGTGGCTCCATGGGGTCCTAAATTCGACCCAAGGATTCCCATGGTCGGCCATATCTAATCCAATATTATTATTACATGTGTTATTATAGTTTTATTTTATTATAATATTATTTTCATACCTTTATTTACCTAATTTACCCTTTAATCGCGGTAAATAAAAATATTTACTGGATTTACTATTCATAATATCCAAAAATAATAAGGTACCTATGAAAGAAATTGGAAATTTATGATTCCAAATATTAAATCAATTTTTCCAAATTAAAAACACATAATTTTCAGAAATTAATTTAAAATTAATTCCTGTTGTCAAAACCAAAAAGTGGGTTTTTAAGAAATAAAAACTATCAAAATATTGACATATGTTTACATCCAATTTAAATGTAAAATTACTTCCAATGACTATAATTGGTTTCAATAATAAAAAGTAAATCCAATTAAACTTTAAAAAAATTAAATGTATAATTTATCTATATAAATAAATTACATGAAAGGTAGTTTAGAATTAAAATATAGTATTTTTCACTATTCATACAAATATAGATTTTATCAGAAAAATACCAAAATTTTAACCGAAGTGAATTTTGAAGTCCCAATACTAAAAAATAATTTTATTTTATCAAATAGAATATAAAAAAGTGAACAAAACTATTTTTAAAAAGGTTTCTTTATCAAAATGCTACAAAATGACCTTTTAAAACTATTAGATTATTTTATTCTTATAATGGGATTCATTCCCATTTTAAACCTCTAAAATTCATTAGATAGATGTTAAAACTTTTAAAAAATATGTAAAATCATAATGTAGTTAATTATTTTCATTCCTTCCAATATAACGTCTACGCGTTAACAATAATTTAAAATAATAATATTATTGTTGTTTTATTTTTCAGTATAACTTAGTGTTTTGTGCAATGTAAGATTTTAGATAAACTCATTGTTGTGTGTCGAGTATGATATCGTACAAAATGTCCCCTTTAAACTAAAATTAATATTAAATTAAAAAATAATAAAAGATATGAAGATGTATCGTTCTATAAATACATGAGATGTTACATAATTCCCCCTTTTAGGAATAGCATCCTTGAAATTTTAAAATTGGGCAAAGAAACTTAATTGAAAATCCCACATCGGAAAAAGTGTCAATGAAAATATAACTCAAAAAGAAAGAAATATAAGTACAATGGTCACCCAAGATAACACGTACTAGGATTCCAAGTATGAAAACATGGATATAGAAGAAAAAATAATCATATTTTTCTAATGGAGAGTGACAGAAAACATGATCGGGAAAAGTTAACAGAAAACCATAAACTTATTATGGGTTAAATGGTATTTGATTTACCAGTAGGAAAAGTAAAATGAAAACTTTTTTGTTTTAATATTAATTTCATAAAGTTGAGGAATTTATTTATGATCTTTACTAAGAACATAAGGAAACATACTTACTTGTCAAGTAGAGTTTCATCCTTTAATAAATATTTACCACAAAATCATATTTTCTACCAACGATGAGTATTCAAGATGACTTGGTCACACCTGATGTTCTAGAATAAACTTATAGAGAGTCACATAACACACAAAAT
Source organism: Viscum album (assembly GCA_963277665.1). Classification (NCBI taxonomy): domain Eukaryota; kingdom Viridiplantae; phylum Streptophyta; class Magnoliopsida; order Santalales; family Viscaceae; genus Viscum; species Viscum album. The sequence continues at coordinate 1,782,988,999 of OY728122.1, forward strand.
ATACACTATATATTTTTATTTTCTTTATACATTAACCAAAACCCAAATTGTTAGTAAAAGATCAGGTAATCCCTAAAAAGAATAATCCTTTATAAAAATCCATATAGCTCTTAATCTCCAAAATTCAACAAATAATACCCAAAGTTCAATAAAAACCATTCAATAAATTATTATCCTTAAAATTATTCAAAATAATCCAAACTAATATTGAAACCCCAAATTAAGAATTATTTGATCACATCGTCTTCCATGATAAATCTTAATATTTATCTCCAAATATCATCAACTGCTCTTTAAGTCTCATACTTCAAATTAATTAACCTAATTACATTTTCTCCATCCTAGGTTAATCATTTCCATAAATAAATCAAATCGCAATATGTCGACAGAAAACATAGATTCTTCTAAAATAAAATTCAAATAGTACTCCTTAAATTAAATCCCATAGTATTCTATTTTCCTTAGGAATATAGTGTTCCCAAAAGAAAAAACGTATTCCAAAATAATATTTATCACATAATCACCAAATCATTTTTATATACTAAGGATATCTATTTGATAAAAAATAAGTTCACAAAATCAACATATTCTTCATCAACAAAATCATTTAACTAAAACTGATAAGTCATACTAACCATGGACTTTACATAGGATATTGGTAGGTGATAAATCCCTGTTGCACTTTGGTTGTGGGTTCAATTCTTGCAGATTTTTCCAACACGATGGGATGCCAAATAGACTGTGTGTTTTCCTTTTTCAAAAACTATATAATTATTAAAACATTCCAAAAAAATTATAAAGAACTCAAAAAGTACCTTAAAAGCTTTTAAACCCAAAGGTTATTTCAGACCTCACATTTTTCATTCCAAAAACTAATAACCAATCATTTCTCCGAAAATACCATTAGTCACCTTAATATTTCAAATCATAAAGCCTCAAAATGGGATTCTATATTATTCATATTATAACAAAACATAAAATTGTAAACCCATGATGATATCCCTAACTCTTTAGAAAACATCTTAATCTTCAATGTTGTCTAAACCGAGCTCTAATACCAACTATAATGCCCCGACCATAAACATTACTTAATCATGAGTTAATTAAGGTATTCACATTGAGGATCTATTCAGGTTTATATATTTAGAGAATTATTCCATAAATATAACATAGAAAAAAATGAAATACAAAGTGGACACTCCAAATAGTATCTGTTTCTTCCATGACATAAATAATTTTAAAAAGAAACATAGTTTCTTTTCATGTTTAATCATCATAACTTTTCCTTTATTCCATAAATGACTCTATTATCCCTTACATCATATAAAAACATATAAAAACATGGGATGAGCAAAAAAATCATAATAAGGGACATAAAAATAAATAAAAACCATTAGTCTAGTTAAAACCCGATAACCCATTCAGTGTTCTTCAAGCGGATGAAGCAAAACGTTTTCACATGAATAACACTCATACTTTTTTCTCATGTAAAAACACTGAAATTAATAGCAAGAAATTAAAACTCATTTAGGTGACTTAGAGCACCATATATATAAAACCCTTTCAAACATATTCCAATTAGAATAACCATATAGATGACTTCCAAATTGGAGATCTATAACGGGGATCACCCTTCATATAAGATATATTTGTATCACCTATGAGATATAATGGGAATCAACCCTTCGTAAAAGCTATATCAGGCTCACCCGTTTTTTATAACGATCATGTACCATTTCATGAGTAAAATTAGTTAATCACAAAACTGATTTTTTAGAAGATTCTTCTAATCCAATATGAAGGAAATTTGTGTATAAAAATTCCATTTTCATTTAAGATCCCATCTTTAATTCCAAGATACCAAAATAAAGGCATAAAGGATTTATTTTAATTTTATAATACATTAAGGCTTATAGAAGAGTCCAAATATCAAATAACAGTTACGGTGGTGGAGAAGTCCTTGTCACCATAAAAAAATGCCTTTTTTGTTTTGTAAATAAAGTAAAATACTTATTATAAAAATATTCCTTTTGAAAACTTCTAATTAAATTCAATATTGACATAAAATTACCTGTATATAAATATGTAGTTTAAAATCAGGAAGAAAAAGATTTGATAATTAAACCATTAAATGTTCAGGGTGTCCCATACAACTTTGAACATTTAAATACTAATATAAATTATTTAATAAATAACATTAGTATAGGTAAAATATGGATATGAAATTTCATAGTGGTTATATATACACCTTATAAAAGAATAAAGGTTCATATTATCAAGAAATACTTCAATTAAAGGAGATTGAGACGAAGTCCCTTACCATGAGCCCGACTTATCGCGTTTGTTATTTAATTTATTGAATAATAATATTACGTTAATTTGTACTTTCTTTAGAAATATTTTATAGGTTATTATTCATTTTATATAACTTATTACCATGTTATATCAATTAGTTAATTATTTGGGTTCATATTGAACGTTTTATCGATATTTGGTATTTGAGTCAAAAATGAACTTGTTTTGATGAAAACTATCTGTATGGTCATAAGTCCATCATCTCAAAATATTATTTATAATTTAAATATCATATATATTGAGTGGATATGTATTTATAACCTTCCATAATATTTTTAGATAATAAATGAAATTCATTGTTCATGGAGACGGTAGGTTGTACGTACGCATGAATGCTACTTTCATTACTTTTTCATATTAAAGGAATAAAAAATAAAAGATACATAGGTATATTATAATTTTAGTATAATATATATGTTATATATGTTACATAATTTAATTAAATATATCCTTTATATGTTCCATGTATGTCATGAATGAGTCATATCACTTTGAGGGTGCGGTAGTCCACACTTCCTCAAATGAAATTATCGTACTTACACATTATGGAAAGCATAAAGGTATATTGTAAATAAATATTAAAGAATCATATATAAAATATAAATATAATATATATGATATATAAATAATGTTCCATCATAATGTACACCATGAATGGTGGTAGGAGAAAATTGAACAATCATCTTTTCGTGAGGCAGTAGTTCTCCATACAGAGAAACAATATGTTCTATATCCATTAGATGGTGGTGTGTGTAAGTGTCGGTCAAACCATTATCATAAAAAAAATTCTAATATATTTAGGATACTATTTTTTTATCAAATAATGGAATAAATTTATGTTGGTGTGTTGGATGTGGAAAATAAACGAAGAGAGCTTGAGAGAAGATGGTTTCTCTAAATCGGGTATCTCCTTTTGATTTTAGCCCAAAGGCTTTCCTGAATTTTTTTATTACCAAGGTAAGGATTATATGAGTAAGGGAGGGATTTAGGGACCTTATTTGAGTGTAATTTGGGTAATCCCATGGGATTTAGAGGTGTGAGTAAGTGGATAGAGGTGGTGTCCTTTTATAAGATGGAGGAGGGGTACTTTTGGAAAGTCTTGAAATATTATTTTATTATAAATTTGTTTTCGAATTATAATAGTTACAACATGATAAATTTATAGTATAAGATGAATATGGATCTAAATACTCAAAATTAAAAGGTTTTATAAAAGTTTTTGTCTCAAAATTAACCATATATTTTATCTTTAACCCTTAGTTAAAAATATTAACGATTACCAAGCCTTCTTGTATTTTCATAATATATGGTTACTATAATTACTATAAAATGGAAATATAACCAAAAGTGGATAATTAGTGACATTTTTAACATTATATAACTCATTTTTTGTAATATTATATTTTTATGACTCTTATATCATTTAATAAAATATTATTTGTTTTAAAAACTCATTTATGTCTATTTTGACACTATTTAGTAATTGATTTTTGTTAAAGTCAAAAAACTTGATTCCTTTGAACCAAAGGCATTAACTCTTCCCTAATATATCAATGTCATCCAAAAAAATTTGGATGGTATAAAAATGTTCTAATTATGATTATTTTAATATTTATAATATCATTTATTTGAATGTTAAATTAATAAGGTAATCACTGCATCCTCATTGTGTCAAAAATATATTTATTTATTTAATTTTATAAAATTAAACAAAAATACGATTATTTAGGAAATATTTTTATATTTTTAACAATTTCTAGTCCAATATATAATTTATATAACCCAAATTAAAATTTTTTTAGTTAGGAGATACATGTTTATGTTGTATTTCCTTTTTTTAAAAATTAAATATTATAAAAGGTCATTATCCCAACCAAGTGGCTCCATGTTGTCCTAAATTCAACCCAAGGATTCCCATGATCAGATATATCTCATCCAATAGGACTACGACACGTGTTAGAGTACTTTTATATTATTATAATATTATTTTTACCCTTATTTACCTGATTTACCCTTTAACCATGGTAAATAAAAATAATTTCTGAAGTTACTATTCATAATGCCCAAAAATAAAAGTTACCTATTTAAAAAACTTAGACCCTATGATTCCAAATATGGAATACATTTTTACAATTTCAAAACACAAAAGTTCTAGTAATTAATTTAAAATTAATTCTTATTGTCAAAACCAGAAAGAGGGTTTTTAAGAAGTAAAAACTATCAAAAAGATTGACATGTGTTTATGTCCAATATATATGTGAAATTATTTAAACTGATCATAATTGGATTAAATGATAAAAACATAATCCAATTACACTTTAAAACCAATTTAAAGGACAAGATAACTATATACAATAATTTTATGAAAAGGAATTTTTGAATTAAACTGCAGTATTTTTTATTATTCTTAAAAATGTGGATTTTATCATAAAAATACCAAAATTTCAAAAAAAAAAGTAAATTTTGATGTTCTAATTATAAATAATAAGTTTTTTTATCAAATAGAAAATATAAAAGTGACAAAACTATTTTTAAAAAATGGTTCTCCATCAAAAGGTAGTAAAAATAACTTTTAAAAATATTAGAGGATATTATGCTTAAAATTGTATTCATTCTCATTTTAAGAATATAAAATTCATTGGATAAATGTAAAAACATTGAACAAATGTGTAAAATCAGGATATAGTTAATTTTTTTCATTCTTTCCAATACAACGGCTAGGTATTAACTACTATTTAAAATAATAAAATTATTATTGTATTATTTTTTGGCATAACATAATGTTGTGTGCACCGAAATATTTAGGAGAAACTCGTGGTTGTGTGTCGGGTAAGCTATCATACATAGTGTCCCCTTTAAAGTAAAATTAATATTAAATTAAAAAAATATTAATAGCTATGAAAAAATATTATTCTATAAATACCTAGGATGCTACAAATAACCAGTCCCCAACCCATGTCTTTCAAGTCCAAGTAATTATTCATAGATGAATAATCAATTTAATTAATGATCAATTTTCCTTATCAAATATCCATATTGAGTAATGGATATATATTTTCCAATATTTCCAAAGTTAATAAAACATCATTAATAGTAAATACCATATGTAAAAACGATATATAGTTTTGGAAATAATCATATTCATAAAACAAGAATGTGACTATTAAATATAAATTTAATTTCCAATGAAAAATGGTTACAATAAATTGATTTTTTTAAGAGAAAGTAAATAATCAAAAAATAAAGTAAGATTGAACAATAAATCTTTCCTTTTGGTAATTTCCTTGCCAAATCCTCATGTATTAAATAATTAAAATTGGAATATAAAAGACCATGAATAATGAATTATTCAATTTTTTACATGTCAAATGTGTTGTATATACATCTCATTAAATAATATAGGTCCATAATATAATGTACGTCTCAAATAAGGAAAACTGATTCAAAAATCCATTACCTCACACTTTTCTTTAGTTTAGCATGATTAAAACTACTATATAATGGATTTATTTATGTTATTAATTTTTAACATAAAAATATTCATACTTAAAAAATCACATGTGATCCTTTTATTACATCTTTTCACCCATTCGTTATAAGTCCTTCGTTATTTTCATTGTTTCAAGTGTTTGTTTCATGTTTTTTCATGAGTTTTTTTCATGAAAAATCATGTTCTTGTTAATATTATATAGTTATATCATATATGTAATAATAATAATGAAATAATTATCATATTTGTATATCAATATTACTTTTAAAACGCATCAAGAATAATGTTTATGAGAAATGAAGTATATTATGATAATGGAGATGATAGGTTATATATACGCATGAGTATTGTTTCCATTATTCAATTATCATTATGGAATGTATAAAAGTAATATGTTACCTTTAAAAAATAATAATTATATAATAAATACCATATTATTTCTTTAAATATATATATGTATACCATCCATGTGGTGTGGTGAGGAAATGTGAGTCATATCACTTCATGAAGGTGGTAGTCCACACATACACAAACGATGTTACCATATTTATGTGAGTGAAAAAGAAAGAAATAAAATGATATATATAGTATAGTTTCTTCAGAGAAGATATGACCTGGAACCCATGTCGAGGTTGATTTTTTGGCCCGATTATTGATTGTGGGGGGTTCAGTTCTTGAACAATTATTAACATCTGGTCACTATTTTCATTCTTAAAGAAAACTACCTCTAGTTTCCTGAGCCATAACTAGTTACAGACCTACATTCCAATGTATATTATCAATTGGGTTTATAGGCCTAATTGTTATTAGGGACTTTCATTGGTCAAGGGGATGGGCGGTCTAGTTCGTCGCGTACTTTTGTGGGTTATTGTTTCCTACGCTGGGACTCTCTTATATATTTAAGATATGTTCGATAATCTATTCATAATATCAATATAGAATTTCTTACCCTAAAAAATAATTATAGGTTAAGTCTCTTATATATAAAAAATAAAGTGGAACCTCATTGTTGAATTCATCTACATGTATTTGTGGTTCTTCATCTGTTTCCTAGTAATGAATTTTTTCTTATATGTTGAAGTCGTATAGTCGATAACATTGGAATTTGTTGTCATGAATGGAGGTAGTTAATATTCTAATGATGGTATTGATCCATTATTTGTTGTATTATGTATCTTTTTTGTTATAGAAATTGAAACACACATAGTTTGTTAAACCCATATAGTTTAACATCATACAGAAAGGGCATATGTGTGGGTGTTGGGGCACCAGAGCTTTGAGCTCAAGTCTCAAGGAGACGTCCTATGTATCCTTGTTATAATAGGAATCATATTTATCATAGTTCAATCATGCCCTTATAAATGGACCAAATTTAGATTCTATTATGTGAGGAATGTTTATATCATGCCACTAATCGAGGATTACATAATCAGATTTCCCTAGATAGTAGAGATTCATGATGCTAGTGATGTGTTCATTACGGATCCCTAAAACCATGTGAGCTATGATCAGTGTGAGAAACAATGGAAAACAAGTGATCATCCTCATTTTATATGGGTTTGGGTATTATCTACTAGGACTTCCCTTAGGATATTTAATATGGTGCTCAAGCCTTCATAAGGCATCTTACATATCCTAGTCATATAAGGAATCATATTCACCATATATTAGTTGATGAGCTAGAATTATCATCCCGTGGGAATTAATTGGTCCTGATGGTTGCAATTTTAGAGACATGGAGTGAATTACACTAATATAGGTTCCCATTTGAGTTTGGTATTGAGCCTTAGAAAGGTATCCTATATATCCTAGTTATAACATGAATTAGATTCCTCATAGTTCAGTTGGTTAGGGATTTCACACTGATGTTTCCCTTATATGTGGTACATATCATATTATTACATTCATAGGGGATTATACATTTATTCTTCCCTTATCTAGAAATAATCTTGAATGATATGATCATTGTGAATCCATAAGCTAATTTGAGCTATGCCCGGTTTCAGAAATACAAGATAGTGGATATTCAATCACATTCATTGTAGATGTGGCACTTATGCACTAGGACTTACCGTTGGATTCTTTATTAAGGATCTCAAGAATTATAAAGGAATCATATGTATCATGGTTATAATAGGAATCATATTCTTCATAGTTTCCTTTATTTTGGCTTAAACACTAGAGTTTACCTTACATAGAGAGAATAATACGTTAGGTTTTTAGTCAGTGCTAACACACTGATGTTTCCATTTGGTCGAGGTTTACACAATGAGGGTGGATAAAGTTATCAAGCCATGGGATTCCCTGTTGATCTAGACTTATTGCCTTCCTAAAATTATTGACTACCTACTTGAAATGTATTGATTTTATGCTTGACATGTAGGAAAATGTATTGGAAACATGTCCAAAGACAATCATATGATCCAGTTGGCTTGTATGAGGGACGTTCCATATCCTGGATGGGATGTTTGGGTTCATCGCATGGTCATGTCTAACTTATATGGGGGTAATTTCAAGACCTGGATAACTGACTTTGGAAGCTATTACATGATCCCAACTGACATTCCTAGAGGGCATCTCATGATCCGGCTGACATGCCCTAGTGTCATCGTAAGAGCTAGCTGACACTCTTGGAGGGCGTCGTGAGAGTCAATGACACATGTCTCGGAGGTTTTCACTTATCCTGGATAGAATTTCTGGAGTACATTGAAAAACCTAGATAGAGTGTCTGAGGGATTTTTCAAGATCCATCTGATATGCTTACATGCTACCATGAGACTCTGTAGACATGAATTCGTGCCTCCATATGGATCAAGCAACATGTCTAAAGGACACCGCAAGTAATGAATGGCTATCCTATTGAGTTTTTAATGACTGGGATGATATACCTAGAAGGTTTCATGTGACATTATTTTATATTTCTAGGGGACTTCACATGATCTAAATAGTATACCAAAGGAACATTGTGTGATATGGGTGATGTATCCTGGTGTTTCCGCATGACCTAGGTGGTTCTTGCAAAATGAATGAGGATCAGTGTATATGTCCTTCACATACATCTCCCACCTTTTAGTCTTTTTTCTATCCTTTATATTTTTAATTCCTTATATTTGTTCAGTTTTTAATTATTTTATGTCTTGTGTGATTTAGTATTTATGTAGGATGTTCTTCATGTGTCCTACCATAAGTCTTTTTCATGATCTATGAGTGATCACATGAAGTATTAATTCATGTTGCATGGTTGATCTACTATTCCTTAGATTTTACCTTATGGAAAGCTTTTCTAGTCATGAGATCTGCCACTCTGAGAAATCCACTCTGGTGTTTGGGTGCTCCAGAGCATCTGGATGCAAAAAGGTTTCAACCCTTCTTTGGGATAGTATTGGTGAATTTTTCATGATGGGGTGGGGAATATATCAGCCTATCCACCCTAATTGTTGGTATATTTATGAAAAATCTATCATGTGAATCCACTCTGGCCTCTGAGGAGGACCTTGGAGTCATGTATATTCATGAGGTTTGGTCATTGATCACTCTAGGAGAATCACCTAATCTTGAGTGACCATTTGATCATTTAGTCAACACCCAATTTATTAGGTTATATCCAATTAATGGGGTAGTCTTGAATCATGAATACATGATGAGATACTTCCATATTGTAAGGATAAAATATATGAGGGACTTCATGAGATCATGGCACCATTCAAAAGTCCTTCACGTGATCTCAGTCGACATGTATGGAACCTTTCTTGAGACAAGGATAGCTCATCAGGGGTCCTTTATGAGATTACATTGGAATTTCCAAAGGGATCTCATGAGTTTTCTTAGATTTTATCAAGGACAATCATTCCCCCCTTCAGTGGTGTGTCACATAAATTTTATGACTGCTAGACACTCCCATCTTTTGGATATTTTCCTATTATTTTTGAAGGATTTTTGTATTTTTCTTAAGATTCCCCAAGTTGAAAATACATGTGACTTGGGGGAGCCTATCTGGTTTTCTTCATGTGATAAGGGGTTCTCTAGGGTTCCTTTTCTAATGAATATAGACTTATAGAATGGGATGTGGGATCTACAACCAATTATGCATTTCTTGTGACCATCTACAAACCTTATAATGTCCATGAAATCATGTTTCTATTAGGGTTTCATGTGATCCAATTGACCAGGTCCACCTTCATCTTCCTTTGATGTTGCGGGAAACATAATACCCATATTCAGGTATTTATTCCTTTGTAATTTTGTCGATGATCATTTGGAAAGCGTCACCAACTATCTTTACATAATGATAAATATGTCATTAATATGATAATTGATTGATTTATATCACAAATAATCATTAAATTTATCTTCATCACCTTCCACATGAAGGATTATTGAAAGATGAATCACATTGAATCGCGAGGCGGTAGTCCACCATACACACAAGTGATGTTATTTTATCTCCAACATAATGGAAAGTAAAAAAGATATATATGTTATAGGGAATCCAGAGGTGTAATGATGTTATAAATATCATATGTATATATATATATATAAAATTTATATCCATCATCACAACTAACCTTGAGAGGTGGTAATGGAAAATTGAATGACATTGGTTCACGAGGTTTTAATCTGTCATACACACGAACGATGATTTCATAACCCATTTGATGGAAGTTTGTTTGGTTTTAGGTCATAAACTTAACATAAAAACATATTATTTAGTGGAATATATTGAGGTAATTATATAAACATGTTTTAATAATAATTGGTGGAGGTGGGGAAATAAATTAAATAAATATGTTCATTGATGAACATTACCAATTCTTTGTGTATCCTCTTTAGGTTTCCACAGAAGCCTTCAATGGTTGGATTTATGGCCAAACTAAGGCTTCAAGAATGAGAGGAGTGAATTTGGGAAGTTATTTGAGTATGGTTTTATTATCCAAGTGGATTTATAGTTTTGTAGAAAATAGGGGAGTGATTACCCTTTTATAGTTGAATATGAGTGTCATTCTTGAGAATACTCAAAATTATTCACAATTGGGAGGTCAATATTACTTAAAGAGTTAGAAGAATTAACAATTAAAGGTGGGTAGGGATGATACAGTCAATTAGCACCTCCAACACACCATAAGCACATGTTTTAAATATTTTTTCCTTAATATCTAATTTTCCATATTTTTATAATTTTGGGTTTTCACTATGGAGATTAATTTTTTAACCTAGGTAATTTAACCATTAATACTAAATTAAAGTGAAAATTATTATAAAATTCGGAATCATGGATTCTAAACATGATCTCAAATTTATAAAATAAAAATAATAATTTTTTTTGGAAATTATTTTTTAATATAGCGCATGTAATACGCAAAATAATGATTTAACATTAATTGTGCTAATACACTTTTTACTATTTAGGGTTAAATGTATACATTATAAGGGAAACATTGTTCCATGAATATAAATTTATTGATATTAATTATCATATAAAATCAGTTTTAATAATATATGTTTTTATTAACATTAAATCTTTTAATAAAATATAATTAATCGTTAAATAACATTAATACTAATTTTGGAATTATTTATTTAAATTAAATTTAGAAATATCAAGAAAATGCCGGTATTCTAATATATATTTTTCCCACCATAATAACATGATATATTAATCTAAAATATTAATGTAAGAAAATATTTCATTAAATTTACTTCACTTCATATATTTTTAGTAACATTTATTTTTTTTAATTATTATCTAAATAATTATTGTGTTTATGTTTCTTAAATATTTCAGGTAACTAATTCACTTATAAAATTTAAAGATAAATTATTATTATTATTATAAGAAATAATAATTTGTCTTTCAAAATATTATGTATAAATGAACTACTTTCATTTTTTTCCTTATCCCAAATCTTTATAGTTATTAAAAGTAAGAAAAGTATATTTTTCGTCTTTTTCATTACATAACTTATTATGTGAGTCGTATTCAAAGTAAAGTGGAAATAAATTTCCATATTTTAGATAATTTTGTGGAAATTTTATACATAAACTCATTAAAAAAATAAATATAATATTTTTGGTCATTCTCACCCTTATCATCCGATTTTAACCCCCAGTAAATCAATTTTAACCTTAATCATGGTAACTAATTTTTATTATGTTCACTATTAATTTTTTTCAAAGATTAAGTTGAGATTATAATAATTTATAACTTTTTATTATTAAAAATATGAAATCCATTTTTCTAACTTCAATTCACAAAAGTGGAAAATTTTAATTTAAAATTAATCTCTCCGACACGATAAGAAAGTAGGTTTTTAAAGTGAAAATGTTAAAAAGTGTACAATTATTTTATATGAAAATTCAATTTGAAAATTATTAAAATAACCTAAATTTTATTAATTGATATAAATTTTATCAAATTTTACTTTAAACAAAATTATAAATATAATTTATCATTATAAATTATTTAAAACAAAATAAAATTTTCAATTAAATTCATTATTTTTCAGTATAAATCGAAAAAGTGAAACTTCTCAAAAAAACCAAAAACTAACTATAAGATAATTTATATATCCCTATTATAAAAATTATGTTTATATTATAATATAGATTTTCTAAAAGTGGTAAAAATTCATTTTAAATTATGTGTGGAAAGCATGACTAATCTGTCTTTGAGAAAAAAAATACTATTTTTTAGAAAAAATTTATTTTTCTTTTAAATGACAATAATGTTATTTATAATAAATAAATAATTAATAAAAAATTGTAAGCTATATATTTTTAAATTATAGTTAGTACTATTTTTACCCTCCATTCCAATGCATATGTAATAACTATTATATTAAATAATAATAATAGTATATTATTAGTCTTTAAAACTTGGTCATGCGTACAATATAATCTAAACTCTACGTTGCATGTAAAGTAAATTTTTTTTGATGTTTCATGTCTTATAATCTGTTGAATAAAATTTTATTCTTTTAGAATTTTAGGGTGTTCATTCTCCCCCACCTTAAATAATTTTTATCATCGCAATTTAATCTTGATGTTGGTAATCACATGTTTGAAATTTGAAAATTACTTTGTTGGAAAACACCTATCATAAAAGGGTTTATAAAATATACTCTTAATCAGAGAGAAAGGGAAGTAAAAAAGGTTATCTGGAATTATCGCATAACAAGGTTTTCAAGTAAGATAACATAGTTGTAAAATAAAATAAGTACCTTAAAGAGAAAACTAACACCCAAATACTACTGGAGATCGATAAAGAACATTGATCCCAATAAAGTGGGTAATCTAATGAAGGTTAATGACCACAAAAACATAAAAAAATATGCGTGAAAAATATATCATCAGAAATTATGGTAAAAAGAAAAACACTTTATATCAAGATCCTTTTTTCTAAATTTGATGAAGATTCCTAAGAAGATATACTTACTTTATTTCATTCCATTTTATAATCACAATATCATTCGTTGGTTCTTCCCTAATCAATTCCAACTTCATCTCTTATTTTAAGAAAAGAAGATGATTTTTTTATAATTAAATCATTAATATCTCACAAGATCTATATTAGAATGATAATTCATTGATTTGAAATCTATTTTCATTATAACAGAATAGTTATCATGGGTTATCCAATATCCATAAATCTTCATATATTAAACTAATAATTTAATATTTAGAATATTTTCCAATGTTCAACATAATCCATTTCATAAACAGTTAAATTTATCACCCTTCAAATGATTATGATCCATTAAATTAGAAATAAGGTTACTGAATTTCCAAACTGAACATGCCATTAATTAGATCCAAGGTAGTTAGTGTAATCTAATTTACATTTTCCATTTCAATCATCTCTTTATCTGAATATAATTATCTCAAAATTAAGGAAATATTAAGGGTTATATTTCTATCATTCATGTGTTTTCCAAGAAGTTAAAATTTCCAATGAATCAATTTTCATAGTCATCATCCCAATTTAACATATGTTCTAAAGTCCTTAATGAAATAGTATTGTATTACAATCTATTTATATTTCATAATTATTATTACAAGAATATCATCAATAAAATACTTTTTCAAGATATTTATTGGATCCAAATACATGAAAGTAGTTATCATTCCCTTCATCTATATAAATAGAATAAGATTAAACTTGATACCTTAGATTATTTTTTGGTATAATCCCTTGAAACATAAGGAATACATTTGTACAGTTTCCCATATCCATATAGTAGAGGCATTAAAAATTTGAATTTTCATTCTATCGTTTACAATCACGATCTTTCTGGCCTTTTTCTCAACACCTATAGAAAACTCTCATTCCCTTCACGCAATTATCATGGTGTTTTTTTTCAAAATTATCACATGTGGGGAAATACTTATTTATCTTCTTCCCATTATTAATTTTTTGATAAATCGTCATATTCTTCTTAGGATTCCCTTAAAATCTATAATACTTAGAGAACTACTTCTCTATCTTGATAGTACATGAAACTGTTTCCTCAAAAGATGAACAATTTTGAGAGGCCAACACCCTTCCAATACTTGGCTTTATACCTTTTAATAAATGTTCAATATTTCACTTTATGTTTAATAAGTAATTTATATCATACCTAGATAACCTTGTAAAGTTATCTTAAAACAATGAAACACTTTATTCATCATTTTTCTTTAAGGTAAATAACTTTCTTTTTATTTCACTTTTTTTCTCATGAGGGAAATATTTTACGATGAATGTATCATTAAAATCATTCCATTCCATGATTTTTATTTCCTCTTCCACCTTATTATTTTGGATCAATTACCACAATTGATTACATCACCTTTTTGATAATAAAATATAGGTGTAACATTTTCTTTTTCACCACATTCCAATGCCATAAATATATTCTCCAAATACATAATCCATTTCTCCACTACCACTAGATTATTATTTATACTAAATAATGGGGGATTCTATCACATAAAGTGATCCAATATAATAGAATATAACTATGGAATAGGTTTATCTTTCCAAGATATGTTATTTTTCATAACATGATTAATATTCCTTAATATATCCATAACTTTATTAGTTCTAATACCAGTTATATTGGTTTTATCAATAGGGAAATATCTATAATGGACATAAGTATTGTTACCCTTTATCTGTCCTAACTCCATTTCAAAATAATGGAGTATACTTTATAATCTGATAAAATTGTGAATTTTAAATCAAAATATATGGTTCTAGACATGGTGTAACAATTAACATAAATTAAAATTTATGCATTGTTAATCTCAAAATCCTAAACTTGGTTTAATTGGTAATATCATTATTTTCAAATCCTTTATAATTTTTGTAAATAAAATATGAATTATCCTAAGCATATCCACCAGGATTGTTAAACCAAGTGTACAGTAAGGCCCATTTTTGAGAACCAAGTAATGCTAGATTCAAGTCTGATTTTCCTTTTTTAGATTTATTACCCCTTGGTACCTATGTTTATGTACCACATCCACTTATAGTATCCATGATGTGATGTATTGAAATAAAAAGTCAGATAATCTCTACCTTACCAAAACATTAGTATTTTCTTATATATTTATCTTCAAATTCTAAACTGGGGTTATGTTCCCTAATATATGTTATCCAAAATCTAGTTCCCAAGAAATCTACTAAACCTGGCTCTAATAACCACTATAATTACCCAGACTCGAGTTTCCTAGAGCATGTTCTATACTTTAATATATTGGAATAATATATAAGGAATAACATCTCTAATGACCCAATATTTTAGTAGTATCAGTAAATTAGATACATATTTGATAACCTTATTACCATAGAATACACAAATTACAATATAATTTGTTTCAATAATAACTTTATTCTATATGGAGTATCCCCATATATAAGTCACATTAAACTTCATGAAATCCTTGGAAAATGAAAAAAAATAATGGTGATCTAAGATGCTCGGTAAGGGTTAAGTATAGTGGAATAAATACGAATCAATGAGCATAATCAATAAGGTATGATAAGTAACTAAGAAAAAATTCCAATTAAATAACTGGATAAGGAAATATCCATATTTAAAGGTAAAAAACTGATCACATGTAACATTTAATTAACTAGATAAGAAAAATTTATTATGTCAAGGTAAATAACTAAGAACACAATCCATTTAATAAATAAACTGAAAATGATATTCATCTAGAGATAATATCATAGTGAAAATCTACTGGACAATAATAAGTAAACTCTTAATAAAGGAAATGATTAATAATAAAATGTCTCATTTACTTGGAACTTTAGGACTTTACCATTAATATGCTTCACAAGATATTTTAGATTATACTACTATCAAGACCATTCATAATAAAGATTAAAAATTTTGGGTACAAACGCATAGGGTTGTTCCAAGTGATTTTGTGTCATGAGACTATTGATGCATCAATTTTATTACATTAACTAGTCCCCAAACCATGTATTTAATGTCCAAATCATTCATAATATATCAAATAATAAATTTAATTCATAAAAATGTTCCTTATCAAATATATGTATTGAGTAAAGGATGCATATTTTTCAATATTTCCCCAGTTAATCAGATTACATTCAAATTAAATATTTTATATAAAAATGGTGTATTGTTTAGGAGATAATCATATCCATAAAAAATTATATGGTTCTTTAAGATAAATTTAATTTCCAATAAAAAATGGTAATAATAAATTGATTATTTCAAGATAAAATTAAAAGTCACAAATGAAAGTGAGATTCCACAACAACTCTTACCATTTAGTAATTTCTAAGTCAAATCCCCTTGAATGAAATAATTCAAATTTAAACCTAAAATACAATGAAAAATGAACTATTCATGGTATTAAATTTAAAAGGGATTGTATATACACCTCATGAATGAATATAGGTGCATAATATAACATATGTCTCAAAGAAATAAAATTGAGTCAGTAATATCTTACCTTGAACTTTCCTTTAGCTGAATGTGATTTAACCACATGTATAATGGTCTTAATCAAGTTATTAATCTATAACATAACCATATTAATACTTATAGTATCATATATGATCCTTTTATCACATATTATCACTTTTTCGTTAATAGTCCTTCGTTATTTTTGTTGTTTCGGGTGTTAAATGCCTAGTTTTGTATTGCATGTTTTTTCATGAATAATTGTTTTGAGAAATGAAGTATGTTATGATCATTGATATGGTTAGTTTTATGGAAGCATGAGTAACATTTACACTTTTCAATGGTCATTATCTAAAGTATATAAGTAAAATATTAAATTTACATAACGATAAAATTCTAATAAATTCCATATTATTTTTATATATATATATATATATATATCATCCATGAGGTTTGGTGATGAAAATTGAGTCACATCTCTTTGTGAAGGAGGTCGCCCACACATATATGAAAGATGTTATCATCTTTATGTGAGTGAAAAGGAAAGAATGAAAATGATATATATATTATCTTTCTATAAAGATAAATATGTCATGAATATCATAATTATTCCATTTATATAAAATATAATCATTAGTTTTGTTTTTATCACCTTCCATGTGAATCTTTAGTGAAAGAAAAATCATATCGCTTTGTGAGGAAGTAGTCCACCAGACACATGAGCGATGTTATTATATCTCATATATAATTAAAGGTAATATATATATATATGATATAGTGAATAAAAAGGTATAATTATGTTATAAATATCATATATATAATTTATATATGTCATTATACCCAACCTTGAGAGGTGGTAATGAAAAAATGAACGACATCAGTTAGCGAGGTGGTAGTATGTCGTACACACATACGATGATTTCATAACCCAATGTACGATAGTGTGTGCACCTGTAGATCATAACCTTGACATAAAAACATATCATTAATATAATCATGGTATAATAATAATTTAACTAGGTGGAGAAAGAAATAAAATAAATATGCTCATTGAAAAATATTACCACTTCTTCAGGTATCCTCTTTAGGTTTGCACTAAATAATTTAAAGGATTGATTTGTTCAGAAAACAAGGGTTTTAAGGTTTTGGGAGGGAATTTTTGAATTAAATTGGTTAGGTTTTTTATAATTAAAAACTATTGGGAGGTGAAAATAAGTGAGGGGGTTGAGTTCCCTTTTATAGTTGAAGATGAGTGGTGTTCTTGTATATACTCAAATTATTCAATATTGTGAGGTCAATATTACCTAAAGTGTATAAATAATTTATAATTAATGGTGGGGAGGTATTTTATGGTCTACCCATACCACCTCTAAGTAATAATACACATTATTTAAACATTTTTGCATTAATTTATAAGTTTCCCTATTTTTACAATTTTGGGTTTTCACTACAGTAACAAAATTTCTATCCTTTGTAATTTATACATTAAGAGTAAATTAAAGTGAGAAATATTAGAAACTTTAGACCCAATAACTATAAATATTATCTCCAAATTATAAAATAAAAATATTATGTATGTTCTTATTTAATTTTTAATAGAAGCGCAGGTAATACACGAAAACACCACTTTAACTTTAGTTTTGCTAATTATGTTTTTACTATTTAGGGGTCAATATATTAATTATAAATGATTAATTATTTCATTAAAAGAAAATAGTTGATATTGACTATCATTAAAAATAAATTTGAATAATATATTATTTTTTAAAATTTTAAATCATTTAATAAAATATATTTTATCATTAAATAACATTAATGTCAATTTTGACATTATTCATCTAAATTAAATTTAAAAACTACAAGAAAATGTTGGGATTATAAAATATTTGGTTCATACCTTTATAAACTAATATATTCAACTAAAAAAGTTAATGTAATACAAAAATTCATTCAATTTACTTCACATCTCATATTTTTAGTATCATTTATTATATTTTATTTTTAATTAAATAATTATGATATTGGTGTTTCATAAACATTTTATGTAATTGATCCATCTCTAAAAAATAAAGATAAATTATTATGATAAAAAACTCATTTATATTTCAAAATAATATTTATAACCAAACCAATGTTGTTTTTGTCCCAATCCTAAATCATTATGATATTAAAAGTAAGAAAATTATCTTTTTTCCTTTTTATTTACTTAACTTATTATATGGGTCATATTCAAAGTAAAGTAGAAATTAATTTCCAAATTTCTTATACTTTTATGTCCAAGTTATTAAAATACTCATAAAATAAAATTGAGATAATATTTTAGGTCATTTTTACTCTTATCGTTCTTGTTTAACCACCTGGTAATTCCTATTTTACATTAATCATGGTAATTGATTTTTACAACATTCACTATTAATTTTGGAAAAATTAATTCGAAATTATTATTAATTATAAATTATTATGATTCAAATTATTTAATATATTTTTTCAAAATAAATTAATATAAATCGAAATTTATGATTTAAAATTAATCCTACATACTTGATAAGAATTCGGGTTTTTAAAGTGATAATGTTAAAAAGTTAATTTTGATTTTATATGAAAATTCAATATAAAAATTATTCCAATTACCTAAATTGTCTTAATTTATATAAAAACTATCTATTTTTTCTTTAAAACCAATTCAAACTATAATTTAATATTATAAATTATCTAATAAAAAATATAGTTTTCAATTTAAATTCAGTATTTTTCACAAAACATCAAAAAAATGAATCTTCTTAGAAAAATCCTAAAAAAATCACCATAAAATAATTTTTGTGTCACAATTTAAAAAAAATTAAGTTTATTTTATCATGTCAATTTTTTAAAAGTTTTAAAAATTAATTTTAACTTATGTGCACAAAGTACAACTAATCTATCTATTAGAAAAAAGATACAATTTTTTGGAAAACATTTATTTTTCTATTAAATGATTATTATTTAATTTATAATAAATAATTAATTAACAGAAATGTGTAAACTATATATCATCATAAGTTAGTTAAACATATTCATACCTGTCATTCCAACCTCTAGGTATTAACTATTATATTAAATAATAATATTAATAGCACATTGTTGCTCAGTAAAACTCGATCTTATATAAAATGAAAGAAAAACTCAATGTTGTGTGTAAATTAAGATAAAATCCATGTTGAGTGTCTCGTAATCTATTGAATAAAATGTTATTATTTTATAATTTATGGGTGTAAAAGGTTTTTCCTTTACATTAAATAAGAATTAAATGCTTTTAAAGATGATGAATATAAAATTTTCAATTATTCAAAGTCAATTAAACAACAAATACATCGGGTTAATTTCAATGAAAAGAATCAAATTCCTTAGTTTTTATTTTATTTTTAGAAAAGAAATCCAGTTACATTAGTAAATTATTTTATAAAATTTTATTTCTAACAATTCATTTCATATTTAATGGTATTATTAAATTCAATAAACCCATCCCTAATATCCAATTTAAAAAAATTATTTATTCCCTAATTCATTTTCAATATCAAATTTATTATAGTGAAACTCTAAAATCTATATTTGTTTTCAATTACTGAAATTCCATAATTAAAATTATTTAAATTATTAATATCAAAATAAATTACTCTGCTCTATTGTGAATTCACATTTAATGAAATAATTTTACTGTACTTACATTTAATATTTTCACACAAAATATCATTTTAGATGCAATCAAATGGGAAACTATATCAATAGAATCAAATTTTTATATCACAAAACATTTAAAGAAATCATATTAATAACACAAAGAATTGAATATAAAAAAATGGATTGTGTAATATGTAAAAATATATAAATATGTAATAAAAGAAATAGAGAACACAAAGAAATAAAAATCTATAGAATTTAGAGTAAAAAAATACAAAATAAACATTCACCATCACATAACACTTTATTCTCAGTGTAAAATAAATGGTTAAATCACAAAACATAAATTAAATATATATTATTAAAAAAATATAAAATATATTTATAAATATATGTTCATAAAAAATAGAAAGCATTAAAAATAATTAATAGATTAATAGAATTATGAGCATAATATAATTAAAAATATAAATTACATATTCTTCTTCAAAAATTAATAACATGGTATGTTTTTAATAAGACAATAAGAATAATACTTTGAAACAAGTTATGTAATCATAGAACATATTCTTCTTAAAAACACATGATCATATTTTTCATTGAATCACTAACATTATAAGATTATAAATCAATAAATATAATGATTGTATTGATAAACATTAAAACACATATGATACATATAATAAATGATAAATATAAGTAACAATATAAAAAATATAATATGAAATAATATATAAAACTTGGTAGAACAAGATCATTTTATATATAATATAAATACGTATTGAATATCATCTAAAGGAAGCCTGGCAAAAATAATTTTTATTCTAGGTAGAACATTTATAAGTAAAGTATATTTTATAATTGTATATCATATATGGTCAAAGGTTGATTGAGCATTCTTTATATTCTAAAACATAAGGAGGTTCTTTCATTAATGAATGTTGTAAATAAAATGATTTTATTTCTTTATTTAATAATACACTCAAACATGATATAAAAATTATAAATCCATATTTATCATAATTTATTCCTTGACTAAGGGGAAACTAGCATAACTTTGGAAATCAAAGAAATTCCTTCCATTTTTTGAAGATTACATTATTTTTATACCACCTTTAGAGGAAAAAATAGGCTGGTTATTACTATGTGTCAATTATTAACCGCACAGCATAAAGATCAATGCATAAAGGATAAATCATTTAATATTGTTCTTTGTGATTTATTTTTTCTTTATACTGATTGATTTTAGAAAATGAGTTTAATTCTTTTTAATACCTTTAGGCATATTAGATATCATTATCACCCATCGATGATATTAGAACCATCATTGAAGAATGATTGAAAAATATGAAAAACCTAAAAAATTTAAATTCTATAAAAATAATTTTTTCCATATGTATTGATATATTTATACAATTGTACATGATAAAACATAGTTAAATTTTATTCAACATATGATTCTATCAAATCTAGATATATATGATATCGAAAGCCATGATAGATAACACAGATAGTAATAAAATGGTATTGTTGTCTATGATAACATCGCATATAACTATATCTAAAATCACAGAGTGTGATGAGTTATGTTCCTTATATTTTAATTATATCATGGAAATTGATATATATGTTATTTTTTTACATTTTAAAAAAAATGTTTAAATGGATTCCAAACATTTCATCATATCACATCTATGAAATATAGATATCAAATCCTATTATTAAAGGGGCATTAATTTGTGATATTATTATTCATTTAACTATGATATATAAATTTCTATGTCATGGAAAACTAAATATAAATATTTTTTTAGGATATAGTCAATTTAAAAAATATAATAGAATTAATAATTTAAAAATGATTATAAATTATAAAAGAAGAAAATAGATATTGTTTATATTAATATTATGAAATTTTTATAAGTTTTATAACATGAAATGTAATTATTAACGAATTATTTTGAAAAAAACATTTAAAATATACCAATAATATTTTTGGTAGAGGGTACCAAGTTTTAAATAAATATGAAAAATATAATCTTTAAAATGTATAAATTTTTTAAATTATTAATAAAAAATATACATGTGATGAAGTTTTTATGATGAGTATTTGAATGATTAATTTATTTATTTAATTCTATGTTTAAATATTAATATATTAAAAAAATATTATGATTAATTGTCCTCTTTAATTTAAAATATTGAAATTAAACTTAAAATCATTATTCCATGAATTTAAATGGTTTCATGCGACAAATAATATAATATTTGATATAAGTCAATTCAAAATTAGTAATTTATTTATTAATATTATAAAATAGTGATTTATTTTAAATATTAGACAAATATGGATGCAAAAAAATATACTGAAATTAATAACCCACTAAATTACTAATTTACAGATATAGGGACTTTGGGTCTAATTTCATCTAGTCTTTGAACTACAACTCTATTCTAGAAAGGTGGGTGTGGCTACCATTCTCCTAAGTAATATTTTGGTGTCATAATATTTTATATGCTACATGAAATAGATCATAAAACCTATTATTAATTGGGTGTATAAGGATATGTATTAGATATTATAATAAAAAATTTCATTGTGTATATATTACACAAATTGTTAGTTGTGTAAGGAGTTCTATAGTAACATTTCTAAAAATAATAATTTTATTTACGGCATAAGGTAAATAAATTAATTGATTAAAAACATGCATTAATATAAGGATTTCAAGATATTAATACAAGAAAAATTTGATTACATTAAAACCCCTTTAAAATTAAAAGGTGGTATGTTTTATCCAAATAAAACATGTACAAAATCATTGATCATCCAAGTGTGTAGTAAATTCCAAATTATGGTGCACAATTATCATATTCTATATGGTGTTTCGGGTATGGATGACCCTAATCAGATTAGTTTACACCATCTAATTGTTATATTTAGGTTGCACTTAGATAAATAACTATAAAAGGATTAGGTTTTCAGATGGATGGGTTGTGGAAACATTATTATATGAATTTGTGTAAAAATATTGTTCTAAACACACACACTATCAGGTGTCGGTGGAATAAAATAAAGGTTTGAGTATAGTAAAACTAGATTTGGGATGAATTTTTAGTTTTTAATTCAGATTGGAAATGGTATTGTATGGATGTGTTTCTGGTGATTAGAAATAAGTTTTAGAGGTATAAATTTTGGTAGAAAATTCCTAGTATGGGTTTTTAGGTACCAAGTAAATAAGGTGGAATGGGAGGATATAATAGCAAGACATCTAGGTATTTTTGGTGAGGTAGTGAGTGAATCCCCCTAAACTATTGGTCAAATATAGGGTATTAGGGATCTTTTGGGTCTATAGAAATCCTGACGGGGTCCAACAAACTCTTTTTTGGGGCTAATTGATCCCCACATTAAGTTGTTAATGGATGGTTATTTAGGTTATTTATTTTAAAAACACCCCTTGGTCTAGTCCACCTCAAAGAATTTTTATAGTATGGGAGGAGGATTACATAATCCCTTCTTCCTTACCATTTTTCCCTAGATTTATGGTGAATCATAGAACATTTTTTCATGAGTTTATTTTTCTTTTTTCCTTCTTCTCTAATTTGGATAAGTTTTTTTAATGTATTTAATTATTATTCAATCCAATCATGGTGGTATTTTATCATAATTATAGTGATTTGATATGGGAAGCCTAGACTATATTAATGAATTATAAACGCACATTCTTTCTGACCCTTTTTTAAGAGGTATGTGTCTCAATTAATTGTTATTTTAAATTAACTAATTATGGGTTAAATTGATTTATTAATCAAAGGAGTAATTAGAGGATTATTTATAAATGGGAATTTATATTTATCTCTAAATTTTTGGTTCTTCATATTATGAGATATTAGCATCTTTATTTAATTTAGTAACACGACCCCTTATTATGAATATTTAAATTTATTATAAAAAATAATTATAATTTTTTTATAATTGATTATATTTGGATTTTATATGAGAATATATATTGTGAGTATGAGGTATATCGATTAATATTGGATAAGGTTAAATAGAATCATTAAAGAGGGTAACTCCATAGTTAAATCTATGTGGTCTCTAATTTTATTACATTATGTGAAATTATATGTGTTTTGTGATGTGAGAGGGTGGGTAAGTAAGTGAGACCAACCTATGTGAGAGTCAAAGAAGCTTAATGGGAAATGGGATTATATATGTCACCTATTAGGGTCATGGAAGTGATATCATAAAAATTTCATTCTAAATTTGATTTCCTTTCACCTTGGGGGTTAGTGTATTGTATGAGATGAGCCTTATGGTCAAGCTACCATGTGATATGTAACTTTTGAGAAGAAAATAATCTAAAGGGTATAGGCCATGGGTGGTATAATGTGACATTGAATAATGCCCCCCTAATGGTATAGTATTCCATGGTTAGCCAGTGAGCGTCTACAAAATGACCCTAAGAAAAGAAATTATGATAAATTCTCAAAGGGTTTATATAGCCAATGAGGTGATCACATAGAGTTATAATTTGGGCATGTTATGTTTAGTTCATTGCCACCATAGGAGTGCTATCAAAACATGTGTAGTTATTTTTTTATTTTAGGTATAGTCTAAGAGAGTAGTACGATGGGATGTGAGGTGTATGAGGTGAAATGTTTGACTAGTCAAGGGATAAATTTGGGTGTGGATTTTTCCAGGTTTGTGATTTTATCCTAACATTTTGTGTGTTTTGATATTTCAATCAAATCAAGAGATGGATAATAGGATTGATCCTATAATTCAGGTTATCATCAAAGGATTAAATATGACTATTATACTACAATTATGAGGAATTAAATAGATATAACATGAATATTTCCTTGAATTGTGAGAGTAAGACAAGTTGTATGCTAGTAACTCAATCCTTTATAGTGATAAATGAGTTATACATTTCATTCCTATTAATATACCAAGATGTAAAATATTAGAAGAATATGACACTGAATGGGGCAGATGCATGACACTTGATCCTTATAAGTATCAATATGCATAAAGGTCATCCAATGCATACTATAACTGGTGAGATGAATATATTCTATCTAATTATTTTTAGTTTTCTCAGGATGAATCAAGACTCTTCATGCCTATAAGATCTAACAGTGTCGATACATGCCAACCAATCTTTATGTGTCCCTATACAGGACATATATGGTCCACATGATTCAAATAAGTGGATCCTAGGAAACTCCTTCCCAATGAAGTCAACTGATAATAATAAACTATGGGAAAGTCCATACCATATTCTAGTATTGTATAGAGTAAGTATGATTTGACCATCAAGGTGGCTGGTTGATCACCTAATGGTATGAACAATCTATATGTGTATTTATTTACTATCTCTATTTTTATATAGTATGTGCATGCACATATATAATGGTTATTATTAAATCCATTATCAGTGTGGTCTAACCAATTTTTATTATCACACCATACACATACACCTTGGTGGACATGTATCCTCTATGTTAGGTATACATGTTAGGTAAATGTACATTGTAGTATATGAGTAACTAGAGGTTAATATAGGGGTTATAGATATTGGTCAGTGGAAAGGCCATGGACTATAATTCATCTCTCTATATTGTTTTATTTTTAGTTTTCCTTTTATACTATTCATAACCAAACTAGCATGTGATATTATGTTGATAAATGATTGTATGACATATTAGGTTTCATTCCATTATTTCATGGTGATTTTCTTATTTATCACAGTATTTATTATACTACAATTCCATGTTATACTATATTTTGTGACTAGTTTTGGATATTATTACTTATTTACTATTACTTTTTACAATTATATTGAGGTCATAATATCCCCATGTGGTATTATCATACCCTTATTTCTATCTAGTAGATTAAGTCATACAAGGGGGCATACTAAAGTTCATGTGGCACTCTGTCTCAGTTTCACAGGTTGGTCTAAGATGTGGGGTATTAAAAACTGGTATTAGATCATTATTAAATTTTTATTATGATTTAGAACATGGTAAATACTACTATGATTGATCAAAACTTGTGGTGGAAGCTATATGTGTTCCCATACAGTCTCTTTATAGGTGTAAATCCAGGTTTATATGGAGTTTTCATTGTGGTTATTATTTTTTATATTATAGTTAAGATACATTTGAATGTTATTAGTTATGGTTTTTCCCTTCATACATGGTGTCAAGACGTGTGTGTTCATGCAAAATACTTGGCATATATAGTCACATGACATGTGTACTCTTGTGTGTAATTATGAAATGAATTCAAGGAAATAATTAGGTTTGTTTATTTAAAATTAAATAACAATTTTTTCAATGATTCCCTAAATAACTTACTAGTGAAACTATTCTTAATTAAACCTCTCCAAGATATCGGTCACGATACACATAAAAGGAGAGAGATGTTTCTTATTTGTGCATGAATGTGAAAATGATGTCCCTATAGAGGGTAGTATGGTTAGTTGATTTCATGAAATGTGTGAGATACATAGGATGATAGAGATGTCATACAAACTTTCTTGAGATGTGTTAGACCAAATCATAAGAAGTTGTTTCATGATAAATGACATGTATTTGATATATGGTCCTCAAAATATATGGGGGATCCCGTTGATGATGGGATTTTACTCATGGTGGTTTGATTCAAGTATATTAGATAAATATAATATTATATTCCTTTTTATACATGACATAGGTTTTCATAATTTAGGATATCCCTTGGGAGGGTTACTCCTGGAACATGGATTCTTTTAGATATGGTAATCATTGGTATATGAATCACATGATAGAAACAACATCAAAATAATATGTGGAAGAAGGAAATTTCTATATATTTTTATTGTCTTGTTTAATAATTGTAATAATGGTATAGTTTTGTTTCATGTGAGATGTGATCAACATGTATGGGAGGCATAAATAGTTGGTTGAGTGTGTGAGTTTAGGACTAAGGGAATACAACTCATGATGGAATCATTTGAGTTATATAAAATATTAATATAATAGTGTATACTAACTTTTCTAATGATCTAAATTTATCTTGAAGATAATAAAATACTTTTATTGTAGTGGTTCCTTGATCACTCCATTTCAATGGGAGGAAAGAGAGTAGGTTTTAATAGTATATATGTACTATGAGGGATAGTATGACCTAGGATCAAACTTGTGAATGTGAGATTAGTAATTAGTTACTAATGATCGATTTAGGGTAGAAAGTGGGAAATTCATGCAACACCTTGATATTTAATGATATATTTATCTTTAAATAAATTTAATTTATTTGATGACATGTTTTTAATGTGGCGCCATGTTTAAATGAACCATGATATACTATTAATATATTATTATTTAATGTGATAGTTATCACCTAATGAATTTATTAGTGGGAATGAATATGACTAAATATTTAGAGAAAAAAATATTCTTTACATAATTATAAAATTAATTCATTACATAAAAATATCTTATAATTGAAAATTAAATCATTTGAAGGTAAATAGATATGTTTTTCTAAAAAATAGTTCTTATTCGCCTAAAGTTTTTTATCTTAATTAATTAGATTAATATATATTTATTAATGATTTTAATTAAATTTATATATTAAATATTAAATAAAATATTTTAACATTCATCTAATATTTTTACTATGCATGAAATAAGTATAAATCTAGTTTTGTGCTAAAAAATTCATTTATCTAAAAATGGTTTCATAGAATTTTTTATGCCTATTTTAAAATTAATTTCTCTCAATTATAGATATTTAATATTTTAAAATAGATTCCATATTTTCAATAATAATAATTAAAATAATTTAATAGTTTAAACAAAATGATTGGTCATAATGAATAGTTAAAATAGTTAATTTTTTACCGTGGTTTGGGTTAAAAAAGGTTTAATAGGGATTATCCTCAGATATAAGTTTTAAAATATCACAAAATACAAGATTTAATATGATTTGTTGAAGTTATTTTTACATTATCCTTATTATATTATAATCTATGTCGTTTTTTATCCACTTGACTTGCGTAAGACATTAATATATTTTAGTCTTTTATAAAATTCATAGTATGTCCTCTCCCTCCCTTATAAAAGTATACCACTTATCTTCTCTTAATCACACCTAAGGAGCCTTATATATATTAGAATACCTACCATAACTCTATTTTATTATCCATCACCATTTCCTTCAGGTCCTGTTTTGATCATAATACCATCTTTTCATGTTTTAAGGTGTAATCCAAAGGAGGTTTCTCAATGAATTTCTATAACTCTAAAGTGATCAATTTAAATTTTATTTATTATTCTACCTCATTTAATTATATAGAATCAATTATAAAATAATTATTTAATTATATTAAATATACTATATTTTTATTATGATTATGTATCAACCATTTTCCACCTCATTTCCATCAAATGGGAAATGAAAGTACCACACATTAATATGTGTGGACTACCGACTTAGTGTAGCAATATGATTAATTTTAGATCACCATAATTCATGGTTTGTTATTATTATGTATTTAATGTTTATATATTATATTTATTAAATAATTATTATTCAATACTTTTGTTTCATTATCTACTTTTTGACCATTCCATCGATTGTAAAACAAAAATACCGCTCATATGTATGTGTGGATTACAAGCTTCACAAAGTGATGTGATTTTTTTCATTTATATTTTAAAATACTGGTAATAAAGATATATTTAATGAATATAAATAATAATCATTAATTTTTAAAGTTTAATAACTATTTAATTTTATTTCATTCAAACCATTGAAACGTAAAAACAACACTCATGTGTGCATAAAAACTACCGTCTCCAAGAAGTGATGTAATTCATTTTTCATAAATGATTTCAATGAATATTTATAAAAGTGTATATGATGAATAAATTTTATAATTATTAAATTATTAATATTTTTGAGATGATGAAACCATATCAAAGGTGAAATTACAAGAACCATTAAACTGAAACATGCATGGAAACATACTAATTTGGACCCGAATGTGTATTTTTGAAAAGAAATTGATAATAAAAGGGAAATTATACATTATAAAGGAATAATAAATTGTAATTTATGTATTAACATGGTTATATAAAATATTAAAAATAAATATATATTTATTCTATGGTATATTTTAATGTGTGTGAAGCGTTATGATACTTGAGGTAAGGGGTTTATATTACAATCTCATTTTTTGGATTATTTAAGATAAATTTCCATTAAGAGAAATTTTATGAACGATAATATTTAATCACAATATATTTTATTCTATAATGGTTATTTATGGAGTTTTGATATATTAGTACCATTTTCCTCTCCTTGTCACTTAAAATGACGAAGAAATTTTATTAATGTAAAATCCAACCTTATTTCCACTTTAGTCAACGAAAGTTTTTTTCCATGTACATACTCTTCAAAGTTATTTTATGAAATTTCATAAATATAATAGAAATATTTAAAAATTATCATTTTAATTACCTTTAAATTTATTTACAAAGGATTAAAAAGAAGAATTTTAAAGAAACATTTTTCTCGATAAGTTGTTTTTGACTTCTTACACATTTTTGAAAGGAATGTTTTCTTTTAACATATACGACATGAATGGATTTTCCCACCATCATAAATGGTCATTAATATGAATATTCCCTTAAATTGTTTCTTTTATATTTTCAAGGATAAGTATTTTTTCAATATTCTAGGAATTTTTAGTTAAAATTTTATTGAATGAAAATGATATTTTCCAATTTTTTCATAGAAAGATACAAATGATCTTTTAAAGTAATTTTTCATATATGTCTACATCCTTTAAGGATTGTTATGTTTCACTGGGGTTATGATATTAGGATACAACCTAATTTATTTATTAGTATTTTTTAAAATATGATAAATTAAGTATGGTTCTATGAAACCTGGTTTTTTTATTGGGTTAATTATATTCTAAGGAAAACATTATGAAACACATTTTTTCATGGATTATAATATTACGAAATAATTATTTTTTTATGAAACCATTTTCTATTTTATGATTTCAGATATTTTGATATGGTAATTTTTCTTGATCGGGTAGAACATATATCCTTTGCTTTCATGATATTGGTGACCATGAAATTATATATCCCTCCAATTCATTAGTTAATGATGATGGAGTTCAGAATATCCTAATATAAAATGTTCATCATAAACCCCTAAAATATAGTGTAAAAAACAATATGAAATTTACTCATAAAAGAATGGTAGAAATGATCATGTAGGAAATTTTATTATTGGAATTTTTCTGTAATGATTGTCTTGGGAGTGATCATTGACTAAAGAAGTTATTTTTTATTCTTATGTGTATTCCAAAACATTATGTCTTATTCTTATGATATGTTCTCATAGATCATGATTTATTATTTAAGATTCGATGATCTTATGTATTATGTATTTTTATTTAAAAAAATCTTTTCCATGATTCATAATTAAATATCATTAACTGATTTTGTATGACTACTATAAGTTATGATCATGTTTTCGTACCCTTATGCTTATCTTATGATAAATTGTGATCATAGATTTATATATCATATGTCAACCCATACTGATCATCTAAGCTCACCCTTTCCTATGTTTCCATTCCCCAGGTTATGAATAAAGTTTTTAAGTAGGTTATGTATAAGAATTGTATTATGTGATAAGAAATTTTCAAGATATATTTTAGATCATACAAGAAATAAGATTATTATTCTTATACTCTCAAAAGACACAAAACCTTTATGGTCCGTAGGCCTATATTACTGTTAAATATATTGAATATTTATCAAAAATTAAACATTATTAATGTTCAAAATGGATAGGTCACCTAAGTTGGTATCAGATTAGTGTTTAGTTAGTTTTTTAATGTTAGGGTTATATAAATTTGTCAAAAAACCTAGGGATAAGTCTAATTATAGGATGGTACCCTATTGTTTTTTTAAAATTGAGATTTTGTAGTTTTCATAAAAAATACATCATTTTCTGGATACTAGAAAATGCATGTGGATTTAGCCCAAATTCACCTCAGGGTAATAACTCTGAAATAAGAATAATTAGGTAATAACATTATCATCACTGGTTTAGGATGAGTGGGCCTAATAATTCACACCTAGATAGACACACTCAATGGATATTCTTGTTATGATTCATATTTTCTCTATAAACCATTATGAAGTATTTAAATAGATTATGAGTGTGAATAACCTAGGTTAAATATAATGTATCATATATTGAAAATAAGGTGTCATGATTTATATATCCTATAAATTATTTTTTTATTAAAATATTACTCACTATTATTGTTTTTTATCATTCAATATTTTATAGTCTTAGTGAAAGGTAAGAATCTAGAGGAATCATGTATAAATTGAATTTTTAATGGAATTTCAATGACATTCCTTAAAGAAAACCAATTTAAATGGGAGATGTTATGTGAAATATTGTGACTAATATCACTCAAATCTCTCAAATTATTCATGGAAACACGAATTATGTTGAACATATAATTGGAAAAAGGAAGTAAAAACTCAATATTGAGTCTTTTATGTGGAAATTTCAACCTCTTAATGGTTCCTCTTATCCACTAATTATTGAGAAGTGGATCACTACAACTAAAAATATATTTTCCATTATCTGTAATTTGGTACATGGAAAAAAATTCATGGTAGTATATTATTTGGAAGCTGAATCATATTAATATAGGACTCTTATCAAGAATATGAGGCAAGAGGCAAAAAAATGACTTCATGACATGGGAAGAGGTTAATATGGTATTTTTTAATAAGAGTTTTTTGTGAACTCTTATCATTAAAATGAAAAGGTAATTCTTGGAACTAAATCAAAAATATGGTGAATCCATTAGTACCTATGAGGAAAATTTCACCAGACTCAAAAGGTATTCTTTAGGTTTCGTCTTCGAACCAAAAAATAAAAGTCAATAAATTTTTTAGTGGCCTAAGACAATGTAACTAAAAATAAATATATATATATAAGAGACTTTTATGGCTATGAAGAAATATTTTTATGTGATATCAAGATGAAAATGAAAATTAGAGACTCCTAATGTTCTCTTGTTTTTTGTGATAAAAAAGATAAATATGAAATTTAGAGGAAATTCTAATAAAAAACCCATGTTGGAAAGAAAATAAATCTTCCTTTATGTCAGAAGTGTTAAAATAAGTATAATGAAAATTATCTTATGTGGCCTAGAAATTTTATTAAGTGCATAAAACAAGGTATTCAATAAAAATAATATTGAAGTGATGTCAAGAGTCTAGTAAATTTAATTAGACATGAAAATACTCAACCAAATGTTCCACCCACACTCTAATGTTATAATTTCAAGGGTTATATAAATTACACAAATAAGTTCATTAATAGGAGGGTTAATGATGATAATTTTCATCATAAACTTCTTAATCCATGAGAAAAATAAAAAACTCATGCAATCACAATTTCTGAATTTGGTCAGGAGAAAAAAGTGGGTAAAGGTACAATTACCATCCACTCTAGAACTATAAATTATTTATTTCATTCTAGATATAAAAAAATTATATATGAATAATTTTCTAATGGTATCATGTCACAACCTCAATGGTTAGTTTTTGATCTATCAGTAAAAATTATTAATGGTATTATGCTTGAATCTATGGTATATAGTTCCTCTATTATAGATGTTTTTTTGAATTTAATACCTACAAATATTTTTATTACCACTATAATTTAATTTGATATGATTTTGGGAATATATTTGATATCTCTATATATAGATCCTATATAAATTTCTGAGGAAGGGAAGTCGCATTTTATATTTTAAATCAAGATATTATATTCTTTTAGTGTGAGGATGAATATTAACTTCTAATGTAAGTTACATACATTGTATGGGTATTAATAAGTATTATTTAAGGATATTTATATTAAATGGTTTTGGGGAAACTAAAAATATATGATATGCCTATTGTTTGGGATTATGATTATGTATTTACTGAATAATTTCCAAGTATTCCTCTGAATTTTGATGTTGATTTCTCAATGTAAATGATAAATGATTCTATACCTATTTCAAAAACACCATATATAATATCCCCAATTGATTTTATAGAATTAAAAAATAAACTCTAGTATAATATTTATAAGGGATTCATATTCCATAGTGCATCACCATAGGGATAACCAGTTATTTTTGTTAATAAAAACTAAGGTTCAATGAATCTTTTCATTTATTATCAAGAACTTAACAAGATTACTAATGAGAATAAGTATCCTCTAACCCATATCAATGATCTTTTTTATCAATTATGTGGAGATCAATATTTTTCAAAATTTATCATCAAACTGGGTATCATCAATTGAGATTCATGAATGAGGATATACCCAAGATATCATTTCACAAAATGTGTCGTCAATATTAATTAATAGTATTTCTATTTTTACTTTACAATTATCTTGTTATCTTTAAGAATTTAACAAATAGAGTCTTTATATATTACCTCGATATGTTTATGGTTTCATTTTTAGATAATAATATCACATATTCAAAGATAAAATAAGATCATGAAGAACATTTTAGGATTGTACTGGAGACCTTGAGTATGGATAATTTTTATTCTATATTTAACAAGTATGAATTAGTTATTCATAAATTTTCAATATTGGTTCATATAATATCAAGTGAGGGTAAATCAGTATATCCATTGAAGATAGAAGTTATTGACCAATAGCCCAGAAAAACCATGGTAACTAAGATATAAAGTTTTTATGGGTTGGATGGATACTACTGGTTATTTATGAGCTATTTAAAATGGATATATAATCTAATAACCAAGTTTAATTGTAAGGGAACCAGTTCATTTCGATAGATGAATGTGAGAAAAATTTCAATGATCAAAAAAGAAGGCTAGTCAGCTCACCAATACTTATATTTTCAAATAGTGTAAAAGGATTTGTGATATTATGTTTTTCATAAAAGAAGGGATAGGGTTTCATTTTCATTTGTAATTATATGGTGATAGCTTATTCCTCACTCCAATTCAAAATTCATGAGAAATTTTACCTGACTCTTGATTTTGTGTTCGTAATAGTATTTTTTGCATTGAAATTTTGGAGGTGTAATATTTATGGTTAATAGTGTGATATATAGAGTGATTATAAAGTCTTGAGGATTATATTAACATAGAAATAGTTTAATATTTTTCCAAAGGATATGGTTGGAGTTGATTAGATATTATGAATTCTCAATACACTACCACCCTGGGAAGGTGAACAAGGTGGTTGATACTTTGAGTCAGAAAGACCATACTAGTTTTCATATGATGAGGATCAAAAGGGATCCAATATTTCTGGATTTATAAAATATGGATCTAAAAATGATGAGGGTAGGGGATAAATCATTTATTTCTCAAACAAATGTTTAACCCTCTATCCATGTGAGGATGAAATAGCAACATAAAGAAGATTTGGAACTCTGAAATAAATAGAGAAAAGTTCCTAAGTTTAACCATGATTTTTTTAGACAGATAAGGTTTAAGAATCAGGTGCATGTCCCTTCAATACCAAATATGAATAAAGATATATTGGGTTAATCTCATAGTTTATCATTCTATATTCATCCTAGAATAATGAATATTTATCAAAATATGAACAATTATTTATGGATTGATAACATGAAAAGGTATATTACAGAGTGTATGTTGATTCCTAGTATGTCAGTATGTTAAGTTTGAGAGATTTAAGTTAAACAGTATGTTACAAAAATTACCCATACCATTATGGAAATGGGAAATAATTACAATGGGTTTTATTTTTGTATTCCCTAAAACATCTAAAGGAAATAATGTTATTTGGGTTGTAGTCAATCACTATATGAAAATAGAACATTTCATTTACATTAGAGAAGATTTATCTCTTAATATGATTTATGATATATACATTAAATAAGTGATAAGGTTTCTTGAACTACCATATTATTTTTTATTTGATCAAGATCCAAGGTTTACCATGAAGTTTTAGAGATATCTTTAACAAGATTTGAATACCAAGATGAAATTTAGCACAACATATCATCCTCATATAGATGGTAAATCTGAGATTACAATTCAAACCCTAGAGGATATACTGAGATCTCATTATATGGATCTCAAAGGTGGTTGGTATCAATTCATTCCTTTGGTATAATTTTTATACAACAGTAGGTTTAACTCTAGAATTCGTATGGATCCTTATAAATACCTCTATGGTAGGAACTGTAGAACTAAAACATGTTGTGATAAAGTTAGAAAAATAAAACTATTAGGACCTAAGATATATGAGGAAATTTTTGAGAATGATATGTCTATTTAGAAATACGTCAGGGAAGCTCAGAGTCAATAGAAAAGTTATTCTTACAATCTTTGGTGAGATCTAGAGTTCAAGGTTAATGACAAGGTATTCCTATGAATATATTATTGGAAGAAGGTTATGATATTTGGAAATATAGTTAAGTTGAGACCTAGATATAATGGTACCATTGAAATTCATTATCATATTTGGATGGTTTCTTATCACTTAGTGCTTCCACTGAATCTCTCGAAATTTCATGGTGTGTTCCTTGTATCTCTTATATGGAAGTACTTAACTAATACTTACTATGTAATAAAATAATAGGTCATACCATAGCATAATGATCTCTATTTTGAGAAAAAACATGTAGAGAATATTTATCTAAGAGAGAAATTATTAAAAAAGAATACCACTTACCTGGTAAATGTTTTGTGGTGAACCCATAAATCTTACGGAAATTACATGGGAATCTAAAGATGTGAAGAAGCAAAATCATCCTAAATTGTTTGAATCAGAGTGATGGAATATCATAAAATAAATTCTTATAATGGGGTATAATTTGATACATTGATATTTTATGATAAATTTCTATATAAATAAATTTAATTTCATATATATCTTTCTTTACATGCAACACCGAGTTTAAATGACTTGTGATATATGATTAGAATATTATTATTTAATGTGGGAGTTATCATCTAGTTATTGGATTTGTGGGTATAAATAGGAATTACTAAATTATGAAAAATCATTTCTTAAATATTTATAAAATGAATTCATTGGTTATAAATTGATTATAAATGAAAATAAATTCATTTGAATGTAAATTGAGATTTTTTTCTAAAAAATAGTTTTTATTTACCAAATTCATTTTTATATTAATAAATTATATTAATATAAATTTATAAAAAAATTTAAAGAAATTTTTATATTATATATTTAATAAAATTTATCATTTATCTAATAGTTTTTTCTAGGTATGGAATAATAATAAATCAAGTTTTATGCTTAAAAATGCATTTTTCAACAAATGATTTTTGTTTAGTTTTTCACACTTATTTTAAAATGAATTTATAAAAATTATAGAAACAGAATCTAGTATAATAAATTATATATTTTTAATAATAATAATTAATAAATTTAATATTTTCAACATTATTTTTTCATAATGAATTTAACAATAGTAAAATAATCCCATGGTTAGGGTTAAAAATGGATTAATGGGGGTTACCATAAGTGATAATGTTTGAAATATAAAAAAATTATTTAATTTTACTATTTGATGGCATTTATACCTTATACTTTAGTTTCATCAATTCTTTTTCATTTTTGAGCCACTTTACTTGAGTAAAACATAAATATATTTGAATCTTTTGAAAGGTTCTAAATGTGTCATCTTCTTGTCTTATAAAAGGATAGCACTTATCTTCTCTTAAAAACACTTAATGATCTATATATCTCATCCAATAACTACCCAAATACCTTATTAACATCCATACCAATGTACTAGAGATCCTGGTTTGATCATAATAAAATATTTTCAAGGTATAATTTGTAAACTAAAGGAGAATTGTTAATGGAGAGGCACAACTCTTACCCGAGTACATTCAATTTTTTTTATTATTCTATGAAAAATAAATCTATAGTATACAATATAAAATATTTAATTAATTTTCTCAAATATACATAGTTTTTATTATGATGATGGATTGATCATCTTCTAATTCTATTCCATCAAGTGAGAAATGAAATTATCACTCATGCATACATGTGTACTACTACCCCCACAAAGCATTATGATTTATTTTACAACACCATAATTAATGGTTAGTTGTTATAATGGATTTAATTTTTATATATCATATTTAATAAATAATTATCCTTATAAAATTACAATTTTTTATCTACCTTTTTACATTTTTATCCATTGGAAAATTATAACTTCGCTCGTGAATATGTGTGGACTGCCACCTCTATGAAGCAATGTGATTAGGTTTTCATTTCTATTTTACATGGGATGTAATAAAGATAAATTTAACGAATATATATGATATTCATGATTATATAAATTTTAATTAATATTTAAATTACATTAATTCCAACAATCAAAAACTAGAAAAATCAATCGTGCGTACGTATGGACTACAATCTCCTCAAAGTGATATAATTTATTTTTCATCATTAATTTATATGAATAATTATAAAATTGTATGTGATGAATAAATATGAAACTTTTTTCCGGATTTATATTCTTTATATTATGAAACCATGCCTGAGGTTCATGTACTAGAACTATTAAACCAAAACGTGCATGGAAAGTAAACCAATTTTCACTTTAATGTTCATTTTAATGAAGAAATTCTTAAATAAATGGTAAATGGAAATTATAAAGGATTTATATATAGTAATTTATGTATTAATTTGGTTCTTTAATATTGTTATAATAAAAATATATTTATTATATATTTTATTTTAATGCGTATGAAGTAAGACAAGGCTTGAGGTCAGGGGTTTATTTGACAGTCTAGTTACATTTTGAGACATTCTATATTAAAATTATATTTAGGACACTTATATGGTATTATCATTTTAACAATATATATTTTATTCCCATATGGTTAATTATATATTTTTTATGTATTAGTACAATTTTTCTTCCATTTTTACTTAAAAATATTGAAAAATTATTTGAATGAAAACTAACCATATTTTTTCTTTCATCAACAAAATTTTTATTCCATGTCTATACACTTCAAAAAAAATTAAATATTCCTAGATAAACATGAAATGTTTTAAAAATTACATTTTCACTACCCTTTAAATTATTTATTAATGTTTAGAAAAGAATTTTTTTAAAGAATTTTTTTCTAAATAAGTCATTTTGGACATTCACAAATGTGTGAAAAGAATTTTTTATTTTAACATGTATGAAATGAATATATTTTATTGATACCATGTCCATTACTTTATTTGAAGATTAATTTAGTATTTTTTTTTTAAAATGAAGTTTTTTTCTCAATATTATAGGAATTTTCATTTAAACTTTCATAAAAAGATAAAAAAAATTATCATTGTTTTTAAAGAAATTTTCATATAATATTTTATAGGTATTTTTAATATATATCAATATCCTTTAATGATTATTATTACTAACTGGGGATAT
The DNA here is from genome assembly GCA_963277665.1 of Viscum album. Taxonomy (NCBI): domain Eukaryota; kingdom Viridiplantae; phylum Streptophyta; class Magnoliopsida; order Santalales; family Viscaceae; genus Viscum; species Viscum album. The sequence goes on from OY728122.1 coordinate 1,783,027,956, forward strand.
GATCTTGTGATACCAAAAACTTTATTTATCTAGATTTCTTATGATGATGATTATTTAAGAATGATTTTAGGAAACTTGTTTCTATCCCATGAGTTAATTAAGTTATGGTAAACCCTTTAAGAAAAATTTTTCTTTTCCATGAGTTATTTTATGATTAAATAATTAATGGTTTATGAAACCATTTTATTTTAAATCAGTTATGATATGATGATATTATGAATGTTTTATGATATTTTTGAACACATATGTATGGTGTTCATTATGTGATGGGTGGGCCTGGGATTATATATCCCTCTAATTAACTATGAAATGATAATGAAGTTCAGAGTATCCTAAGAGATAATGGTGTTAATATACTCCAAATAGGTAAATCATTTAACTATATTTAATTTAATCCTAATATAATATTATATATTATAGGTTAAGAACTTCCATTATTTGGCTTAATTCACAATGATAGTCTTGACAGTCAACCTTAATTAAGGATGTGATTTTATATTCTCGTGTGTATTCCAAAAACTTATGTATTATACTTATGATATGTTCTCATGGATCATGATTTATTATTAATGATTACTCACTCTTATGAATAATGTATTTTGATGGAAAAAACCTTATTAAATTATTCATGATTAAATATCTTTAACTAATTAGTAATGATTATAGTAAGCTATGATCATGTTCTCATGCCCTTATTCTTATCTTATGCAGACTTAAGATCATTGGTTGATATATCCTATATTAACCCTTACTAAATTTTTAGCTCACCCATTTTAGGTTTCCATTCCCAAGGTTATCAAAAAATATTTAATGTAGGTTATTTCTAATAAGTATACCATGAGAAAATAACTTTTGGGAAGATATTAAAGATATTTCAAGAAATAATATGATTCAATATCTAGTCCCAAAATAAATTAAACCTTTATAGTCCTTAGGCATGTATTATTTTTTTAATTTATTGAATATTTATCTTAAATAGTGTCATATTAATTTATGAAATGATCAAGTCACTTTAATGCATATGGAAGGTTTTTTGAAAAATCATGGGGATAGTGAGATCGAGTAATAAGGGTCGTGTCACTTTTAGGGGAGGTCACAATGATTATCAGAGGTGTATAATTATTTTCTGTAATTCCTTTCAAGTATATTGGTTATATTTTATTGAGATCTATATTTAGTACCTTGATAATTGTGAGGGGTATGGGACCATAAGAGGTGATAGTGTGTTATGACATAGTCAAGACGCTTTAATTTCACCAACCACTTAGAGATGAGTTCAAATATATCAATAAGAATTGATGTGAAATGACACTTAATGTGTGATAAATTGTGATATAGAAAATTTAATTTTTTTAAAAAACTTTTATTAACTAAAAAAATAGATAAGTTTGGTATCCCTTTGATGTTATATCAATCTGGATTAAGAGTAAGATATGATTTGGGAATGGTAAAATATGAATCAACCTTTGATGACTAGGGGATATGGATAAAAACAATATAAGAGATAAGTAGTAAATTGTGGGGGTAATTATAACATCCTGATAATATTTTAATCTACTCTTAAACCCCTATTTTTTCCATGATTTTGTTGGGGTTTGTTTGGGGTTATTTCATGTTTAAATTATAAGAGTTTTGAAAATTATGGGCTAGTTCACGATTGGAGCATGGTTTTCCCGAACTGTGAAAACCAAGGAAGTTGGAGTTTTTACGGTTGGATCATTTTTTGTTAGACTATATTCCCTCTTAGGGAAAACCATAAAACCCATTTAAAAGGGTCTCATGGTTAGTTTGCATGGTTTTTTCAAACCATGCACCCTACCCAACTAACCACGCATGGGAGTTAAGTAATCTAAAAATCCAATTTTAAAATCTGTAAACCCTCACTTTAGGTTCCATACAGACCTACAAAAATCCCATGCATATTCATCTTTTTCAAGACCATCCAAAATGTGATTTTTGTCCTTCTATACCATCCTAAAATTAGATCGAAGCTTGAAGAACATTGTTCAATCTCCTCTAGGATATTTTCCTCACCACATTCGCTATCATCCACTATATTTATTTTCCTCCCTATGGTTTATATATCTCTATGTTGGTTGGTATATATAATATCCTCTATCTTGGGATCTTAATCCTAGGTTTGATCCTTATTTCTGAGATTCTATGATAATTGATCTTTGTTGATGAATCTCGATTAGGGTTTGGTGAATCGATATCATATGATCTTAAGGTAGTTGGTTCCGTCATGATAACCAATTTTTATTAACCTTAAATTTCTTGTTTAAATTCAACGGTTTTATTTAAATGAAATTTATTGAATTAATTTATATTATTTTAAATGGTTTTTTTTGGAAAAACCCATTTCCATTGAATTGGGGTTTTAAAATGTGAATTTGGCATGAAATTTGGAAAACCCCCAATTACATTAAATTGGGGTGTATTTATGAAACCTGGTGAAATATGAATTATTTAATTTTAACTTGTGGAATGATTTTGATGGAATGTGAAAACCCTCAGTTATATTGAATTTGGGGTTTGTTATGAAATTTGAGTGAAGTTTTTTAGAATTAAAATGTTGAATTTAATTGTGGAAGTGAATTATGAAATAAAATTGTGAATTTATTTCAAATTATTATTTGTGAAAAATTGATTAATTTGGTTTTGACAGAAACATTAGGGTTTTATCTTATAAAAAGGCTTGTTTTTTATTAAACTCACTATGTTATAAATAGAAAGGGGAATTTTTTAAATTGTGTAAAGGGATTTAATTATATTTTAATTTTTCTTAAAATAAATTTCCAATCATTGAATTTTACTAGAGCACATGCAAGCCAATGAAGTTAGTGAGTTATTGGGATGAACATGCTATGTTGGAATTTCCCTAGGGACAGATTCATGCTTTACAACACTAACAAAACATTGGTTAGAACATCGTATTTACCTAGTAGGACATTAATGATTTCACTCTTTCTAGTGTTGAGGGTCATTTGTACACATTTTTGTTTATCACATGAGTGTGTGAGGAACCCATAACCAATAACTATCATACCTCTTCTAAGAAGACCATTTTTCTCACTTGTTTATATATAAGATATAAATATCTGCAAATATTTGATTACTATTTTACATGCCATTTAATTTATATAAACGGTTTTATATAAGATTTTTTATTTAAACTATTTGGATAAAGTACGATTTGTTTGAAATTATTTCCATCATTTGAAATTTATTTCCATTATTTGAAATTTAATGAATTATCTATTTAAATATGTTATTAAATTTACAAAATAGTGTATCTGAATATTTAAATAACTTTATTTGGTTAATTTAATATGGTGATATTATTATGGAATCCTTGGTGAGACACTACAGGGATTTAATCTCACAACCTACATGTGACTTCTAGTGTTTGTAGACTTTATCCTTCGAAGTTTGAGTAGGGGCAAAGCACTGCCTGGTGGTTTTTCTAGTTGTTGATCTGTGGAATTTGAGAGTTGTGTCCATTGGGACTTGGTTTATTTATCTATGATATTTTAATGGTACTTTCTTGCAGTACTTTTGGATTTTTATACCTTTTTAACTTCAAGTGCACATCTACCAATAAAGTTTATTTTGTATGCAAAATTGCTTCTTATTTTTCTTCCATAATTTTTAGGGTAAATTCATTCCCTCTTTAATTTTTGTATGATTCATGGTTCTATTTACTAACATATAGTGATAAGGAATTCCCTCTAGGATATTCCAGGACCGGCTCAGTTATAGAGTTACTAGGGTACCTGAGCTGGTTGATAGAATAGTGGTATCAGAGGCAAGATGAGTTTCTTATCATGATGTAAGTATGTGTTTGTGTATTTTTATCAGGAAATAGGAGGTAGTTTCAATTGATTGCCTTACCATATTTCACCGAAATAAACCTTAATCATCAGGGGTGGTTAGGGAAAGATGTATTGAGGATTAGTTCAAGTTTTTTCATACTTTTGATTTGGAAAAGATTGAAATCCAAATATTTATTGCCTATCTATTGGGATAAATTTTCTATTTTTATATGTTTGAGTGTTAATATATTGTCTTAATTATTATCATCTGATTTTTTGTAGCACCATTCATCTAAGAAGACATACAAATTTGATCTAGGAAGAATATACTACTGAACCTCAGCAATCCAATCCTCTTATGGAGTCAAATCTGGTTGAGGTGATCATGTGTATTGTCCATGCTCTGGGATAAGAACCACCACCAATTCTTGTTAAGTATCTATACATGTAACCTCAAAGGTATGTTCACTAGGAACATTCTAAAAAATTCAGTCACCATACTCCAACAACGTTCACATGATCAAATGATCCTCAAGAGGCTGAGGAATTATTGAGAAATATGGATTATTTGTTTGAGTTCGTGGAGCCACAGAAAAAATCAAGGTGATGTTTTCCACCTTTATACTGGATTGACTGAGAAGTAGATAGTGGGACACTATGGTGACTACAAATAAGCATGATTTATTAGTGTGGAAAGACTTTCATTTTCATTTTACTAGCCAGTTCTATCTAGAGTCCATGTTTTGGCCAATGTTATGGAGTGTTTTAAACTTGAGCAGGATGAAAGGAATGTGAAAGATTGTTCAAACCATTTTGTTTTGTCTTTTCATTTCTCAACTAAGACGGTATCAAATGAGAATATAAATGGTTGATAGTGTAAGTTGGAACATTTATAGTATATTCCTTCTCATGTTTTTTTCTAAAGATTCTTCCTTATGCTGATGTGATTGATAGAGCACTGATTGTCGAAATGGACCAAGTAGGAAAATTAGGTTTATCTGGAGTTTCATTATCCACTAGTGATAGTGTGGGTTTCATTAGTGTAGAGATAAATCTAGATTATTCTCATGATGGTTCTTGATAGTATGGTTATTCTAGACTACCTGCAGTACCTAGAATAGGCATGTTGATTTGTTGCCAGTGTGGTATGCTAGGGCATTTGAATAGGGGTTTCACTGAGAAACCCAAGGAATGTAGTTTTGTGGATGATCAAGAAACTTATTTAAATTCTTCCATTTTTATCTCACTCCACATAGTGTCCCGAGATCATTAGATCCTTCTAAAACTATTAGAAATCATATTAATAAATAATAAAAGGGTTCCAGCCATTGGAATCTATAAAAAAGCTTCTTCACACATTGGATGAGTCTCCATAGGAATAGAATATGGGTCCAGTGCTCATGATAGGTACCATCACTATAGCTTCATCATTAGTGACTACTATATTTGATATAGGTTCATCTCATTTGTTTATTTAAACCTTTATTTTTAATTGAATAAATCTTCCTATTTAGATTCTATCTTATGTAATGGATATTACAACACCCCTTGGTATGAAGAGATGGTAGGGTCTCTGTAGTCCCACTTGTGTTTTCTCTCTCATAGATGTTGAGATATCTTGGAGATTTCTGGTTCTTGACATGAAACTAAATGAATTCATTTTCAAGATGGATTTGATCATTTCCAATAAATACTAGATTTATTTTTATCTTTGACGGGTCTCCTTTACTACACCCAATGGTGCGTTTTGTGTATTTTAAGGATAATAAGACCCAAGGTTGAGTAGGAATGGACCTTATTATTTAGAATTGAGGAAATTAATATTGGTGTTTTCTTTTAATCTGGAGTGGGAATATTTGAGTGGTTATCTCCCTCCAATTTCTGTTAAGATTTTTAATGTGTTTCCTTCTAATTTATCAGGCTTTCCACCAGTAGGGGAAGTAGATTATTATATTAATTTAGGTCATGGTACTCAAGCAGTATCTATTCCTTCTTACCAAATGGAACCAACTGAAATTAAAGAGATGAAGACTCAGTTGGATGATATTATAGAGAAAGTATTTATACACCTGACTGTGTCACCTTAGGTGGTGCCTATTCTCTTTGCTAAGAAGGCTTATGGTTCACTCAACCTATGTGTGGATTATCAAAAACCCAAAAGAGTCATGGTAATGAAAAATTATCTATTTCCATGGATTTATTATCTATTTGATAAGTTTAAAGAGGTTAAGTGGTTCTTGAAGATTGACCATTGATATGGTTACCATCAGTTGTGAATAAAAGGATCAGACATTTAGAAAACAACCTTTTGGAGTAGGTATGACCATTATGAGTACCATGTTATTCCCTTTGGTCTAATCAATTATCCTTCAATAATTGCGACTTTAATGGATAGGGTTTCCCATGAGTATCTTGATACCATTATGGTAGTATTTTTAGATGACATCCTTGATTACTCTAAGTTCGAGGAGGATCATGTGCTTCATCTAAGATTGGTTTTAGAATTGTGGAGAAATCACCAACTTTATGCCAAGCTTTAAAAAAGTGATTTCATGATTCAGGAAGTGAAATTGTTTGGAAACATGGTGTCATGACATGGTATTTTAGTTGATCTTGAAAAGTTAATGGCTATTATGACATGGGAACAATCATGGAATGTTTTTTAGATTCGAAGCGTCTTGGGTCTATCTTTTTATTATCATAATTTTGTAAAATAATTCTCAAATATGGATTCTATAATGAGTGTTCTAACTCATAAAAGAGTAATGTTTGCCTGCAATGATAAATTTTAGTACCCTTTTGTTGATCTGAAATGACTTTCGACTACTGTACTGATGTTGACTCTTCCAGAGGTCGAGCTTGGCTATGTGTTCTTTTGTAATGAATTAAGTTCTGGTTTTTTTGTGTTCTTATTTAAGTTGATCATGTCGTTGCTTATGGATCTCAATAAATTAGGATACATAAGAATAAATATATAATCAAAGACCTTAAACTTGATGTTGTGATGCATTCTCTTAATATTTTTTTGAATTATCTTTATGTAGAAATTATTATCATGTTTTCCAAACAAAAGAGCACGATTTATATCTATTCTCAAAAAGACTATAATCTCTTCCAGAGTAATTGGGTGGAATACCTTAAGTATTTCAAATTTTACATTGCCTATTCCCCAGGTAAAGGGAATGTTTCCATAGATGACTTGAGTAGGAAACATCTAAACTAGGCCATTAAGGAATCATCAGAAGAGTGTGACTTCGTGGATATTTTTTGTAGTTTTATATTGGAGTCTAAGAATTATGCGATAAGGTTTTTTGACCAATTTTCAGTGGACATTTTCTCTTATTGAGATTATTCTACAGGGTTAGTATCTTAATGATGAGTTCTATTGCATTAGAGACTCTCTTTATGGTAGGGAGACCATGGATAAGTGGTTTTTATCCAAAGAGGGAATTAAATTATATCGGAATCACTTTTTTGTGTCTTTAGTGGTAAGGAAAGCTATTATGGGGGATTTTCATAATTCCCAGTGTGTTGTGAACCTAGGAACCATGTAGAAGTTCTATGAGATGTGGAAACAATTCTGGTGTCTATGTATGAAATAGGACATTGCTGATTTTGTCTCTCATTATTATATGTTCCAAAAGGTCAAGGCATAGAACCAAAATCCTTTAGGTTTGATTCAACCACTTACAATCCCTATTTAGAAGTTGGATGATATCTTTAAGGACTTTTTGGTTGGTTTGATGTGTACCCGGAGAAAAAATAATATGATATGGGTTTGATTGATCAGATGACTAAATCGGATTACATTATACAAATTCAAGATATAACCAAATTTGAAGAGTTGGTAAATCTCAATTTGAAATATATTATTTGTTTTCATGGAGTTCCATATGCTATAGTCTATAATAGGGATCCATGGTTCACTTCTCATTTTCTAAGAGGCCTTTAGGAGGCACGGGATCTCATGTCCATTTGAGTATGGAATACCATTCGTGGTCAAACATTCAGATAGAGAGATCTATACAGATTTTTTAGGAAATGATTCCTTCTTATTTTCTCAACTTTTGGGGGCTTGGGATGATTATTTGGGGATGTTTGAGTTTTCATATAACAATAGTTACCGGTCTATGATCAAAATGGCTCATTTTGAGGCCTTGTATGGTTGGGATTCAAGATCTCTGTTGTGTTGGTCAGATATTGGTGAAATTTACTTGGTTGTCCCAAGATTAGTAGGAGAGATGATAGAAATGATTTAGTTGATTCATCAAAGGAGTTTATGGAATATATTTAGTATAATTCTTATGTTGATCACCATTGTAGACCATGGGAGTTTTCGTTTTGTGACCAGGTGTTCTTGAAAGTTTCACCCAGGTTGGGTCATCGACGGCTTGGGAGGCAAGTGAAACTTGATTCTAATTTTATGGGACCTTTTGAGGTTATTGAGTAGGATGGAAAAGTTTCTTACCATCTATTACTTCCACTAGAGCTGATGTTGATACATAATGTGTTCCATGTATCTCAGCTGCAAAAGTATTTATCTGGTCCACTTCATGTTCTGAGATGTTGTAATCTTTATGTTGATCCTGATTTATCCATAATTGGATGGCCATTCAAGATACTTGATTCTGAAAAAATGGTACTTATAGGGATGAAGATACCTTTGGTTTGAGTGTTATGGAATCACGGTTTTGATAATCATGGTATGGAGGAGATGGAGGCATGGAGGAGAGAGCAGTGGACTCATCTTTTTGTCATGGAAGCTTCTAAGTAGGATTTTTGGGGATAGAAAGTTTCTATAATGGGGAGGTTGTAACATCCTGTTACTATTTTCAAATATTCCTAATCACCTCTTTTTACTAATATCTGGTTGATTTTCATTTGGTATTTTTTCTGGTTGGAATTTTAAATGTTTTGAAAATTGTGTTCTAGTGCACGGTTGGTACACAGTTTTCCAAAACCATGCTCCTTATCAAGAAAAACCGTGCAAACCCATGCAGTTGGGTTTTTCATGTTTTTCACAAGGTTTGTCAGAATGTTCACCCTCTTAGGAGAAATCATTCAGCCCATTTAAATGGGCCGCATGGTTATTCTGCACAGTTTGTCAGATTGTGGGGCCCAATCCATCTAATCATTCACAGGATTAATGTAATTTTAAAGTATATCTTCAAAATCACGAAACCCTAAATTTAGGTTTCATATGGACCTAGAATGACCCCATCTATTTTATTCTTCAATAGGAGAATCCAAGAGGTGATTTTGGCCCCTCTACACCCTCTTGAAAGTGGATTGAATCCTTATGAATTTCATTCAATCTCCTCTTGGTTAGTTTCCTCACCTCATTCCCTATCTCCCATTATCTCTCCTTTCCTCCATAGTGTTTCTAGATCTCTGTGTTGGATATAGGATCTAATAACCTATGTTTTGGGATCATAAATCTAGGTTTGATCCTAGTTTCTTAGATTCTTTGATCTTCAATATTCATTGATGAATCCTAATTAAGGTTTGGTGAATATAGATCCCATAATCCCAAGGTAGGTGGTTCCTTCATGATTCCCAATTTTCATTAACCCTACATTATTCAATGGTTTGATTTAAATTCAATTTATTTAATATTCTTTCAATTGGTTTTTTGGAAAAACCAAATTCCATTAAATTAGGGTTCAAAATGGGATTTTGGCATGAAATTGGGAAAACCCCAGATTTCATTTATTTGGGGTATGTTTATGGAAATTGGAGAAAATTAAATTGTTTAATTTATGTTTGAGAATGATTTTGATGGGAAATTTTTGAAAAATACCAATTCCATTGAAAAATGGGGTTTTTTATGAAATTGATGGAAAATATTTAGAATTAAATTATTGAATTTAATTGTGGAAGAGAATTATTAAATCAAATTGTGAATTGATTTCAAATTCTTATTTGTGAAAAAATCCTTAAATTGGTTCTAATATAAACCATAGGGTTTTATCTTAAAAAAATATATGTTTTTTTTATTAAAAACTCATTTTGGGTTTTTAATGGAAATTTGAATTTTTGAAATGGGGGAATGGGATTTTATTTTATTTTAATGTTTCCTAAAATAAATTTTCCATCATTGAATTGTACTAGAGAACATGAAAGAGTAGGTAGTTAGAGAGTTGTTAGAAAAAACATTCTAGGTTTGAATTTCCCTGGAAATAGATTGATTCTTTAAAACACTAAAAAAATTGTTTATAACATCTTATGTCACCAGTGGGACATGGATGTGTCCTCTCTTCCCATTGTTAAGGGATGTGTCTATATAGTTCGATTTATCACACGAGTGTGTGAGGATCCCATAACCTGGAACTATCATACCTATTGGAAGATGACCTTGTTGTTCACTTTTTTATATTTGAGATATAAATGTATGCCCATGTTTGGTAACTGTTTTACTTGCCTTATTATTTATATAAATTTTTTATATAAAATTATTTATTTAATCCATTTGTGTAAACCATAATTTTTTTTAAAGTGTTTCCATCGTTGTAAATGTTTTTACATCATTTTAAATATAAATAATCATTTGTTTAAATATTATATTGAAATTCCAAACCTATTTATTTGAAAATATAAATCACTTTATTTGGTTAATTTAATATTTGAATCTTATTATGGAATCGTTGGTGAGACCCTACTAGGTTTTTAGCTCACACTCTACATGTTACTTTAGGTGTTTTTAGACTTTCTCTTTCTAAGTTTGAGCAGGGGTAAAGCGCCATTTGTATGTGGTTCTAGTTGTTGATATGTGGACTTTGAGATTTCCATCTATTGGGAATTGGGTTGTTTGTCTATTATGTTTTACTGGTACTTTGTTATAATACTTTGGGTTATTTATAACTGTTTGAATTTTGGTACACATCTCCCAATGGATTTTCTTTTGTATGAATATTTATTTATTATCATTCTTCTGTAATGTTTGTGGAAAATTCATTCCCACTTTCATTTTGTATGATGATAGGTACTAGTATCTAGCCCATGGGGATCAGGAATTCCCTATGGGCTATTTCAGGACCATCTTGTTTATAATGTTACTAGGGTATCTTGGCTGGTTCATGACAGTAATATCCAATGAATTTAGTGGAATTTTAGGGATTTTAGTTTATCTACATTGTTATTAAATAATCTTCATAGTGCTTCAACTATGGTGATTTGGGAATTGTGAGAATTTTTTAACTGCTAGTGGAATGATTTTTGGCCCATGGTAAGTTGGAATGTCATACTCACATGGTAGAAAGTGATATTTATAATCATGATAAGTATCTATTTCATCTAATGTGTCATAATGTATTTTTTTTATGGAGATGTATTTTTTAGTGAGGATAATTGTTATTATTATGAAAACTATATAAATAATCATCAGATGTGTCTATCGGACTAAAAAGGTGTGGTTCATGAGAGTTAGTGTTAAATAGATAATGTAAATCTAGTAGTTCAATGTTAATTGAAAAGGTATAAGTGAATCCATATGGTGGTACGCATTCCATTAATGGTATGATGGTATCATCCTTACTTTATTATAATTTCAGTGATTGTTAAGGGTGTTTTCTTGGATAAATTATTCTAATGGTGGTTAAGGGTAACCTTTATTTCTCCAATGTAAGTGTCCTAGATATGTTTGGTGAGTGGTGAATACCAAGGTTTGGGTGTTGATCTAAAATAATTATAAAAATTCAACAATTTGTAAATTGATGACTATGAATTTTAGATAATATAATGGTATGGTAATTTGATTTGGGGAATATTTATACTCAATGGAGAGTATGGTGAATGGTTCAATGAATCAAGGATCTATACAAAAAATAGAGTCTCAAGCAGGATGCTATGAATTATAGATATAGTTGATTACAAAATTCTCAGGTGAATCTATGACTGGATAGTGGTCTGTTGTATACCATTGATGTAATACGTTAGAGTATGATATTTATGATTAGATAATATAAGTTTTTTTAGGATAATATAGTCTTTTTTAGTTGTTAAATTTAGTCACACCATGGTGGGAGGTCCTTTATGATTTTAGAGGCAGTTGGTATGGTGGAGTATCGAGCAGTTCTTTTCATGCATGGCTAATTTTAGTGATGTAGAATTAACATAATCACATCATTTAGTAAATAATTATTTCATATTGTAGAATATAGAATGAATAAAATAGACATTATCTAGGTTTTCTAGTTTAGGTATGGTTTTGGTATGTCATAACCAATATAATATCTTGGATAAAGAGTTTGTATTAGATCTTGGAGACAGGTACAAATCATTAGATAAAAATAAGGATACTACTCAAAAATAATAATAAGTATAGTGGAGAGTTTTTGTTTACCTATTTCAATGAGTTTCAGTGTAATAAAATAATGGTTATAAAATAATGGAATTTAAGACAAGATGAATTTTAAATTTTAAATTTAGTTTTAGAAACATAGCTTATAAATGTGTCTAAGGTGATGAAAAAGATGTTTTGGGGTGGAAATTAGGGTGGAAAAGACCCAAAGTGGGTTTTTAAGTATCGGGGAAAATAATGAGGAAATATTATATATGAAAATAGGTTTTTATAACCTAGGTAGAGACTATAATTATTTTTATTCCCAATATGTGAGTATAACTTCGTCCACTATGGGCCCATTAAAGGGAACTATAGATACAGTTAGTCTGCCAGATTTTCTCTAAAGGAAAATATACTCACAGTGTGGATACCTAACCCCGCTTTAGGTTAGGTCAAGATGGTCATTTATGAGATTTTATTATAAGATGATGATTAATTTTGTCCTTATGTATCTAATTATATAGGAGTTAATTTAGGGGTTCATACTCTCATCTCCCCTACCTTCAGTCCCTCGATTCATAGTTAAATAAAGTGTGTTGGTTTATCAATTGAGGTTAAATATTCTCTTCTTTTCTCCTAAATTGTTTATCCATTAATATTATAGAATTTAGAGATTTTATATTTAGGTATTTTATATGAATCAACTAAAGAATTGTATAATTATGTCAGAATGAGATATATTTCATTTGGGACAAGTATAAGATGCTAAGTAATGATGAATGCACAAAATCTATTTCCTTTTTTCTAATGTTACATGAAATAATAAATTACATAATGAATTTTATTTATTATTCATTAAATTGGTTGTAGAATCAAAGGTATAATTTTGGGGTTTTTCTTATATGAAAACCATAGTCATATTTGAGTCATTGGTTCATCATTTCATGGGATATTGCATCATTATTCCATTCAGTTATTGTTACCCCTATAATGAATATTTTGAATGATTTTTAAAATTTGTTATAATTTTTTTATAATTAATTATATATAGTTTTTGGATGATATAGTGGATCATGAGTATGAGTTTGATTGGGTGAGCATGGATAATGTTTGGGGACATTGTTAAATGAGGCAATACCATGGTTAAAGGTGAGTGGAGACTAATTTTACCACATTTTATATAATTTCATGTGTTATATGATGTGTGGGTTGGGTTTGAAAGTGTGACCAACCCAATTGAGAGTTAATGAATCTTAAAGTGAAATTGGAATATATGTGTGGACTATAAGGGTAATGGTGGTGATTCCATGCACCTTCCTTTATAAATTGGAAGACCATGTGATTTCTATTGGGAAATATACTTGATACCAAACTAAAAAAATTACACATGAAGGGTTTGAAACACTTATAAATGGATCTGGTGACCCAAGAAGGTATTAAGTGGTGGTGTTTGACATTTACATAGATAAATTGACTATGGGTGATTCATGGCAGCGGTTTTATGAGAAATCTTGTGAAATTAGGGTTAACCATTAGGGGTAACCTTAAAACTTGAACATGAATTATTGAGAGAGACCTTAAGGGGCATATTATGATAGCGGAAGGAAGTTATAAAAAGTTTATACTACTTAGTTAACTATATAATGATCAGTTTTCCTTAAGGTTTTGGGTATGATATGAGTTATACATGAACCTTATGGATACATATCTATTTGAGTGATAATTAGAAAGAGGTAAATATAATAAAGGGTATAAATAAAGGTTTTATTGATGAGACTCTATGTGATTTCCAATAAAGGGTTTACAATCATAAGATTAGATAATGAGGGTCAACACTATGACCAAGGGAATGGGAATTATGGGATTTGATTTGAGGTACTACATCACCAATGAGGTGGTCACCAAGAGTTATAGACAAAACTGATGATGTTAAAGCCATGTTGAGTGTAGGAGTGTACTCAATACATGTGATATGATTATTCATTTTTGTTTTGAAATACGAGGGGTATATTAGGATGTGTGGTGAAAGAGTGGCTAGGTTTTATCAATAAAAATCCATATTTGGGTAGGGAGTGTCCCATGATTATGTTTTTCCCTAGTGATTTGTGTGTTGTGATATGTTGATTGACATGGGGTATAGATAATGAGACTAATATTATTATTCAATTGATCATAAAAGGATTAAACATATTAATACATCCAGTATTAGGATTTAATCAGATAATTAATGACTATTAATGAGCCTCTAGAGAGTAGTACAGGTTGGACACTAGTCACATAATCCTTCAAAGAGAGATGGAAGAGTTGTACATTTTCTGACTCTTCATATGATAGGTTTATCAAATATTATGATTAAATAAGATGAAATGGGATGGATACGGGAAACAATATTTATGAGTGCACATCGTATGGATATGGGCCAATTGATGCCTATGATATCGAACATGGTGGATACAAGGAACCTGATTATTATAAGTTTTCTCAAGGTGGATGTACGAGAATGATAAGATCTCATGAATTCTTATGAGTATACATAGTATGGATATGATCCACCATATTACTATAATAGAATCTTGGAAAACTTCATCTCATGTTTTGTAGTAAATAATGATAGACTATGGGAAACTCCATCCCATATTCTATTATTAAATTAAGTTAGTATGATTCATCAATTAGAGTATCTTCTAAATAAAATGATTATTTGACTAGTGTATGGATGTATTTATTTACCACATCCATTTTCATTCATTACATGAAAGAATATATATATATGAGTTTTTATTAGCATCTTTTTTGGAGGTGGCATACTAATTTTTATTCTCATACTCTATATGTTCTCCTTGGTAGTCATGCAACCTTTGTTTTTGGTATACAAGTCAGGGAAAGGGAACTAGTAGAAAGTTAAAAAAAGAAGGAGCTCATTGGATATGTAAAGATATGTCTAAGGTGAATCCTAGTATTATGATATGGGTCTCCTTGTTGTTTTGTTTTGATTTTTAATTTTATATTAATCATTATTATCCCTTGAGTGATCTTATGTTGAAATATGACTATATGATCTACATGGGTTTCATTCTGTAATAATATAGTGATTATTTATTTATTATAAAATAACTTCTTATATAATTTTTTGTTATAATATGATGTTATGTATGGTCTTTAATATTTATTTTATTTTCCAATATTTTCTACTCTGTTACTGAGGGTATAGTATCTCTAAGGAGTATTATCGAATATTTTTATCTAGTCAGTGGACTCTAGTGTCTGAGGAGGCGCGCTTAAGCTCATGTGGAACTTTATATTGAGTTACACAATATATTCCTTGTTCAAGTAAGTTATAGTTTTCCACTTAACAATCCAATAATTATATAGGATTTCATTGAAATTATTGTCTATATAAATATCTTTGTCATTAGAGAAATTACAAATTGTAAATAAATATTAGTAAAATATTGATATTATCCCAATAATATATATGATATAATGTATTTTCATTTTATTTGTAGAATATATAAAAATTATCCTTATTTAATTCTTTATAAAATATGATACCCACTCTATAAATATAATTTGTTATAGAATATAATGGAATTAAAAACATAGTATATTTTAAGATCTACTATGGGTTTATTGTATAACCTTATATATTTTTATTATAACTTCATATTCATTCTCATATTTAAGGAGAAGAATCATGAACATAAAGGAACTTATATTAATGAAATTAATTTTTTGAATTCTAACACAAGATTATTAGATACTATTCACATCACACATTTAAGTCGATATAAAAATACTAAAAATATGGTATAATATTATAAGGGGGAATTACATTTATGTGTTCTCAATAGAGAATAATTTTCTACAATAAAATATGATATATATTATTTAAATATACCCAATAGATTAGTTTTATAATTAAAAAAATTACTACATCTTTTCCATAAATATAAAACTTGCTTTGGTTTTTTTGGAAAATAAAGGATTATAATTATTCAGTAGTAACAAATTTTCTTTTAGATATAAGAATGAAATTTTAGTATATCATTGGAAATTTGGTTAATGGTTTATACATTCTATAAACTGATAATACAATGAATAACATTCAAAATAAGAATGTTTAACATAATGATTCAAATATCACTTATATTTGGAATTATTGGATTGGATGTATATATATATAAGAAACATTTATAAAAAATTTATAAGAGTAGACTATTAGAATAATTTAGTTATGAATAATTTAATATATATAAATATTTTTTATTAGTTAAATTGATCAAGGAACCATTTATTGGAAAATGTGAATGCAAGAGTGGGATATTTGACATAATACAACTTGATATATGTGGGGAAATGAGTACATAATCAAGTGGTGGTTATAAGCACTTAATAACTTTTACTAATGACTTTAGTCTGTATGGTTAATTTATTATAAATAATAATTTTGAATCCTTTTAAATGTTTAACTTGTTCAAAAAAAGTATACAATCTATTCAGAAATGATATTAAGATAATTTTATCAGACCAAAATGGGGAATGATTAGGTAAAGAGTTTATTTATAATTTAAGAGATAATGGAATATTTTTATAACTCAATCCTATAGGTACACCTCAGTGTAATTTTGTAATTGAAATAATAAATCATATATGATTATAAATATTTTAACTCATAATGATTTAATTTAACATTTCTATATCTTTTTTATTTTATACTCTTAAAATAGTTGTTTCTTGCATGAATGTATTCCACATTAGTTATTTGTGTAGAAATAATATGAGATATGGACTGTTAAATAACCAAACTTTTATTTTTCAAAAAAAAGATTAAAAATATTTTTTAATTAGTGATGTATCAAATTAACATAACTCTAAATCTAAAAAATTCTATTTAATGGGAATAAAAATGTAGCTAAGGGATATTATTTCAATTATATTACTATATACGAAGTGTTTCTAGGTTTTAATAGAATATTTATTGAGAATTAATATATTATTCAATACATCTATGGGAGAAATATTGGACTCAGTGCACTTCAATACCATAAAATATGTGTATTTTATAAGATATAATATGATATAATCCCATAAAAGCTTGTAGAATCTGAACTAAATAAAATATCATAAGAACCACATAGGTATGGTAGGATTTATCATGATCTTTAGAGATATGTGTTACTTGTAGTAAATAATAATGAGTCAAAGTTCATAAAATATAACTGTATAACCTATTAAGAAGATAATGATATTTTTTATTCTTAGAAATACATAGATCATAGGAAATATAAAATTGAATCCATTTATAAAAATCATGTTTGAAACTTGATTGGACCATATAAAGGTATAAGGATTATAGAGTGTAAGTGGTATTTTAAAAATAAAAATTACATGTATAGTAGAGTATCTATATATACCATTTTTAGTAGAGAAAGTTTATAAAAATCATGGTATTAACAGTAAAGAAAATTTATCAAAAAAAGATATAATAAATTTATTTGGAGTTTTCTTTCTATTAAATCTTATCATGATTTTTAAATTTACTTGTTGGATGTCAAAACCACCTTAAAAAATTGATATATCTTTGATTATGTGTATAGGATAACTTAAAGGTTTCTAGGGTCCAAATGGTGTTGTCAAGGTTAAAGTTCCCAAGTCAAGGAGATCACTAGGTAGGGGTGGATCAATGATCATTTGGTTTATAACTTTTTACTCTAAATTCAACCTTTTCAACTTGATAATGTCTGATCCACTCTATATAAATTGATCATCCTTGTATGATTAAATAAATAAATAAAATGAAAAATGCATAGTAATTTTTAAAATGTTCATCTATTTATAAGAACATACTCCTTTATTTGATTGGTTATATTAACTAATAATATATTTTTAAATATAAATGAAAGTTATTACAATTGAAATCCTCTTGATCCCAACAACATAAAGTTAGACTATGCTTCACCTAGAGTCCTGATAGAAGAAAACCATCTCACTATCAATATTACCAAAATATTTTGAACCATCATAATAAATATCTCCTATAACTTCTTGTTTATTCTATAAGATTTGTATGAATCTTACTATTAAACCTTAAAGATAAATATATATATATAGGATCCCTTATTTAAGTACTCAAACCTCTATTGTACAAAGTTATCAACCTTTATCACTTCATGTAGTATCTATAATATATCCTCCTCTAAAACACCCAATACTATATTCTAAAAATATAATATATTTTTAGCTCACTATGTGATGAAGGGATTTATTCTCAGTTCTCTTCTTCCTATATATCATCATTCTGATCTCAAACACACATCTATTTCTTACTAATATCTTATTCCTTCTTCACACACCCTATTATATTTTTTGATATATAATAATCTACATTTAACTTTGAGTCACACTTAATATACCCAAAATATAATGGTTTCAGTTATGATGGAACTTCCAAAAAAGATATTAAAAATTATGTTTCCTTATTTAGAATTCATGATCTCTTGTGATATTTTATTAATAACAAATTATGTGGTTTGTTTTTTCCACATCAATTCAAGTCAATTTCAAAAACTCCCTTTCATTCAAACATAATAATACAACTTATTCCTCCTTCTGCAACAAACCCAACAAAGTGAAAACACTTTTAATCTCACCAAAAATTAAATGAAATTTATTCTTTAAAACTGTATAAATAATATCAATCAAATTAACTATCATGGAATATATGTATTCATCAAATTGAAACTCTTCTCATTGATTAAATGGGAAATTAAATTTCTGAACATCACATATGAAAAATTCATCAATGCCTTATTTTTAAGAGAAAAAAAATCTACTAAGTGTTTTACTTTTCCTTTTTTGAAACAACCACACATCTTCATTCATCTATTTTCATTTATAAATTAATTATTAATATGTATTAAAATTTAAATTTACCTCACATTAATTTTTTCACTCATCATAAAGGTACAAATGTAATATATTTTGGCACATATCTCAAGAACATGTCAATTACCATAGGCTTTCAATTCATCTACTTTCTCCATTGCATAGATTCAAAATCAAGAATAATCATGAAGGCTTCACCATTTAGGATCAAATGACTTTGAGGATTAGGGAAGGTAGGCAAATGACGTAAAACAAGTAAATCTAAAAATATTAGTTTTGAATAATGTAATTTTCATTTTAATCAAAAACAAATCCATGAAAATCTCCTCCCCCTGGTATCTCAGAGACAGATCATACAGATATGAAATTAAATAAATGAAACACCCATATTTATTATTATTCTTTTTCTTTTTATCATAATTTTTTTTGGGGAAAAATATCAAAGCCACTACTCAACCACAAATGATATCCTTATGTTGACATTTTTAATAGTTATAAAAATATCACCAGTCAATAAATGGGGATTTTATTAATTTCACTATACATAACGTATTTCTTTATTCTTCTTTTTGTTTTTTAAAGACGGTGTGAAATAAATATAATGAATCAGCCTTCCTCAAATATCATTAAAATTAACCCTCACATATTCATTAAAAAATGTGCATCCCTTCCACTAGTCTTCATATATCCCACTATAATTTTTGATAATCATGAAAAATATATAGAGAAAGGTAGGAATGGATAACAAATGATTGTTACTTGAATCATTTTCTAAAAAATATATTAATGGATTACATGGGATTTAAAATGCTTAATGTAGGGTGGGACCAAGGATAAAGGGTTAACAAAAGATGCCTCAATCATATTAAAATTTATTATATCCAGTCATAACTTTTCTAATATTCAATTAAAATTCTAGAAGAGAACATGCTTATGTTTTTCAAGAAATATACTATAGAAATATTGGGAAATATTCGGATTATAGGATGTATCAGAAAAGAGAATGAATGGTTGCGAAAAATACTAATATAAATTTATAAAAATAATTAAATCAATTAATGTAAATATATAAAATTAAAACAATGTCCAATTATTATAAAAATTTCATTTAGAAGAATTATCATTCCCCTTAAATAAATATTTCCCAAATGATATTCTACATGATCATCACTACTAATCCTTTTCCCTATTGTTCTCATTTAAATTTATTGATAAATAAAACTAAAACCATGGCATGGAATGTATCCTAGGTAATTTTATGTCTCCCATTTTTGTTTGTTAAATAAATAATCAAATGTAGGGCATGAAATTAGATGTTAAAATATCTAAATAAATTAAATGTGGTGAATATAGTAGAAAAATTATGAATTGAAATGCATACTCCCCTTTTGAATGTTTTTTTTATTTTTCTATTTAGGTTCTAACTACTCCTATTTCGTGAAGTTAATTTCCCTGGATTAACAATTTGAATGTGGTTCATAATGTGTATTGGTCATGCAGTCTCTTCTAGTGCTTACTTCTGCTTGCTACCATCCAGGGTTTTGATGGTATTGAAAATTAAAATAAACAAGTGAAATCATAGGTAATGTTCAATTAAATTTAATAAATTTAGGGTGAGTGAATTCATGCCTATAAAAATAGAAAATAAATAACTAAAAACAAAAAAAATGGGTTTCCTCCTAGAAATATTTTTGTTTAATGTCATAGGCTTAACTTTAGCACCTTCAAATTTAGCTTATGCAATATATAATTTAATTTTTTTACCTTTTTAGAGTCCATGAATATAAATTTTTGTGTCCTATTCACATAGTTTATCTATTTTTCTTCTTCTCTAGATAGTTTAACTATTCCTAATGGCAGAACATGCTTGATTTCCATTGGGTCGATCCACCATTTCTTCTTCAGTGTTGATGAACTCTATGGAAGTTTAAGTGACATCCATACCTATTTCCATTTCTCAAATTTTTTGAATTTTGTTACTCCTCTATTTTCATAGGTCTTTTTCCTCATATTATCTTTTTTTCTTATCATATATTTCATTTGATGTATCCTCTTCCATAGCCATAGTGTCACAAACTAGGTTGGGATGTCATCTGTTCAGACACCCAACCTGATCTGAGACAAGGACCAAAGGGCATTCTGGATCCCCATGGACTAGTGTCTAGCACTAGGCACCAAAGATAATCCAAAAGGAAATGATTTCTTACCAAACAATGAGGATCAAGTAACCAAATGGAGTATACAGAAAAAAAACAATAAATAAACATCAATAAAGATAAAAACAAAACTAGATACAAAAACTTATGAAAAACAAGAAACTGAATAAAAAACTAATGTTGTACCATGAAAAATGATCTCTATGTGACCTCTTGTTCACCACCAATTACAAGACCAACCTTCTCCAAAAGAAAACTGAACCAGAAACCTGAAGATGCAAAATAGCTTGATTCTACCGATGTCGAGTTGCACAATTAGGGTTTGAGATTCAACGGCTTAGTAGGTAATCACCATAGTGTCCTTTCATTTAATTCCCAAAACATCCCACAAACACTAGTTTAAAATACAGATATAAAGTAGGCTTCTATTCATTTTAATAAACCCAAAATAGGTTTCCATAAATTACCTTTTTAAAACCAAACACGCAACTCTCCTTTTTAAAATGGTTTCACACACTAAAACCCTATTTAAAACCAAAACCCAAATACAAATCCATACGAGATGACCAAAAAGGGACTATGTAATAATTAAAGGAAACAAAACAAGCATACATAAACTAACAAGGATAATAATTAATAGGTAATAGAAGAAAATATAACATATAGATAGAATATCATGGGGATATCCTAATGTTATCTTGAGGAAATCCTTGGACGTACTCACTTCAAACTCACATGTCGGCATATGTTGTAGCTCTAGAGTCAATAAAAAACTGGCTTCTCAAAACTATCCAATAATATGGAACATCCTACCTATTCTCTTAGTAAATCTAGTGGTACAACCCATCTAATCAGGGTCAATAATAAACTATCACTCGACCCTTGAGATAACACCCAGGAATCCCATGATAATAGTACAAGGTGAGTGGGAAGGTCCTCACATACATGGCTCAACTAAACTGACATCCACCATGGTTTCCTAGACCAAAAACCAACACCACCTATTTCATACCCCTCTTTCTACAGGATCCACCATAGAGGTTCCTATCTCACAATAAGCCAATTAGAAATTCCAATCAATCCATCACATCATCCGAGTTTCAAAAACTAATTTTTTAAACAACTTAAAACTTCAATCGGGCCTTCACATTACATTATCCTTCAAAAAAATATTATAAACCATTACAAAATACCAATCAAGCCTTCACACCACATAATATTCAAACAATTTTTCTAGAACATAATAAGATTCCAATTGGTCCTTTACATCACATGAAATCAAAACTATCTTTATCAAGGTAACACAAAGTAACAACAAGGCCTTTAACATTTTCAAATTCAAAACCATTTCCAAGCCAAAGTGAAAATGAGCAACAAAAAAAGATCAAAATAGGAAATTATAACAATTATTTACCAAAACATATCTCAAAATTTCAAACAATCCAAGCATTAAAGAACACTTTCAAATTCACATTCAAAGTCACTTGAAGCACTAATTCACCATTTAGAAATCGAGGAACTATTTTCATAAAAATAATGAGGGAAGGGAGGAGAAGCTTTTTGAAAAACCACGATTCAAGGAAATATAATTCCCAATATCCATTATCATTTTTTTCCATCCCTGTGTGTACCCTATGCACATATGGATGTTCCAACATCCAATGAAACACTTCATTTATCCATGAAAGAACCAAAAACACTTTTTAATGAATCATCACTTTTAAAACAGCACAACAAGGCACACATAAGGGTCGCATAATAAAATTCACCAATTTCCACATACAACACCCAACTCAAAACCTAACCACAATTATAAAACATAACCAAGAGAAAACACCACCCAAATCACCCAATTTCTCCTTAAAATGTCAATTTAATTTTTATAAAACACCTTGTGTGCATTTAAATATAGTAATAATTAAGGAAAACCTATGGAATCCATTTCGCACCAATTTTACATCATTAAAAAGCATAGAAGTTTATAATAACACACCATAAGAAATGTTATAACATGTTTAAATAATTAAAGGAATGATCAAGCATCAATGGAATGTGTCGGAAAGGAAATAGATGGAAACACATACCTCAACAATTTATGAATATAATGAAACTTAATGAGATGTAATAATACCTCTCAAGAGACTACATGCACACCCTAATATCAATGAAATCAAACCACACATCAACCCTAACCTCTAAGGTTCAGACAAGACAAAACCCCCCAATCAAATAACAAGGAACCAAGAGAGGGAAGAGAGAAGATAAAAAATAGACCAAAAACTCAAAAAAAAACTTACCTAGGAAACTTCAAGGAGATTCAATGAAAAAATGGTTGCAAGGTATGTGGATTTCATAGATCACCCTAGTGCACTTAGGTCAAAAAAGGGAGGAGAAACCTAAAATAAGGTTAAAACAATAGATGGGAAAAGAAGGAATGTCATACTTTTAATGACTTGGGAAACTCGCATGGTTTAGATGAACGGTTTGAAAAAATGTGTGTCAACCATGTGCACCCAAATGGAGAGAAATTTCACCTTGTATGGGCTAGATGCATTGTTCCCAAAATCATGTGCCAACCATGGAAAATTTCATTGTCCATACATTATAACAACTCACACAGTTATTACACAGTTTCCTCAAATCATGTACAAACCATGTACCATGCCTTAGACACCTACCCACAATCCACACATTTTTTCCCTTAGACCCACATGGTTTTCCCCAGACCATGATCAAATAGGGAAAGTCAAACCATGCAAGAATAATATGAACTGAAAACACCCTCTTCCATAAGAGGCCCCACGGTTAACTTTCAAACCATTCAATACAAAAAATCATCTAGAACTACCAAATTCCTAAATTTGAACCAAGAAACCAACTATAACATCATTAAATATATATATATATATATATCCAAAAAAAATTACATGGTTGGGGTGTGATAATTCACCATGACACAAACACTTTATACCCCCAGAAACTCACCCAGTCACTTATAGGACAAAGCTCATGATTTAAATGATACAAGATCGAATGAAACAATGGTCCACAGAGTGACCTTTTACTCAAAAAGTCACACCAAACCATTTATATAAGAAACCATAGCATAAAGAACAATGGTAGAACATGAGGCGGTTTTCCCCACCACAAGAACCCAACTAACATCGCTGAAATTTAAACTCCCAACATAGAGTCACCAACATGGGAAACCCCAGACAAACTAAATCAAACTTCCACACACAAGATAAATAACACCTCCATTGTAACTAGGAACCCAATATTAATAAACCAAAAACTTCTCTGCACAAGCCAGACAACACATCCACTGAAACTAGGAACTCCCAACCATAACCAAAAACCTCCCATGGTAAGGGGAAACCCCATAGAAAGAACTCAAACCAAAAATAAAAAAACACACTACATCAACTCCCCAGGACTCAAATATCATCAAAGAGATCTCAACCAAAAACCGGAACCCTTTCACCAAAATGCTCAGCACACACAAGAAAGAACTAACAGTTAAAGTCACTAAATTAAAAAGGAACCACCACTATAATTACAAGATAAATAATCCATAAAGCTTCTTACAAAAAGGGGAACTCACAATAGTAGTAAAAATTACCAAATAGAAACATTAACCATATTCACTCCAACACTAGAGACAAAAACTGGGTCAAGGTTCCCCACACCCTCGACAATTCCTGACTGTGTGAAAAACATCACTCCATAACCTATGGTAGAAGCCTTGATGTCTTAAAGAATATGCTACCTTATATCAAGGATTTGACATCCTCTAATAGAAGCTTCCTCTTCTGACCACGATTCTTACATAATTTCTCTAGATGAACCAAATAGCCACATCAATGACAAGCCTTTGGGGGATTATGACAAGACAGCTTCGAATGCCTGAACCAGTCCGCACTGAAAGAAAAATAATGACTAGTATGATGAGGGAGAAGTCGGGGCCGAAAAATGGGACTCCTCGGGAATATTTTCCTCTGACACACACCTCTCTCCATATGAAGAACCTTAGTAAGAGATAAGAGATACTAGATTGGAAAATCCTTATGCATCAGAAACTAACTCATATAAGAACACTTCAGATGATCACTTCTCAAATCGAACATCACCGAATGAGAGGAATTTTCCCATGATCTCTATAATAATACCCCAAATAAATAGAGGATATTTCAACTAATCATGTGATGCTACCACCAGAGAAAATAAAACAAGATCCATAATGTGGTCAACATAGGCCTTCACTTTCTTCTGACCTTGTTGAACATTTAGGGGCTCTTATACCTTCCTCTTCTTCACCTCCTTGGGTAAAACCCATTGTATGAATGTTTTCTTAAACACATCCCAATACATACCAAATTCCAATGACATTTGAATGATCTTCTTCCACATTTACAAAGATGATCCTTCCAAAAAACCAAGATATCTCAAACCCTCACAACTTTAGGTGTTACAAAAAACCCAAATATGCCTTTAACTTTATCAAGCCAATATACAATGTCTAATAAACCATGATAACCATGAAATATAGGAAATAACTAAGAAGAACTCAACTCCTCCACCCCACTCGTTATAAGGGTAGGGTCAACAACTGGAGGAGACTCACTAGAAACCTTTGGGACCTTTCTAGGTTGCATAATTTGAATAGAATAAAAACATAGAACCAAAATCAACATCACCCAAAACTCAACAAAAAAGAACACCTCAAGCCAAAACAACATTCTTACAATCCAAACATTTCAAACAAAACAAAAATTGTCTTTTCCAAAACCACTATTTTATTTCAATTCCAAAACCACCTTCTTCCAATTCCACATTCTAAATGTAAAAAACCCATTTTCCAATCAAACTCAAACATTAACTTTTACCTTAATAACAAAACCCATGCCCAAAAAAATTTCTTCTCTTCAAAATCAAACCACATTGGCCAAAACCAACAAAATAACACCTCATTCCAAAATCCCAAAATGAAGAACTAGTAGCCATGCATATCCTAGTGACATGGTTAGTTGGTCATGTCCCAAGTAAGAATAAACAACTAAGAGAACCTCAAACTATACACTAAGACTCTACATGGGTCACTACACCATGTGAGATCACAACTTGACGCAATCTCACCTCCATTATCATTCTTCATTTATACCCCAAAAACAAAAAAAATACACAAATCCCAAACTACCTCTAGAAACTCAACAATCAGAGGGAGAAAGGGTTCAGATATCCTTCCCATACTAGCCTATCGAGTCCCCACAGTCCTAATATCAAATCTTCCTAACACAGAAAATAACAAGGGGATCCTCTTATACCATTTGGTCACAAGATAGGCTTGGATTCCTTCCAACCTGACACCTGGCCTAGTTTGAGACAAGGATCGAAGGGCATTCCCGATCCCCATGGGCTAGCAACTAGCACTAGCCACCAAAGCTAATCCAAAGGGGAATTATTTATTCTCAAAAAAGAGGACAAAATAAAAAAATGTATTACATAGAAAACCAACAATATATACACATAAATAAAGATATAAACTAATCAAGATACAACTTTTATGAAAAAATAAAAACTAAATACAAAACTAAAACCGAACCATGAAACATGATCTCTATGTGACCTATTTGTCACCACCAACAACTCTACCAACCTACTCCAAAGGATAACTGACCCAGAAACCGGAACCTACAAAATAGATTGGGTCTACCGATGTCGAGTGGCATAAGTAGGGTGTGAGATTAAATAGGACAATAGGTAATCACCACAGAGTCAATACATTTACATTCCTAAAACAGTCCACAAACACTAGTTTAAAATACATATAAAAATATTATTTTAATAAATTTATGAAACCAAACACAAATTTACACAAATTCTCTTTTTAAAACCACACATATAGCTTTCCCTTTTAAAAATGGTTTCATGCTCAAAAACCCAGTTCAAAACCAAAACCCAAACACAAATCCATACAAGATGACCAAAAGGGGGATATGTAAGAAGTAAAGGAAACAAAATAATAATAAATAAACTAGTAGGGTTAATAACCAACAAGAAACAGAAGAAAATAGAACATACAGAGAGATAATCTTGGTCATCTTCTAAACATCTCTAGAGGTAATCCTTATACATACTTAGTTTGGACTCAACTATTGGGGTATGGTGAATCTCCACAGTCAATAACCAACTAGACTCTCAAAACTAGCCAATCCAATAGAATGCCCCTCCTAGCCTCTCTATACATCCATGGGGTACAACCCATCTAATTACGGTCGATAATAAATCTTCACTTGACCCTATAGATGATGCCTAAGAATCCCATGATAATAGTACATGGTAAGTGGGAAGGTCTCACATTTGTGGCTCAACTGAACCCACAAGCACTATGCTTTCCAAGACCAAACACCGACACCGGCTATGCGATGCCCTTCTCCCTAAGGGATCCACCATAGAGGTTCTCGTCTCACAAAAATCCAATCACAAGTTCCAATCAGTTAATCACTTCATTCAAGTTTCAAAAACCACTTCTCTAGACATCATAAAATACTAATCGGGATTTCACATCACAAAATCATTCAAAACCACTTTCAAAACTATTAAAAAAATACTAATTGGGGCTTCACACCACATAATATTCTATCAATTTTTATAAAATATACTAAGATAGAAACTGTGATTTCACATCACATAACATAAAAACTAACTTTTTCAAGGAAACACAAAGTACCATCCAATCATTTTACATTATCAAGTTCAAATCCATTTTCAAGCCAAAGTTAAAATATGCAACGACAAAAAAATATCCAAACAGGCCCTTATAGAAATTATTCACCAAAACATATCCTAAAATTAAAAATAGGATAATATATAAAAAGGATGTTTGAATTCACATTCAAAGTCACTTAAAGCACCAATACACCATTTATAAATTAATGAACTATTTTCAGAAAAAGAACTAGGGATGGTAATCCATTGAAAAAACATGGTTCAAGGAAACATCATTCTCAACCCTCATTATCATTTTTTCCCATCCCTATGTGAACCTTGTGCACATATAGATGTTCCAACATCCAATGATACTCTTAAAATATCCATGAAATCACCCAAAACCCATTTTTAAAGAAACACCACTTGCTTTTAAACCAACACATATTTCCACACATATGTGTCACAACATAAAAGTCAACAATTTTCACATACAACACCCAAATCACAACCCAACCACAATTATATAACATAACCAAGGTAAAAACACACAAAGTATCCAATTTCTCTTTAAAATATCAATTTAACTATCAGAAATCACCTTGTATGCATTTAAATATAGGAATAATTAATAAAACCCTTTGGAAACCATTTTTCACCCATTTTCCATCATTAAAACGCCAGAATGATTTATACTAACACACCACAAGAAAGATTGTAACTTTTATAAAGCATTAATGAAATTATCAATCATCAAAAGAATGTACCAAAAATAAAATGGACTGAAACACCTACGTCAATGACATTAAAATGAAATGAGACTTCAGGAGAAGGAAGAATACAACCCAAGAGACAGTCCAAACACCCAAATATCATAGAAATCGAACCAAAAATCAACCATAACCTTTAGTGTTCATCCAATAGAGAACCCACCAAGAAAATTATAAGGAACCAAGAGAGGGAAGATTGAAGAGAATGAATAATGACCAAAAAATTAAAAAAAACTTACATAGGAATCTTAACAGATCTTCAATGGAAGAATGGGAGCAAGGGATGATGGTTTCCTAGAGCCCCCTGGTGTGCCTAGGTCGAAAAAGGAGGAGAAAACCAATATAGGGTTAAAATATTTGAGGGGATAAGAGGAGTTTCACACTTTTAATGACTTAGGAAACCTGTAAGGTTTTTTTGTATGGTTTCAAAAACCGTGCACCAACTGGTTGCACCCTACAGTAGAGAAAGGGAACCTCATACAAGTTGGATGCATGGTTTCCCAAATCGTACACCAACCATGAAAATATTCACTATACAAACTACATAATACCTTACAAGATTGCTACATAGTTTCCTCAAACCATGCACAAACTGTGTTGCATACCCATACACCAACCCACAAGCCACATAGTTTTTCCCTTATCCCTACATGGTTTTCCCCAGATCATGCTCAAACTATGAAAGTCAAACCGTGAAAGAAGAATTTGAACAAAAACACACTTTTCATTAATAGGTTGCATGGTTAACCCCCAAATCATGTACACAAACTATGAACATTCCAAAAACTCATCATGAACATTCAAAATTAAAAAATTAAAACTGAGAACTCAACTTGAACTTCTACCAAAAAATGGATGTAAAAAACAATAAAATAAAATAAATATCTTGTTCAGATTATGTCACACAACTCTCTCATATACCAATTCATCTTTGGTGATACCATCAACATCGAGTATTTTTTTTTCTATAAACTCATTTTCTTCCCTCACAACAAATGTATTCATCACTCGATGAATATGAAACTTAACTACTCATAGGAAACTCTCAGACAGAGTTCTCCACTTTGTAAATTGATCAGTGCATTCCCAATAGCTAAAAATGGTATACCCAAGTTGAGTTAATTCTTCCAATTTTCTATATCCATCACTAATAAGTCAACTAGAAATTAGAATTTTTCAACATTGATCAGAATGTATTTGATGAGTCCATGGAAGTTCATCACTATTGAATCTGTCATCTAGAGTGATAGTCTTATTGGATTCATTCCTTCTAGTCCCAAACTCTTTAAATTCATGTATAGAATGATATTTACACTCAAACCTAAGTCACAAAAATCTATTATACATTTATTAGCTCTGTTAAATATATGAATTGAAAGAAACACCTATATCACATTTCTTCTTAGGCGAGTCCCTTGATACCACTACCAAAAACTCTCATGTGAGTGGGCCGACACGAATATATTCCATCTTCTTCTTTTTGGTCACCATAAATTTCATGAATTTATCATATTTCGGCATGTTTGAGAGATCATATAAAAAAGGATTATTAATATTCAATTTTTTGATGTGTTCCAAAAATTTACCTTTATGTGTGTCCTTATTCTCTCATGATAGTTGATCTGTAAAAGGAGCACTAGTTCATACTATAGTGGTTCTTCTTTAGCATCTCTTTTAGTTTCTTATTCCATGATATTTTTTATCTTTTCAACTTCTTTTTCACTTGCTCCCACTAATTTTTCTTCATTACATCCTATAAATTTTATAGAAATTCCATGTGTATTTTTCCCACTTCTAAGTAATATAGCTTTTAAATATTTACATGTTCATACTTTAGGGAATCTAGGCAGTACTCCTCTAGATCTCTCTCTTAGTTTCTCAGTGATTTGTCCAAATAGAACATCCATATTCCATCATGTTTCCTTCTAGATTAGAGTGTCCTCTATTATTTATTTGATTACAACACCAAATGTGGTCATGAATGTGTCCAGTTTCTCTTCCAATGTATGGACTTGGCTAATTAGTTTGGTCCCTTAGGGTGCTAGTTGTTGGTATACCTATGCTATTTTTTGGTACCCTTTCCACTGATGTTTTTGCGGCCGTGAACCTTGAAATTTGTTATCATGATTGTAATCAGCATAATTTTTGTCTTCTGTATACGTACCTTGGGAATTTTGTTATTGGACCATCATCATGTCCATATTATTAGTAAATTATTCTATATCTTCTAACATATTTTAATTTTTTATTATCATGTGAATGACATTTCATTGAATCCCCTCTCCTTTCCACTGTAAATTATTGTAGGTTTCAGGCAAGCGAAATCATGCGATGGGCGGTTCCCAACATTGCCTTTTTTCATGATCAATAATCAATACAATATCTATACAATGTTTAATTTCCATGATTAATAGAATTTAATCAAATACAAATAACAATAATAACACTCAAACTAATAGATATAGATCAACACATATTGTTGATAATTAATTTAATTAGATAAAGAATTACCTCTAAGGAATTATTTCTTTATTGATGAGTTTGGTGATAGATTTTTAGTGTGTTGTAATTGTCTTATATAAACCAATTCTATATTTCCTCTAGTAGTGATCCACATGTGTTCTAGGAATCTTTATACCTTGTTGAAGAAGTATTTGGGTGCTTTCACAAAAGATCCTTGCACTTGCATCATCCGCCTTGATCACATCGACAGTAATTTCCAAAGCATTCTCCTTAATCTAATGGAGGAGGATTTCATGCCATTATTAGGATCATTATTAGAGAAGGGAGATCTCTATGCATGAGAGTATTCACCAAGATTGTTGTGCATAAAAAAATAATTGGCTCATGAGAAAAAATAACATAAATTATTATTTATATTTCTAGGGTTAAAATAAAATAATTGCACAAGGGACCTTAATTATTTATTTAATCTTAGAAAATCCTCATGTCAAAGAATAATATTATTATTATTTTTTCTCAACATACGCTTAACTTGTTAATTATAAATAAATTATATTTAATAAAATATATTCAATATCATTATTTCCCACAAGACCTCAAATCTCATTCTGTTATCCCCCCATAATATTTATCGGACCTAGTATAATGCCTATTTATTTATTAAATAAATATCACTGCATTATTTTCCAATAAATAAATAAAAATTATATTTACTAAAAAGAAAATAAATATTTATATTCGATCAAGCAAACATGAATAATTATTAAACCACATATAGGAATAATATTTATTCAACTTGTTAGATAATAAATAATAATATATTATTTAACTAAGATTTTGGATACACTTAGTGTGTGACCCTCTAGGCCACTTTCTCAATGGCATTAGGAAAATCATCCTAAATTCCAAGTTTATCATCTAGAAACACACCAAGGAACCCATAGGGAATGAATTTAATGTCATAAAAACATTTTAAATCATAAAAATTATTACTGGGTAATATAATCCATTTACCACAATATCTCAAATCGAGCAGGTTACATGCTAATTCTATCAAACTATATGATCAATATCTCTTTCTTTGACTTCATGGGAGATGAACTTTCCTATAGAACACCATGGACATGGATTTATTTATGCTATATCATTTACATAAAAGGGTCTAAGATATTAAATTACATTAATGAATAGAAGGGATAAATCTTTTCTCACATTATTCATTAATGAAATATTAATTGTGATGCAACCAATGTATTCTACCTCACTGCGAACATTTATCATCATGATTTTCTTCAAAAAATCTAAGTGTGTCACTTATAATACTCATTAATAATATTATTAAATTGTAAGGGCCAATTCACATGTCTATAGAAATAAAAATCCAATGAAACATTTAAATTTGGATTTCCTACTGGCGGGTCTCGTTCTCATAATATCCATACTGGATATTACCAAGGAAGTCCACCATGAGAAGGTTCCTCAAATTCCAATGAGTATACACCCCTGATAGCCTATATCATTTGTGTCCCTAAAATTATATCATCCATCTATAAAACATATATTCAAGAATAGTGTCATAGAACTTCTAGGCTCTCATCATAGTGGGGAACTACTATGACCTTTTTAGTGTGACAGCTAATCTTAGGACATTATCACATACTATGTCACACATAATAAAAATCATGATGTGATAATTATTTTATTAATATTAAAATCATTTAACAAAAGTTTATCATAAAGTAAAAAATGAATTTGGTTCTAAGTAACCAACTCCAAAAGACTCCCACTTGAACTAGATCCAACTGTTAATAACCTTAGTCTGTTAGCACTCACGTGATAATCTTAATTCTACTGAGATATGCCTTTATTCAAGGGTTCCACCACACTATCTTCTATGGCTAGTCTATTTTCTAAAACATCACCCCTCTGATAGAAATTTATCAATAGGTGATACTTCTTGATTGTATTATTTTTTCATTGGTGTGACCTTGTCTCTTTTACAAGATCCACAACTACATTACAATCATAATGCTATGTGATAGGGTCATTACTTCTAGGCACCACATCAATCTCCTATACTATGTTTTGAATCCAAACGGATTCCTTGGATACATTATGAGACTCTATATACTCTGAATCTACTATGGAATCAATAAAAAATGGATTCTTTAAACTCTTACAGCTCACAGATCCTATATTGAGATAGAAAGCATGTCCTAATTGTGACTTCATATGATTCTCATCTATCTAAAAACTAGTATCATTATAACCTATGATGATTAGATCCTAATCTCCTATATACACTAGGAATATATCCTTAGTTCTTCTCAGATACTCAAGGATAGTCTTAACAGTAGTCCAATGATGTTCTCCTAGATCTGATTGATATATGCCTACCATGCTAAGTGAAAAGGAAACATAATGTCTAATACATAACATGGCATACATGATTAATCCTATCACAGAAGAATGTGGGATCTTACTCATTCTCTTTTTCACTTCTTGTGTATGGGGATACATTTTCTTAGAAAGATGTAACCCATGTGAAATTGGAACTAATCTCCTTTTGGATTGTTCCATACTAAATCCATTTAGTATCTGGTCAACATAAGTACTTTGGCTTAGTGTAAGAAACCCATTGGACCTATCATGAATGATATTGATCCCTAGAATATAGGCTGATTCACCAAATTTCATCATGGAGAAACACTTTTTAACCATTCCTTAAAAGATTTTAAGACTGGGATGTCATTTCCAATAATTAATATATCATCAACATATACTAATAGGATAATGACTACATTCCCACTAAACCTCTTATAAACACATGGCTCACATTCTTTCTTAATGAAAGAAAATTATTTTATGGATTCATCAAATAGAATTTTCCATGACCTATATTCTTTCCTCAATCCATAAATGGATCTCTAAAACTTTATAATCCTTTTTGAATCACCTGGAGTCACAAGCCCTTCTGGTTGTGTTATATAGACATCTACCTAAAGGTTCCCATTAAAGAATGTAGTTTTGGCATCCATCTTGCAAATCTCATAGTCATGGAATGATTCTATAGAAATTATAATTATAATGGATTTGAACATTGAAACTGGTGAAGGGGTTTCATCATAGTCAATTCCTTGATATTGTGTAAACCCTATAGTCACTAGCCTTTCTTTTTAGGTACATACTTTACCTTCCATGTCTAGTTTCCTCTTAAATTACCATTTGCACCCAATAAGCTTTACATTAATTGGTGCATTGACCAAAATTCAAACTTGGTTTTGATATATTGAATCCATTTAAGAATTCATAGATTCTTGTCATCTTGTATCTTCTGAGCTCTCTACTTCCTCCTTGTATGATAGAGGTTCCTCATTGTCAAATAATAATGAATCACCGTCATTGGTGACCAGAAAAGAATATATCTCAGGTTCTCTTACCT
Source organism: Viscum album (assembly GCA_963277665.1). NCBI lineage: Eukaryota > Viridiplantae > Streptophyta > Magnoliopsida > Santalales > Viscaceae > Viscum > Viscum album. The sequence goes on from OY728122.1 coordinate 1,783,062,476, forward strand.
CTCTTATACTCCTTTGATTTACTTGGGTTTTAGATCATCATGATCTTGGTGTAAATAGACTTGTTCTTAGAGATAACATAATTTTAATCAAAACTGCACTTCATTGTTGACTTAGAAAAGAAACTCAAATAATTACTATAGAGAATCCAACCTAAGTGAATCTTCAGTCAGATACCACTTGTAGGACCCCGGAGCACCCTGAGAGAGGAGGGGGAAATTAGTGTATCAATTTTTTCTTTTAAAGTAATGGATCTTGTTCCCACATTGGTAGGAACTTATTAAACCAATCTATTGGAATAGTTCAGTAATAAAACATTCACACACAAAGAGACAACCCAGAAGTTTTACTTGGTTCGCCACTAAGGGAAAATCCAAGGAGCATACACTGATAGTTTTTTAGTTGTACATAAATCAACTAATATTCATTAGTTGTGGAATACAAAAGTTCAAACATAGTCACTCTATTCTAGGCACACCATAACCCTTCCATCGACTCCCCATAGCTCACAACCTTGGGTAAAGTATTAATTATTTTATGGAATTTATGGTTTCTATTATAGATTGGAATTTAAGTCTTTATCCCTGACTATAATGAGATTCTTCTTGCACTATAGACCTGAGTTGACTCACTTTGAAATCCATGTTAACTAAAAAATCGGTGTTCAAAACTGCCTTTCGTGAGGCTCACTCCTTCATGAAGCAAACTAACTTCGTGGAACAAAATTCCATCATGAAACTCACTGATCCATCATGGAATACCCATTCATCATAAATCACCCATTACTTAGAAGCATTGGTGTCAGTCAAGACATAACTAGTCCTTTCATGATTCTCAATCTTTCATAGAAATCTAGATTCATGAAGCTCCCCTAACTTCACAAAATTAAAGAGATTTTGTATTTTCCATGAATATTTTTGTGTTAAATGAAGTGGGGGTAGCCATATATTTATAGGGCCAGACGATAGTGATGCTCCACCACCTTTAGTGCATTTTCCAAATCTTTCAAAAATATCTTCTTGGTGCTCCTCCATTCGTGAAGCTCCATTGATATTTAAAGTTGTCACAAATATTTCCATCAAACCATCACACCTATTATGCTCTAATTCTCAAAATCATGGAGAACACCATCATGAATCACGATGCTTCACATCTTCACGAATATCATCCCTGTCTTCATGAAACCCATTCCTTTACCATTTTCATGAATAATTGATTCTAAAAATAAATCTTTTTTTATGCTATCATCTTCCTTCAAATTGTTTACCCCAAAAATGTTGGAAAACATTGGGAAATGATGCCACCTTCAATAATTTACTCAGATTGAAATATAATATCACTTCCCCAACAAACTCCTTAATATTCCATGTTGAGTATTGACAACATACACAAACCAGACTCCATTTCTATCAAAGAAAAGCCTTGGGTCAAACATATGAATCAAGACATAAAAAATATATCCTATGGAGAGATAAATATGGGGATGATTTTAGATTCCTATTTAGGGAAATTTCAAACATTTCATTTGGTGGTTGAAGAATTTCAATGTTTGAGGTAGCTCATACTTGTGCTCAGTCAAACCTGACGCAAGATTATAATTCATTGGATGTTGAAACTATGTCTTATATTATTTTTGAGATGATTAGGACCTTCCAAGATGTTCATGTAGCCATTTTTTAAGAGAGGATACAATAAATATTTTTATATTATTTCCTATAATAAGGAATGGATGGTGAAAAAGAAGGAAATTATGAAGGTTTATGGTGATTGAGATGACTTCTATCGAGTGTTTCTACAATTGGTAGCCACATTGAGACACAATGAAAAAAAATTCTTCCATCTTCATATAAATGAACATGTGTCCCAAGATAACCAAATTGATCCATATCATGTTTAATTTCATTTATTTTTATGGTCATTAATCCTCGGTATTTCCACATTTCATATCAGAAAATAGTTTTTATAGATTTATGGAATGTTTCTATACAGAAAATACAGGGGAATATTTTTTATTATGGAAACCCAAGATAGAAACCATTCACCACTTCCACTATCATTTTCCATTATCTAGAAGGAAAAATATGAATCATGGAATTGGTTTTGGGAATGTATCAGCAACTATTTCACTCACATGTGGGGTTTTTGTTTGATATTTGATCAGTATCAGGAAATCAATGAGGAGATCAAAGAAGATCATGATACATGGAGACCCCCAAATTCACATCATCAGTACTCAATCAAAAAAATTTCTAGAAACCCATGAAAAACATTCCATAATGAACCTAAGAAGAAGGAAATCATGAGGCTAGGTATGTAATGCCTTTATTATTTTTTATTATAACAATGTAAAGATAAAATCAATTTATGTTAAATATGATCACTTATATGTAGTATATGAGCTAGATAAACAAAGGTTTGCAGAACATTTCAAAGAAATCCAAAAGGCTAATCATTGACTGTATGATTATATGATGTGGATTCCAAAGGAAAAAAAATGTAAATTGGAATATGAAGGGGGGAAGTGGTATGGACATGTGACCACAAACATTGTGGATTGCAAAAATGTTGTCTTAAAGGGGCTTCACAAGTTACCTATAACTACCCTAGTTCAGGATAGATTTTATCATTGTGTGAAGTACTTGATTGATAGAAAAGAACTAGCCTCAAATGGGATTTAGTAGGGTCTAAGGTATAGAAGAAACATTTAATGAGATATTGAAAATAGCATTGAAGAAGATTCTGGTTATCAAGCATGGCTTTTCCAAAAGACTCTTGATTAGAAGTTAAAGAGTGTTCAAATTCCATCAAAAGTAGTAGTGGTGAAAAAATTGTGGTATTACTATAAGAAAGTCATTGTTAATGTAGAAACTTCCAAACATTACAGTTTTCATGCACACACGCCATCACAATATGTTCCTCTATGAACATATTATGGTAAGAATATGTTGATCCACTATACCAATTAGACACCATTTCAAACTGTTATGTTTCACTTTGGATTCCTATTAGGGAGTTTCAATATTTCCCAATTTCCAAATACCATATTATATTGATACCTAACATCAACAGGTTGCATCAACGAGACAGATCAAAATCTAGTAGGATGCTGAATTAAATGGACTAGCCTCAAGAACAAGGGACAATTTTGAGATGCAGTATATGTAATCCAGAAGTTCATAACCAGAAATGATACCCTAACATTGATATATTGAGTTCACACTCTCACACATAGTGATGTATTGTCTCCAATGTGATATTTTCATATTGTTAATTATATGGTGTTAATATAAGATCCTTCATTTTGTAGATTTTTCTAACATTTATGAATACTTTTACTATCAAATAACAATAAACCATTCATATTCACATTAAAAGGAATATGAAAAGTGTATTTGAGGTGACATGAAATCATAATAAAAATATCCATGGAAAAACCACAAAGCAATCATGTGAGACAATAATCATGAAACATACCATTTGTGAGAAATCATTTATAAATTACAAGGAACACCATTTGAGATTTAACTTATTAGATAAAGTAAAAAAATTGTCTTGAGTTATAAAAAACAATTTTCTTTCATTATATAAAAGTATATTAGAAAATAAGTGACCAAATGGTTTGTAAAGTGAGGTAAAAAGAAGAAAAAACATCAAATAAATTTATTAATCCATAATAAAATGACAATTACATTCTTATAAAGTGAAATGGAAAAATAACAAACCCATTAAATAATGCATGAATGTTTTAAAATAGACTAAAAATACATTGAAAGTTTTCAACATAATAGAGTTTGGCTGAGATGAGACTGACTTCAGAAGTGATGTAAAATCTTGCTTATTTTCAAGTGGTAACATAATAGCATTCTGCTGACCATAACTTTATATTTACATTTTACACTTAATAAATATTTCATTTTTTTACATACAAATGGAGGATAATGCACTACTCACTAATAAATATAGGCATGTTTCCCATGACTTGATATTGGTTCATCAGGTTCAATGGATTAGGGTACATCGAGGACACCATTATCATCAAATTATGCCTCTAACTACCATTATACCGTACCTACGCTGTGATGGATTCTATGGAATTGTGGTATCATATTTCACATTCATTGATCATCACCTACTTGATTCCATCATCTAGATATGGATACTGGAGACACACACATTACACTTCTCTGAGGGAGATATGACTAACACCCTTGAGGATGTGGCGGTTCTACTAATTCCTACTATCCAGAGGGATGCAGTTATTGGACCCACCCAGGGTGACAATCATGAGATTATACATATATTTCTAGGCGTTGAAATTTTCTATGATGAAGATACTATAGATGGTGGGTAGATATCTATGAGGTGGCATGAGATTCATTTTTCACTGTTACCTAATGACACTGATGAGCAGACTATCATGTGTCATGCCTGTGCATATATCTTGTAGCTCGTTGGGGGAACAATTTTCACTGATCACTCTACTATTCATGTCCACATGATTTATATGGGTCTATTAGAAGATTTTTATCAGGTTGGGAGACACAACTGAGAATCTTCATGCTTAGCTTACACTTACAGAGCATTATGCATGAAATGCCGCTCATATCACATGGATCTCAGGGCTTTTCTTATCCTTATTCAAATGTTGGCATGGGAGAGAATCCCTCCCCTATACCCTATTATTTCAGGTCAAGATTTTCCTAAATATGTGTTTTGTGACTCTCTTCATTGATTCTCGTAAGATCACTCATCTTTATTGGTCTATGATTCTATTGGGAGTTATTGAATTTAATTTCTTATTATTTATCACTTTCAATGTTGTATTTTATAGGTAGAGTCGGGGAACCAATTCATCATCCCTCTGACACACTATTTAGGTGTATACCATCTCATTTTGAACAAGCTATTATCCACCAATGTAATTATATAAAATCTTTAATTGACTAACCAATTTCATAATATCGCCATTTTTGGTTTTTAGTAACAAACTTTTTTGAAAAATCTCACATGTCATTTCAGATTACATGGATTCCATACTGGTCTTTATTAAACCAGTTGCATGAATACTGAACTATTGGATTTAATGATACTATAGTTTTAGTTCCTATCATTCACTTTTATATTTTTGAGTGGAACCATATTTATAGAGTCATGTTCTATTTTGGTTGTGTTAAGTGCATCCCATTTCCACCAAGACAGCCACTATCACTTCATTTCGTGAAGGTGATGGGGAGGCAGGAAGTCGACTGGCACCAATGACATGTTAAGTATCTTGACCTCATTGGTAGATGATTATCACTTTATTTATAGGGTGTACATATTATGTGAGTCTATCTATCACAACAGGAAGAGTATGTTCCATGGTATCTATAGAGTATCTTACTTCACATGGTAGAGGGATTCAGGATCTGGTCAGTCAATAAATTTAAAATAGTTTATTATTGTACTATTTTCTAATTCATTTTTAATATCTTACATCATACTCGACTAATGTGGATTATCCGCATGTCTAATCTATAGAACGAAGAGGTTGCTATCCTAAAAGTGAACCATGATACTATGTAGGGGACGATGCTAGCATATCATGCAGTTCACAATAGTATCCTCAATCGTCTACCCCGGAGAGATGACGTTCCTACCCAAGGAGTGTATTTTTCTACTCAGTAACCTCTTCCACCTACTGCAAATGTTGAGGATTCGTGGTGAGGACAATGTAGACTGAATCATGTTGCATGTGAGACATCTCCTATTACACATACAAAGTTCATACCTCTATCAGTCCAGCCTCATCCGATTAGAGATGTGCATCAAGAGGAAAGGGATTCATCTGCATTGGTAGGATATCCAATGTTTTATCCAAGTACATGTTATTTAGGGTTCATTTCCCATGCCTCCAAATTTCATGTCAGAGCCTTCACAGGGTATATGGTTCCCCCAAGAGATGATGGAAGGTCCTTCTACTCACCTAGTGGGAGAAGGATTGGGTGTACATGATGACAACCAGTTGACACCTCCTCCCCTTGAGACATAGGCAGATCATCCAACATTCGAAGTTCCAAAACCCATGGATCAACCCTCATCATTTCATAATACTCCACCCAAGTGCAGAGGTCAGAAATCTTGATACAAGAGTCCCATTCTCACACCATCATGTTGTACAGGGCCTCACCATTGAGAGTGACTATACTCATTTATGTATTGTTATTTTTTCAAATACAATGTTGAAAATATTTTTTTATCAACCATTTTTACATGTTTTTCCACTTTCTAAATTTTTATTTAATATTTTAGTTACAGTATATATTTTATTAGCTTTAAAATTAGACTACTTTAAACATATGAAACCTTATTAAATTTTATGTAGGTAAATTTAAAATCTAAAAAAATATAAACTATAAAAACAATATAAATAAAACATAAAACATATCCTAATCATATAAAAAATATTTTCAAAATAAAAAAATTCATAAATAAAATAAATAATTGAAAATTAAAGGAGTGTAAAAAATATATTATAAATACAATTTTATTGGTTTAAGTGACCAATATATCATGCCACTAAAATTACATTTCATTATTTTTTTAAGAAATGATTGTTATTTTGAATTATTTTTTATATGTTCAATAAGTGTGTCAAATATCATTTAGATTGTATTTAGATTTCATAAGTTATAGAATTTCAAATACTCCAACTTCAAACATTATTATGTTTCATGTAGGTGACTTTGAATTCATATAACTTATAAAATATAATTACAATCTAATGGATATTTTAAAAAATGAAACAACATATAAAATATAATTGAAAATAAACAAAATCGTAAATATTATAAGTAAAAGATAATTTATATGTCACAAAATTTATTTCTTAAAAACATAAAATATTCACTTTCAAATATTAATTACATAATTATAAACAAAATAAAATAAACACAATATATATATCATAATATAGAAATAAATATATTTTTAAATATACAAACATGTATATTTAAAAAAAATTACTAAGAGGGGGTAGAACATCATCCGCCCTTCAACAATAACTATAAAAAATAAAATTAACTATAATTATTTAAAATATATATATAATGCATAAAAAACTCCAAATTTAATGCAATAATTATTAAATTAATAAAAAAATAAATGATAATAACATTATTAAAAGTAATATAATTTGATATTTTTAAGGTGATCAAAGAATTCTCTAGATTACCATGACATTTTTAGGATATAATAGAATAGTCGGTTTGAATTTTACTTGTTGTCATTATGTTTTTAAATTTCAAATTAATGAATTTTATTAAAATTAATAGTAATGGAATTTTATTGAATTAATATTTTAATAAAGTAGTTAAAAATCATTAAAAACATTAAAAAATACAAATTTATTATGATATGATCAAAAATGTTATAAATTGTCCATTTATGTTCCAATTGACATTTTTTGATGCCCGCCAAATGAGAATCGATAAATTAATAAGGGATGAAATACCTAAATATGGGTATTTTTTTCCCACAAAAAGTAATAAGAATGTGGTCAAAATCACATGATTCATGTGAAACTATAGAAGACACATGATCACGGTACCTTCAAAAGGCCACGTGAAGGATCCATGTGTAGTGCATAACATGTAGAAAATCTAGAATATCCCCTTTTACAATTACTCATTCTCTTGTGAAGTAATCCTAGATAATCATTGATGATGTGATGGATGCCAGAAGACAACCCTCAGGTCATGAAACTCTTTAGGTTTAAGGCACCTGAAAAAATTCCAAAAAAAACTTGGAAAATAGGTAGAAAATATTCAAAAGGGTAGGATCCTCATGTGTCCATAAAACTCATGTGACGCACCACCTATGGGGATAATGATTTTCCTTGACAACACTCAAGAAAACCCTTGATACCCCATGTCCTTGTAAAATAAACAAGGAAATAAATTGGGCGAAAGGAGGGAGCCTCTTTCATTCATGAACATCATTAAACACAGCCTTGGAGGTTCTAAAAACACAAAAAATGCAAATTGGAATATCAAATTCACCACATTAAGTTATTTAAACATGTACAGGTAGTCTCACACTCCCCCTCTTTCACCAAAAATAATCATAAGGGTTTTCCCATGAAAATGATTGTACATCACAATAAGACCTTTTTTTCTTCATATGGTATATCGCCGGTGGGGAAATTGATTGTCTTCAAAAACAATCATGCAAGTTCAAAAAATACCCAATCAATTTACAAATAAAAGAAGGAAAAAAAGATAAAATTCGGGAGACTCTTTTGGTCATAAACATCATGCGACACACTCTTGCACTCCGCAAGACCATGCAAAAGCCCTTCAAAATGACCATATTAGTCTTGAAAAAACCCCTCTAATGACATCCTAGTCTCATTAAGTGTCCTAGAAATGTTGTATTAGATCACATGAAAGATTTTAGTAGGCATTTTAATATCATGACAGTCATTAGATATGTCGTCCTAAAATATTAATGTCCTTTGGCATGTCTTCATGATTTGAAAAGTCCCCTTTAATTATCCATAATCCAATAAATGAGGCATTTATAGGATGATATCATGGTTGATAAAAAACATGTGATTCCCCTGGAATGACCTAGGACAAGACATACATAAAATTCCTAACATCAAATCCCTCTACATACTCCAACCTAGATTTGTATGATACACACTGTGCAAAGTGGAGAATAATTGAGGTGGAAATCCAAATAAATCCCCCACCCCGGCATCAAAAAATGAATCCTTGGGTCCTAGAACCATAGTACTCAAGCATGAGACAATATTTCTTTGAGAAACTGATCTCATGATTGGAAAGGTATTATGGGAGGTAAAATTTGGGGAACCACATAATGAGATAATGCGATATGAATAGGAAATTTGTGTGATCACTCATAGATCACATGAAGAACCTTGGGTAGCTTATAAAAGGGAAATTATGCATACCTAATCAGTCACACAAGATATAAAAAATAACACTACATCAATTATAAGTAATATGTAATAAAAGGTTGGAAAAAATTCAAAAATATACTTCAGACTTATGAGAAAACATATATGTTGTTCCTCATGTGATTCTCTTGAATCACCCAAGTCCTGAAATAGCACCAGGAAATGTCACCCAGATCACATGAAACTCCCTCAGTATTCTATTTGGATCATGTTAAGTCCCTTCGATGTGTAAAATTAAGTCATATATTTCCATTTAGGCATTCCACATGAGTCCCCCAAAACTCTATGGCCTCACCATCCAGACCTCACGATGACCTCTAGACATGTTACCCAAATCATACGGAGGCACCAACGTATGTCAACTAAGTCTTGTGATTGCACTAGATAATGCCAAATGGCACTTGTGACATCCTCCAAACAAGCCAACAAGATAATGTGATTCCCTTCAGGTACGTTGGTTAGTTTCTGTGATATCCCCTAGACATGTAATTCAGATTTCATGATGAAACCTAGACAACTCATCCAGGACATGTGGAACCCTTCATGCATGTCACATTAACTCTCACTATACCCACTAAGTGTGTAATCCATCTTTCATGATGAGATTGGGGAAACATAGATAGATCATTTGACACCCTCCAAAAAAGTTATCCATGATCATTTGATGGATTCCAAGATCAATTAGACAGGTCTTGCGATGTCCTCTAGACAATTCATCATTTTTCATGTGATGGCCTTCATACAAGACATCCAAATTATGTGATATCCCTTGGACAAGTCAACTGGATCATGTGATTTTATTTGGACATGTCAGGAAGACATCTATGAGCATGTCAAATAGACAATCAAGTAATATCGATTAGATAATCAATGTATGTTACAAAAATAAGCATGCTAGGTCAAGCGGGCATCCCAAAACTTGATAACCTTATCCATCCTTCATGTAAGAGAAACCTCAATGTGTATTCCTTGCATTAATTAACTATTAGAAATTTGATTCCTACCATAACTAGGATATGTAGGATGTCTTCCAATGGCTTAAACGCCATATCAAACCTCTAAAGGGATGCCCAGTTTATGATTTCCACATCCATATGATGTGAGACCGATTATTTTATATACCTTATTTCTCACACCAAGAATAGATCGTGTGGTCTTAGGTAGTTAGAATGATCACATCATTCATGTCATAAGCCTCTATAAAGAAAAGGGAAGCCTTAACATGTAATCCATATTCAGAGGAATAATATGATATGTCCCTCATATAAGGGAAACCTCATTGTGTAAGACTGCTCCATATGAACTATGAAAACTCTTATCACTATCATAACTCAAATGTGTAGGATGCCTTTATAAGGCTCAATCTCAAATTGGAATCCAATTTTGTGTAATTCCTGCCATGACCCTAACATTCCAACCATTAGGACTCAATCTCTCCCTTATGTTGATCATCCTTCCTCAACCACTAGTGGGTTGATAAATAAATTAACCATGATGTCTATGATTCCTTCCATAATAATGATATGTTGGATGCCTTCCTAAGGCTCAAGCTCAAATGGGCATCCACTTCAGTGTAAGTCCCACTATGTCCTGTAAATTCCAACCATTAGAACTTAATTTCTCCTAAGGGGTGATCATCATTCCTTATCCACTAGTAGGTTGAGAAATAAATGAACTGCAATGAATCTGATTCCTTCTATAACCATGTTACAAAGGAAGCATTCCTAGGTCTTGAGCTCTATATTAAGTATCCAATGGGTTTTCCCATTACGTAAGCCACACATCTATATGCAATAAGTTTGATTACTTGTTAAACCTTATTTATCACATTGATCATAGATCACATGAGCTAACATAGTTTCAATAATCACATCATTGGTATCATGAATCTCTACCAGCTAGGGAAACCTTGATGTGTAATCCCTGAGAAGTGGCATCACAGAACTACCCAACATACAAAGGTATCTAACTAGGGTTAACTCATGATGGTGTGAATGAACTATAGTAACTCAAATTCCTACCATAACCAGTATATTTAGGATTCCTCTTCAAGGTTCAATCTCAAATATATAGTTCCCATGTGCCCGCATATATATACTTTTCGTGAAATGTTAAACTACACAGTTTTAATAAACTGTGTGGGTTTTAAATCCTATTATATAACAAGATACATAGGAAGCTTAATAATGGCTCAATCTTATCCGTAAAGTATTAACCACATCCTTGGATAATAATAAGACTTGGGGTTTCTTGTTATACAGCTTCAAAACATAAGTATCTTCCCCACCAAAGGGAAATAGATTATTAACCTTGGATACATATAGATGTATTCACCAATAAGACCCCCATTTATTTTTATATGTATAGACTAAACCTATGATCAATCAGTTAGGGTAACCAATCCCATATTAGGATTATTAAGAGATTCTAGAACATATCTTAAATCTATAAGATAGTCTTAGAGTAGAAAAAATTTGCCCCTAAAGGGTTATTATGAGCCTAACCTTCCATCCTCTCAACTAATGTGAGTTCCTAACCACCAATGTGCCTAAAACCCCTATTGATTGCCTGCCTTTGGAAAGAAGTTATGTACCCATTTATGGATATGGGAACCATTTGGAGTTTCTATGAAATATTAAAAAAATTAGCTTGATGTGAATGATTATGCGGAAAATTGAACCACGCACAATCAGACCACCAAACAAAATCCACCCACATCTTTCTGAGAAAAATAGGTGAAACCAGTGTGAAACTCTAAAATTGAAGGATGGTAATTTAATCATGTTTTTGGAAATTTTCTATTGAATAATATGTGTAAATAATTTTAAACCCAATGTGAAACTCCCACATAGTAGGCTGATCAATTAATCATGCCTTGAGCTATTTTTTCTTTTATAATATATGAAAAAAATGGTGAGATTGATGTGAAACTCTAAAATATAAAGATGATCTGTTGAACATGCTATAGATCTTACCACTGATCATCTATATTTTGGGTTCCCATGAAATAATCCCCTCCTTAATTTGATAATTCCATGAATGTAGAATAGCCAAAACTGGAATAAAAGGACAATTGTGTTACCCATGCATATCTGATTGAGCACATACCATGCCTATAATGGTGAACTGATCGGTGAACTTGTTCCTTTTTTTCTATATGGATGAAAATACTAATCTCGTCAATAATACACTAATCTAATATAATTTCTTCATCCCGTGATAGTTCTGGAAAATTAGCTGCAATTACAGCCCCTATGGTCCATAGAATGACCTCACTCGCTCGAAATCATTAGCATAGGGTGGAGAATGCAACGGTCTTATAATACCATTAACATGGTACGATTATGAAAATCAAGGATTACAACAAGGGTCTTCATGTACTGAAACTAATAAGTTCACATTGTCAAAAGAAAGTTGTAGTAAAGCATGTAGCCCTCATTTCCATAGCCATCCACTTTAGATGTTTATACCTGGAGTTCAAAAATAACCACCTTCAAAATCTGATGAAGGTGGATCAAGGGTCCAACTACTGTTCCCTTCTGGTTCAGGGGCCAATGGAGAGGGCTCCTATCAACCTCCCTCACCAGAACCATCCCACTAGTACCCATCAGTCACTAGTTGAAAGTACCACCCACCACACTGCCACCTATGAAACCCATGAACGGGTAATAAGGAAGACACATCATGCGTGGAAGGATATAGATAACCATGATTAGACTCATATCCCCACTCTTATCAATGATGTCTACTAGAATTTTCTGGTACTAATTGATAAGCATGATCATATACCTACTAACTTGGAACAAGTATGTGGGCATATTTTTATTGGTGGTATGGGGAAGGTGCATATTCTTATCACTGTGCATGAAGTCCATCAGCATATTCTGGTGGCATAAGGAAGGAAAAAGTTGGCGCATATCCCAGCTTTAATTGAATATGTATTTCAGTATATGGTGGATACTAAAAATGTGTAGGCTCATATCCCAGCCCATAATTTTCTAAAATGCCATTACATATTGGCAACAGATGAAGAACTATGTCATAATATTTTGGTGTTGGTACAGATACTAGGATAGAAGCATATTTCTATCCATGTAGTCAAGGCATCTCAACACTCAGAAAATTTTGAAAATCTGGTTTCTATGGAGAAATAGAACATTATTTCTCCCATCCAGGAGGATTATCAGCATACTCCGGTAAAGAATAAGGCATCGGACAAGGCTCATATTCCCATTCAAACTGGGGCTCACCGGGTGAGAGAAGAACATGCCTTGGGATAGGGGTACATGCTTATTAAAAAATTCTGGTGGTATATTCCAATGGCCCATGATTAGGATAATATCCTCATTCTATTTGGGGCACACCAGGTGAGAGGGTCACATGCCTTAGGACAGGCTCATATTCTTATCGAAAAAGACCAGATACGTACTCCAAAGGCCCATTATTTGGATTATATCCTTGTTTTGTCTGAGGTTCACCATGTGATAATTTCACATGCCTCAGTATAGGCTCAAATTCCTATTAGTAAATCTGCCTAGAATATTCCAATAGATCATGGATTCTAGGTGTATATTCCTACCCACTTTCATGAACAACTACACCAGTATCCTTCTGAGGAAATATAGAAGTAGGCTCATATTCCTTCTCCTATTCTAGAGGTCCATCAACATACTATAACTGGGAATGCATATTCAGATAGGGATCATATTCCTATTCCAATCGAGTCTCACCAAGTGAGAGTGTCACATGCTTGGGGGTAGGCTCATATCCCATCTGCAAAAGACCAATGGCATATCCCAAAGGCTCAGGATTGGGATCATAATCCCATTCTGATTATCACTCACCAATTGAGAATGTAACATACCTCACGACATGATCATATTCCTATAAATAATAAAGAAACTCATTGGAATATACCATAAGCTTCTAAGTAGCATTATCATACTCCCATAGCACCATATGTCTATAAACAAGGTCCTTAAACCATCATACAGTGGGTTCTTATCCATGAAAAATTACAAAAGGTAGGTCATCATATTCCAGCCATGATACAGAATGAGGATCATACCCCAAATCTTCTCAATGTTAGTGTCCTTGAAGTTTTTTGAGACACATTCTTAACAGAACAAGGGTTATTTAACTCTTCAACCAATGTATAAGAAGATCATTATCATGGTAGTCCTCTTCGCGGTAGTGTTGAGATGGATCACATGGACTCGAATCCTGAAATTATCCTCGGTAATCCTCCTCATGGTGATAACTCTTATAGACAAGGAAATCCTACCCTTTTTTATACACCTTCATAAATAGAGGCGTTCAAAACACAGATGCCTTCATATAGAGAGGTAATCAAAAAATTAGTGTCAACTACATATGGTTCCCCATCAACTACCAGCAGCACTCTGCTCCAATCAGAAGGCGACCCTAAGAATCCTCTTCTATGGTTTTATCAGATGGATTCATGTAAGTATAGTGAAGAATAATCCAACATTGATATATAGAGATAGTTAGTCAAAAACAACCACCCCATCATGTTTTGGTATCTTACTACTTCTGGATATGGGATCCCAGACAAGCTAGAGAAAAATTGAATTCCTTATCTATGCCAAAAAATTGTGGGCAAATCATTAGTGACTAAAGACTAGACACCACCCATATCCAATATATGAGGGAAACCTTCATACCATTAAGATTCTCTATTATCAGCTATACCTAGATTCTATCTCCATGGACTGGTATCTAAAACTAGAAAAGAATAATGAAAATATGCAATATGCTTTCCATCATTTCATCCCAGATATTTGACAATTGATAGCTAAATCCATGTCATGTATATGTATTCAAGTATGTTGAAATTATGGAGAGTTACACTTCACCACACTCCTGGAATAGCATAACCCCATAGATACGATGTATTTTAATGTCATACCCTCCAATGAAATAATTGGACTAGGTAATTCTTGGGATAGTTGGTCACTAAAATGTAATTCCCCACTTCAAAGGGGCCCAGACATCATGAATGAGGGAATAGTATAGCCAAAAAGTCTTTGAATTGGGCCCCTCAAAGAAAAAAGAATTCATTTCAAACACAAAATCCAAGGTTCCAATCAACCTGATGGAATCCTTTAGAAACTGACTGTCATCATTTGCTTCCATTGAACCCAACTCCTACATGAGCATAAATATTCCTCATCGAACAGGTTATAGTAGTAGCTTACATATCATCCATCCAAGATCATACCCAACTCACTAGGCTGAGGGAATATCTACCACCACTTCCACCTCTCAGATCATTAATACTAGTGAGGATTAAGTAAATATCATTAGAAACTACAAACAAACCCTAACCCACTGGGATGGGTAAATTTATATCAAAATCACCATCACTAAGTTCATCATCCTTCGATAGGGTCCTAGGGAAATTAATGGATATTATAGATCAACACCATTCTACTCGTATTTGGGATTTATATCTAAAATTACATCCTAGGAATCATCAAATCCTTAGCTGGAAGCATCAAATCATCAAAAAAGGATCAATCATTGCAAAATGTGGCCCTAGATAACCTCCATCCTACAGTTCTAGGGGTGTTCTCATCATCATCACCACCAAAAAAAGAATCATAATTATATAGGTTGGGAGGTAAATATCGACAGTCAGCATCACATCCATTCCTCCTACGATAATAAAAACCTCTACTATTCAAGGCCTATTAAAAAACCATGACCAGAATCTCCCATAAGGTAATTACTCACTGGATAAGGTAGGGGGAGCATATGGAAAAGGAAATTAGACCCTTCTAGGGTGGCAAGCCAAAATGGATCAATATGTACAAGGGTTTTAGGAACGAACCTAATTCATGTAGTGTAGAATCATCCTACAGTGTTGAAAGGAATGGGACAAACAACATTGTCTGATATTCCTCTGTGAATGTCATCACTATCAACACAGTAGATATGGCGGATCAAGACTCAAATGTAGAGGGCTACAAAATGTAAAACACACCCTAGGAGGAGGGAGATTTGGATGCACCAACTGAGGAATCACACATAGAGAACCAAATAGGGATATTAAATATAGCACCATTGAATATTGAGTTTCCACCTCTGCTATGGAACACTGTCAAAGATAAAGGGAAATGTGTGGCTATATCCTAGTCACTACCTTGAATAATCGAGGTTCCTTCCATGGAGGAATAGTTTCCACAACATTAGAATCAGATATAAACTCTCAGAATACTCAATGAGAATCTAATCAGGGGAAATATTAGCATTGGGTATTGTCTTTAGACAGAGATGAATATTCTTCCTCCCATATCCAATCTACCTAAAAAAGTTGAATCTGAGAATCAGATCGGCTCTAGATCTAGGAAGTTGGTCTATATAAATGAGGAAGTAAAAAATAACCATGACTTACCTTCATTATGGAGACATCCTCTCCCTCTCTAGGGTAATCAATAATTATACACACAGGTTAATAATCAACAGTAGATGAAGTAAATGCCATCACACCAAGCCTAAACCACTCCCTGTATATGGGAGGGAGCTCAAACAGTAGTACCTCCAAAACTTCTCAACGCTATCAAGTCCTTGGATACTCAAATAAAAGTTATGGAAATGTGACAAGAACATAAGAATCCTAAGAGGAATCCATATCCTGAATGGGTGGATGACACTTTGCCTCCACCCAATTTCATAAATCCAACCTTCTCTAGTTTTGACAGCATGGGAGACCCTGAACATCATCTCACACATTTCATATCTCTATGTGGGTGGATGATGGGACCTCGAGATCAATATGAGGCAACAAAGATAAGGCGTTATATAAAAACTCCGATAGGTCCTACCATTGTTTGGTATAGTAGCCTTCCAGTGGAATTAGTTACGGGATGGGAACACCTTCTCCATCAATTCTTTTATCAGTTCAACTCCACACTGAGGAAAATGAAAATTTTTGACCTAATGAACTACAAAAAACATGAAAATGAGAGGTTTTATGAATTGATATCCATGTAGAAAGGTTTAACCTATTCACTCATTACGCCTCTCATAGAAACAATAATTGGAACATTGTGCTAAAAATCTCTACGATGAGTAATAGACACAAATAATCCCAATAATGTATCCAGGTTGGTTCTTTGAGTTCATATAAATGGAATAATGTTTATAGGACGTTATTCATATAACCTGAGCTAAATCTTGACTAATGCCTTCATAACAGGGGAAAACTCCTTGTAGGGAAGAAGATGCAATTATTACCCTCAAACCAGTAATAGTGCCCATTAAAGCACCTAATCAGGTCCCCAACCTCTCAATGGATCATGTCAAGAAAAAATAACTACAAAATAACCCTTGTACAGAAGAATAGAGAAATCAAGGACACTCATGATTTGAATAACGGATGAATAAAGCCTACTCCTTCCAAAAAGAACAAGTCCTTGGTTATTTCTTAGAAATCGTGGAGAATAACCTACTCAAGCTACCACATCCCAGGAATCCCAGTGAGGTTAACCTCACTGAATGTCCTAGATACAACCCTTTCCATATATGGAAATGTCATAATATCTAGGAATTATTCATCTTCAAATATGCCCTTCAAGTCATGGTCGAATCTATATAAGTGGTTCTAGATGAATCCTCAGAGTAGGTGACCTATATAAATTTTTCCAAGTGAGGAGAAGAGGGTTGTTGGAAAAAAATTCCATCCAGGAATGGACATAAGTTCAACTACTGGATGACTTGAAAAATAGTTGACTGAGCTCATACCACCCTAATAGTACAGCTATGTAGACCCACAATAGCTTTGCCACCCAAGAAGTTGACATCGAATATGTCTTCCAAACTTGGACACAACCATCAGCTACAATAATAGATAGAATTGAAAGAGTCATATTCTTCTCTAACACAAGATCTGACTATTACAGATTTATTTCAAGCAACATCCAAAAAATGGGAATCACTACACCAAATAGAACCCTCATTATACAAAGAGCACAAATTTGGTTCTTTAAGCATGATACACTTGGAAGAACATTTTTCCTATGATGAATATTCTTCCAAGTATGAGTTATCAACACCAAAATGGGGAACATGAGGCCACATGCATAGGAACCAAGAATACAACGGACAACGCGAGCATGGTTGAAACCAATATTTCATTCATGTACCCTCAGAGAACATATATGCTGCTTAGAATCATAGTAAAGATCTCCATTAATCCCATCAAAGACATGGAGTTATCCCAGAACCCTCTAGTGGTCATCTTCACCTAATTTTCTTACTTATCCACTTATTAGGGGTATGATTACTTGATTAGACTAAGCAACGAGGATGGTCAGAATGACCTGCGCCATTGGAAGAAGATTATCCCTTAACCATTGCAAAAGCACCATGCATGTCCAAATCAAATTCTTCATATTATTATAACCATGTCAAATAGAAACCCCACCTTAGGAATCATTGACCTCTAGCACAAAAGTATGAAATTCTGAAATAGCTGGTGGTATTCCTAGCCAAGCTCTCAATCCTCGATGCACTGCATATTTAAAAATAACTCATAGAGGAACTTGTTAAATCCCCCAAATCCCATAGGAACTTGAGACAAAAATTATTTTATCTGAGGTATACTGAATGGATACCATTTCAGTAGAATTCCATGTTTCCATATCGTTCCCAAAGAATGGTCATAAAAAGGTCATCCAGGGACCTATCAGACTTCTATATGTTTCAGGTAGGCTTGATAATGTCAATGTCTGAAGGGCTCTGATTAATAATTTATTTAGGATCAATATCGTCTAAATTCAACCCTATGATGTTTGGGAAATAGCAAAGGGGATTTGCCTCCCAAAAATATGACCATTCAAGAGGATGATAAGCCTGGTCAAAGACCTCTCGGGAATATCAAACTCAAATATCAGTTTGGGGATATTACATATGACACTGAGTTTATATTTATCTAGAAATAAACCACATACAATGTCTTTCTCGGAATTCCCTTTCTCCATAGTCACAAGGTGGTACCTTTAACATTCCATCAATGTTTGAAATACCCCATCAACAGAAATTTAGGCATACTACATTGTGACTGCCCCCCCCCCCCTTCAAAACATGTGAAGCCACATATGTTGAAGTAGGTTTCCAAAAGGGGAGGAAAAGAACCAATTATGGATGATGATATATAGGTTGTAGCCCCAAATGGCTTGGGGACCACCAAAAAAATACCTGGAGTATTATCAATAGTGACAATATGCTCCCCATAATCTGATTGAGGTAATAAACCTAGTATCATAGTTCTAAACCCCTCTTGTCCCGAGTGAAAATGTAAAAAACTATCAACTCAGAATTCTCTCTATAATGAATATGGTAGTAGGGTATGATAATGTCTCTTATCATGGCCTTTATCACCTCAACAAAGATAAAGACACCCCCAGATTTTCATATCCATCTAAGAATGACTCCACAGACTCTGAGGTAAAGAAAAGGAGGATGACCTCTGGAACACCCCTCCTACATTCGAGGAAGGTGTCTCCAGCACTATAGATGATATCATATTGGTAAATTTTGGAATAGAAGAAGACCTGTGACCTATACTAATTAGTTATTCCATTCCCCTCCAAGATAAAGATATGTACATTGAAATTCTAAAGAAACACTGATATGTGATCACATTGAACTATACCGAAATTCCCAGATTGAATACAGATGTGGCTACGCACCATATCAGATTTCATGATGACCATCAAGACTTTAAGTAGGAATCTAGGAGGATTCAACCCTCTAATTATACCAATTTAGAGGTGTAAGTTCACAAATTGATCAAATTAAACTTTTTCCATGAAGTGAAATTCCCAAGTTATCTTTCCAATATTATCCCCATCAAGAAAAAAATGGGAATATTAGGGTCTGCACCAATTTTAGATACCTTAATCAACATTTCCCAAAGTATGAATTCCAATTATTGATCATAAACTCTTGATTGATGCAACTATTAGCTTCCAAACTCTTTCCTTCATGGATGAGTATTCAGGGTACAATTAGATAAATATGGCCCCTGAATATGAACAATACACTACCTTTAGAGTTCCCCAAGGGATATTTTGCTATCTGATCATTCACTTTCTCTTAAAGAACCCTGGCTCCACTTATCAACAGACCATGCATCATATCTTTAAGTCATTCCTAGAAAGTATAGTCAAATCTTATATTGATGATCTGGTGGTTAAATCCCAACAGCAGTGTGATCACTTCATGGATATTTAAACACTCATTGAAAAACTGTGGCAACATAGTCTAAAGATTAATCCACTAAAGTTTGATTTTGGGGTAACATCATGGAAGTTCCTTATCTTTGTGGTATGAAACCATGGAATTGTGGTCAACCTAGAGAACAATAGTTCTATTTTAGCAATGTTACCCCGCCCCCCAAATCCCAAAGAACAAAGGGGACTCTAAGGGGAAATCACCTACATTCAGTAATTCATATCCAACTTTGATGGAAATATCTACATTTCACCTGGCTAATAAAGAATGGAATTGCCTACCAATGGGACTGGGACTGCCAATAATCCTTTGAATGTCTCAAGTCGTATCTACTATACCCACTAGTCTTAATTCCACTAGTAGATTGAACTACACTCATCTTATATGTGGTGACCATGGAACACTCACTTGGAACCTTCCTCATAGGGAATAACAATGAGGGTATTGAGAATAGTCTCTATTACCTCAGTCGAACAATGCTAGTTATTGAGACCTAATAATCGGATGTCAGGAAGAACTACCTCACAATCATCTTTGCAGGGCATAAACTGAGGCATTACTTTCCACACCATTAATTCCATCTGATCTCTCTTATTGAACCTCTCAAGTACATATTTGGTTTCCCCATGCTAACTGGGAATATGGCTCAATGGGAGGACCTTAAAAATATTTCACCCAATTTATGTCACAAAAGGTGGTGAAAGGGAGTGTCCTGGATGATTTTCTTGTGGCACATCTTACCTCAAAAAGTACACCAGTAGACACAAACTCCTAGATGAGAAACGTTTCTATATCCATGACTCTCCCCAAATATGGGATATGTGTTTTTATGGTTCCTCACAAAGTCCTATCAGAAAAAGGATGGGAAATCCAATGATCAATCTGGTTGTTTTAGGGATTGTATTTATTTCTCCAGACAAAGCAATTTTCCCCTGCTCTTTCTCACTATCTAAAGGCTTCAAAAATAATGAAGTAGAATACTAAACCCTCATACCTCACTTAGAACTGGCTCTACATCTATAGATAAACTAGCTAAATATCAAAGGGGATTTGGAACTAGTTACAAAGTAGATCAATCATGAATATTCCATCAAAAAAGGAAGAATTAGACCCTCATAATGGATACATCATGGGACTAATGGTAGAATCCCATTTTGAGCCCACATATCATCATGTTTTGTGATCAAACAATGTGTGTTCCAATGCATTGTCTATTGCATCCATAGTCCTGGATGACCTTGATCTGGAGGAAGAAATCATCAGTATCATGCACCGATGAATGGCCTCATTGATCATCATCAATAATTTGGAAGAAATAAATCATGTCAAAACCTCACTAGAGTGTGATGAACCTATATCATCCCCTAGATAGATGGAACCCATAATCAGTTATCTCCAAAACAAGACACTCCAAACTGACCAAGCTAGGAGGGGACATATTTGGTGTCGTGTGATGAACATTACCCAATGAAATCACTCAAATGATAAAAATACCTTTAAAAGAAATGATTTGATGGAATCCTTCTAATATACCTAGTATAAAGAGAGATTAACACCAACATGGAAGAATTATATTCAAGATCCTATGGCACTCATCAGTCTGGGATCAGGCACTCCCACCAATTTAGGAGGCTGGGATATTAATAGAAACCCATGATACAAGAATGTGTATAATTCCCTAGTAAATGTCATGAATTCCATATCCAATAAAACTTCTTACATAATCCCATGGAATTTCTAGATATAGTAAAATATTTCTATACATTTTTTGTATTTGGAATGGATGTTGTGGGGCCATATCCCCCATCCACTACTAATTATTTCAAGTACATCATTAATACAACCGACTTCTTCTCCAAATGAGATTAGGAAATACCCCTAAAGAGACTCAGGATGAAGAATATCATCAACTTTGTAAAGTCCCATATCATCACTCAGTTCAAGGTCCCTGAGATAATATTTATTGATAATGGAACAAACTGTAGAGACCCCAAAGTTGACGTATAAATACATTACATTACTTTTGAGGAATACATAATACATAACAAAAACAGACAACCAAGGACTGTAATAGTTTAGTGTCTTTTAAAACTTGGAACACAATCTTCTAATCATGGTGAAAGATCATTAACATCTCCCATAAAGATCTTTACTTTTTGTATTCTTACCTAAAACATTTCTTTATATTTTGGGGAAAATAAAACATAAAAAAGGGTGAGCTCAAATTCTCAGTAAGGGTAAACATGGAGAACATAAAACAATCCATAAACATTTGAATGTAAAAACATGAGCATAAAATCTAAACATTAAAATCTTGAGCAATGACATAAAACATGGAAGTACATAAGGAATAGATCATAAAGGAACATTAATCATGATAAACTAGCATGGGAATAAAACATGTAATTGTGGAAAACCATTAAGCAAATTAAATTATTTCCATACTAGCCAAGAAATTTCTGCCAAGACCATTATAGTGGACAAAGTCCATTACTGAACCGGGTTTACATGTCATTACAGCCCTGTATTACTGAACCGGATTTTACTTTTCATTCCAGCCTTTTCTATCTCATGAGATATAAATCGTTACCGAATTAATTGGAGTCATATATAGGTCCCACCCACTCCATAATGAAACCATTCTTATGTGTGCCACAAAATCATAAATCATACATCATAGCATAACCCATGTAATAGAATTTTAATTCTTAAACATAATGCCATCATAACATAATCCACATATGATAAAGGACTTCATCAAAATAATTCCATCATAACAAAATAAAATCAATGTAATAATAGGGATAGAAACAAAACCCTATATTATCTTATATGGAAAATAATTTTGATAAAACACTTGAACTCTATTCTTGTGGAAAATATCCTTTCTACTTCATAAACAGTTTCCATTTCTAATCATGTCATACTAAAAGAAGTTAATTGAAAATAAACTTGAAAACATTTAAAGGAAGCTTCAGGGAAATAATGTTCTATGAAATCATAAAAATTTGTTCATATTGTATAAGCTAAAAAAACATTCTTCTCGTACTTTGGATGGAAAAGTCAAAAAGTATCTCATACAGAGAACTACAAAAGATTCCTTTAATATCTGTTACTAAAAATTCACCAATAGGTAAAATTGGATTTAAAAAATTTTAGGGGGATAATATTACATACTGAGGAAATATGGATTTGGATTATAAATATTCCCCAGTACATACCGAAGTATAAATAATCTCAGATAAAAATTTAGATTGCGAGATTTTCCCTTACCATATGTCTGATTTGCTTCGTATGTATCTGAAAATTCTGTATAATGATTTAAATAATGTCATTGACTTATTACAGAATCATATTCATTTTTATGGTATCATATATGGTTCACTTATGAATTTATATTACCCGTTATTTTGTAAATTCCATGTTAAAGCAGTGTTTTGGGTAAAATGGTTTCATTTATCGTACGTGTTTCGATATGTTGTTCTTGATATTATTACTCATATACTGATTTACTTAATTCCAAAATGTAAAACATGATTTATATATAATATATATTCTGCATATAAATATATATGATAGATCGATATATGGAAAGAAATACACCGTTCATGGAGACGGTAGGTCGTACGTACGCATGAACGTTGTTTTTGTTTCCTTATTGAATTGAATGGAATTAAGTATATGAAACATATATGTACATAAATCCAGTATCATTATTATGTAATATCTTTCATGATTATTTATTAAATATACTTTATAATCATACTTTAATGGTTAATCATGGAAAATGAATCTCATCACTTTTATAGAGACGGTAGTCCGTACGTACGCACGAGCAATGATATCATTCCCATAATTATTTAATAGAATTGGAGTGGATGATATAATATCTCATAATCAATATGGTGTTATAATAACCATGTATATTTATTCTTTACACCATTATACCCATCCATGTAAGGTGGTGTTGGAAAAACTGATTACACCACGGTGTGGAGACGGTATTCCGTACGTACGCACGTATGGTGATTTCGTTTTCCATAGGATGGATAGAAGGTGAAATGGGGTTGTTTCATATTTATAATATCATATAATTATATTATTTATACTTATTTTATTACTTTAAAATGAAAAATCTAAAGAAGAGGAAGTTTAAGAATAAAGAAACTTGAAAGAATCGGTAGAAGAGATTACCTCTTCTTCGATGCAACTCCTTTAAGCTTCCTCTTAAGGGACTAGAGTTGGTATTTTGAGAAGACCAGAACCTCCATAATGTTTCTAGGGAAGTGGATAAGAGAAATGGGAAGGTTTTGGCTGATATTGAAGGCTCAAAGTGTTGTGAAGAGGAGAGGGATGAGGTTCCCTTTTATAAGGGAGGAGAGGGGCACCTTTGGAAACCTCAAAAATATTAATTTATAATAAATCAAACCCCACTTAAAAACCTCCAAAAATGACTAAATTATAATATGAGGTGATATAGTGTTGTAATATCATCAACCAATAAAATTTAGACATTTTTTATGTTTATTTTAAACCTTATCAACTTGATTTATCATTATTTAATCTATTTAATATTATTTGTGGTAATAAGATTCTAAATTTTAAATCGTTACAAATAATTACTTATGTGTTTTGAATTGTCCATAATTGGATAATTTATGACATTTGAGACTATATAAATTTTAATTTATAATTTTTAAATATTTTTGTGATTTTTAAACAATTTTATATTATGTTATTTTTATAAAATAACAATAGTGTCAATTTTGATACTATTCATTTATTTGAATTTAAATAAAATCCACACAGAAGATATGTTCAAAATAAAATATTTAATAGATTCATAACATGTCTTATTTATCTCTAAAATTCTTGGAGAATATTAAATAGTTCATATAATATTTATTTTAATATTTTTAAAACCATTTATTTGATATTTCAATCAATAAAATAATTTCAACATCACTATTGTGTCACCTTTAAGGGTAATTATTTAATCCCTAAAAATTATAAATAAATTCACTTGATGTAGATAATTTTATTATATTTTTGGATACTATTCATTTTTTAAGTTTCATGAAGTTTATCACTAAATTAAAATTATTATACTTATAAGATTTAAGAGAGTGACATGTTGTCACTTTCTTTGGTTTTAATAATAATTAAATTATTTTCATGGTCAAAAGTACATAAAATGAATATATTCCGACCCTTAGGTGATATGGGTCTACTTTTAGTCATCCAATAGAATTTTTTCAGGTGTTAGGGTAATTTTATAATCTTATTTTTACCCTTAATTACCCAATTTACCTTTAACTGCAGTAAATAAAAATTATCGTAGTTACTATTCATAATATCAAAAAAATAAAAGTAACCTATTAACATAATTTGGACCCACTAAATTAAAATATAGAATCCATTTTTCAAAATTAAAAACATATAAGTTGTTGTAATTAATTTAAAATTAATCCCGTTGTTAAGAAAATGGGTTTTAAAAGTCAAAACATTGTCAAATATTGAAATGTTTTTACCTATGAATTCAATGTAAAATTAATGGTAATGAAATAAATAATATTGAATGGTAAAAATATATTATATTTATACTTTAAAACCATTCTATATTATAATTTAACCATATAAATTATTGTGATGAAAAAATTTGTTTTTAATTAAAATATAGCGTGTTTTTACTATTCATCAAAATAAGAAACTTATCAGAAAAATATCAAAAAATTATCCAAAGTAAATTTTTATATCCTTATTCAAAATAAGAATTTTATTTTGTAAAATTTAACTTATAAACATGTTAAAAACTAAATTTAATGTGGGTGTGCCATCAAAAGGCGGCAAAACTGCATTTTTTGAAAAATACTTATTTGACCCGAAAATTTTATTTTGTTCACATACCATGTTCTATAAAATGTGTAAGATGAATAATAATGTTATAAAATTAAAAATTTATTTAATATTATTCATAACGGCTAGTCTATAATAATATTGTAACAATATATCGTTGTTTAGTGAAACCTGGTATTACGTATTACACATGCTATCGAGGAAGGTCGTCATTGCGTGTAATACAAGCCAAGTCAGGGATGAGTGTAGTGAAAGATCCCTTTGTTGTTTCCTACAACATAATTCAAAACTTATTTTGTTTATACATTAAACAAAATCTATACTTAATGTTGCGTAGAATAATTTCTACAAAACAAACATGAAATTTTGTGTAACATGAGCCAAGAATAGTGTTAGGTATACTGCAAGCTAATACAGTGTTGAGTATAGCACAAGATACTTTTGGTGTAGTGTAAAATACAAGACTTCAATGAAATTAAAAAAGAATAATTCTCATAAAATATCAGGTTGTTACATTCTACCCCTCTTAAAATGAATTTCGCCCTCGAAATTCGTCGGGGTTATAAATGGTTTACTAGTTGAAAGTTTCGTTAATAGAAACCCACATCGTAAAAAGGAATACCAAAAATTAACTTTAAAAAATAAATTATGAAACGTAACGGTTACCCAAATTAACTAATCACTAGGTTTCCACATAGGAGAAAATAGGTGAAAATATAGATATGGAAGAGAAATCTAACTATCAAGTTCTAATGGAGAGTGGTAGAGAACGTGGCTATGAAAAAGCCAACAATAACAAAGCCATAAATTTGTGATGATCTAAGGTACCATCTGATTCATCAGATATGAGGGAAATTGGATAATATTTTTGGTTTTCAAGATCATTTCCCTAAAGTTAAAAAAATTGGAATTAAAGAAATACTTTCTTGATTTTGGTACAATCCCATCGTTGGTTGTTCCTTAAACAATTTCCACTTCATATCTTAAAGAAATGAAGTTGAGTTTTTCATTCGTGAAATGTTAGCAGATCTTGTAATAGAATGATAGGTCATTCCATCTGTCTCAAACAAAAGGTTAGAAAAAGTTATTAAATATACATAAGTCAATCTATAGTGTGATTAATCATATATGGTTCCTAAAATGGACTTATAATTCATATATCATACAACTTAATAAATTAAAACTAATTTATACTAACCAGGGACTTCTTGTAAGCCAGTGGTATGAGATAAAGGCCTGTCGCACTTCGTTTGTGGGTTCGATTCCCACAGCCTTGTCCGACGCGGCGGGTTGTCTCCCGTCCTGCAGGTTATCCTTTTTCTACATTATTATAACATCCCATCAATAATATCAAAAAAATTTATAGCCTTAAACAATACTAACATATGTTCAACATAATCCATTCCAATCTTTAGGCTTATCCAAAATACTTATGTCCAAGCACATAGTATAAAGAAAATAATTACTAGAAATTTCATCTACCAAGCATGTGAATACCATCATTTATCCCCCATATATCATACAATATATCTTGTTGGTCACATTCCAAACAAGTGAATACCTTAATCATGTATTCTCTTGAAAAATGAATACCCATTAAACCTTAGTGAAAACATGAATGCTATCAAAAGTTAACTCTTTCCACATACCAAAATCCCAAAATTTCTATATACTCAAACCATGATATAACTTTGTCCTTATATCAGTCATTAGCTCATTTAATTTTCTCTTTATCCCTTCATTATGCGCATATCATCTTCTTTCCAAAAATATTTCAATCACTTTTCATGGTTACTAGTACCATATAATTATAGAAAACTAATACATAGATATTCCAAAATTCCATGATACCGTAAATGAGATTCCATGATACTATTTTGAAATCCCATTACATAAACACTTAATCATTCCACAACATCAGTTTCATACTCAACATCACAAATAGCTAATTCCCTTCTAAGACTTGGTTTTAAGCCACTGAAGAATTGATCAACTTTACTTTTAGGTTGGATGATAAATCCAGATTCATACCTTGCAAGCCTTGTAAAATTCGCCTCGTATATACCAACAGAATCATCATCCTTTTGCTTAAGCTCAAGGAACTCCTTTTCCATCTTTGGTCGAAGAATATGAGGGAAGTAATTATTGAGAAACAATTTCTTGAACTTCTCCCATTCCATTAATTCAATTTCATCTTGGGGCCTTGTATTCTTAATTAGAGTCCACCACTTGTCTGCTTCACCTTCTAAACGGTAAACAATCAGAATGACTTTTTTATGTTCTGAACAGCAAAGTATGGAAAATATCTTTTCAATGGTACTGATCCATTGTTTAGCAACAAGTGGATTATAATACCCACTGAAATAAGGTGGATGTTGCCTCATGAAGGAATCAATAGAATATTGTTACCTTCTCGGCTCATTTGGAAGTCCAGAATGATTCATAGCTTGTGTAAGTTTAGCAATAATATTTTTCACTACATCTCATATAACATTGTTTTGTTCAGAAGGACAGTCATTGCATTGTTCATTACATTGATCAATACGGTTTCTTCAGGTTCCAGCCATCATCTAAAATCCAAAAAGAATAGTGTGAGAGGAAAAACTCATACTAGGAAAATAACATTATAAAGGGGGAGTACCTTCAATATCTAACATCTTGGGTTAAATTATAAGATCGTTACCATAATTCTAGGACTATGACCTATACTTATATTTAACCTTAGGGACATCCCTAGACATACCTTAGAAATATCTTCTAGGGATCTCACTAAAGTTTTCGCATCCTAGTTTCCAAAGGTTAACTAAACCTTTCCTCCGATACCAACTATAGAGACCCCAAAATAGATGTACATATACATTACATTACTTTTTCGGAATACTTAATTCATAACAAAAACAGACAACCAAGGACCGTAATAGTTTAGTGTCTTTGGAAACTTAGAACACAATCTTCTAATCATGGTGAAAGATCTTGAAAATCTCCCATAAAGAACTTTCCTTTTTGTTTTCTTACCTAAAACCTTTTTTTATATCCTAGGGAAAAGAAAACATAAAAAGGGTGAGCTCAAATGCTCAGTAAGGGTAAACATGGAGAACATAAAACAATCCATAAACATTTGAACATAAAACATGAGCATAAAATCTAAACATCAAAATCTTGAGTAATTACATAAAACATGATAGTACATAAGGCATATATCATAAAGGAACATTAATAATGATAAACTAGAACGAGAATAAAACATGTAATTGTGGATAACCATTAATCACATTATATGATTTCCATATTAGCCAAGGCATTTCTGCCAAGACCATCATAGTGGACAATGTCCATTACTGAACTGGGTTTATATGTTGTTCCAGCCCTGTATTACTGAACCGGATTTTACTTGTCATTCCAGCCTTGTCTATCTCATGAGATATAAATCTTTACCCAATAAATTGGAGGGAGATATAGGTCTCACCCTTCTCATAATGAAACCATTCTTATGTGTTCCACAAAATCATAAATCATACATCATAGCATAACCCATGTAATAGAATTTGAATTCTTAAACCTCATGCCATCATAACATAATACATATATGATAAAGGAGTTCATAAAAATAATTCCATCATAACAAAATAAAATCAATGTAATAATAGGGATAGAAACAGAAACCTATATTATCTTAGATGGAAAATAATTTTGATAAAACACTTGAACTCCATTCTTGTGAAAAATATCCTTTCTACTTCATAAACATTTTTCCTTTCTCATCATGTCACACTAAAAGAATTTAAATGAAAATAAATTTGAAAAATTGTAAATCAAGCTTCATGGAAATAATGTTCTATGAAATCCTAATAATCCGTTCATGCCTTATAAGCTAAAAAACCATTCTTCTCGTACTTTGGCTAGAAAAGTCAAAAAGTATCTAGTACAGAGAACTAAAAAAGATTCATTTCATATCTTTAACTAAAAATTCACCAATAGGTAAAATTGGATTTAAAAAATTTTAGTGGGATAATATTATATATTGAGGAAACATGGATTTGGATGATAAATATTCCCCAGTAAAAACCGAAGTATAAATAATCTCAGAAAAAAATTGAGATTGCGAGATTTTCCCTTACCTCATGTCTGATATGCTTCGTATATATCCGAAACTCCTACATAATTATTTAAATAATGTCATTGACGTATTAAAGAATAATATTCATTGTTATGGTATCATATATGGTTCACTTATGAATTTATATTACCCGTTATTTTGTAAATTCCATGTTAAAGCAGCGTTTTGGGTAAAATCGTTTCATTTATCGTACGTGTTTTGATATGTTATTCTTGATATTATTACTCGTATCCTGATTTACTTAATTCCAGAATGTAAAACATGATTTATATATAATATATATTCAGCATATAAATATATATGATAGATCGATAAATGGAATGAAATACACCGTTCATGGAGACGGTAGGTCGTACGTACGCATGAACGTTGTTTTCGTTTCCTTATTGAATTGAGTGAATTAAGTAAATGAAACATATATGTACATAAATCCAGTATCATTATTATGTAATATATTTCATTATTATTTATTATATATACTTTATAATCATACTTGAATGTTTAATCATGGAAAATGAATCTCATCGCGTTCGTGGAGATGGTAGTTTGTACGTACGCACGAGCGGTGATATCGTTCCCATAATTATTGAATAGAATTGGAGTGGATGATATAATATATCAGAATCAATATGATGTTATAATAACCATATATAGTTATTATTTACACCGTTATACCCATCCAAGTATGGTGGTGGTGGAAAAACTGATTACACCACGGCGTGGAGAAGGTATTCCGTACGTATGCACACGTGGTGATTTCATTTTCCGTAGGATGGATAGAAGGTGAAATGGGGTTGTTTCATATTTATAATATCATATAAGTATATTATTGATACTTATTGTATTACTTTGCAATGAAACATCTAAAGAAGAGGAAGTTGAAGAAGAAAGAAACTTGAAATAATCGATAGAAGAGATTACCACTTCTTCGATGCACCTCCTTTAAGCTTCCTCTTAAGGGAATAGAGATGGTATTTTGAGAAGTCCAGAACCTCCATAATTTTTCTAGGGAATTTTAGAAGAGAAATGGACAGTGTTTGGCCAATCTTTAAGGCTCAATGTGTTGTGAAGAGGAGAGGGAGGAGGCTCCCTTTTATAAGGGAGGATAGGGGCACCTTTGGAAACCTCAAAAATATTAATTTATAATAAATCAAAACCCACTTAAAAACCTCCAAAAATGACTCAATTAGAATATTAGATGATATAGGGTTGTGATATCATCAAAAAATAAAATTTAGACATTTTTTATGTTTATTTTAAACCTTATCAACTTGATTTATCATTATTTAATCTATTTAATATTATTTGTGGTAATAAGATTCTAAATTTTAAATTGTTATAAATAATTAATTATGTGTTTTGAATTTTCCATAATTGGATAATTAATGAAATTTGAGGCCATATAAATTTTAATTTATAATTTTTAAATATTTTTGTGATTTTTAAACAATTTTATATTATGTTATTTTTATAAAATAACAATAGTTTCAATTTTGACACTATTCATTTATTTGAATTTAAATGAAATCCACACGGAAGATATGTTCGAACTAAAATATTTAATAGATTAATAACATGTCTTATTTATCTATAAAATTCTTGGAGAATATTAAATAGTTCATATAATATTTATTTTAATATTTTTAAAACCATTTATTTGATATTTCAATCAATAAAATAATTTTAACATCGCTATTGTGTCACCTTTAATGGTAATTATTTAATCCCTAAAAATTATAAATAAATTCACATGATGTAGATAATTTTATTAAATTTCTGGATACTATTCATGTTCGAAGTTTTAGGAAGTTTATCACTAAATTAAAATTATTATACTTATAAGATTTAAGAGAATGACATGTTGTCACTTTCTTTGGTTTTAATAATAATTAAATTATTTTCATGGTCAAAAGTTCATAAAATAAATATATTATGACACTTATGTGATATGGGTCTACTTTTAGTCATCCAATAGAACTTTTTCAGGTGTTAGGGTAATTTTATAATCTTATTTTTACCCTTAATTACCCGATTTACCTTTAACTGCAGTAAATAAAAATTATCGTAGTAACTATTCATAGTATCGAAAAAAATAAATGTAACATATTAACATAATTTGGACCCCCTAAATTCAAATATGGAATCCATTTTTCAAAATTAAAAACATATAATTTTGTGTAATGAATTTAAAATTAATCTCATTGTTAAGAAAATGGGTTTTAAAAGTTAAAACATTTCCAAAGATTGAAATGTTTTTACCTATGAATTCAATGTAAAATTAATGGTAATGACATAAATAATATTTAATGGTAAAAATATATTATATTTATACCTTAAAACCATTCTATATTATAATGTAACCATATAAATTATTGCGATGAAAAAAGTTGTTTTTAATTAAAATATAGTGTGTTTTTACTATTCATCAAAATAAGAAACCTATCAGAAAAATATCAAAAAATAATCCAAAGTAAATTTTTATATCCTGATTCAAAAGAAGAATTTTATTTTTTCAAATTGAGCTTATAAACATGTCCAAAACTAAATTTAATGTGGTTGTGCCATCAAAAGGCGGCAAAACTGCATTTTTTGAAAAATACTTATTTTACCCAAAAATTTTATTTTGTTCTCATACCATGTTCTATAAAATATGTAAGATGAATAATAATGTTATAAAATTCAAAATTTAGTTAATACTATTCATAACGGCTAGTCCATAATAATATTATAACAATATATCGTTGTTTAGTTAAACCCGGTATTGCATACTACACACACTATCGAGGAAGGTCGTGATTGCGTGTAATGTAAGCCTAGTTAGGGATGCGTGTAGTGAAATATCCCTTTGGTGTTGCATAAAACATAATTCAAAACTTATTTCATTTATACATTAAACAAAATCTATACTTAATGTTGCGTAGACTAATTTCTACAAAACGAACTTGAAATTGTGTGTAACACGAGCCAAGAATAGTGTTGCATATACTGCAAGCTAATACGGTGTTGCGTATAGGACAAGATAATTTTGGTATAGCGTACAACACAAGACATCAATGAAATTAAAAAGAATAATTCTCATAAAATATTGGGTTTTTACACAAACTCATGTTCTATGGAATTGAAGAAATTATACTTGGAGTACAACATCGAGTCCAATCACTCATTCGGATATCATGCAGCATAAAATGGGAAAATAGAGTCCTTCAATAAGAACTAGTAAAAAATAATGAAAAACATGGTGAATAAAGACAATAATTCCTATATATATAAACTCATCTCTTCTTTATGGTCCTACCATAACACCACACATACTGATACATAAGAAAATTTGTACTCAATAGTGTACAGGACCAAGGCTGTATTTCCTATAGAAGTCTCATTTCCCTCACTTTGAATAGACATATTTAGACAACTATCAAATGATGAGAAATCCAAAAAGAGGTTAGATGAGATGGAATGGATCAATAAGAATAGGTTTCATACATTTCACGACCTTGAATTCCATCATATTCGGATCACATGGGCTTTCAATAAAAAGGTTTACCTCCATTCGTTCAACCAAGGAGAATTGGTGTTAGCTCTCAGAACACCAATGACACTAGGAATGAATCCTCAAAATCTAGAAACCAAATGGTAAGGGACTTATATCATACAAAAGTTCTATCACAATGGATCCTACTCATTGGCCACAATGGATGGTGAACGTGTCACCCCCCCCCCCCCCACCACCACCACCACCAATGCGAGGTTTTTCAAGAAATACTTTTCATAGCTAACATCAAGAAACAAGTTTTAGAATCAATACTTTAAAGTGAACAGTGTCTCATATTATAACCTAATGACACTAAACTATACAGATAACATCCTCACTACATTATTTTAAACTACACTAATCCCCCAATTCTCCATCTTCATTCATATCGGGCGACCCAAGTCCTATCAGCAAGACTTTAAATTGAACAGTGTGTCACATCCAAACCACATGACATTAAACTATATGGAATATATCCTTACCACATGAAGTTAAACTAAATGGAATGTGTCCTCATTTCAGGAAGTTAAACTACACGGGAAGTAGCATCTCATTAATGAATCGCCACACATGAGCTACATCTATGCGAAAGAAGGATAAAGTGACCCCATCCTTTTTCGATAGTGAGATCAACAAAGGGAGTCCCTCTTTATAGGAACTATGTTTGGCTTGATTCTTTTCATTATAGGACACGTAGTGATGCTCGAACCTCTATTTTTGGGTCCAACTACACTATTTCTTCCCTTTCATATTGGGTGATCCTCATCCTCACCGCAAGACGTTAAATTTCATGGTTGATGTCCTCACTGCATGACATTAAACAGAACAGATTTCTATAACTACATATGGCATGATTCCCATTCCAATGAGACACATAGGGTTTCCTCGATCCTATATCTTGGTCTATCCATATCATGATACAAAATTCAATGTCCATTCCTTAATCACCTCTTCATGGTGAGAAGGATCCTTTTAATTCCTTGTTTATCACACTGAGCATGGCTCACATGAGATTATGAATTTCAGTAAGGTTTTCCACACAAGAACAAGGTATATTAGGTCATGATAGGGTTATCATGGTCCTAAATACAATACCTTAAAAGGAATACCATGAGTCCTCACCACATGATGTTAAACATCACGGTTGATGTCCTTTTCATGTCATAAAACCAATCATTCCTATGGACCTATCCCGAGAGGACCACTATTTTTGGTGTTGGTCTCCTATTACACCTCCATTAAAGAAATACGTGTGACTTGATCCTGACATCATAGGATATATAAGGATGCCTGAATCTCTAGCCCTGGGTCTAGTCATATAAAATAAACATAAAAATTCTCCCTCCATCTGTATAGGTCATAATTGTGCAGGAAACTTATGTTTCCAGAACTACATAGGGTTCATTCCTATTACCACATGATATATAGTGACCCCAAAATTTATATACTTGGGTCTAGCCACAATACCCCTTTTATGCCAAGAATACTATGTCCTTAATGCATTATGTGAAATGACATGATTCCTCAATAACTATGTGTGTATTGATTCCTGTCAATGCCATATACATACTGATTCTTGGATCACTAAATCATAGGCCCAGATACAATAATCAATAGAAACAATTCCCCCCTCTACGTATGGTCCAGACCTATGTAGAGAGTTTATCATTCAAGAACTATGTGTGGATTGATTCCTATCATCACAGGATATGTATTGATGCCTAAATCTCCAATCCTAGGCCCAACTACAATAACCCATAAAAAATAAACTCTATCTACATAGGGTATGATCCATAAAATACTATGTTTCAGACGTATGAGTCAGATCTATGGGTGTCTTGTTAGTGTGTATAATATATCTTTCAAAAAAATTCATGTCAGTTCCCACAACCTTACTCCATGATGATTAAAATTCAAGGTGAATTTCCTGGTCTCATGGAATTAAAATTACACAAAAAAATTCCTTACCGAATGATGTTAAATTGCAAGGAAAATATTCTTACTGCGTGACATTAAACTACACAAAATAAATTACATCCCTTCATCACAATGTTAAACTATACAAACTATCATCCATTATCATCCCTCAACATAGGACAATAAGATCCTTACCCCAAATATCTAGAGTATGGAGTGCTTCCACCATCTATTAAGTACCTTAATTAATAAATCACACCTCATGTATCGAGCACCCCAAGTTGCATCAAACATTTTATGGAACTTGGAAAGGAAATGGGGTCCCTATGTTTGCTTGTGCTATCAATCCATAAGGAATCAGACCTACTAACCAGAGAAATATAGGCTCTATAAGGATGGATTTCTAATACTTGTAATCTTTATGTCACCATGGTGGAACTCGGTAGTATGATTGTCCTATTACATTTCTCATGAAATTAGAACCTCAATCTATTATTTACAACATGTTCATCTCCATATTATATGGGTGTTGGAGTGTTCTTGAACCTAGGTATTCTAATTGGGATCTTGTGTATCATCCCTGATATTAGTTCCATGTGCATCATGACCTTAAAATGTCTACACTTTGGTCAAATTTGTATGAACATAAACTCTATCCCATAATGTTCTAAATCACAAAATCTAAAACTTCTAGTGAAAGCGACACAAAACTTGTCTAGTTGAAAACCTTCAAAGGGAATCCTGGGAAAAATTCAAGTCTTCACTCTATAAACTCTTCATCTTCCAAGTTTAGGAAAAATTTAGGGTGAAAATAAATATGTAATAAAGCTAATAGGGTATACACTATAGCCCTATTAAAATCAAATATATTCTTTTTAGGCCTCTTGGTTTAAGAAAGATTTTGAGTAATGATCGGTCACATCTCTTCACTATGAGTATATGTTCTCTAGGTAGTGACACAACTTTTAGGGTTCATGAACCCTTCTTGGATATTACACTTTCCCCAAATCACACTTCATGATTTGAGAACCCCAGGTCACTATAAAACTTTTATGGCCCTTGGGAAAGGATACATGGATTCAAGGAACCCTTTGTTTGACTTTTCATGTATGTCTATGGATCCACCATATGTGCATGTTCTCATTAACCAAATATATCACTCTATAAAAAAGGGTTTCTAATTTTTATGATCCCTGACATCACCTTGGTAGAACTCAAAACCTTAGTGTGCTCTAGGCCAATCTTGATATTATTTTTCCTTATCATCCTCTTAAACTGAGCACACTCAACCATGAATGAAAATAATCATACCAGACTATCCAATATGATTCAAGATCCTCGATGTTACATCACTATTTTTTGTACCTTTTCTCAAAATATTAATTTAACACCCCATTCTCAAAACTTTTATGTCTTATACCTCATGATTCAAAACCATAGGGAATAGGGCTAGATCTTCATAATTAAGAGTTGAACTGCCCTAATTTACAGAACCCTTCCTATATATCTTTCCTCTATATCTGACCTCATCATATGGATTTTTAGGTCTTTATAAATATTTTATGTCCCTCATAAAGGAGTGTAGAACATCTTTTCTTGAACATTATATCAACACATAAGGGTTTTAACCTACTAACTAAAGGCATCTCCTCCTTGTAGGAATGGAACTCTGAACATTATAAGCCCTGGAAACATCAAGGTGGAACCTGGCGCCTTGGGGTGTTATGGGTGATCCCTGGCATGTATTCCCCATCCCATATTCACTAACTCAAACTTTTGGATTTTGACTTATATCATCCATATTCAAACTATCTAGGTGATACTAGCTTCCCTAATATTTCAACCTCAACCAAAATTACCCCCATAAGTCTTCCATGACTCTTGGAAAAGAGTGGATACACCTTTGTTTTACAACGATACTGATGCATAAGGGGTTTTCCTACCAATCAGAGGCATCTCCTCCTTGTAGGAAAGGATCTCTAATCCTCATGAGCCTTGATAACACCACAATAGAACTAAGCATCCAAATGTATTTTGAGTCATTCCTGACATGTATGCACCATATTTCATGATCGTCAATAAATTAATGATAGTAAGACTATAAACTACATGGAATGATAATTTTTGAGCTAAAATACCCTAAACTACAGTGATAGAAGGTCCTAGATAAAAGACCCTAAACTACAGTGATAGAAGTTCTGAGCTCAAAGACCCTAAACTACAGTGATATAAGGTCTGAGCTTAATGATATTAAACAACAATGAATAAATTTTTGAGCTAAAATACCCTAAACTACATCACATTGTTGATTTAGTATACAAGAATGGAAAAGCTTATAAGACCCACCATATAGCCTTGGAAATAATCAATTCATCCTCCCCAAGATTAATATATTGGAAAAAATATATATCACTATCCCTATGGGACATATATTCTACCAAATTATCCTTTTGAGAAATAGGTAATCTTAAGATTTCTGGTATAGAAACATGAATGAGTAACCTCATGATTGGTGGGAATTCATGAGCACTTCTCAAGAAGAATATTTTATGATTTAAATATTTAGATCCATACATCCAGTTTTACTTGTTATTATGAAAAGGATGGGTATCGTTGGTTATTCATATAATATTATATCAGTAAGGTTTCATGAAAATCATGAATGAAAGGAAACTGGAAAACATCATGAAAGGTTTATAAAATCAATTCATTAACACTATAAAATGGAAGGAATCTCCACACTTTGGACTCTCTCCAAGAATCTCATCAAAAAAAGGAATGAAGTTCAATGATCAAACTATAATAAGATTTTATTGGATATGCTTTACGAGTCTAGAAAGAAGTGTCAATTGAATGTTAAACTACTACTCGCCTCACCTCTTCTTTTTCTTCTTGGTGATGTAGAGTCTCAACTAAAGTAGTCATCTCCTCAATTCTTTTTTGAGTGTTTTCCAATGATGATGATGATGATGAAAGTTCATACCTCTATCAATCTATGGCTTCCTCATATCTCCATATATGCACAATCCATGTATATATTGGGGATTTCAAATTAGATATAAACTGGTGACTCTACAGCAATGCCTCCAAGGAATCCTTCATTTATTTGTAAAGGGGAGCCACATCTTTAAGATCACACAAGGCCCTCTCATTTGAGGAAAAATATTTCCAAGTCAAGATAATTTATCTCATGATTTCATTTACCAGTTTTAAATCAAATCCATCATCCCCAAA
Organism: Viscum album; assembly: GCA_963277665.1. NCBI lineage: Eukaryota > Viridiplantae > Streptophyta > Magnoliopsida > Santalales > Viscaceae > Viscum > Viscum album. The sequence goes on from OY728122.1 coordinate 1,783,101,351, forward strand.
ATCATTAAATAGATTATGAATACATTCCCCTTGGTCACAAAATGTTTCCAAAGGAGTGTCAATAATCAAGGCATGAATCTGCTGCAAGATTAGCCTACGTCATGTATGAGATTATATGAATTATGGGCTGGGCACACCAAAAGGAGGAACATCTGATTGAGATTATAACAAAATTGGATAGGAGGCTCCATATATCCTCCCCACAAAAGATACATCACCTATTTATTATTTTGGAGGGCTGATTTCCTAGATAGATTCTTTCCCACTATCAAGATTGCCATCGTTAGGATGAAGGTGCTTCCTCAAAGTCTCACCCAAGTCCTAAATAAACTCTATAATTTCTATAGATAGATTTATTGGTGAAGAAAATAGATGTTTCAAATGAATAACCATTCAGCATAGCACAACACGTAGATAGGATGCTACCCAAGCCTGGGCATAATCCTAAGCAAGAAAGTCAGGAGAATCAGCAGATCGAAGAATGATCTCATTATCAGTGTTTTCACATGCCAACATCATCCAAAACTGGTGGATGATCCAGAGGTTTTTCTCTCCTTTCACACTAACCAAAGGAAGCGTGGAGACCCTTTGTTTGCAGATGAACTGACTAGAAAATTGATAAGGTGTATATGGTGCATAAATGATCAGCTCATCCCTCCTAGTTGAAAGAACCTTATCCTGAAGGGAGATCTTGTATGACATTTTTTCAAGAGATTTGTTATCATTAACAATGATTAGCCAAATCGGTGTAGGATAAGTGGTGAAATCAAATCTATTGGATTGACTCAAAAATATTGGTAACCTCTTCAGATCCTAGATATATATCCCCACCCCTAGATATGTTCATCAACCTAGGACAAGATAAGGTATCAGGGATCCTAGTATCATTGTAGTATATGTAAAAATGGAAATTCTCCCCTATCCATCAAAATAAGAACTTGAAATGACCACTGATCCTATAGGGGATACTACCTTAATAAATGTGAACCAAAATATGGTAAATGAATTCAAGTGTTGGTACCACCAGATTAAGGTACCTTCCCTCCACAAGTCATAATTCCATCACTAATGTGTTGACCCAAATACTTGAACATGTTTCCCCAACTAGGAAAAGTCACCCATTCAGTGGCCATGAAGCCCAAAAACCTAAGTCTTGAAGAGATATCTATTTTCACTCGATATCCCCATGAATTATAACCCTCAACTTCAAAAATGGATGAATACGAATAGGTAATTTCATGAACCATCTGGGAAGGGAACTGATGGGGGGTATAGCAGTCTTCCTAGAACTACTATGACAAAGGAAAATGTTGATCCAATATTTAAAGGAGATAAGTTAGTGCATAGTAAGATACTTTCTTAAAATTTACTTCATTGTGATGAAAATGTGTCTCTCCAAGACTAGAGTTTTCAATGGTTCATCCCAGACATCTACGGTAGGAAGGAACTCATCATAAATCCCTCTAAGAGGGGGTATCCTACCCAGTTGGTAGATAACCCATAGGATTATTCTAACCACACCATGGGATAAATGAAATTAGTAGGTTATAGGACACCAAAGGTTAACTAGTTCTCAAAGAATATCAAGCTAGTGATAAACAATAAATTGGGAAATCCATACTGATTCATAAATATAGACTGAAAATAATAATCAGTGAACTCTAAGTAGATTTTTATGACCCAAAATGGTTGTTCCAAATCATTAGAAAAGTTACCACCAAGATGGAGATCCCATTTTGAGCTCCATACACCACCAAAGTTGTTCAAATAAGAGACGAATATACCTAAATATATTTGAGAAATGGGCTAGAGAGAAAAATAATGGTTTTTCGGACCTAGTGGAGAGTCCAAAAACATATAAGACAACCCATGGGATCAAGTTGTGAACAGTTTTCCATATTCTTCAATTTTCATCTGAATATAATCAAGATAATTTGACTCCATAAAAGATGGCATATTGTATCCCAGAAAAGGAATGACAATATTTTCTAAAAATCCAAACTCATATAGAGGAAGATGGTGTGATAAAGGATAATTCTAGAGATCGGATGGTAGAATTCAATTTCAGAATCTTGTTATTATAATTCATTTGATATAGAGGGTCTGCATTATGGTTTCTAGAAATCATGGCCCATTGATTAGTGGCAGTAGAGGAACTATGATGATATCTGGAATACATCTGAACAAAAGTAAGTGGAATATGTCAGGAAGATAAAAATAAAAACTTTTTAATGGAAAGATATAAAAATTACATTAGCTTCATGTTCATCGCATGAATCAGTAAGGCTATCACAAATCACATAAAGGACTCATGAATCACATGTTTCATGAAGATCTCATGGACTGAATATACCCGCATAAGATTCATGATCACATGACCATGAAATGGTCACATGAGATGCAAAAAAAGTCAAAAAGTGTCATGTGATCAGGGAAATAGATCCCAAAAAACCTTAAAAGGTTGTCTCACATCCCTATGGTTGAAGATCAAGCAATTAATGAAATTTATTTTAACAGTTGATTTGAAAAGGCACCTAGGAAAAATAGATATTTCAAATCAGTTCTTGTGGGAAGGTCTCACTAACATATCTCGCAATTGGTTCTCAAGGGTCCTGTGAAAGGGTTACGTGATTGAGGTAGGGTACATGGTCTCTAAGAATTGTGGTAGATGGTTAATCAACCACTCTCTACTCCCATATTTATAGGGAATTTCACAGGATACCAAATGTCTCCTAGAAGACAAAGTGTTCCCCCAAAGGTGCTAATTGGAGATAGCACCAAAGTATTAGGTGTACATTTACTTCCCACTTTAGTGAGCCCTTGTCCTCACAGATGTTTCTCATGAGGTGGAGAAATTGTTGACACCCTTCAAATGAGCATTGTAAAATTCACAAGAGAAGAAATACCTAAGTATGGGTATTATTTTCCACACAAAATGAAGAAATAAGAAGGTGGTCCAAATCACACAGATTGCGGGAAACTCCAGAAGGCATATGATTGTGAGACCTTAATAAGGTCATGTCAAGGATCCATGCACAACGCATTACCTATGGAAAATCCAATGGATCCCCTTTAAAAAGTCCTTAAACTCTTTCAAAGGTGTCACATACAATTTTTTATCACACAGAGGATTCTATACAAGAACCCATAGGTCACATGAATTATCAAGCAGCAGTCGCCTGATATGCTATCAAAAAATCCTTTTAAAATGGGGATAAAAATATCAAAAAAGGAAGGATCCCCTTTTGAGGTTAAAACTCACTTAATGTTCCATTGATGGTAAGAATAATTGTCCATGACATCCTTCAAACAACTCACGAGACCATAGGTCCTTGTAAAATTAATAAGGAAATAAAAGAGGGAATAGATAGGAGCCTCTTACGGTTGTAAACATCTTGTGATGCACCCCTGGTGGTTCTCAAGACACCACAAACAACCACGAGCAAGACACCTTCACCATGTGAAGGGATTCAGACATGTCCAGTCAGTCTCATTATCCCCCTTTATATCCAACAAAACTAGAACAGTTTTCCCATGATAATTATCTTTCATCATTGTAATGCCTTTTTTTGGTCACTCGGCACATCATCGGTGGGGAAAGTGATTCTCTTCTACAACACTCATGTAAGCTCTCAAAATCCACAAGCCTTTGACAAATAAAAGAAGAAAATAAAAGGGAAAAGGTGGGAGCCTCTTATGGTCATAAACATTATGTGATAGACTTGTGCGCTCCATAATACCTCAAAAAATCCCTTCAACAATATCATCTTGGTCTCGTGAAATACCCCTAGAAATAAATCATTGTCTCTTGAAAGGTCCAAGGAATGTTTTATTAGATCACATGAAAGTCTTTTAGTAGGAATCCAAATCTCATGAAAGTCTGTAGACATGTTTGTCTAATAATATGAATGTCCTTGGTCATGTCCACATGATTCCAAAAGTCCCCTTTAATTTGAAATAATATAATAAATGAGGTTTTGAAAAAATGATTTATGCTATTTCTGAAAATCATGTGATGCCCCTAGAATGACCAATGGAAAGAGATCATGAAAGATCATGACATAAAATCCCTCCACTAACTCCAGCAAACATTTTTTTTATACATGCTACACAAAGCGGTGAATAATTTGGGTAGTGAGGCCTATAAATCCTCCACCCCAGTAACAAAAAAATACATCCTTGTATCCTTACACTGGCGCAATCAATCATCAAATAGGATTTCTTTGAGAAGCTAATATCACAATCGAAAAGGTTTTTATGCAGGTAAAATCCAAGGAACCACCAAAGGAGATCATGTGACATGCACATGCACTTTGTGTGATCACTCATAGATCATGCGAAGGAATTTTTATAGCTTATGCAATGGAAATATCATATACCAGATTAGTCTGGTGATAATTCAACAAATTACACTCAACAAATCTAATTCATATGAAATCAAAGGCTGGAAAAAAGAACAAAAAATGGAGACTTATGCAAAGAACAAATACGATGGTCCTCATGTACTTCACATGAAGCACCGAGGTAATGAAAAAGGACCAGGACATGTCACCCAAATCACAAAATTCTCATTTGGTATACTATTTAGATCTTGAGAATTTTCTTGGAAGTTTTATATAAAGTCATATGTAACCCTCTGGGAAAGCCACCAAAGTCTCACGAAACCCTCTAAGCTTGCCATCCTGGCCTCATGATGACCTCTAGAAATGTCTCCCAAATCATATGGTGGCACCGTTGCCTGTAAGATATGTATCATGATGGTACTAGTGAATATTAAATGGCTCTAAAAACATCCTTTGGCCAATCCAATCAGATCTCATGACGACCTCCAGATATGTCAGCTCATTCTTGTGACGTCCCTTAGACATGTCAATTGGATTTTATGATGACACCAAGACAAGTCATCCGGGACATGAGGCACCCTCGATACATGTCAAATTGACTCTCATGATAGCCTCCAAGCATGTAATATATCATTCATGATGACATTGTGGAAAGTTTTCTTGATCATGTGACACCCTTCAAGCTTGTCATCTAAAATCATGTAATGGATTCTAGGATCAACTAGCCAGTTTTTAAATTCCCTTTGGACAATTCATCTTTGGTCATGAGATGAACTTCATACATGCTATCCAAATTATGTGACATGACTTGGAAAATTAAATTTTAATGTGACTGTATTTGTAAATTTTAGTTAGACATCCTTCAAAATGTCAAATATACAATCAAGTCATATCGAACAGACAATCAACATTTGATAGGTAGACAAGCAGGACAGGTCAATTGGGCACCCCAGGACTTGACAACCTTGTCCAGCCTTCATATAAGGGTGTGAATAATGTGTAATCCCTAAATTAATAAACTATGAGAACTATGATTCCTACCATAACCAAGATATGAAGGAAGCCTTCCTAAAGCTCAAGATTCATATAAATCCTCCAAAGTTTTGTCCCAGTGGATGAGTCATGTATCTATAAGTAGAGAGACAAATTATATTGTATCACTTCTTTCTCATATTGATCATAATCAAGTGGTCATAGGGGTTGAAATGATAACATAATTTATTTCATAATACTATATAAATATAAGGGAAACCTTAGTGTGTAAGCCCCGATCAGTGGCATAATAGGATATGTCCCTCATATAAGGGAAACCTCAGAGTTTAAGCCATAACCCAAATGTACTACGATGAATCGGATTCCTCCCAAAACCAGGATATGTATTATTACTTCCTAAATCCCAATCTCAAATCGGAATCTAATTTGGTGTAAGTCCATCCATGTATCAGAAATTCAAATCATCAGAACTGAATCTCTCCCATGGGATGATTATCCTTCCTCATCCACTAGTGGGTTAAGAAATAAATGAACTATGATAACTCTGATTCCTTCCATAACCAAGATACATAGGACTTATTCCTAAGGCCCAAGCTCAAATGGGAATCCACAACAGTGTAAGATCCACCATTTCCCTAACATTCCAACCATCAAGACTCAATCTCTCCCATGGGATGATTATCCTTCCTCATCCACTATTAGGTTGAGTAATAAATTAACTATGATGAATATGATTCATGATATAACCAAAATACCAAGTATGTATTCCTAAGGCCCAAGATCTATATTAAGAATCCAATGGTTTTTTCCAAAACATAATCCCCTAATCTATATACAATAAGGGTGACTATATTCTATCCCTTGTTTCCAACACCGAGCATAGCTCATCTGGGCTTAGGGAACTTTAATAAGCACATCATTGGCATCATGAATATCCACCATCTAGGGAAACTTTAGTGTGTAATCTCTTATCAATGGAATAATATAACTACCCACATGAAAAGGTAAATACCTTAGAGAAATTCCTAAGTGTGTAAACAAACTATGATAACTTTGATTCTTTCCATAACCAGGATACGTAGGATGCCTCCTCATGGTTCGAGCTCAAATATCTGGCACCCCAGTTCCCACCTACATGAACTTTTCATACGATGTTAAACTGTATAGTTTTAGTGAACTATATGGGTTTTTATTCATGTTATATAATAAAATATATAGTATTCCTCATAATGGCTTAGTCTCATCCTCAAAATATTAACCACCTCCCTAGATAATAACAAACTCATGGGTGCCTGCTTATATGGATTCAATATATAAATAGATAACCCGAAAAAGGGAAATGGATGAATAACCTTAGATACATAAATATAGATTCACTAAAAATACCCCCCCCCCTCTTTTTTATATGAATATACTTAACCTATGATCATTTTGTTAGGGAAACCAGTCCTTTATCGGGATTAGGAAGATTTTCCTGAACATGTCTTAAATCTATAAGAGAGTCACAGAGTAGGAAAAAATTCCCCCCAAAAGGGTGTGATAATACCGAAAAATCATCCTATTGACCAATGAGAGTTCCTAATAACCATTAGGATGGAAAAATCAATTTAATTCATATCTTTGGTAAGCATTTTTATACCAAGTTATGGATGTGTGAACTATAGGGAGTTTATGTGAAAGATTAAAAAATGGATAGCTTGATGAAAATGATTATGAAAAACATTGAAACTCCCATATTTATAACATTAAAAAAATCCATCCACATATTTCTGAGGAAAAAACCATATAATAAAAAATTAAAACCTTTTAATATTGAAGATGTTGTTACGATAGTTGAAATTAAAATTGGTTAACTAAGGGTTAATGAAAATTATAAGGTTTAAAATAAAACCAAAACATGTATAAAATTTATTAGTTGATGAGATTAAAAAACTATATTATCTTATCTTAGAATACATGTCTATTTTTTGGTATTTGGATATAAAATTAATTAATTATAATTTAACCTTTTGAGAAATTTCCAAAACACCCCTCTTGTCCCTTATAAATACAACCCATTTTCTTCACACCATTCAAGCATTGAATATTTCAAAATATATGAAAAAGATACCCTACCCTCTATCTCCATGTACAAGTTATAATGGCCTCATGGAAAGGCCAATTCTGAGTTCCTCAAGGTTTCGTTTAAGGAGGTGATATTCAGGTGGTGATTTTTTTAAACCACCTCTCTTAATTTCTTTTCTTCTTCTACCTTACCCTTTCCTCTTTCATCCATAAAATAATAATTACTCAAGTATCATGTTTATACTATAATTTTATATTTATAATGGAATATTTTCTATCCATACCTTGTTCTCATCTCCTCTTATTCAAATAAAGGAAACCATTGTCCAAATTTTGGTGATTAACTGTCTTTGTTGATAATGAGTTTTTGTTTTTGATTACCGCCTTCAAGGATAGTCATAAAACTATTATTATAATTAAATAAGATAAAAATAAGTATATTATAACTTATTTCATGTTCTATAACTAATATATATAAATACTATTTAATAAAATAAACTAATGTGTGATGTTTGTAAAAATAACAAAAAATAAAATAAACAATTATCATTAGTGTTTTATCGAATTAATCATCCTCATGTTAGAAAAAAAAATATATGGGCCTATATAAAATTTTGGAAGTATATGACTACCATTTCATTTCACTTTTTGAATATTATTCCCATTCAACAAGAACTTCTATAATTATACATAAGTTAACCGACTATGAAACCATGAAATAGACACTTCTGAAATGAAGAAATTGAACCTTATAACTCATAGAAATGGTCATAAATAAACATTATAAAATTATAATAAATCAAATAAATGTGTAATATTCTATCAATTAATAAATTAATGAATATAATTTTATTATTCAATACATTATGTGAACGTGAAAAACTCATTCAAACATAATGTAAGGGATCTCTCTGAGCCTCCATATTTCCTTTGGGTTACGCTTTCTCTCTCTTTGCCTCCATTTATCTATTAATTATTATTATATATTTATCAGATGTAATTTTTATATATACCAATCATATGTATTCATCCCAATTCATCTTTTTTTATGGTTATTTTCATGTTTTGGGGGGTTCCATTCTTAATTCTTCTCAATAAGCAAACTAGATTAAAGGGAACTTCCATTTTTTCTTACCCATTTTCAAGTACACTACATAAACTATATTAAGACTCTAATATTTTTATAAAATAACTAAATTTACCATGAAAAAATATTTTAGTTCATTTTTTGTTTTATTAAAATAATCATGCATTTATCCTCTTTAAATAATCCTTATTATTTTCTTTAAAATCGTGCTTAAGTGGAACATTTATAAAGTTACCAAACCACTCTTTTAATGTTTTCACTTAAGTTGGACTTAATTATTAATGATCTATTCTTATATGTAATTTATTAATGTCCATGAATTATTTAAAACCCTTCTATCATGGATACTATTTTTATACACCCTTTGGTTTTTTCTTATGACATGATTACAATACCCATTTACTTCCATGAGTAACCCTTACGTCTATTCCTTATGTTTGATTCCTTATGTGGAAAATATTTGCATGAACATGTTATAATGGGTGCACAAAGATATAACATCAATTTATTGGGTAATTCTTTACACTCATGAGATGTTATGTATGGGATTAGGGATCAAACCTAATCCATTATGGGACTCTATCCACCATGTGATATAGTTTTGGCAGTTATCCTCCAATCATGTTTATTTCATGTTATATGTTGATTCCACTTTCTTATGTTGACATGATCACATTATTAAATGTTATATATGTTATGATTACATATTTTTATTCATCATACATGCCTTTTTTGTTATCATGTTATTCTTTCTAACTCATGTGTTATGCTCAATTCCCATTTTTATTCCCTTGATATTATTTTTAGCTCATCCCTTTTGTCTATGTACTTCCCTAGGTTGTTCTATATAGTTGTGGGAACTCAGAGGGTGTTTGGAGATCATTATGAAGATTAATGAAAAATGTTTTATTCTAATTTCATCCTTCATAATTATGTACATATTCTTCCAAATACACTATATTTTTTAATCCTTGGTTTATATATAATGGATAATTTTGCATAAAATTAGGAGATATTATGTGTAAAAGTCTTGGGTTTTTTTAAAAAACCTATTAATATAACTTTAATTATCATTTAAAGATTTTAAAACTAATTAAATTGATATATTATAGGGGAATAATAATAATTAAAAGAATAATGATATTTATGTGTCGTAAGACTATGATAGTAAGTTTCATATCATAAATAATGTGTATTATAAAATATTATTTATATGTTTTATGGAATATCACTTTCAATTTTCGTTTAAAAATAATATTATTCTTTATCAATAATATTTAATTTCTTTGATAAAATTTCATATCATATATTTAATGATTTTCTTATTAGATATTACACAATGTTTAATTAATATTCCATCAATATTAGTGGTTTGTTTTTTAAATTGTTAAAGTAATGATTTTCTTTATATTCATATATATATATATATGGATATAAAATAATTATTGAAACATTAAATCACTATTTACTAGTGATCTCTGGATAGTGGAGCATCGGGTCATACTTTTAATTAATCTAGTATCTAAGGAAATTCCAAAAAAATGATGTGGTTTTATATTTATCACACTATATGTGTTTAATATTGGTGTTTTAGTTTTTTAATTATTTAATATTATGAGTGAAAGGAGTTCCATGAACCACTTACATATAATGCATATAGTTATATTATTAAATATTAAAATCATAAAATTACTAATAATTCATAACATAAATCATTAATTTTATTATTATTACAAATTACTATTTTTTGGAAATATTAATTTTTTAAAATGAACATTAGATGCGTAAATTAAATCATTATAAGCAGGAATACATATAGGGGTTATATAGGATATAATATGAATGATATAACTATATAATTTAATTTTTAAGATTAAAAAACCCTTAAAATACCAAGGTATTAAATTATATTTAAATAGAGCACTAATCAAGACATCAATCAGTCAAATAGGTCAGTTATACCAAATTCATGTGCTCATGGATTATCATGTATCTAGCATAAAAGATAATAGTTATACAACTAAAAACCTTGGATTATACTTGGTTGGGTTACTCTAATAATTATGTTTCCAAATTAATTGATTTAGGATATTTTCTTATATGAATTAGGGTTACTTTTTTTCCAAACTATCCAAGAGTTATGTTATGTATTATTGAACAAGACCTTCTCTTTTAGTGATGAACTAATAGGCATATATGGATAGAATTTCCCTCCTAAAATATTGAGGGAGGGGAAATCCTCTACTCATATCCATATCCACCTTCAGTATTGGCTTCTATAGTTTTAGGACATCAAGATTATCTTGAAGGTTCTAGCGATTCCATAGGGTCTTTCAGACATAGAGATATCCCCTCTAGAATATTATTTACTTTTAATATTCTTATTTAAAACAGGTAGAAATCTTTGGTGAATTTATCCAGCTCTCCAGCATACTTATATATAAATTAATTTAAAATAGAGATTGAAGAACCAATTTTTTGTATATCTTCTCATATCATAGTATTTTTTATACTTTTTAAATAGGATTATTATTTAATCATTTCTAATTCAATACCATATTATTTATTTGGTTTTTTTATATTTTTTATTCTCAAATGGTCAATTTATTTTTATATGGTTCAATAACATCCTATAGATGTGTTTTTTGTTTATTTTCAAGGTTTTTCCTTTCCCTTATTTAATCATGTGACTATGAAACTTGTCGGTAAATCATGTGGTAGATTTCATTGTTTTTATTTGTGTTCAATTGTACTAATTTATCTATATTTTTATCAACTTTTAATGAAAGTTGATTTATCTAAACCTTTAACTATATTTATCTAGTTCAATATTTTAGGTTAATATCTCTTCAAATAACATGTGATTTTTTAATAAAAATCTATTTTTTCTATATTATTCTTGGAAATTATATATGGTTATAAAATACTACAGGGTCGCCTCCTTCACAGAGGACTCTTTTACTCCATGGGAGGATAAAATACAGTCATTCTAGATCGAAACTTTTGAGATTGGGGACATTTCTAAATGTACGAAAGTTATCTCTAGTATTAATTATGATGGTTTTTTCCTGAAGTTTGAAACATCTAAAATGGTGTGAGGTGTTAAGGAGTTACTACCTCTTTAAATTGACATTGTTGGTCTTCATTTTGGATCTTGGGTAGTTAATTCTCAAAAAAATAAAATAGTATGCCTTGAGTTATAGATCCTTCTATTGCGGATGGCCATCTAAGTAGAGATGTTATGTTTATTCCTATTGGGGTGGGGGAGACTGGCTTCATGGGAAATTTTGAGCATGATAGAACTGAAAATATAGGTGGTATTGTCTTTGAGTGATAAAGTAGTCAGGCCTATAGTTTCAGAAACCTATAAATTCAAATATTTTTCAGGATTATTTTCTAATTTAGAAGTCCCTAGGGTGTAGTACACCAAAGGGAATGGTTATGGGAATTCCCCTTCATTTTTTGGGTTGTTTATTGACCTTAAGATATAGATTGAGGAGAGTAGTATCCATGGAGTGGTTCTGATTCACTCTTACAAGAGACTATTTACAGGAAAGTAAAATCTATGTTTGAATTTCTTGGGTGGTCCTTTCAGGGTTTAGTTTCAGCACCAGTTTGAGACCCTAAGAGTGGGATTAGTGGGAATAGTCTAGTAAAATGGTAGGAATTCCACAAGATATATGATGATAAAGAAGAAGAATCATATCCAGGATAACGAGGAATAATATGTGAAGATAGATCAAAGTGGGAGCTTTCTATTAGAAGATACCCTTATTGATGGAGAGTATAAAGACACTCTGGATCCATCAGACTATGAAGAGTATTATTGGGTTGATTTTTTTATCAAGTATAAATAAAGTGAAATATGTAAAATATTCCAAATAATTATCCATCTATTTTATGGGTAATCCTAGATAGTGGAAGGAAAACTCTTATATCCCAAAACCCATGATGACTAGATCAGTAGGGAAGATCAAAGCTATCAAGGAACTAATATACCAATGATTATAGGGAAATAAAAAGTAATGATATGTTACATTGATATATCATTAATATAATCTCTATAACTCTAGTGTAGCCCCCAATTATTTTATATGTATTACCTTTGAAATAAACTTGATCTATTTGTTATATTTCCTTATACACAACTCTGAGTCTAAATGAACGATGATATAGTAATTCTTCATAACTAAGTCATTAAATTGATATTTATGAATAGTAATAACTGTATTATGAATGATATGTATAAAAATTTTAAATAACTAAAATTTATTTATTAATTCATAATAAATAATCACTCAAATTTTAGTAAATTCATTTTATTCTTCAAAAATATGTTTTCTTCAAAAATGGTTTTTATTCCATTTTATGCATGATAATTACAATTAAATTACACCATTTATAGAAATTTTATTTGAGGAAATGAACAAAATTTCAGATATGATCATGTAAATATTATCTTAGGATTAACTTTAGGTATTTTTTCTAAAAAGATTTATTTTTAGTGAATATTGAAAATACTAATTTCTCTAAATCTGTCACCTTATTCATTAAATAAATGATTTTAAAAAGTACCATTATATTTATAAATTTATATTAAAATAAAATAATTCTAATTTAATTATTAAAAATCTAATTAATTTCATTTTAATCGGAATTATAATTTATTTTGGTATAAGATCGTTTTTGGGCTTAAAAAACATTTTTCTAAAAACTATTTTATTAGAACATTGTGTTTTACAATAATAAATCAAATTAATATATATTTATGAATATTTTTAATGAAATATATATATTATATATTCAATTAAATATTTTAAAATTCATTTTATGTTTTTTAAAAGGCTAACAATGGAAGTAAATTCAGTTTTATGCTTAAAATATATTTTTCTAAAATGGGTTTTTGTTGTATTTTGCATGTATATTTAAAATTAAATTATCTATATTATATAAATTTAATATGGTAAAATGGATTATATATTTTTAATTATAATAATTATTATAATTTAATATTTATAACTTAATGTTTTTTCTTAATGAATAGTAAAAATAGTAAAACTGTGTTTCCATTATTAAAGTTAAAACGGGTTTAATGGGGGTTAAACCAAGAGATAAGGTTATTAATACCACCTAAACTTGTCTAATTATTATTATTTTAAGATAGTTTGACCTTATATTATGATCAATTATAATTCATGGCCCTTTGGTTCCACTTTCACATGAAATCGACCTTATATTATTAAAATATTTGAAGCAATTACATGTGTATCCCTCCCATAACTTATAAAAGGGAACCGCTTCACCTACATTACTCAAAAAAATTTGGTACTATGAATCACAAAATATATACTCCAAAAATATACTATATTAATTACCTTTATCATTTATCCTCTGGTATTTTCTTAAGACCAATCTTTCAAGTATTAATGTGTAATCCAAAGGAGGTCTCTCCAAGAAGAGGTATAAATCCTAAAAAAGTTATTTCAATTGTTTTTCTTCTTATACTTACAATTAATAGATTTTATCCATAATAAAATTATTATTTGATTATAAAAAATATACTTTGATTTTATTATTATGATATAATAACCATTTCCCAACAATTCCCCATCAAATGGGAGATGAAAGTATTACTCATGCGTACGTGTAGACTATTGCCTCCACATAGTGATACGATTCATTTTCCATCACCATATATCATGGTCGGTTATTATAATTTATTTCATGAGTATGTATGATATTTATAATAAAATAATGATTCTATAAATTTTAATTATGTTTTACCTCTCTTCTTTTCCATCCATTAAAAAATGGAAATATCACTCGTGCGTGCGTACGGATTATCATCTCCACGTAGAGATGTAATTTATTTTTCATAAATTATTTATATAAATGGTTATAAAGATTTATATAATTAACATATAATATATTTATATAATTATTAAAATTATGGATATTATTCAACCAAGATCAATATGTAGGTACTATAAAATCCAAATCAAAACATTCATGAAAAACAAAATTATTTTCACCAAAAACAATGATTGAAATAAAGAATTATTAATAAATGGGTGTTCAAAAGTTATAAGTGAAACATATATGGTATCATAGGTATTAATATGGTTATATTGTAGAATTATAATAAATTTTAATTTATTATATAAGAGTTTATAGTGCTTATGAAGTAAGATATACTTGAGGTATGACTTTTATATTAGAATATCACTATTTATCATGATTGTTTCTGCTTAAATTTACAATGATGAAATTACATGATCTAACTATCAAAAATATTTTTTATTTTATTATCCTATGGTTATTTATATAGTTTACATTTTTTCCATTCATTTTCCACTATTAAATTACTCAAGATACAAAAAGATTATTTTTAAATAAAACTGACATTATTCCTCTCTTCAGTTTGGAATATTTGTCTGGAATATCATTATTTTATTTAAAATTTTTTCAATAATGTTTTTAAAATCTCATAAATAGTACATAAAATAATTTTTATATGTGGTTATATTTCTATAAAAATGTTTAAAATGAATCTTCTTATCATTTTCTTGAAAAATGTGCTTTTGAATTTTTACCAAAAATGTGAAAAAAGCCATTATTTTAATATGCACCACATGAACAGATTTTACCATAATAATTAATAATATTTCATTTCAATCTTAATTTACAAGTTTACATTTTTTTTAAATAAATTTATTTTCTTAATATTTTAGAAACTTTTATATTCCTAAATAAGTGGTTTCAAAATAAAAAGGGTATTTTTCTCAAGAAATGTTTTAGTGATTTTTTGAATGTATTTTAATATATAATAGAATACTTTTATGTTTTTTATTTAAGGGGGATATGATCCAATGTTACCATATTTATTATTTTTTTAGATATTTTATTATTATTGTGATGAAATATTAATGAAACCTTTTTCCTTTTCCATGGGGTCAATCATTGATGTAATGATAAATGTTTTCATGTTCTGATGGCATATATATGAATGGATTATGATTATGTGATTCGTGGGTCAAAATCAATAAAAAAATGAAGTCCTTCAGTCCGTTATATGGATGGAAGTGATTCTAATCCTAATAGAGGGTACATTGGAAGTTTTCCCAAGCCTAGAGTAGGTGAACAGGTGGTTAGCCTGATCCTACCATGTGATGAATATCTTATTAGGTAGCTATGAAATAATATTTCTATGATTATGATTATTCACTAAATTATGAAAAAAAAATTAAAAATTATATTATGCCAATGATAAACTTTCATGGATCATATTATTTGATTCCTTTATATTTCATGTCTTATGAACTACCAAACTTTATGTCGTGACTCATTATTATAATCTATGAATTGATGGGTATGATTTTAAAATGTAAATATCATGTTCACATACCCTTATAATCATATTATAATTAAATGGTCATTTATATCTCCCTTTTTTACCCTTATTGAGTATCTTATCTCACCTTTTATTATGTTTCTTTTCCACAGAATATGAAGAAAGGTTCTAAGTATGATATGTCTAAGAAGGCTGCTAGTTTTGAATAACTTAAAGGGAGATGATGTAGATGTTTTATTAACCAATTGTATATGTAGTTAAGTATCCAAAGACACTAAACCTATTTCTTTTTTGTATGGGTCATAATAACATGTAATGAATATTATAATAAAATGATGTAATATTTATGTAAGAAATGATTGGGTGGCTATAGTTGGTATCAGAGAAAGGTTTAGTTACTTTTGGAAACTATGATGAGAAAAATTTAGTGAAAACCCTTATGATAATCCTATGTATAGGAGAACATCCTATGTTATGGTAAATAAATAAGTTTAGTTTTCCAAGAAAATACAACTATTTCGGATAATAGAAAGTGGATGGGGTAGCGGAACATATGCACCTTGTGATAACTACTCTAAATGGGGTAAATTGGGTATTAACTCGATCATCCCTAGTGCACAATGAGTGGTCCTAAGACTACACACCTGGATAAACACTCCTAGGGGATATTGTTAGGTTAATTTATATTTTCATTATGATTCATTGTGAAGGATTTGAAAAGATAATAACCATGGATGACCTAGATTAATCCTAAGGTTTCATAAATTGAAAATAATGTGTCAATATTTAGACATATTATAAATTATTTCCATAAAAATATGATTTCCCACTATGATTATTGTTTCTAATACTACAATTTTTGGTTTCAACCATTGGTTTTTACAATAAATAATCATGTTAACTATGAATGTGATGGAAAATAAAATTATTATCCTCTTAAGTAATTAAATTTTGAGGTATCTATAATGAAAAATATTATTTCTATACCTCTTTAACTTTCTCAATCCATAAATCATCTTGAACTTATAAATAACCAAACAAGGGAACAATGTGTTGTTGAGTCCTTTGTGTGGAAACATCCACTTTCTTTTAGTGGGTATACTAATATAATAAAACTGATCAATGTATTAATACTGCTGAAAATATAATTTTCATTCTCTAGTACCTAGAACATGAAAAAAAATATTTTTTTATCACTTGGAAGTCGAAGAAGGTAAATAGTGGACTCTTATAAAGAATATCAGGGAACATTAAGAAATTGGCTCCATAGAGTGGGTTGAGTTTAGGAACTTATTTTTTAATAATAAATTTATTTGTGTTCTTCATACAAAAATGGATAAGGAATTTCTTTAGATAAAGTAAAATGACAATGAATCCATTAGTATTTATGAGGAAAATTTTACAAGGATTGTGAGGTATGCTTATGGTATTATTATGTGGAAAGTATAATTGATCATATTTGTAATGGATTAAAACTGAGTCTCCAAAGGGCCTTATCCAATAGACTTTAGTAGATATGAATAAATAATTTTACGTATTGACAATTTATAAAAAGATATTGTAATCACAGGAAATTATAATAATAAAAAAACCATAGAGAGAAGAAGATTAGTCTTTCTTTATTCTAGTTGTGTGTTAAGAAACATAGAGGAAATTTTATTAATGAGATGGGTAAATTAATTAAATGTTTAAATAAAGGTCATTGGGAAATATAATTTTGAAGTAATTGGAAGATGATAGCTAAGGATTTGAAGACATAGAAATCTCAACAGAATAAACCACCCACAATCCAGTGTTTCAAATTTAAGGAGTATATGAATTATGACAACCAGTTCATGAATCTTAGGGTTAATTATGTTGATCGAAATCACTAACCCCATAATCCCAGAGACAAAGTTAAATATCATTTTATCACTATTACAGATGTGGGTTATGATAATAAAGTGTTGAAAGGTAAACTTATTATCTACTCTATAATTTCTAATGTATTATTTGATTCATGTTTTACCCAATCTTTTATATATGAATAATTTTATGAGGGTATCACATTACCACCTCAGTTATTAGATGTTTAATTAGTAGTAAAAACTTTTAATGGTATGATGATCACATCTAAAGTCTATGATTCTTCTCTAATTTATGTATTTGTAAATGTGCTTCATGAAAATCTCATTATTCTTTTTATATTTGAATTTGATGTGATTATAGTCATGGATTAGCATTATTTATATAAATACCTTATCATTTTTTTTGTAAGGGAAGTTGCATTTGATATTCCAAATCAAACTATGATTTTCTATCTATGTGTGGACAAAAAGGAACTTCCAATGAAAACAGTATTCATTGCATGGGTCTTGATTCTTATTCAAAGGTGGTATTTATATCATATGGTTGGGAGAAACTCCACATCAAGTATATTCCTATTATATAAATGTTTATTAATATATTTATGGAATATTTTCATATTATTCCTCTAAATCATGAAGTTTAATTTTAAATAGAACTCATATCAGGTGCTACAACTATTTCAAATACTCTATATAGAATTGCCCTGATTGAGTTGTAGTAATTGAAGAAGAAACTCAAAGAGAATATTGATAAGGGATTTATTCATCCAATTGCATCATTATGGGGTGAACATGTTCTTTTTAAGAATAATTTTGGATCAATGTGACT
The DNA here is from genome assembly GCA_963277665.1 of Viscum album. Lineage (NCBI taxonomy): Eukaryota > Viridiplantae > Streptophyta > Magnoliopsida > Santalales > Viscaceae > Viscum > Viscum album. The sequence goes on from OY728122.1 coordinate 1,783,119,865, forward strand.
TTGTATTGATTATCGGGAGCATAACTCGATCACAATCAAGAATAAGAATCCACTTCCTTCTATTAATGATTTGTTTAATCAGTTAAGAGGTTCCCAATATTTTTTCAAAATTTATCTTCAATATAGATACTATCATTTGAAGGTAATATTTGAATACATACCTAAGAAACCTTTCCATTTGAGTTATGGACACTATGAATTTATATTGAATCCATTTGGTCTTACAAATTCCCCCACTATCTTTAGGGATTTAATTAATACAGTCTTTATAGATTAGCATTATCAGTTTATAATAGTATTTATTTAATATATTATTATATATTATAAAATAAAGTAATAGAATTAATATTACTTGATTATTGTACTGAAACTCTATGAATCGATAATTTTTATGAAAAGTATCAAGTGTGAATTTTGTATATAGAAAGTTTCATTTTTTGGTCATATAATCTCAAGAGAGGGTATATCAATGGATCCATAAAATAAGAATATTATTAGACAATGGTTTAGACCAACTATTATGAATAATATCTATAGATTACTTGGATTGTCTAGATATTATCAATGCTTTGTGAATTATTTCCCTCAACTATCTAATCCACTCACCAAGTTTACTCGGAAGGGAGTCAAGTTCATTTGGAATGATTAATGTGAACAAAATTTCATGTAATTGAAGAGAAGGTTGGTTGGTGAAGTTATGATCACACTAACCTACAATGGATAAGTTTGTTATTTATAGTTATTTATAAAATAATTGGTTATGATTTTTTCTTATGTAGAATGATATCGTGATAGCTTATTCCTTGTGCCAATTTAAGGATCATGAGAAGAATTAATCAACTAGTGATTTTGATTTAGAAGCGTAAATATTTACATTAAATATATAGAGGCATTATCTTTATTGAAAAATGTGTGACTTATATACTAATCATAAAATTTAAAAGTATATATTCACCTATAAAGACTTTAATATTAACCAAATAAATGGTAGGAGTTAATTAAATATTATTACTACTCAGTACATTTCCACCGTAGAAAATAAAACAAGGTTTATAATGATTTTAGTCAAAAGGATCATTCCAAATTATATGTTTAAGGATCAAAAAAAAGTCAATATTTATGTATTTTAAATATATGTGCCTTAAAATATTCAAGAAATGGGAGAAATATTATGTTACCCATATGATTGTTCAACCATATATCCATGTGAATATTAAAGGGGTGAATAAGGAGGATGTAGAGATGAAAACAAAGGTGAGAAATGTTAATATGTTTAACCTTTATTTTGATGGAATAATAAGGTTTAATAACTAAATATGGGGTCTATAAATAATATACATGAATAAATATCTATTGGAATAATCTCATAGCTCATCATTCTCTATTCATCTTGGAAGTATGAAGATATATATAGATCTAAAATAGTATTTCTGGTGGGATGACATGAAGAGGGATATTACTAAGAATATATCTTGGTGATTGGTATTTAATAAAGTTAAGGATAAGAGATAAAAGTATAAGGGTAAGTTATAACCATTAGCCATACCAATATTGGAATGGGAAATCATCACCATGGGTTTTTTCATCGCACTCCCCAAAACATCTAAAGATCGTAATGTTATTTGGGTTATATTTGGTCACCTTATGAAGTCATCACAATTCATTATCATTAGAAAATAGTTATATCTAGATCATATTTACCAGTTGTACATTAAGTAAGTGGAGATTTTTTATAGAGTACCACGTTCTATAGTATATGATTGTTATCCAAGGTTTACCTAAAATTTATGGTGATGTCTTCAACAAGCTCTGGATACAGAGTCATGTTTCAGTGCTGGATATCATCATTAGATAGATGGTCAGTCATAGAGAACCATTCATAGCCTAGAGGATTTATTTAGATCCTATTCACTGGATTTCAAAGGTAGTAGGGATCAACGTCTTCCTCTAGTTGAATTTTGATATAATTAGAGCTTTCACTCAAGTATTCAGATTGACTCTTATGAAGATCTCTATGGAAATAAGTGAAGAACTTGGGCATGTTGGGTTGAAGTTAGAGAAAAAGAGCTATTTGTACCAAATATATCTAATAAAATGGTAGATAATGTTATATTCATTAAACATCACATCAAGGAATATAATAGTCAATATAATTATTATGTTAATAATCATTAGTGAGATATGGTATTTAAAGTTGGTAAGAAGGTATTAATTGAAATTTATCCATGGAATAAAGTTATAAGATTTAGAAATAAGGGAAAGATGAGACCTAGTAATATTTGTACCAATCCATGTAAATTAAAGATAAACCATTTTCATGTCTTATTAAAATTAGTTGGATAGATGTTATAGAATTATATTCATTATTAAAATATTAGCTAATTTTTCAGTAAAAATGAAAAAATATTTATTTCTAATTGTATTTCCATTTATTATATGGTTTTATCATGATTTCCATATTAAATATATTTATTTTGATAAAATGAACTTCATTTTAGAATTTATCATTTCAAAATTATCTTTAAAAGAATTTTTTATATGTTTTTGAAAAAAAATGATTTATTTACTGAATAGTAAAAAATATTAATTCTTATTGAAAGATGTATTTTATTTTAAATTGTTCTCAATGTAAAATTATATTTTTGATCTATTTTAAAATTTAATTAGTCCATTTTGTTTTAAAATAATCCAATTCTATTTTTGGAAATGAATATTATACATCAATTTAGTAGAAAAACATTTTTCATTAAATATGCCACTTTTTTGGAAAAAAATCATCACATTTTGATGGTTTAATTTTAAATTAAATTCTACCAATTATATGAATTTAATCATTGAAATGGATTCTATATTTGGATTCATTAGGTCAAAATTTATTATATATTTCCCTTTTTATTTATGGTCAATACGGATAGTAACCCAAGTAATATTTGTTACCACATTGAAGGGTAAATCAGGTAATTAAAATTAAAAAGAAAATGATAGAGTAAATAATGACCCTAAAATTTGACTCAATTTTATTATATGATTTTATCTCATCCATAATAATCCAAATGTAGAGTATATGTACTTTTTCCATTTGTATTTGATTATGACCTTTATAATATTTTATGTAAAGAAAAGTAAGAAATGTCACTCTTACTTTTAATAACTATAATTTTTTAAATGGGGATAACCAGAGGATATATATGTTTTTTAATATTATTTTGAAATAAAAATGATTTATATTCATCATAATAATTTATTTTTAACTTTACTGACTAAATAATTACTTTAAATACATACACAATACTAACACAGTAATTATTCAGTTAACAAAAAAATAAAATAAATAATATTAAAAATATTAAAGGTAGTATAATTTTAAATAATTAATGTGACCCATGATTTTTATAGACAAAAATAATATGTTAGGGATGTATTAAAATATTTTATTCTAGGTTATTTTTTCTTCATGTTATAGAATTCAAAGTAAATAAATAGTTCTAAAATTTACATTATTGATATTTTATGAAAATAATAATTTATTATATAAAGGGGGTCCCTTTTATCAGTGCTCAGAAAAGCACTGATAAAGGCCCCTTTTATCAGAACTAAAAAAGTGCTGATAAACGACCCCTTTTATCAGCGCTAAAACAAAATCACTGATAAAATAGGTCCTTTATCAGCGCTTTTCTTAGCGCTGATAAAAGTTAGAAAAAATTAAATATATATATTATGAGGGGGCTTTTAATAGCGATTGACCCCCCCCCCCCTTTATCAGCGCTAGGTAGACCCCCTCCCACTCTCCCGCATGCTACCCTTTCCCGCGCATCGGCTAACATGCCTGGGTGCTACCCTTTCCCGCTCATCGGCTAACATGTTTGGGTGCTTCCACCTGAACTCGAACATGCGACCTCCCCCCTAGTGCTCCTCCACCTTTACCACTAAGCCATTTGATTTTTTTTCTCTATTTAATGATATATATATATTTATTTATATTTATTTGTATATTAATATAGATTCATATTAATATAAATAAATTTAGTTTTATTAATACATATATATTTATTCATTTATTAATATATATATATATATATTCATATATTTATATATATTTATATTTATTTATATATATATAGTTATATATATTCGTATATTAGTATAGATTCATATTAATATAAATAAATTTGTTTATATTAATACGTATATATTTATACATATATTAGAATATATATATTTATTCATATATTACTTTATATTTATATTTATTTATATATATATTTAGTTATAATTTTTTATCCATACATTTATTTGTATATTAATATATATTTATAAGATTAGTTTTAAATACACTTATAAAATATGTTTTTTATGTGTTTTTATAAATAAATAAATACATACATACATATATACAACACATAGACACATATAGACACACACACACACACTGATATATATATATATATACGAAGAAATACATATATATGTGTATTCGAAAAGCCATAACATGTTAAAATGACCATAACATCTAATTAAGAAGTTCGTTTCAACTCCACAACTTGTCAAATCGAAGAAAATGAAACAATCTTCGATATGATATGTGGTACAGGCCTAGAGGACATTCGGATCTGAAGTTATACCTGTTTGAATGTTAAAAAATCAGGGTATTCTGACTAAAAACTCAGTTTTTGAGGCCTTCTGGGCCTTTTGGGCCTTGAAAAATGTGTCCTAAGGTTCTCTTCAGTCGTTGGCACGTAGATCTCATCACAAACTTCGATTTGATATGCTGTAGAGCTCAAACGGACACTCAGATCAGAAGTTGGGGTTGTTTGAAGTTTGAGTTACATTTTCAACTTATTTTAGATCTTTTATTCATTTTTTTATTTTTTGTGTCTTCATATTGTTATTAAATGATTATTAATCGATGATAAATAGAAAATTTTCATTAATAATATTTTTTAAAATATTTTAAATCCATTTTCACTAAATTTATTATATATTAAAGGAAATAGTATATTTATACTTATCTAAAACATATTTAAAAAATATATATTATATTTATATCAATATAAGTATACTTATATAACAATATATTATTTTTCATGATTTTTTTTAAATATAAATTTTATCAACGTTAGGAAAAAGTGCTGATAAAGCCCCCCTTTATCAGCGCTACTAAAAAAACACTGATAAAGGGGGGCCTTTATCAGCGCTAAAAAAAGCGCTGATAAAGGGGGGGGCCTTTATTATCGCTAAAAAAGCACTGATAAAGGGTCACTTTTATCAACTCTTTTTTTATCACTTTTAAAATTTCCCCTTTATCAGTTCTTTTTTTAGCACTGATAAAGGGGTTGCGCTTCCCTTTCCCATTTTTGTAGTAGTGAGGCTTTGGAAAACATTTGTTTCGTCATGTCTGTGGATTTAATTTTAAATTAAAATTTTATAATTTAAGGAATATAATTTAAAAAAAATCATTAAATATTTAGAATATTTATAATTAATATTATATAATAAGTAAAATTTAATTTTTTTTCAAAATTAATAGTAAAAATTAATTACTATGGGAAAGGTTAAAACAGGTTTATCGGGGGTCAAACTAAGAAGATAAGAGGTAAATTGACTTAAAAACTTTTTCAACTCACATTTACTAGATATATTTCAACTTTATCTTATCTAAAGTTATATAATGATCTATTTTGGATATTTTTGGAATGTTTAAAATGTGGTTACACCTTTTTATTTTCAAAACTTTCAAGTATGTCCTCTACCATAGATATAAAAGGGAACCCCCTCTCCCCTCCTCTTCATACTTCCAAAACCATTTGGTTTATAAAATAACTAATCAAATGAATTACTTAATTCAATATCCACATCCCAGAGTCCTTTTTTATAAGAAAACTCTCCTAATAAGGCTTTTGTTACTAACCTAAGGAGGTTGTCCGAAGAAGACATGACATTCTTAACTAAGAATTTTTATTTTATTTCTTCTTCCACCTCCTTTAAATCCTATTCAACTATGCATGTATAATAAATTTAGTACCTAAAATATAATTATATTTTACTATGTTAATCAAAAAACCAATATCTATCTTCTCTTCCATTGAATGGGAAATGAAATCATCGATCATGTGTACGGCAAACTACCGCCTCACAAACATATGTAATTCATTTTCTTTCACTGCATCTCGTGAGTGGATATAATGATGGATTTAAATTATATATATTATATTCATAACATAATTGTACATCATAAATTATAATATCATCTATACCTTCATACATTATATTCTTTGGGAATAAAATAATGTCGCTCATTTGTATGGCGGACTACCTCCTCGCGAAGCGATGTGATTCATTTTTCACTTATGCTTTACATGGAATGTAATAAGGATAAATATAATGAAAATATGATATATATATATATATATATTACATAAAAATTAATTTTTAAAGGTTATATATTATTTACCTTCCTTGTGTTCTTTTTTTCAATAAAATGGAAACAATGTCCATGCGTACGTACAACATACCATCTCCATGAACAATGTAATTCATTTTCTATCTCTAAGTTTTATGGATTACTATAAATAAATTTGTAATTGATATATATGATATTTATATCATGGTTGATAATATTTATATTATATAACCATGATCAAGTTAAAATAACCTAAAATACCAAATCAAGACATACATAAAAAACAAAGCAGGTATTACCCGAAATGTGATTTTAACAAGGAATTGTTAACAAACAGGTAGAAAATGATCAAAATTAAATCATATATAGTATGATATATATATATATATATATAATTATTATTAAATAATATATTTATAATAAACCTATATTTATTACATATAATGTTTTAATGTGTACGAATGAATTTGAGACTAGTGGTAAGGATTTTCATCTCACTTTAATTTAAGTGGGACACATGCTTTATACACCACTTGATGATTTTATGTGGTGTATATAATGACCATGAATGAATTTTATGGTTATTATCATGAAAATTATGGTATATAAATATACATATAATGTTATTTTCATTCATAGGGCTTATTATTAAAAAGATACCAAAGTGGTAATGGATTTATGTTACAATCTCTTTATTTATCAGTATTGTTTATGATTATGCAACCAATGAAGAGATTGTATGATAAACCTATCAAGAGACACATGAATATTATTATTATATATTTATTTCATTAATATACATGTTTTTATTTCATTTTAATCTATTTAATCAATATTCCAAAAAATATTTTTATGTAAAACCACTTTTATTTCTCTCTTCGCTCAGAAACCCTTTTTCTTCCATATCTATGTTTTTTAAAAAAAATTAAATAAATTTTCACTATTCTATAATTATTTATTAAATAAATTTTTAACCATGTTTTACTTTCAATAAAATGTTTTATAATGAATGTTCTTTTAATTTTCTGAACAAGGTTCTCTTGACTTTTTACTGAAAATGTGAAAGGAGTCTTTGTTTTGACATGTACGGCATTGATGGTATGTTTTTCCATCATGACCACTCAATAATTTATATATTCATTAAAAGAATTCCATTATCATTTAAAAATAAAAAATTTTATTTAATATTTGAGAAATTTTTATATTTTAATTAAGTGTTTTCAAAGTGTAAATGTTTTTTCCTCAATAAATATTCCAAGTGATATTTCAAAACCATTTTCTATCTAAGATGACATACTTTGATGTTACTTAAGATTTATTAGTAATATGATCCAATTATAACATTCTTATTCTTTCTATATATGTTTTATGTTTATGGTGAAACTATGTTTATGAAACCCATTACTTTTCTATGAGTTATGCTATGATGAAATTATTATGAAACATATTCTTTTTCCACAAGTTATACTATGATGAAAAAATGATATTATGAAACCCACTTCTTTTTGTGGGTTCAAATATGATTAATGTTTTATGATATTGTGGCATGAATTTTTATGATTTTCATTATGTGATGGTTGGGGGATATATATCCTTCCAATTCATTGGGTAAATATTGATATCGCATGATATAAACATGACTAGAATGGGGAGTAAACCCAGTTCAATAAGGTACTATGTCCACTATGATATTCTTTGGAGTTAACATTGACTAGTATGATAGTTTGGGGTGAACACATTCCACTATGATATCCTTGGTAGTAATCCTTTACTATTAAGGAAATGATGTTCTATAGTTCTTTGCATTCCAGAAATCTATGTATTATGCCAATGTTATACTCTCATGGATTAAGTTCTTTGATTACTTTATGATTCATTTCTTATGAACTATCAAAATTTATTTCGTGATATAATATTATGAACTATGATATACAAGGTATTATTTTCAAATGTAATTTTCATGTTCTCATACCCTTTTGGTCATGTTATGCTTATGTGATCATTGATATCTCCCTTGTTTACCCTTACCGAGCATCTGAGCTCCCCCTTTCTTATGTTTTCTTTCCCAAAGTTCTGAATAAAGGTATTATGTATGATATGTACAAGAAGTTTTATAGTTATGAGGAACTTAGTGGAAGAGATGTAGAACTCTTATGAACCAGCTGTTTATGTATCTGAATTTTCCAAATACATTTGACCTAAAACATTATGGCATGGATCGTTATGTTATATAAAAAATATTATTCTGATAATATGTGATATCTATGTATGAAAAGTTTGGGTGGTTATAATTTATTGAATACTTTGCTCATTTATCTACTCCACTAACTAATTTAACTCAAAATGAAGTTAAATGACTATAGAAAAAAGTGTGTGATGACTTTTTTCAGGGACTAAAAAGAAGATTAGTGAATTCTCTAGTTTTTTACTTTCCCTCTATAAATAGTGACTTTTTCATATATAGTTATTCTTGTTTTAAAATACTTGGTTGTGTTCTGGTTTTAAATTATCTAGTAATTTTTTATGGTTCACATCAACAAATTATTTATAAGTAAAATTATCCTATACATTATCTAAAATTAATTGTTATGGATTTTGATTTAAAAATTTGGAGGCATCATTTATATGGAGCCATGTATGGAATATATATTGATCATAAAATTTTGAAGTATATATTCACTTATAAATAGTTGAACATGAGACAAAGAATATTATTGTACCTGTTTGAGGATTATGACTTCATGATTAAAAATCATCTTGGAAAATAAAAAAAGTATCCAATTATTTTAGTTGGAAAAATAATGTTTCATTAACCATGTTACATTTGGAACATGACCCTTTGGTTAATTATTTGATAAATTATGGCCTACAAGTTATGGATGTAGGAACCTTCTCTCTTTTTTATAGTTTTAGTATAATCATCTCTATTATAAAGAATTAAGAAAGTTAAAAAGGAAGAAAATGAGTAACAATAAAAGGTAGAATCTTTTAATAAGGGTAAGTTTCTTGAATTTGGTGTTGATAAAGAATGTGTTTTGATATTTGAAAAGAGATTATGAGTTCCCTTTGATTACTAGTTGAAGAGATAATTATTGATTTAAGGTCATAGTTCCCCATTTTCCATTCATCCTTGAAACACTAAGATGTATAGGGAACTTCGTGAGTATTGCTAGTGGGATGGAATGAAAAGATATATTGGTTACTTTACAATGAAATTTTTGACTTGAAAAAAGGTTAAAGTAGAAAAAATTGTTAAAGGGGATGCTTTAGCCTTTTCTATTGCTGGATTTAAAATGGGAAAATATAACCATGGATTTTATAGTTATATTTCCAAATACATCTCAAGGTAATAATTTGATTTTGGTTATTGTTGATAAATTAAATAAATATGTTCATTTCATTCCCATTAGAGATAATAGGTATTTAGATCAAATTTCTCAATTATATATCAAGGAGTTAGTTAGGTTACAAGGGGATCCTCTCTCCATTGTATCTGGTCATGATCTAAGATTCACTTCTAATTTCTAGAAAGGACTTCAGAAGTCATTGGGTACTAAATTAAATTTCATTATATATTTTCATCCTTAATATGATGGAAAATCAAAATAAATGATTCAAACCATATAAGAAATGATTAATTATTGTTCAATGCATTACCATAGAAGTTGAGATCATCATCCTTCATTGGTTAAATTTTCTTATAAAAATAATTTTCATTCCAGTACACTGATGGAACCTTTTAAGGAATTATATAGAAATTTGTGTCTAACTATTTCTTATTGGGATAAAGTATGATAAATAAAGGTGATGGGACTTGATTTGGTTGAAGAAATAGCTCAGAAGGTGAAAGTGATTCATTGCTATTTTAGGATATCTCAAATCATACATAAACGTTATACAGATAACTAGATAAAATATGTTTCTTTTGAATTATAAGATTATGTTTTTATTAAATTATATTCACGGAAAAGTATGATATATTTTGGTAAAATGGGGAAGTTAACTCCATGATTCATTGGATCATATGAAATCCTAGATAAAGTTAGATCATTTTTCTTCCAATTAGATTTTCCTATGAGTTTATCTAAGGTACACAATGTTTTTCATGTTTTGATTTTAAGAATATAAGTGTTGGATTCATCACATATTTTGAGCCTCGTAGTAGTTTAGTTAGAAGATAACCTTTCTTATGAGGATCAGACTATTCAGATTATTGACCATATAGGGAAATTGTTATAAAATAAGGTTATTCACCATTTAAATTTTTTGTAGAAACCCCATATGGTTGAAGAAGCGACATGGGAAATTGAAAATTCTATAAGGGAAATATATGCCCACTTTTTTAATAAGTGAAAAAAATTACAAGGATGAAATTTTCAAAAGGGGGGAAGAATTTAAAAACCCATGTAATGTAAACATAAATCATTTTCATGTATCATTAATATTTTTTAGTTAGATATTATAGTTTCATATTCATTAGAAAAATATTATCAATTTTTTTAGTCAAAAGGAAAAAATATTTACTTCTAATTTTATTTTCATGAATTATATGGTTTTATCATGATTTCTGAATTATAGAAATTTAATTTTTTTTAAAAAAACTTAATTTTTGAATTTATAATATCAAAATTATCTTATAATGAATTTTTTAAAATTTTCTGAAATGAAAAATTCATTTTTTCAATGAATAGTGAACAATATTGATTCTTATTAAAAAGATTTGTTTTATTTTAAAGAATTTAAAAAATAAAATTCTATTTTTTATGAGTTTTAAAATTTAATTATTTAATTTTCATTTGAAATATTTCAATATTGGTTTTATAAATTATTTTTATTCTTTAATTTAATATAAAGACATTTTTACATTAAAAGGTCATTTTTCTAAAAAAATGGTTTTCGTCACATTTTTACGAGTTGATTCTAAATTAAATTATTCCATATCTGTTAATAGAATATTGAAAAATAAATTACATATTTTTAATTTTTGTCTCCAACTTTAGTAAATAATTCCTTTTTATTTTTTTAAATATGAATAGTAACCCTAATAATTTTTATTTCCATGGTGAAGGGTAAATCGGGTAAATAATATGAAAAATAAAATGATAAGGACTAAATAATGAAAATAACACTTGAATTAATTTTATTTTATGATTATGTATCATCCATAATAATCCAATTGTTGAAAATATGGTCTTTTTTCATTTGGATGTGATTATGAACTTTATAATATTTTATGTAAAGAAAAGTCAAAAATGCCACTCTTATTTGTAATAACTATACTATTTTTAACATGGGTATAACCGTAAAATATTTTTATTTATAAATATTATTTTGACAACATGTAAATTTATTTTCATTTTTTTATGAAAAAAAATAATTAACTTAAATGCTTAGACAATATTGATGCGGTAATTACTCAACTAATGGAAAAATAAAATAAATGTTATTATGAATATTAATAGTAGTATAATTTGAAAGAATTAATATGATCCATGAATATTTTAGATAAATATAATAGGTTAGAGATGTATTAAAATATTTTTTTTATTTTTATTTTTTTCTTATTATTATAAACATCAAAGTAAATGAATACTTCTAAAATTTACATTATTGATTTTTTTGACAGTAATATTTTATTAAATGATATAAATTTATTAAAAATTCCAAATTTTCTAAATTGATTATTATATGGTTTAAAATATCAACCACGGTCCATTTATGGTCTATTTTTTTCATTTATTGTAACTATCATGACCCCCAAGGAGTAAAAAACCTTATTATCATGATAAGTGTGAAAAGGGTTAATGGGGGTTAAAAAAATATAATAATAAAAATGTGATCAAATTCATGTTAAAATTTTATTTTATGAGATTATTTATAATCCTCATAATATTATATTTTAATATTATCATTTTTTAGATATTTTTACATCAAAATCAATTTATATTAATTTAATATGTTAAGAAATTCCAAGAGTACCCTCCCTTATCTTATAAAAGAGAACATCTTATTCTCAATTGATCACACAGAAGAACCTTTTGTTTTAGAAAATATGTTCCCAAATACATTACTTAAATCCCTAATTAAATTCTAGAGGCATTTATTTTTTCAGAAATCCAACCATTCAACGCTTTTGTTGTAAACATTAATAGATTGTTTAAAAAAGAGGCCTAAATGTTTACCAAGTATTTTTCTTTTATTTCTTATTCCACCTCCTTAAAATATTATTTAACCATGATGAAATAATAAAAAATATATCTTGAATATATTAATTTTTTTATGTTAGTGACATAACCTATATTTGTCTCCTCTTCCATCAAATTGGAAATGAAACCATTATTCATGTTTATGGCATACTACCACCTCGCAAACTGATGTAATTCATTTTCCATCATCGTCTCTCAAAGATCATTATAATAATGAATTAATATATCTATGTATGTATTTATAATATTAATGACATATTTATCATTATTAAAAGATCATATATTATTTACCTTCTCACATTTCCATTCACTGAAAAATTATAACACCATTCATGCATATGTGTGGACTACCACCTCCACGAAGCGATGTGTTTTTCTTTTCATCACCAAATCACATGGATGATATATATAAGTTTTTCTATAGATATAATTTTTTATTTATTATATAATTATAATTATGAAAATATAAAATAATACTCACCTTCTTTTCTTATTGATCTATGAAAAATAGAAACATTACTCATATGTATGTACGACGTACCGTCTTCATGATTGTAACATAATTCATTTTTCATAACCATATTTCATGATTTGTTTTAAAAGTATAATTTATGTATAAAATTTACAATTATGATATGATTATTATTCTCATTATGATGGAATAATGAAATCTTTGACCATTTGCAACCTACAGAAGTCATTTTGGACTTTTGAACATAATATCTTCAAAACATCTGATATAAAATTAAATGATTAAGTAATTTTATATGACATGGTAATAAGTGATATAAAGGGAATATAAAATTTTAAAATTTTTCTAAATGAAGTAAATAATTAACATGATTTTATTAATACGAATATAAACAATATACATTATGATTCGGACTCAAGGTAAGGGACACATTAACTTAAAACCGTTTTTTAAATGTTATAAAGATTGATTCTCAAAATATTTCTGTTAAAATTCCATGTATTTAAATTTATTTTATGAGTTTACTTAAATTTACATAAATTATCTATAAAGGTAATTATATGCCACTTTATTTCAAAGGTTTTCAAAAAGGAATCTTTTTATATAATTTTTTACTTTCTTCTATTTATGTCCCTTAAAAATATTTTTGTGAACATACCCTGTTTAAAAAAAATCACAGTGTTTAGGGATGGGTAATGGAAAGGATGAAGTCAGGTTGAATGTCATGAATATTTTTCATGAAAATAAATCATGTTTTATTTTAAACTTTTATTATTATAGGAAAAATGGATACTGAATAGAAGTGTCCCCTTTTTAAAATATGTTTTTTACTTTTATTTTAACATTCTAAATTTTTAATGATAATAAAACCCTCTATGTTAATACTTTATGAGTGTTTTTATGTGAAAATGTAATTTTTCAATAAAAAACACCTCATAAACGATTTCTTTTTAAGTTAATTCAAGTCAGATTAAAATCCTTATTAACACTTTGGGATATTATATGGAATTTTTTGGGGTTAGGAACTTATTCGGTGTGATATTTGAGGCTCATATAACCTTGGTATTAATATAATAAAAACATTAAATATATTATATTACACATGCATGATTATTTTGAAATAATGGAATGTCTCTCAAAAGGTGTCTTAGATAGGAATTCTGAGACCAAAATTACGCCTATAATGTTGGATTTACCCCAGGCACAACATAACATTTCTATGTGTTGGGTGTTTAGTCAAATTGCACGGGAGGATAATTAATTTAATATTTTTTTTATTATAATTATTTTTCTGAAATAATGGAATATCTACCAAATAATGATTCAGATATAAAATCACATACCTCCATTAGGTTTGGAATGTGGGTTTTACCCTAGGAACGATATAAACTTTTTGCACGTTAGGTGTTTGGTTAATCGCACATGAGGGTGGTTTATAATAAATTTTCAAAAGATACTTATAAAAGGGTATTTTATAATAAATTATCAAGTTATAATTATAAGTGTAAAATTTATAAGAATTTATCAAAATATAATTATAAAATTATAATTCATAATTAATTATCAAGAGATAATTATAATATTATAATTTATAATAAATTGTCCAAAGATAATTATAAAAGAATAATTTATAATAAATTGTGATGAGATCACTATAAAATGATAATTTAAAATAAATTATCAAAGGATAGTTATAAAAGTAGAATTTATAATAAATTATGAAGAGATAACAATAAAATGATAATTTATAAGAAATTATCCAAAGATAACTACAAAAGGATAATTTATAAGAAATTATCCAAAGATAATTATAAAACGATAATTTATAAGTAATTATCAAAAGATAATTATTCTCAAGGATAATATTATGATCATATGTGTTAGCCTAAAATGATAATGTATAAATTATATCGAAGAGATAAATTATTATCACATGTGATATTTTATTTATTTTTGAAATAAAATAACAAGTTTTGGCTTTAGGAATCCCTGACGTACCTCAACCATTGGAAGATCAAAAACTATGATAATAAGGCCTACAAGGTGGTGTTGTTGAATATTGAGGTTTCCACTCTATATTTTGAACAGCACATTTTGTTTTATCCATAATGTTGATGTCAAATACTTTGAGGTAGGAAGTTACTTACGTTCATGGGATCTCATTACACATGTTTCCATGGTACAATTATTTTGTTGGTGTAATTTATATCCATGATTGATTTATGATCTCATGAGGGTGTGTGGGTGTGAGTAGCTTGTGACACCATATGACTTTCTTCCATGAGAATTGTTGAGATAGTTGGATTCCATGGTGATGTTTTAATCACGTTGTGGATATATGATGATGTTATATATTCTCATGATATGTGTTATAGATATTATCATGTCATGCCATGTCATATTTTACCCTTTGGGTATTGGTATGTTGTACACATGATAGGTGGAAATCATGGTATGATTACTCCTTTAGGGGTGTGTGCATGGAGTTTGATGATGATAAAAATGGTGCAGGATATCCTTGTAACCTATTATCTCCTTGATGCCTTGTGGGTTTTGAGTATATGGTCAACACTCAATGCCTTGTGGATTCTGAGTATTACTTGATGTCTTGTGGATTCAAATTAGGTTTCAGATACTCGATTCCTTATGGATTTTGAGTATTACTCCATGCCATTTAGATTATAGGTAGGTTACTCACTTGATTCTGTGTGGATTTTGAATGAAACACCAATATCCTTGTCAAAGGTTTTGGACTTTTACTGAAATACTGTATATTTTACGATATGGAGTTTGAGGAGGTGTGGTGAGGGTTTTGTGGAATCTTTAATAGCATGTAATCACTTAGGTTTGGATTGTATATTTATTCTTATTACATATTTATTATTATTATAGAATACACTGTTATACTTGAGCATTCTAGGTTAAGGATGCATTGGTGGTGTCCTACTGAGTCTTGTGCACACACCCTACTAGGGAATTTCGGTGATCTTGTAGATTTCACAATGGGTCCCTAAAAGGAAAAAGGGATCTATAGATAACTGATGGGATGAGGATAAAAGAGATTTTTGTGGACTAGGGTGGAAACGAGTCAGACCCACAAGGTTTTTATTTATTTACCTGCAGTTATTACTCTAGTTGGCATACCACCTTAGGATCCCATTTATTATCATACAAGTATTTCATCCTTATTTTTTTGCATGATTTCTATAATTATTTATTATTATAAATTGTTTATTTATTATTGTGATATGACTAGATACAAAGAGTATATTCTCCCCACTATCATACTTAGACCATCTCTACTAGTTGATAGCCTCTTTTGTATGGGTAGGTGTTCATGAGGTCATGTGACCTTCTAGATCGGACCTAGTTCTCCAGGTTGGGTTGTTATAGAATGGTATCAAAGCACCAATATTTTAATAACTTTTTTCTTCTATTGTATTGGGTTTGGGGAAGGATAACAAGAGTTATGAAGGTTAGGACTCAAATAGGGTAACTATATAAGTTCTTGTTCAGTATTGTATAGTGGACCTCTGAGTTTCCATAAAAATGGGAAGTTATGTTTTTCTATTATGGTTGATTAAATTCACCTTGTTTTATGTGCATGATTTTGATACGTGATTTATGATATTTGGGGTGTGTTTATCCATTATCTATAGGAACATATGTTCACATTCTATATATATATATATATACATTTTTTTGTGTTTTATAGTAGTTCTATAGTAAAATGCCTTAATTTTTAAAATCTGTTAGGGATAGTATATTTGAGTGTGTGATTTATCTATGTTTTCCATGATTTTATGATATATCTTTACTTGCATTAATTAGTTTAACTTATAATGTTTTTATTATAGTATATATTTTATGATTGTGACTAACATGTAGGGATAGAGACCATGGTTAGTTCTAGGAGGGTTATACCTTGGATTGAGGGTAATATCTAAGGGGAAACCTTATATGATCCCATATACTGATTAGGGTTTATCCTAACAACTCTATTTTTTATAAATTTTTTACTTCATGTTGTAAAAATTTCACCTTCTCATAATCTAATGGGACTACTTGGGAATCAGGTATGAATACTCATTAAGGGAGGGTGTTTCTTCTTTACCAATATATGTATAGGAGAATCTATTTGAGCATGCTTCTTCACTTACATTGTGGTTTAGGAAATAAGATTGCTTCAACATAAAGCTTTTTCAATTAGTGCATGTCATATATATAGGAGTTTAAAACTATGGTCAAATATGTAATGACTTTAACAATAACATTGTTCATCCTTCATGAGCATCATTGGCCCTTAGGATGCTGAGTATTAGGTTGAAATAATTGTGGATCATTGACCTAGTGGATACTCTGATGGAATGGTATGTTAGGATTAAAAGATCTTGTGTCATGTGATCATCCCATTTTGATACCCCCTATATTATATGGAGTAAATCTAGTTGAAGGAGCTTAATGTGTATCTTGGGGAATTAGAGAGAAAGGGATTTATCATGATAAGTACTTCACTATGGGGTGAACCTGTGTTGTTCTCAAATAAATAGGATTAAAGTATTTGATTCTATGTGGATTACCATAGGAAAAACCAGGTGACGGTGAAGAATATATATCCCTTACCCATGATCAATTATCTTTTCAATTAGTTAAGGGGGTCCCAATGGTTATACAAGATTGATCATTGATCATCCTATCACCAGTTGTGAGTAATATAGGAGGAAATTTCAAAAAATGTGTTTTGGAGTACGTTTGTGTTATATGAGTACATGAAGATACTTTTTGTACCAAAGATTTCACCAAAAGTTTTTATGGCCCTCGTGAACATGATCTTCCATCCATAATTGAACTCATTCATCATTATCTTTGTTGATGAAATCCTCATGTACTCACTATCATTGGAACAACTTTCTAGAGACCTTGAGATAGTCTTGAGTGCACTATGGTCTCATCAGCTTTATGATAAGCTGTCGAAGTGTAACATATATATATATGATGTGATATTCTTGGGGCATGTGTTGTCTAAGATAGTAATATCCATGGACTCAGAGAAAGTAGAGGCAGTGATGTCTTGGGCATGTCCTCAAAATGTGTTCAAGATTAGGATATTCCTTGGGCTGGAAGGATATTACCAATGGTTTATCCAGTATTTCTCTTGAATATTAGTACCCATGTCAGTGGTGATTAATAGGGTATTGAAATTCCAATGGTCAGACCTAGGTGAAGAAGATTTCCTTGAGCTTATGATAAGGTTAACAATAACTCTAGTAATAACACTCCCTGAACCTGGGATTGGTTATACAATGTGCTATCATGAATCTAGAATTTTTTTAGGAGTGGTACTGATGTATAGAGATAAGATATTATCATATGGGTTTCATCATCTATGACCCCAAAATTATAAATTACCTATACATATCTAGATATTTCAATTATGGTCCTTGCCTTAAAGTTTTTGTGAAACTATCTCTTCAAAAAGAGATTTGTTATTTACAGAGACCACAAGATCCTTCATTATATCTTTACATAAATGGACTTGAACCTGATACAAAGCTTATGTAATGATTATCTATAGATGTTCAAATTTGATATGGCATGTGCATTAGGAAAGTGTGACATCTTTGTGGATGTTCTTAGCTATAATATTCAGGTTGAGTATGAGGTTGGTGAGCGGCATTCAAAATATTAGTGGTGCTGGATGTGCTTATTGGAAAATTGGAGAGTGTATACTTCATAATATTAGTGATTTGTGACTTTTACCCCTTTGGTGATCACATCCTCACTTTTGGATCAATTTAAGACTAGTCCAAATTCAAACCCCGAGTGTGATGTGATGTGGGAATAGCTAGCTGAATGTGATTTGAAACATTGGTGGAGAAACAACGATGTGATCATGATACATGGAATATTAGTGGTCCCTTGTTCCGTTATATAAGATTTAATGATATATTTCCATAACTCTATATGGGAATCACATCCTAGTGTTACTGAGATGTATCATCACTTCATATGTTAGTTTTAGTGGCCTGGATGAAGAGGTACATTACAGGGTTTGTGTCTCAATACCTTACCTTCCATAAGGTAAATATTGATCACTAGTGTATCGGTGTGTTACTCTAGCCATATACGTTTCCTATGTGGAAGTGGGAGTACACCACTGTGGACTTTGTGAGGGGGTTACCTAGGACCCTAAGAAGTTGTGATGTTGTCTAGGTGAATTTTGATTGGTTGAATAAAGTTACTAACTTTTTACCTATCTGAGAGACTCACTTAGTGGATGAGCTTGGAAAGATCTCTATACATGAGACTATATATTTACAATTAGTTACCTTTAACATTGTTTTTTATTGATATACATTCTTTATTTTTTTCTTTTTAGGGCTTTCTAAAGTTCATAGGGACTCGGCTGAGGTTGAGCACATTGTACCATCCTCAGACACATGGACATTCCAAGTGAAAGATATACAAATTAGATGATATAATTTTATCTTGATTTCTATAATTTTGTGTAGCATGGAATAATAATATAATCTTGTATTAGTTCACATAAAATAATAGTCACCAGACAAAAAATCATATGGTGCCTTATGAGGCCCTTTTCGGGAGACCATGTCGATCATCGCTTTATTTACATGAGGTACGTGAGGCGATGGTTGTGGGCACAATTTTGTTCAAGAGACCTATGAGAGAGTGGATCTGATTTATAATAGGTTGATCACCACTTAGAGCAGAAAGAGATCATATGAAAACTTTAGGAGGAAACATTTGGAGTTTTTTGTGGGTGATTAGGTTCTCTAGAGTGTGAAACCTCAGTTAGACCACCAATGTCTTAGGGAGAATGGGAAGATAGTACCATTTTTTCAGACGTTTCATCGTCACAAAAAAGAATTGGGATAGTGGTGTATTTCTTAGACCTTCCTCCACATCATTGAGTCATGCACATTGTTTTTCATGTGTCTCAAACCTATAGGTATGTTTTAAGATCATGGCTTGGTGGAGGTAGATCCTTGTTTAAATTTTGTCTTGAATCTCTTAGTTTTTGTTAATTAAAGGTCCATTGGGTGTTTGAGGGGCCTCAACGGTGTTTCATGGGTTTGGTACATGAAAATAAGAAAAAATGGGAAAACATATGCAAGGAACATGGTTTTTGCATGGTTAAGTAAATTGTACAGCCTTCCTAAGAAAAACATGCAACCTTGGGCAGTGGCATTATGTCAGGTTGGTGCATATGTAGTTAAACAATGTGTATCTCCCTAGGTAACTATACAACCTCACTTACCTTGGGTAATGTCTTTCACACGGTTTGCGCATGGTTTGGAAAACTGTGTGAAAGACACTACCCAAGGGGAGTGAGGTTACATAGTTACCTCGGGAGATCCACATGGTTTAACTACTAGTTTGCGCATGGTTTGGAAAACCATTCAGACAAAATGTTCTCCCCATTAAAATTTAGAAAAAATTATAATTTTTTCATCTCGTGATTTTTAAGATCTACATGATTTTTTCTCCCATTCTTCCCCTATCAACCCTAGTGGTGAAATCATGCTCCGAAATCTTCCAAATGGTGGTTCTCCTTTGATTTGTGGTCATTTGGAGTGTTGTTGGTTACAGATTCAAGATCCAGGTAATTCTAACCTCGCTATTGAGTCTCTTTTCTATATTATGGCTTGTATCTTGGGTTATCTTTATTTTAATCCCTAAAAACCTATTTCTCTAGTGGATTCTAGGTTAGGGATTCAAAGGGTACTTGAATTCAGATCTAAGGTAATGATTATGAGTGTGTTCTTCAACAAATTCGAGGTAGGTGGTCTAAAAGTTATATCCCATAGTTGTTTAGTTGATTTGTGGATGTTTGGTTTCATTCTCGGTTATCTGTTGTTGTTCATTTGATGCCTTTAGTGAGATTTGGTAAAATGGGTGTCTAAATGGATAATTTAACCCCTCATGAACCCCGTGGGATGCATGGAGGCTGATTTGATCAATTTAGATCCACCCATGGGGTGTGATGATGTTCTCGAACCTAGAAATTGGTAAGGTTAAGTATAGAGTTGATGTTTGGTAATGTGGAGCCAGGATGAACATGTTGATTTGTTAACTTGAGTTGAAAGGGGAATATTGATAGATGTTTCTACACTTGGATAATGGAATAAGGGTTAATTTTGATAAATGATAATGTGTAAAGGGTTTAAGGAACATGATTTGATTGAATTGTTAAATGGATAATGTATAGATATTGTTTAATATGATAAATGGGTTAATTGGATTAATGTGAATGTGAAAAATGGATTTTTAAATATACACAGAATTCATAAGGGGGTTATTACTTGTTAAATGAGGACAGTTTTAAATGGTTTAACATGTGGGAAATTGATGAGTATGATAAAGGAGAGAATTAATGGGAATTATTTAAAATATTTAATGAGTTTAGGTATAAGAAATGGGAATTGAACTAAACATCTATGTAATATAGATGTAAAATTTGTTAATGGGTTATGGAATAATATTAATTCCCATGATGATTGTTGTGTATTATGTTTTATATTTTCATTGGTTGTGTTTGGTTGTGATATGGTCTGTTTGGGTTGAATGGATAAATAAGTATACACACATGATTTGGTAGTGTGGGGTATTGACTTGAGGTTTTATACCCTCGGGTCGAGTTAGACCAAGTCTCTAAACTCCACCCCAAAATAAAAGGGTTAAGGAATGGGATGGAGGATCTATTCCCCTAATGGTTTCATTTGATGAGACCACCCAGACCGAGGCTTCAAGGTGAGTGAAATGTATTTGTTATGATTTGTTTACCCCTAGTGATATAGGGACTTGATTTATTTCCCCTATGCATAGTGATTGGTTTCCTTAGACCCTTGTGTAGATGATTTAAATTACTAACCCATGGAACACATGATGAATGTGGATTAATTAATAAAGATGGTATAAGTAATGAGAATGTTAATAATGATATAAAAGGGATAAAGTAAATTTGGTTAACTAATGGAACCTGAGTCTTCCTTTGTTTAATTGTCTTTATTGATTATTTGCATTCACTATATTTTTAGACTGGATATTTTGTAGAAATTCTTGGTGGTGGCCTACTGAGTTGTACTCACACCCTGATAGGGGCATCGTTGGGTACATGAGTAGACTTTATTATTTCAGGTTCAGATAAGGGAAAAGGCCTGATGTTAGGGAGTTGAGTTGGGATTGGGATATGCATGGTTGATGATCTAGACATGGAGTAAGAACCATTTTAGGGAATTTAGTTATTTGTCTTTATTTTGGGTTTCCTTCACTCTTGGAACTATGATCATGAAATTATATGGTTATTGTTGATTTGTGGTTTGTACCCAGTTTTTTGAGATTCTTAGTTATGAATGTTTACTAGTTATTACATGTGGTTTTCGCTATTTATATTATTAACTATTGTGTACAAATCTGATAAATAGGGTATAGTCTTCCCATGTGATTCATTAGACCCTCACTACTAGTTAAAAACCTCTGGTATATGGGGAGACAATCTTGAGGTCATGTGGCGACCCAGCTCAGGGAACCAGTTTAGTGGATTCTGGGTTGGGGACATTACCAAGTGGTATCATGGCGGTTCTTTTCTATGGTCTTATTATTTGGAATGGTATAATGGAGGATACTATGTGCCAGGTCTTGGTAATGATATCATGTTTCGGAGTATCTAACCCATGTACGAGAAAAAACTCAAGTATCATGGGTGGGAATTGTTTTTCTTATTGTGTGTTGTTATAGTTGAATGATATTTTACCATTGGGTGATGCACTTGTTGTGTGATGTTACTATTTGTAAATATTTTACTCATGGATAGAATGGAATGAGGTTGTGAATTCATGCATCATTTTAGGAACCTATGAATATAGGTGTCATTCATTATGATAGGTACACACAGGATGGGTGTGTGGGATATGAAAGGTGGAATAAATTTTAGTCTCTTGATAAATTTAAAGATGATGGTGTCTAATAGGAATTATGTAAATGGGAAAAATGGGAAGAATGTTAGAGAATGGTTAAATATTTGTGCTTAAATAAAGGTGTAAATGAGTTAAAATGTGGGTTTTAACAATATGTGAAAAGGGAAATGTGACTAGGAGGAAGGATTTGTGTTGGGAGTGTGGAAGGATTTTTAAAAAGGTGTCCAGTGAAAGATTGTGACTATGTAAATTAGTTTACCTATGTTGACCATGACCTGCATGTGGTACGGTAGAGTGTAGTGCTCAAGTGTGTTGATATCTGTTGGGATAGTGTATGTGAATGGTTTGTTATGACTAGTGAAGAGTCTTCTTGTGTGTAAATTTTAGAACCTTTATGTTATGTGTCCTAAATCTCATGTTTGGAATTATAGGAAAATACCACAATGAAGACATGCTCCGAAAGTGTGAAAAGATGAGGTTTCTGAGAATTCTCCCCTAATAGTAGGGAAAAGAAGACTTGGTGATTCAATGTAATAGAGAAGATAAGTTTCACAATAAATTCACCCACATTATGCATATTAGGGAACAACACCTCGGTCAGGTTGTATTGAGTGTGTTTGAGATGACTAGAGAGTTTTAATTGCATAACCCTCTTACCTTAACCAAAGAGGGTGGTCCATAGGTAGTTGAGTTCTGGATAGAGTCCATTCAGACAATTAATGATCATTTAGAGACTTTTTCCATGATGTGAGTCAAACTTGTGGTCTATATGTGGTGAGGTTAGGCAAAGCGTTGGTGGGACAACATGATTTGGATTGATCGGGATGAAGGAATGATATGGAAATAATTCCAAGAGAAATTTCTAGAACACTTCTATCCAAAAACCTTAAGGATAGATAAGGCTATGGATTTTATTATTTTGACCCAATGGGATGTGTTGGTAATGGATTATGCTATACATTTCACTGATTTATGAGGCATCATTCTAGTATTGGAATGGGATGAGGCCAATATGGAAAAACATTTATAGGATGGGATTAGTAATGACATCATATCCCAAGTTAATATCTTCCAAGTTTATAGAGGTTTTTATAGTGGGAACCTGAAGGGGGGTTTAGGTAGTGTACTTGTGGTTTCAGTTGGGAAGATGCGGCATTCGAGGGTAGGAATCATAATTTTGGGTGTTTCTATAATAGTAGAAGTGCATAGAGTAGATAGAAGATAGATTGAGCCTCTTGGGGTGGTGACCAGGTTTTTTTCTACCAATGTGACATGTTGGGGAACATGCAAGGTTAGTGTCCCTGACTACCATTTGAGTGATTGTCATGTAGCGGGATGGGGCATGTGTAAAGGTTCTGTAAGAATCCTTGACAATTGGGTGCGTATGGGGGATCGAGTCTGATGTTGTGTGTAGGTAGGGGGTCGTTTACCCCATATCAGATAGGTAGTTGAGATCACTGATTGTAATGGTTGAGGTATTGTATGTGGTACTCGGGGGAGAGAGCGTCTATATTAGTAGAGTAGTGCATCACTGGGGACTTAGGACAGAGCCCAGGTCAAAGGGGTAGATCAGCTTCACGCAATTCGGTCTACACCTTGAGGTGGTGAGGTTAGACCATTGATTATTTGAGGTACGGTCCTTATATATTCCACACTTTATAGTTTTTTATTTGGCTTAGGATCCACACATTCTTTTAAATATTCACAGTTTTTAGTTGTGTTGGGCCTAGCAGTGGAATGTGTATGTTGGGTTATGTCAACTGATACTCCATTAGGGGTGTGAGATGGGGATATCAGACAATGTAAGGGTTGTTCTCTATAGGCTGGTGGGAACTGTTTTCTATAGGACATGTTAAACCTAAATATGTCAGGTTTTGACCTAATTTTGTACATGGATTATATGCCATTATACCAGGCCCATATCTATTGTTACCATTATCAAGTAAAATTCACGTCTCTTAAGGGAGACACTTATGTCCATCATGGTGATTGGGATGTTCAATCAGGCCATGTAGGGCCAATTTTCTAGAATTTGGGAGAACTAAAAACTCATGTGGGTTGTCTTACACTTGATGATGGTGGAATAGAGAAACAAGTCTTTCTTCCAATTGTGGATCAATTTCAGGATGGGTTTCCTGAGGACTTCTTGGGATACCACTCGAGAGAGATGTTGAGTTTACAATCAAGTTAGTACCAGGGGAAGAACCAATTTCCATACTTCCAAAGAGAATGGTGCTAGCATAACTCTAGGATCTTAAGGCTCAGTTGGAGGAGTTTGAGAGGAATGTTTTCATCTATTTTAGTACGTCACCATGGGGATCTCCAGTGTTTTTTCCCAATAAGGATGGTGTATTTTTGACGCTATATGCCGATTATAGGAAGTTGAATTAGATGAAGGTTAAAAACTCATACCCTCTTCCACAAATCGATGATCTTTTTTACCATATGATAGGTGAAAAAAAAATTTCAAAGATTAATTTGAGGTCAATGTATCATCAACTGAGGGTCATACCATTTGATTTACCACAAAATTCTTTCAAGAGAAGGTACGGGTTGCATGAGTTTGTGGTAATGTCATTTTGGTTGACCAATGTGTCGATAGTGTTCATATATCTAGTGAATCAAATCTTTCACCCTTACCTAGATTAGTGTGTAGTTGTATTTGTGGCATATATCTTGGTGTAATCGAGGACACATGACGATCATTCCAAACATCTTGCAATCATCTTCAGTACACTAAGAGAGAATAATCTATACTCCAAGATATCCAAATTTCATTTCTGGATGGATAGGGTGCATTTATTGGGTTACATAATCACTAAGAAAGGTGTGTCAGTGGGACTGGAGGAAGTGCAGATAGTTTTGTATTGGGAGCATCTTAATAATTTTTCTGATATCTGATGTTTTTTGGGTTTATAGGGAAACTATCAAAGGTTTATCAAATACTTTTCCCTATTGGCGATGCCACTTTCAAGCTTGACCAAGAAATTAATAATGTTTGAATGGTAAGAAGCATGTGATAATGATTTCCAAGAGTTAAATAGGTTGACTAATACACTGATCCTGATCTTACCCAAGGAAAGTAAGAAGTATACATTGTTTTGTGATGCATCTGGTGTCGAGTCGGGTGTAGTATTGATGGAGGATGATCACATTTTTGCATATGTTTCACAAAAGTTGAAGCCTCATGAAATAAATTATCCTACGCATGATCTTGAATTGGATGCAGTAATTAATGCCATAAAATTTTGGTGATATTACTTTTTAGGAGAGTGGTTTATGGTGTATACTGATCATAAAAGTCTTAAGTACATATTCTCTCAATGTGATCTGAATATTCAGCATCAAAGATAGGTTGAATACAATAAATACTTTGATTTTGAGATGGTTTACACTTTAAGAAATGGAAATAGTGTTTCAGATTCTTTGAGTCTTAAAACTCAAAGTTAGGAATTTCAAGAGTTCAACTTTGAGTGGAAGATGATGGAATTGTTTGTTGAAATGCATCTTGAGGTTTAGGATGGATAAGGTTATATGGAACTTGCATACTTTGAAGTTGATTCTATGCTTCTAAAATATATTAAGGAGAGATAGTGTGATTACCTAGAATGTGTGTCTATGAGGGAAATTATTAAAGGTGGGGAGTCACCTTTTGGTTGGGTCATTGAAGATGATGTGATCGTTTGTGTTCATGGTCGTGTTGTTGTACCAATGTGTCTGTCAGAATAGTTGATGTGTAGGTCTCTTATATCTAAATGTTTTGGGCATCCTAGTTGGACCAAGATTTATTTTCATATTTTTAGGTATTATTGGTGGCTAGGAATAAATAAAGAGGTTTTGGGATGTGTGGCATGATGTTTACCTATCAGCAGGTGAAGGTTGATCATTAGAAACTATGTGGTTTTTTACAGCCATTCCTCATTCCAAAATGTAAATGGGATGATGTAACAATGGATATTTTTTAGGTATTCTAAGGACACCTCAGAAGAATGATGCAATATTGGTAGTTGTTAATCGGTTGACTAAGGTGGCCCATTTCTTTCCGATTCGAGAGACTTTCACCATGGATCAGTTAGGTGAATTTTATGTTCGAGAGGTAGTTTAGTTGCATGATATACCATGGGATATAGTTTAGGATCCTGATCTGCGTTTCACATCACATTTCTAGAAATTATTTTAGAAGACGCTTGGAACCCAAGTGTTCTTGAGTACAGTTTTCCACCCACAGATGGATGGGTAGTCAAAGCACACCATTTGGGAACTAAAGAACATGTTGAGGGATTGTGTCATAGATTTTGGTGGATCATGGGAAAATAATTTGTCCCTGGTTGAGTTTTCATACAATAATAGTTACCA
Organism: Viscum album; assembly: GCA_963277665.1. Classification (NCBI taxonomy): domain Eukaryota; kingdom Viridiplantae; phylum Streptophyta; class Magnoliopsida; order Santalales; family Viscaceae; genus Viscum; species Viscum album. The sequence continues at coordinate 1,783,147,237 of OY728122.1, forward strand.
AGATTTAATTCAGATGGCACTGTTTGAGTCACTTTATGGTAGACCGTGTAGATATCTGTTGTATTGGATGGAAGTTGGAGAATATGAGTTTTGGGACTAATTCTCATATATGATACATCAAAGAAAGTTCATTTGATCCATAATTGGATAGAAATATCTTGAAGTATGTAGAATCCATATGTGGATAGTCTTCATAGAACTTCTTGAGTTTTTGGGGGGTGATCGTGTGTTCCTTTAGATGTCACTGAGGTTAGGTCACCATTGGCTTCGAAAATAGGGTAATTTAGGGCCCAAGTATATGGGGTCATTTGAGATTGTGGGGAGGATAGGACCAGTGGCGTACTGATTGGATCTCCCATAGTGGTATAGTGGTATTAATAAGGTTTTTCATGTGTCACAGTTTTGAAAGAATCACCCTAATCAATCTCACGTGATTTAAATTGAGGATGTTGAGATTGAAAAAGATGCATCCTTTCAGGAGAATCTAGTTCACATTATGGATCATAGTGAAAAGTCTTGAGGGGAAAGACTGCAGGGTTGGTTTGAGTTTTATGGAAGCATGGTAATGTTCAGGAAGAAACTTTGGAGAGGGAGTGGGATGTGTGGGATCAGTGGCCCAATCCTTTTACCTTGGAATCTCAATGATCCTCAAAAAGATCATCTTGAGGATGAACCATTATAAGTTGGGCAGGTTGTAAGATCCCATCTCCATGGAGGCATTTATTTATTTAAATTTTGGTTTGAATCCTTTATTTTTTTGTTAATTAAATGTTCATCGAGTATATGAGGGTCCTCGGGGGTGTTTAGGGGTTCGGGACATGAAAAGAAGGAAAATTGAGCCACCTTGTTCAAGGTTCAAAGTTAATTAAACCATGCGTCCTTCCCAAGAAAACTATGCCACCTTGGATAGTGGAATTATGAACGGTTGGTGCATGGTAAGTAAAATCATGTAGAGATCCCCAGGTAACCATGCAACCTCACTCCCCTTGGGTAGTGTCTTGTGAATATTTTGCGCGCATTTTGGAAAACCGTGCAGATAAACTGTGCACCCTGATAAAAGTTGGAAAAAAATATAGTTTTTTCATCTCTGGATTTTTAAGTTATACCTGATTTTTCTTCCCATTCTTCCCTTCTCAACCCTAGGGACGAAATCAAGCTCCCAAATCTTCCCAAGGGTGGTTCACCTTTAATTTTTGGATATTTTTTTCATCATTAGTTGCAAATAGAATCTCCAATTAATTCTAACCTCACTATTTCTTCTCTTTTCTATATTAGGGATTTTATATTGGGTTATCTTCTTCTAAATCCATAAAACACTCTTTCTCTGGTGGATTCTATGTTGAGTCTTCAAGGTGTGCTTGAATCCAGATCCAAGGCAAGGATTAAGAGTGTGTTCATCAATGGATTTGAGGTAGGTGGTATACAAGTTATATCCCATGGTCTTTGAGTTTATTTGTGAATATTTGGTTTCATTATCGGTTGTCTATTTTTGTGATTTTTATGCCTTTAGTGAGATTTGGTTAAATGGGTGTCTAAATGGAGAATTAAACCCCTCATGATCCCTGTGGGATGCATGGAGGATGATTTGACTGATTTAGGTCCACCCATGGGGTGCGCCGACATTCTAGAACCTAGAAATTGGTAACATTAAGTGTAGAGTTGACATGTGGTAACATGGAACCATGATGAACATGTTGATATGTTAAATTGAATTGAAAAAGGAATATTCATTGATGTCTCCAGTCTTGGATAATGGAATAAGGGATCATTTATAGAAATTCTAGTGGGTAAAGGATTTAAGGCTCATGATTTGATGGAAGTGTTAAATGGATAACATATATAGATTGTTAAATATGTGAAATGGGTTAATTGGATTAATTTTAATGTTATAAAAGTATTATGAAATGTACACTGAATGTATAAGGGTGTTATTACTTGTGAAATGAGGAATGGGTTAAATGGGTTAATATGTGGGAAATTGATGAGTTGGATAAAGGGGAGAATGAATGAGAATTATTTAATATGATTAATGATTTTTGGGAATAAGAAATGGGAATTAAACTAAAAGGTTATGTAATGTAGATGTAAAATTTGTTAATGGGTGATGTCATAATATTAATTCCCATTTGGATTTTTATGTATTATGGTTTCTATTTTTATTGGTTTTGTTTGGTTATGATATGGTATGTGTGCGGTGAATGGATAAATAAGCATGTGCAGATGTCTTGGTAATGTGGGGTATTGACTTGAGGTTCTATGCCCACGGGTCGAGTTAGACTGAGGCTCTAAAATAAACCCCAAAAAGTATGGGTTAGGAAAGGGGATGGGGGATCTAATGGTTTCATTCAATGAGACCACTCAAAATTATGCTTAGAGGTGAGTGAAATTTATTTTTTGTGATGTGTTTACCCCAAGTGAGATAGGGACTTGATTTATTTCCCCCATTAATAGTTATTGGTTGCCTTAGACCCTTGTGTAGATGATGTAAATGCCTAACCCATGGAAAAAATGATTAATATGGATTAAGTAATGAAGATTATATAAGTAATGAAAATGGTAATAATGTTAGAAATGGGTTATAGTAAATATAGCTAAATAATGGCACATGATATGTCCATTGTTTACTTGTGTTTATTGATTATTTGTATGTACTATCTGCTTTGACTGGATATTTTTTAGAAACCATTGGTGGTGGCCTATTGAGTTGTACTCACACCCTTCTTGGGCTGTCGTTGGGTACCCGAGTGAACTTCATTGTTACAGGTTTGGATAAGGTAAAAGAACCAGTGTTAGGGGGTTGAGTTGGGATTAGGATACGCATATATGAGGATATGGACTTAGATTCCATACCATTTTGATAAATTTAGTTGTTTGCCTTTATTTTTGGTTTCCTTCACTCTTGGCACTATTATCATGACATTACATGGTTGTTGTTCATTTTTTGTTTGTATTTAGTTTTGGGAGATGCTTATTTATGCATGTTTATTGGTTATTACATGTTTTTTCTACTGTTTATACTCTTAACTAATGTTTCTTACTTTGGAAAAGAGGTTATAGTCTCCCTATGTAACTCATTGGACCCTTACTACTAGTCAGCAACCACTAGAGTATGGGGAGGCATGCTTAAGGTCATGCAGCGACCCAACTCAGGGCACTAGTTTAGTGGATTCTAGGTTGGGGACGTTACATATGTACTCAATCTTACACATTTAATTGACTCTAAGGATGTTGGGATGGATCCTGACCCATATTATGAGAAGTGTCCAAGGCTGATTATAGAATAGAGAGAAAATGTCCTATGAGGGAAGACGGTACCACTTTACCAGATTAGATAGTAGAATGGGTGGATATAGGAAGAGACATGGGATCACGATTCTGATGTTTGAGAATAGTGTCCTAAGTTATTTGAGAAATATTTATAGGGTAATATATTGAGGATGAGAAGTTGATGGAGGGAGATAATTGTAACGTCCAAAATTTCTAATGATAATAAAAACCTCACTATTAATAATTTATGAGTTTTTTATGTGTAAAATGTAATTTTTCACTAAAAATCACCTTACAAATGATTTCCTTAGAGGTGAATTCATGTAAGGGTAAAATCTATGTCAAAATTTTTGAATATTCAGTGGAATGTTATCAACGTTATGCACTGAGTCAGTATGAGATTCTAAGGCATGTAGAACCTCGGTATTGATATAATAAAAATATTAAACATATTGTATTACAAGATCATGATTTTTCTAAAATAGTGGAATAAATCTCAAATGGTTTCTTAAATGGGAAATCTAATAAATCATTTAAGTTTAGAATGTGGGATAGAATGTCAGATTTACTCTAGATGTGACATATCATTTGTGCTTGTCAGGTGTTTAGTCAAATCCCATGTGAGAATAATTTATTTAATATTTTCTTACTATAATTTATTTCCCAAATAATGGAATATCTCCTAAAACATGTTTCAGATGGAAAATATGATACCTCTATTATATTTAGAATGCATGTTTTACCCTTGGTGTGACATAATATTTTTTCATGAAAGAAGTTTTGTAACATCACACGGAGGGTAATTTATAATAAATCATAAAAAGATAATTATAAAAGGATAATATATAATAAATTATCAAGATATAATTATAAGAGGATAATTTATATGTAATTATAAAAATATAATTATAAAAGGTTCATTTATAATAAATTATCAAGAGATAATTATAAAATGTTAATTTATAAGAAATTGTCAAAAGATAATTATAAAAGGATTATTTATAATAAATTGTCATGAGATATTTATAAAAGATAATTCATAAGAAATTATTGAAATATAATTTTAAAAGGATAATTTATGATAAATTATAAATAGATAATTATAAAAGGGTAATTAATATGAAATTATCCCAAGATAATTACAAAAGTATAATTTATAAGAAATTATCAAATGATAATTATTCTCAATGAGAATATTATAAGCACATGCATTGGAAAAAAATGAAATTTGAAAATTATATAGAAGAGAAAAATTATTATCGTATATGATATTTTATTTTATTTTTTGAAATGAAATATATTGTTCTGGTTCTAGGAACCCTTGAAGTACTTAGAGCATCGACGTGCTGACAACTATGATAATAAGGCCTATGGGGAGATGTTCTTAACTATTAAAGTTTTCGATCCAGCTTTCTAATCACATAGGGTGGTTTATCCATACTGTTGATTTTGAAGACATTGAGGTAGGAAGTTCCTTACCTTCTTGGACTCTTGTTATGCATACATACATGATATGATTATTATGTTAAAATATTTGATATCCCTACTTGATTTCTAATCGCATGTGGATGTGTGTGAAGCCCATGACATTCTATGACTTACTTCCATGATAATTATTGAGATAGCTATATTCCATTATGTTTTTTGATTCATATGTTAGACATGCGATGATGATAGATTTCTTCAGGATGTGTGTTATGGATATTATCATACTATAACTTTTCATGTTTTTTCCTTAGAGGATTGGTATGTTATAAATGTTATAGGTGGATATCATGGTATGAATACTCTTTGATGGGTGTGTGCATGGAGTGTGATGATGAAAATGGTGGTGCATTATAGCCTTATAACCTAGTATTTACTCGATTCATTGTGGATTCTAAGTAGATGGATGACACCATATGACTTGTGGATTCTGAGTGTTACTTAATGCCTTTTGGATTCTTAGTAGGTTGTAGATACTCGATGCCTTTTGGATTTTAAATATTACCCAATGACTTGTGGATTATATGAAGGTTACTCACTAAATGCCTTGAAGATTCTGAGTGACACGCCAAAAACCTTGTGGATAGTTTTTGAATCTTACCAATATGTTGTACATTTTCCAACATGGAGACGGAAAAGGTAACATTTGAGGTTTGTGGTAGCTTGGTTAGTGAATGACCTCTTGGTTTTGTATTGTATGTTTATGCTTATTGTTAATTGATTATTATAATGGAATACACTATTATACTTGATAGTTATAGGTTAATGACATATTGGTAGTGTCCTATTGAGTCTTATACCCACACCCTACTTGGGAATTTTGGTTCACTTATAGATTTCATGAGGGATCTGGTGAAGGGAAAGGGACTTATGAGGGACTGTTGAGTTGAGGAGGATAGAGCTAGTGGGGGACTAAGATAGACATTGGAAGGGCATATAGTTTTTTAATTATTTTCCTACACTTATTAATCTAGTTGGCATACTACCTTGGGATCTTTTTTATTATCTAACATGTATTCTATCCTTATCTTCCCACATGATTACTTTGATTACTTATTGTTATTATTTTTTATTTTTTATTGCAATATGACACAATAAGGATGGTATAATCTACCCACTATTTTACATACACCCTTTCTACTAGTCAATAGTCTCTTGTGCATAGGGAAGCATGCATGAGGTTAATGTGACTTTCTAGCTCGGACCTGATGATTCAGGTTGGGATGTTACATGTATGAGTTGTGACCTAATTCTCTAAAACTATAAATCAAAAAGATACTTGAGAATGACTTTAAGTGAATTATAGTATAAGGACATTATAATATGTATTTTTTAAGGCAATTTCCTTACAAAATTAGTCCCTCTAAGATTCTTTATCGAGAAGGTACAATAGATTATCTCTTGGTTCTTTCATCAAACCTCTCCCAAGTTTACGATTTGTTCTATATATTTCCTATTAGGAATTACAAACTCAATCCTTCACATTTACAAAACTTAGAGGTTATACTAATGTGGCATGATCTTTATTATAAATAAAAACCAATATAAATCTTAGATCATTGAGATAATGATCTACATAATAATACTACCACCTAGTTAAAGTTTATTAGAGAAATCATATACTCAAGGAAGCTATATGGGAACCATAAGATGTTATGAAGTAGAGATATCGTTATTTTTTATATCAGAGTGATATAAATTAGGGGTAGAAATTCATTTAATTGGGTTATATTTTAATATAATAAGATTTTATATGTATTTCCTTTGAAATAAACTTGAGGTATTCAATATCTTTACTTACACGCAACCTCGAGTCTAAATGAACCATGATATAATGATCTATTATAAACTAATCATTAAATTGGTAGGTATGAATAGTAATATAAAAATTATAAAAATTATATATAAACATATTAAATAATGAAAATATATTTATTAATGAATAATAAATAAGTAATCAATTTATAGTAAAGTCATTTCATGTTTCAAAAATATATTTTCTTCAAAAAAAAATTTTATTAAATTATTTTCATGGAAAATATAATTAATTAATATAATTTTTAGAAATTTTATTTGTTAAATTAATATCATTTTTCAAAACAGTATTTTAATATTATCATAAGTTTAATTTTTAGAATTTTTCTAAAAGATTTATTTTTTAGTGAATAGTGAAGATACTAATTTTTCAAAAACTTCCATTTATTCATTAAATGAAGTAATTTAAAAAGTATAATTATTTTATAAAATTCATATTAAAATAAAATAAGTATATTTTTATTAAAATTGATCCAATTAATTATATAGTAATCAGCATTATACTTGATTTTGGTATAAGTTCATTTTTTTTGTTTGAAAACATATTTTCTCTAAAAATATTTTCTTATGAGTGAAATGTATTTTTATCTTAATAAATTAAAATAATATATATTATTAATGTTTTTAAAAATAATAATATATATATATATATATTATTTAATAAAAAAATAACATTAATTTTTTTACATGGATATGAATGGAAGTAAGTTCATTTTTATGCATAAGAAGGTATTTTTCTAAAACATATTTTCATTGAATTTGCATGAATATTTAAAATAAAATTATGAAAATCATAGAAATTGAATCTAGAAAAATGGATTATATATTTTTAATCAGAATAATTAATATATTTTAAAATTTTCAACTTACTTTTTTATCTTAATTAATAGTAAAAAATATTAAAATTTTGTTATCAAGGTTAAGGTTAAAACATGTTTTCGGGATGGGGTTAAATTAATAGATAAGGGTAAGAATTCCACCTATAATTATTTGAATTTTTTGAATATATATCCTAGTTATATTATCCTAAAATCAAATTAATTTCCATTTGGATCCACCTTCATATTACATTGACCTTATATTATTGAAATCTTTCAAGTAAATCCATGTGTGTCCCTCCCCTCACTTATAAAAGGGATCCTCTTCTTCTCTCGTATTCACAATATTTGAGCCCTATATATCAACCAATACCTTCACCAAAACCTTCCATAATTCCTTCCTTTCATCCCCTATTCTTCTCATAAGACTAATATATCAGGGCTTACGGGGTAATCTAAATGAGGTCTCTAAAAATAGGTATAAATATTAACTAAGATCTTTTAATTGTATTTCTTTTATACTTACTCAAAACTTGTTGTATCCATGATAAAATGATTAATAAATTATAATAAATATACTAAGATATTATTATTATTATTATTATTATTATTATTATATCACAACCATTTCCAACCTCTTCTCCATCAAATGAGGGATGGAAGTATCGTTTATGCATACGTGTGGACAACCGCCCCTACATAGCAATACAATTCGTTTTCCATCACCATATTTCATGGTTGGTTATTATGATAGATTTAATATATAAATATATATATATATATGATATTTATAATTTAATAATGATTTTATAAAGTTGAATTATAATTTACCACTCTTTTATTACATCCATAGAATAATGGAAACATCACTCCTATGTGTGTACGTACTATCATCTCCACATAGTGATGTAATTCATTTTTCATCAGTGATTTGTATGAATGGTCATAAATATTTATATAATATATATATATTATTTATATCATGATTAAAAATATTGAGATTATGGAGCCACGATCAATCTACAAGGACCATAACATCGGAATCGAAAATTTCAGGAAAAAATAATCAGTAATCACCCCGAACAAATATTTTAATAAAGAAATATTAATAAATAGGTATTAAAATGTTATATGAGAACCATATGTGATATTATAGGTATTAATATGGTTCTATTATAGAAATATAATAAATTTAAATTTATTATACAGGATTTTTTACTACTTATGAAGCAAGACCAGCTTAAGGTAAAGGTTTTAAATTACAATTTTTACAGAGATTATTTATGATTAAATTTCAATAATGATTTTACTATTCCAAAATGAATATATAGAATCATTTTTTCTTGTTTTAATTTATATAAAAATTAAAAATAATATTCTTGTCATTTTTCCAATTGTGTTACATTTGAATTTTTACCAAAAATGTGAAGAGTCACTTTTTAACATATATCGCATGAATGGATTTTCCTGTCATCATAACTACCCTTTTCATTAAAGTTTTCTTTAAAATTTTACATGGTTATTATTAAAGAAAATTTTTCCTTGATATTTCAAAAACTTTTATATTTTTAAATAAGTAGTTTGTAATGGAAAATTTTATTTTCCTAAAGAAATGATCAAGTGATATTTTAAAGGTATTTTCATTTATAACAACATCCTTTGATGTTTCTTATGCTTTATTGGATATATGATCCCATGTAACCATATTTTTTTTTATTTTTATGGTTTGTGATTATTATGATTAAATATTTATGAAACATGTTTTCTTTTCTGTGGGTTAATCTTTGAATAATGATAAATGTTTTTATGATCTTGTGGAATGTAGATAAATACATTATAATTATGTGAGTGGTGGTTCTGTTATATCCCCCCAATGAATTGGGTAAATATTAATGTTTTATGAACTCAAAGGGTAAATGGGAAGTTATTCCAAGCCTAAAATATTGTATATGTAAGTTTATCCCATATCAAAAAGTAGGTTCACTAGTGGTTAGCCCAATCATAACATGTGAGTAATGTCTTGGTGGCTATCCCGGAAAAAAGATTTCTATAATTATGATTATTCCACACATTATGGCACTCTTTTGTGACATTATTAGAGTCCAACTTTATTCTCCCATATCTCATGTTCTTTGGTTCCTTTATGATTCATGTCTTATAAACTTCCAAGATTTATTCCATCACTCATGATTATTATCTGTGTTTTTTTAGTATGATTTTCAAATATTAATATCACATTTTTCATACCATTATGATCATGTTATACTTAAATGATAATTTATATCTCCCCATTTTATCATTAATGATCATATAATCTCACCATTTATTATGTTTATATTCCTCAATATATGAAGAAAGGTTTTAAGTACTACATTTATAAGAATTTTTCTAGTTATGAAGAACATAATGGGAGATGATTTAGATCTTTTATATATAATTTTTTTATATATCTAAGTTACTAAAGATACTAAAACATTACAGTTCTTTCATGGATTATAATTATATTTAATTAGTATTCATCTAAAATTATGTAATATTTATGTATGAAATGATTGGGTCTCTATATGATATCCTTGGAAAATAGGATATGGATTGGAAAGATAGAACAACGGGGGTTTATCACTTACCTTGATCTTCACTTGAAATATTATTTAGCCAATAAAAAATTGGAAAAGAATCAGGGGAAGAAATTATTGAGGTAAAAAACTATGATTATGATATTTCTTTGGAGGAATGAGATGGAAATGAAAGGGGGAGATATACTGAGGAGCTCAATGAAGAAAAAAATAAGTGGTTTCACTAGAATAAAGATATCTCTTTTCTAGATTATGGACCTTGAACATTAGAAATTGAGAATTTCCTATAATTTTTAAATTTTTTATCTATAAATATTAAGATATATACTCAATCCACCCAAAATACACTATTAGTTACATACATTGGATGTAATGGGTAGACACTGATGGGTTATCCATTCAGTTATTCTTATGAGGGGTGGGTTCTTTGGTTGGTATATTATATTCTGGTTATGTTCTAGATTATATATTATCTTATATGGTTTTTACTAAATACCTTAAATTGGTTTCATTAGACTGAATAATCTGCTCATATTATCTCTATTGGGATTTCTTAGTTATGGTATTTGTTTTTAATTAAATGTTTTAATTGTTGAGTTGGAATATCAATGTTGTAATTGGAACTACTTATTTGCATTTATTATTGGTGTGGATGTGCATATGGTTGATTGAAGATGATTTTTTATGTAATCTTATTATGGAAGTTCTTATTTTCTATATACGTTATATTTGAAGTGAAGAGATTTTTCATTGACATTATCAGTACTAGTTGGTAATGATATTATTTTTTGAATGTTTGGTTGATTTTTTAAGTAGCCTACATCTAGGATGGTTTTATTTTTCAATATCTAAAAAAGATAAAAGTAGTGATCGGGAACAATGTGGTAGCTTGTGTATGCATAAAATGTTAAAATGAAATTTGTATGTGTTTATTTATGTGGTTTTCTCTATGATGATTTATTATTGGTTGGTGATTTATTTTCATGATGGTTTTCATGAATGGATCCCACTCAACCATAAAGTGGTTCTTTTGAAAATTAAAAAATGGATTTGGATGGTTTAGCTATGTAAATAGTCATGTGTTAAGAGATAATCATAGCTGAGTTAGGTTATAGTGAAAAATGAAACTCTATATACTTATTGATATGATGTAAGGGGTTATAATTTTAATGAAATGATATTCAATAAAATTAATTATTGAATATTGTTGAAAATCCTGATACTCACATGATAACCATTTTTATTATAAATTTAACCGATAAAAAATTATAACTCAATATTTTTTGGATTAGTTATTCAAAAGTAAAAAACTTAATTTTAGTTATTTCCTTGATTTTTATTACAATATATGAATAATTATTAAAAAAATTATAGAATCTATATTTATTAGAGAACCCCCATCTCAAAAAGGCGTCTAGTTAAGATACTCAAAATAATGAAAAAAATTATATAAAGAATAACAATTTATCATTAAACATTTATATGCACATAATTTTATCAAATTATTTAAACTATAATGGAAACATGAAAATTAGAACACTTTTAAAACAAAGGATAATCACAAATAGAATCTATAAGGGATAAGAAAAGTATCTGAGTTATATAGTGTCTATGTCTCTTTTTCAATGTAAAATTCTTTAAAGAAATACAATCACTATGAATGTACTTAATATAATCACTATACATGTATGAGGAGAGAGGATTCTATGGAATGAAATGAAAATCATCCACATAACATGTTTAAAATAATAGGTCAGTGAATTGCACTATGTGTAATATAGTTACACATCGTGTAAATATTTTTAATGGAATACGCAAAAAAACATATCACCTTAGATTTATTTAATTTAAACACATGAAAAATTACATGATGTGTAATACCTTTACATGACATATAAATGTCATGTAGATGGATTTTCATCCCATTTTCCTTTTAAGAAACCTTAACCTCCTTTAAAGCTTCTAAACTTACTAAGAACTCATGTAAAACCTTAAACAATTTATACTGAGACCCCATTAATTCAAAAAAGAATACATCCCTAAACTTTAGGTAATTTTCCCCAAAAAATCCCTCTCTATTTATCAACTTCTGTTTTCTCAATTCTTCTCACAACATGAGACTTTGTTTAATCCAAAGATAGACATTCTTGATGAAAACACAGTCAAAATAAAAGTTAACCAAAATAAAAACTATTAAAGATACATAAGTGGAAAAAAATTGGATCTTATAACATGTTAAGATTATTATGAGTACGGGCTCATATGGAGGCACAAATTTTTCACATCAGTCATAAGTGAGACTTTTTTTCTGTATTAATTCACTTTGATTATAGCACATGTGCATGATATCAACCTTTATAGAGATAACTTGTGCACATTATTAGGAAATATTTTTCCATTTTTTTGTTATTCCTTGGTTGGGTTTTTATTTGGAAATATTTTTGGTGAAATTGGATAAATTTGTAAGCCCATGGGATTGTGTACAGTTGGCACATGATTAGGTAAAACTATGCAATTTTCCACATGAAACTGTGTACCCGTTCTGGGGATACACAGAAGGTGGTACACAGTTAGCACATGGTTTGGAAAAACCATGCCAACTCCCTCCGCAAATAGTGCACCATCAAATAGAGGGTGTTTATATGGTGGGTGCATGGTTTCTCAAACCATGCACCACTTAAGATAAACCATACACCCAATGAGTATGGATTCACAGTTAAGGTTCATGGTTTGAAAAAATGTGTACCTCCACCCATGAAGATATTCACACGAGTTTAACCCCCCCCCCCCTTTTTATTAAACTTATTAAAGCCATAAGTTTCTACTCCAAATAACCCTAGATCATCCCTTAATGATTTCATTTGATTTTGGAAGCTCCAAGGAGGATTCCAAGGCTCCACGAACCCATTTTGGTGTAAATTGAAGATCTAGTAGAAGTATTTTGCCTCTTTTCTGATATGTAATCTCCTATAATTGGTTTTTTCTCTCTCATTAATCTCTTTTTAAATTAAGATGGATTATTTTTCCTCCAATTTCGATGGTTTAAATATTTATTTTAATGGATCTTCTTTCTTTGGATATTGGTCTTAGGTATTGGTTCTAGATCTTCCATACTATTATGATTTCAATCTTTCTGCATCAAATTAGGTAATTTGATTTGGAAAATGTTCATCAATGACCTTGAGGTAAGTGGTATATTTATAAATTCCCATTGTCTTGATTAATTATGTGTATGTAATTATGAAATTTCAATTTCCACATTGAAAATTTTCATTTTCATTTTAATTAATTAATTAATTTCCTTGAGATTGTGAAACCCTTCACAGATCCTATTGGACCCATTGATGATTTTGAGACTGGACTTGATGAAAACCCATGGTGTGTTATGATATAATTGAAATGATAAATTATGAATTATTAATGGTTTATAAATAGTATTTTTAATACTGTTGATAAATAAAATTATGGAATTTTTTAAATAATGGATTCTAGAAATGGTTCATAATGGGTTTTGATTGTGGAAACATGAGATTTGATATTTTTGACTAAGTGTGGGATAGGTAATACTACTCCAAATACCCATGGTGTTCTAGACTGCATCTCTAGGAAACCAAGATATATATTTATTTCATGTGATCGTAGAGTTTTGGGGTAGGGAATATTGCTCCAAATACACATGGGGTACCAGACTGCTACTCTAGGAACCCATTTTATGAATCTAAAATTGGAATTAAATTATTAATTAAAATCCATGATATAATGAAATGTGATATACCTTTGGTGGATGGTTTATATTCCCACATGGTCCAAAGTAGGAATTGTTTTTTAGGGTGTCACCATGAACTCGGGGACCTATGCAGTTAATTAAAGAATAATTCTAATGTAATTTTTTTTACTTTTTCCTTTATAATTTATCATTTATAAAACATTATACATTTCTATATACTATATATTTCTTTAGATGATATTTTTGGTATCCTACTTAGTTGTAATCACACCTTACTCGGGCTTCCAGATTGGTACCGAAATAAAATTCATGATTTCAGGGAAAGATAAGGTCAATATCCATATGTTAGATAGTGGTGTTAGAATATGGGATGGAGCATGGATGAGGGAACCAGACATGATGTTAGGACCCTCTTGGGGATTTTTCAGTGTGTATTTATTTTTTGTTTTCATTTGACACTTGAAAATTATATAGAAAAACATATCTACTATTTTGGTTTATGGTCATTTATACATGTTTTTGGATTATCATGTGATGTTGGTCTTATTGACTATGTTATTATTCTGGTTATATTTTATTATCATTTGGATATTTTATTGATTTTGGATACTATGTTGCTTTGAGAAAGAGGTTATAGTCTCCGCATGATATACATATTAAACCCTCACTGCTAGTTAGTAGGCTATAATATGAAGAGAAGTGCGCCTGAGGTTGTGCAACTAACTGGCTTGGGACATCAACATGTGGCACCCAGTTCGAGACATTACAAAGTGGTATCAAAGTATATTTCTTTTCTATTTAGTAGTATTACAATTTTATAAATGTATATTAGAGACAAGGATGATTTGGGCCTTGTACATGAGCTTGTGCATGAGAGTTGCTGACCCATGTATGGGAGAAACCCAAGTACCCAGGGTTGGATTATTATTGTTGATTTTTTTTGTTATAGTTGGAAGTTATTTCACCTTAGTTGATGCACATATTGTGAAATATTATTGTTTTCTGATATATTACTCATGGCCCATTATGTAATGAGGTTTGATTATACATGCATCATTCTAGGAACTCATGATTTTATGTGATATGTATCATTTTAGGCATGCATAGAAAATAAAATTTTTGGGAAGTGGTTATAATGAAAATATTTTTCCTTTTTTTAGTATTTTCATAAATTAAATGGTGCCTAATAATAAATTGAAAATTTTATATGATCTTAATTATGGTAATTTATAATGAATAAAATGGGTTTCTAATGAGAAACTTGAATTATGAAAGTGTTTTACTCTATGTAATCCATGAACCAGATGAGGGATGGTTGACAGTAGTGAAAGTTCCTCGGTTTTGATCGTGTTGTGGGGTATGGTGGATGACTTGTTATAGATTTATGTCAATACCCCTCATTAAAATGTTTTAATTATGTGTTATGTGTCCTAATACATGTTTTTTAAAATTGTAGAGATATGCCTCTAGGATGAGGCTTATTGGTAGGATGATAGGAGGGAATTGCTGGAAATGTGCCACCAGTAGTGGAGACGGAGGATTTGATAGTTTTGGGTGAATGAGAAGAAGAGTAGTTTGGTGAGAACGTTTCTCTCTTTTTTTCAATTTATGAGAAGCAACCTAGGGTGGGATGTGTGAAATATTTATGGCCTAAAATAGGAGTTCTAGTTGCATCACCCTTTGACATTCACTGAAGAGGGTTGACCTGAGGTAGATGAGTTCTAGATTTATTCTATACAGATGATCCTTGACCATTTAGAGACTCCTATGTAGAGGATATTTGATTTGACTATTTACATTTTTCTAAAATCAACAAAGCACAGGTGGGATATTCCAAATCAGGATGAGAAGCTGGAGAATATGGAATGAAATGACTTTTAGGAGAAGTTCCAAAAACACTTTTACCTGGATATGATCAGGTAAGAGAGAGTATCAGACTTTATGTGGTTGACCTAGGGGAGTATCTATGTGTGGACTATGATGTTTTATTCACTGATTTTCAGTTCTTTGTCATAGAATTGGAAGTAGATTAGGTTACTGTAGTGAAGTGTTTCCAGGATGGGCTTAAATGTGATATTAAGTCCTAGGTTACCATCTTTCTACTAAAGAAGTTTTTTGAAGTGGTGAATCATTCTCGCATATATGAGGGGAACCTGAAGGAGGCTTCCAGTGGAATGTAGGTGGTTTCTTCTAGATGACCAGGAGGTATGTCTTTTGAGTGTAGGAAGTGTCACTATGATAAAGTCAACCAGAGAGATGGAAAACATAGTGTATAAGGAGAAGGTTCTGTTTCTTAGAGCAGTAACTGAATATACTACCACCAGTGTGATAGGTTTCATCACATTTATTGCCAGTGTCCATAGCCACCAGGGGAGTGCCGATATGGAAAAAAGATGTGTCACTTATAGAGGTATTGTAGAAACCATCAACTGATGGGTAGTGACAGAGGAACTAGAACAAATCAAAATGATGGAAGGGGTATTCAAACCCATATCAGTCAAGTAGTTGGAGTTCTTCTAGATGTGGGGGTTTATATAGTGGGTATGGTGTTTCAGGGAAAGATCACCTATATCAGTATCGTAGTGTAGCACATGGTACTCAAACTGTACCATATAGAAGAGGGTCAGGACAGTTGCATGAAATTTATCCTACAAATGTGGATAGAAGGGATAGGAAATCAATAGTAAGAGGTACAATTACTATAGATTCTATTCTTACTAGTTCCTTATTTGATATAATATCCTCTCATTATTTTATATATACAAAAATTGTGAATGTTTTGAGTCTATAGGTTGATTTTTCAAGTGGGGTTATGATGATCGACATGTTGTTAGGAGTACAATAGAGGGACATCTGTTAATGTAAGGGGAATTATCTCAAGGTTGGTGAGTATCATTTCTATTTGGATCTTTACATAGTTGAAATTTTATGATTTCACTTGATTTTGGGTATGAACTAGCTAGTATCATACTTATACAATATAAATTGTTATAGTGGGAGAGTGACATCTCATGAGGATAACAGTTATGTTTATAGTGGACAATGAGATATCCAGGCAGTCAGTGAAGGACCATTTCATCAGCAATTGGGGGACCTCACCGCCCATGTCACAAGTCTTTTTCTAGATTTTGAGGGTGTAAATCATTATACATTTCCACTCATAGTGGGCCGGTTCTATGATGTTTTTCTAAAGGACTTATTAGGGCTTCAACCGAAGATATATGTCAAGTTTATATTTGACATCATGAATAGGGATGAACCAGTTTCTATTCAACCATATATAATGGAACCAATAGAGCTTCAAGAGCTTAAGACATAGTTGGAAGAGTTGATGGATAATGTATTTATCCATCCAAGTACAAAACCTTGGGATTATCCAGTATTTTTTACTAATAATTCAGAAAGGACATTGTGTTTATGTGTAAATTACTAGACTTTATCACGGATGATAGTGAAGAACTGGTATCCTATTCTGGATATTTATGATCTCTTTGACCAATTCAGAGGATCTTGTATTTTCTATAATATTTAATTGAGATTGGTATATCATAAGTTGAGAGTTAGACCATCTGATATACCAAGGATGGATTTCTGAAGTAGGTATGGCCTATATGAGTTTGTCTTGATGTCATTTGGGCTGATGAACACTCCATATATGTTTATGACAATGATGAACTAAATCTTTCACCCATACTCAGATCAGTTTTTGGTTATTTTTGTGGATGTAATTGTTGTGTACTCCAAGAATCATGAAAATCATACCCAACATCATGAAATTATCTTGAGTACACTGAGAGAGCATTATTTATACACCAAGATATCTAAGTGTAAATTATTGATTGACATGGAACATTTATTGGGTACCATAATTGTTTAGGAACCTATATCAGTAGACCCATAGAAGGTGCAGGAATTGGTTTCTTAGGAACATGAAAAGAATTTTTTTGATATCTGATTATTTCTAGGGTTTATGGGTTACTATCAGAGGTTTATCCAATAATTTTTCTCCTTGGTAGAACCTCTTTTAGGTTTGACCAAAAAATGGATAAATTTTTAATGGTTTTTATATTGTGAATATTATTTCTAGGAGTTCAAGAAACATCTAACTAGCACACTGATTTTTATCATACCCAAGTCGAGTGACTAGTATACTATGTTTTTTGATGCATCTGGGATCAAACATGGAGTAGTGTTGATAAAGGGAGATTGAGTTGTGGAGTATGGTTCATGGAAATTAAGGCCAAATGAATGTAATCTCCCTATGCATGATCTTGATTTGGTTTTAGTGGTTTATGCCAAGAGGTGTTATCGGAATTATCTATTGGGTGAAAATTTTATAGTGTATACTGATCCA
Organism: Viscum album; assembly: GCA_963277665.1. NCBI lineage: Eukaryota > Viridiplantae > Streptophyta > Magnoliopsida > Santalales > Viscaceae > Viscum > Viscum album. The sequence continues at coordinate 1,783,165,279 of OY728122.1, forward strand.
AAGAGTTTAAAGTATATCTTTTCACAATAATATTTGAATCTTAGGAAATCAATATGGATTTAGTATATGAAATATTTTGATTTTGAGCTATAATATATTCCTGATAAGGGAAACATTGTTTTTAAAGATTTAAGCAGGATGAAATAGACTCAGGCAGTTCAAGAGTTTAGTTCTGAGTGAAAAATGATAACCTTGCTAGCTAAGATGCATATTGAGGTTTAATAGGGACAATAGAAGATGACCCTTGTATCTTTATCTAATGATTCCAAATTTTTTATCTATATCTGGGAGAGGTAGTATGAGGATTTAGAGTGTTTATCCCTAATGGAAATCCTTGATGGTGGGGAGTCAACTTCTGATCAGAATATAGATAAGGATGAGATCATCCATGTATGGAACTATTTTATTATGCCTATGTTTATGAGAGAAGAGATTATGTGTGAGTTTCATTCCTTTAAGTGGGTGCTGCATCATAATTTATCCAAAATTTACCCTAACCAATGATAATAGAATTGGTGGTCGGGCATGAAATGGTAGATTTCAGGGTTTTTGACATGATGATACACCTTCCAATAGGTGAAGGTCAGGCATCAATGACCTGGTGGTCTTGTACAACCATTTCCCATTCCATAATGGAATTAGGACAATGTTACCATAGAATTTGTGGTGGATATTCACAGGAAACCTTAGAAGAATGTTTCTATATAGGTGATTTTGCATCGATTGATGAAGGTACCCCATTTCATACCTATCCAAGAGAATTTCAAAGTGGATTAGTTGGGGGACATCTATATTCAAAAAATAAACCATTTACATGGGGTAACACAGAGTATTGTTTCATACCATGATCCACTATTTACTTTACACTTTTATAAGGTCTTACAAAAATCATTGGGTACCCATGTATTTTTGAGTATGAATTTCCATCAACAGACATATGGGAATTCGAAATGTACTATATTGGTATGGGAGGATATTCTAGAGGAATGAATCCTATACTTTGGTGGGTCTTGGGAGAATCACTTAGCGCTTATGTATTTTTCCTATAAAAAAATTTATCATTAGAATATTCATATGGAACAATATGAGGCACTTTACAGTAAACCATGATGATCACCTCTATGCTGGATAGAGGTAGGTGAGTCTAAATTGTTGGGAATGAGTCTCGTGCAGAAGACATCGGAGAAGGTCCAGCTGATTTGGAAATGTTTGGATATGGATCAAAGTAGGAAAATTTCATGTGTTGATCAACATTGATAACCCATTGAGTTTACAGTGGGTGATCTTATGTTCCTTCTGGTGTCACCAAGATTGGGTTACTGTAGGATTAAAGGGTAGGGAAAGTTGGTGCCAATGTTTTTTGGACCTTTTGATATTGTGGATAGGATTAGACTGGTGGAAAACCAATTGGCTCTTCCACTGAGGTTTACTATTATACATGATTTTTCTAATGTGTAACAGCTTCAGCAGTATCACCCCGACACTTATCATGTGATCGATGTTGATGATGTTGAGCTTGAGGCTGATGAGTCCTTTGAGGAGCATCTGATTCATGTTATGTATCATAGTGATAAATTATTGTGGGGAAATTCCTTACCAATAATCTAAGTGTTTTTGAAACATGGTCATGTTTAGGAGGAAACATGGGAGAGGGAATCAAATATGTGGTATTATTGGACTACACTGTTTACCTCAGAATCTTATAGATGTTGGGGAGTACAACTCGAGGTTGATTTGTTATAATGTGGGGATATTGTGATATCTTGACCTTTCTAGATATTCCTTATTCATTTTTTTTGGTAATATTTTACCGTTTTTTGTTATAACTTATTTGGGTATTTATTTATGGATTTTTTGGTGAAATTGGAGAAATTTGGAAGCCCATGGGGATCTACACGGTTGGAACAAAGTTAGGGAAAATCGTGTGGTTTCCCCTAGAAAATTATGTGCCCATTTTTGGGAGACACAAGATTTGGTTCATGATTGGTACACAGTTTTGACAAAATATGATGCCTCCCTACATAAATCTTGTACCCTCAAACAAAGGTTATTTTCATGGTGGGTGTATAGTTTTTCAAAAAATGCACCAATTAGGAGAATCTGTACACCCCATAAGAATGGGAGCATGGTTAAGGAGCATGGTTTGGAAAATCATACACCTCCGACTAGGAAACCATGCATGTGGATCTTTAACACGCAAAAAAAATTATAAAAATTATTAAACCCCCCTCCCCCAATTTTTACCGAAAATCACCTCAGCTCTGACCTAAATTATTTCATTTTACTTTAGAATCTCCTGGTAGGATTATAAGTCTCCATGAACCCCATCCATTGTGAATTGAATATCTGATGGAAGGATTTAGCCTCTATTATGGTATATAATTTCACATTGGTTTTCTCTCCCTCATGTATCACTTTATTGATGAAGAGGGATTATTCTTACTCTATTGAAGATGGTTTAGATCTCAGTTTTAATTGAATATGTTCCTTTGTATCTTGGTCTTAGGTATTGGTCCTATATATTAGATTCTATTATGATTTCAATATTTCCACATCAAGTTGGGGATTTTGGTTTGGTGGACATTTGTCAAATTCCTTAAGGTTGGTGGTATAATTTTCAATTCTCATAGTCTTGATTAATTGGGTGCATGTAATTGTGCAATTACAGTTTCCACATTGGGAATCTTCATTTTAATTTGATGTAATTAATTGATTCCCTTAAAATTGTGAAACCCTTCACTGATCTCATTGGACTCATTGATTATTTTGAGACTCGACTCAATGTAAACCCATGGGATGTGCCAATATAATTGAAATGATGAATTGTGAATTAAGCATAGTTGGTAAATGGGATTATGAATATCATTGATAAATAAAATTATGAAATTGGTTAAATAATGGATTATGGAAATTGTTGATAATGGGTTTTTAATGTTGAACCCTGAAATTTGATATTTATGACTAAGTCTTGGTATATGGACTTATTCTCCAAATACCCAGGGGGTTATAGACGATCGCTTTAGGACCCCAAGATATATACATATTTCATGTGATCACAGATTTGTGGGACTGGGACTACTTCTCCAAATACCCATGGGGTGTTATCATAATACTTTAGGGTCCCATTATATGAATGTTATATTAGAATTAAATGATTAATAAAAACCCATGACAGAATGAAATGTGATATCCCTTTGGTGGATGGTTCATACTCTATAATAGGCTGAAGCATGTATTTTTGGTTCGAGGGTCACCATGAACTTGCGGACCTATGTAGTTAATTAAAGAATAATTCTAATGTGAAAAAATGTTTACTTTTTCCATTTATACTTTATTATTTATAAAAATTCATACACTATTATAGACTAGATATTACTTTAGACACTTTTGGTGATGGCCTAATCAGTTGTACTCACATCCTATTTGAGTTTCATAATTGGTACCTGAATAGGCCTCATGATTACAGGATAGGATAAGGGTAAGGGCCCTATATTAGATGGTTGAGTTGGGATGTGGGATGGATCATGGATAAGGGAACCAGACATGATATCAAGACTCACTTTGGGAGTTATCATTGTGTCTTTATTTTTTGTTTTTATTTGAAACTTGACACTTATATGGAATGAAATATCTACTATTTTGGTTTATGGTAATTTATCTATGTTTTTAAATTATCATTTCATGTTTTTCTTGTTGATTATGGTATTATAATAGTTATATTTTATTATCATTTGGCTATATTTTATTGATTTTTGTTGTTTTGATTGTTTTATATAGAGGTTATAGTCTCCTCAAGATATATATATATATATATATTAGACACTCACTACTATTTGAAAGCCTCTGGTGTATTGGAAAGTGTGCCTGAGGTCACATAACTAACTAGCTTGAGGCACTAGCATGTGGCACCCAGTTCGGAACATTACAACATGGAATTACATATATAAATTTCATTAGTGTAATTGGGTTATATATATCATGGTAATCCTATATAACTAAAGTTGAAATGGTTTCTTGTATGTGAATTTTCATACTTTGATACCCATCTTATAACAGTCTTAAGATTGATTTAATAAAATACTAGTTTGGTATATTATTGATTAGGAATTTTCTGTTTCTTAACCAAGAAGATATTTTCCCCTTTTAAGATATGTATGACTTATGGATCCTATATTGATTAAGAATGAAGAAATGAATGTTCAATCATAGTGAAGTAATATGTGATTTGATCCTCAATTTGGATGAATTACATGAAATGTATTAATTTATTTTAGTTAAACTACTTGATGAATTAATAATGAGTGTCACATACTATCACCACCATAAAAACTTCTAAACTAGAAAAAAAGATCGAGAGTGGACCCTAAATCAAACTTTTAATAAGATATAGGGTGGTGACTCACACTGAAGGTATTTAAAATTTAAAATATGGGAACATTTCCCTTTTTATTTTCTTAAACCCAATCATTCCCATGATAAAACATCAAACCAAAAACTAATATCTTGTATGAAAAATTTCATGATTATTTTATACATGTAATAATAAATAATCGACTAATACCAAAGGTAAACATGAACACAAGACTCTCATGAATTTCAGTTAGATCTCCTCATGTTCGAACTAAAATCATTTGGAAACAACTTTAACTCAGTACAGTAAGTCTAAAAAAACTATATAATAGTAGGATGAGTATTAAATTACACCTATAGGGTTCCCCCTCTAACCTCTTCTATTAAAAGTTAATAGGTATAATAAATCCTCGATGAATAACATATTCAAATTAATCAATTTTCTCACAATAATAAATAGAATCCTACAACTCGTGAAAACCAACATTTAATTATATTTTTTTTCACCATGTCTTCATATCCATATTTACATCACTATAACAACCTCATATCAATTATCTCTTAACACTATAAAAACTCTAACAATTGTATAGTTATAGCCATAAAAACTATTTTTCATTGAATCTATGACAAAAATAACAACATAAAAGGACCATACAAGTACAAAAACAAAAAATATATAGTGGTATGAATAAAACAAAAACAATCCTGAATTTATTTGGAATAAAACATCTCTCCAGACGACATCATTATCAAGGAATACCACATCCTAAATAAATTAATCATCATTAAGGAATATCACATCTCTCTAAACCACATTATCATTAGGTAATACATATCACTCTGAACTAAATCATTATCAGGGAACAACAGATCCTTGCATACTTCATCAATATCAAATCAAATCAAAATTATAGAAATATATATCAAAATATTAATATCATATAGATAAACACAACTATCAAACCACCTCATCAAGTATAACATGTTACCAAAATACACAATAGATAAATTTTAATAACACATGATCCAAATAAACCTATTCTATTTTCAATTATCATATTCCACCAATAATTATATCTATATGTCCTTGTTAAATATAACTCAACCATATAATAGTAAAACAAAAATTTCCCTTTAACTTCCCATTTAAAAATATCAATATAACTCCCTTCAATTCATATTTTAGTGTTTCATTATTAAATAATTATCATGGTTCATATAATACCTTGGTCAATATTACTAGGTTTAAGTTAAGGTACCAAATGGCCTCAAACACATATTCGCTTTTACTTGTGGTTATTGACTATCAGTGATAACTATGTTCATATAATTAAGAGTCTATATCCTTAATATCATTCCCAATAATAGATAAATATACAATAATTACAAAACAAAAGATATTATTACATTGAATCATATCTACATGAAAACTATACAAATAATACCACCATGTAATAATAAAATGAAACCAATGATAATCATAAATCCATATTCTAAATAATGATCGCAAAATGTAGTCAATCATATATATAGTAATATAAAAGTAATAAAAGAATATAAGAGGCTCCACTATGAAAGGTCCAAGATCATGTTCAGGCAGTGCCTATATCTCTATTTCAAGTAATTATAGCTCAACCACCTATTATAGATGGTTTCCTCTTTCTTTTATTATAATAAATGAAATTTCTATGCCTACCAAGGTACAAATACGAGGTGTGATTGAAAAACTTAACAATGGGACATTAACATAGTTCTTAAACTATATACGAGGGTGTTTATTGAATAATAAATAAGTAGGGATAAAAATATACACCCAATTAGAATAATCATTCCTTATCCAAGTCTGAACAAACCTAGACCTTACCTGTTTTATCCGGTGTTGATGGAAGGAGTGGTTATGTCCCAGATAAATACTGAGAACATCCATCGTTATGGGTATATGACATACAAGCTTCCATCCCAATCATAAAGTTAAAATTTGTATTATAGGAGGGTGTAACCTAACTAACCTCTCAAAAAAGGACAATTAATATAATGGGATATGATACTCATGTCTATCCTAACATCTGAATGAAGTGGAATATACATCTGAATCATAATGAGATTTTAACATGACTAACCTTTCAAGAAAGGAACACACTGGGGAAATTAATAATTACAAGACTTTTCTCAATATCCATCATAATGGGAATCATACAAGACAATAAATCTATATAACCATCCTTAAGACAAGCCCTCATGTCCCAACCATACTAATCTATAAATTTGATACATCGTGAGAATCCATGAGGTTCCTTACCAAGAAAATTCCATGTAAGGAATTTACAACCATAGCATCACTGATAATATCACCCAAACACTTATTAAATAAAACTACATTCCCTGGGAAAACACTTATGTCTCCCATATTCCAAATCCAAGAAAAAGTAGTTTTCTATAAATAATTTATGCATTAACAAGTAAATATGATCATTACCCATGACCAAGTTCTTAAAAAAATTCCAAGTACTCATTCCAAAACATAGACATCCTACTTTGTGCCTAATCAACCATAGAAGAGATCCCAAATACATCAAACCAAATTACCTCATAAAATGGTTCCTATAATGTATAAAACCCCAAAAACACTATAAGATGATAGTACCCACTTCATGGAGTCTACCAAAGATTCCTATAATGATTATAAAATTCACAACACAAACCTATATAACATGAAATTAATAGTAGTTCTTATACACATAATTAAAAAATAGATAATGTTATTAACCACCTACCTTAATCCTAAAAGAGCACTTTCATCGAAGGACATAACCAAATTCAAGATCAATCAACTATAATTCAATAATTTAATATAAAACATTTAAATTTGGTGTTTGGGATGGATAACAGTGTAATAATAAAATAAAACCATGATTAAATCACAGATAGGTTTAGCCTTAACTCAATGATCCAAAAACACTTAATAGGGATTAAATATGAATTTAAATGATGTATTGATAGATCAAAAGGTGAATACATAAATAAAATGGTGGTTTTAGGGTAAAAATGGTTTGGTTGGGAGGGGAGGTAATGTTTTAAAAATATATTTCTTGGAAATTTAAAATTTTCATTAAGTTATTACAATAAAAAAACTTCAAGGTCCCTTGTAATCTCATACAATATACCTAGTGGCGCAATGACCACCTGATACAAGACACCATCATGCTAGTGGGACTCTAGGGGGTTTTCTCCCATAAAATTATCACTTGGTACCCTATGAAAATTTACTAGGTACCCAATGTAACCTTATACTATATTTTATTTCAATAGTATGGATCCCATCACCTATCCTATGATCTTCTACTAAATTATTAAGATTCCTAAAATATTTAAAATTATACCTAATAATTCAATAAAATACTAAAAAAATAATTTAAATCATTCCTTAAAATTTGAGAGTCATTATAAACTCCCCACTATGGGATAATAATCCTTGAAAAGTTTATCTAAGCCCCATCACTGAAAAACATTGCCACTAGGATCTCATAGTGGATTTTAATACCCACGTATTTGAATGCATTTGTTTGGATATAGTACATACACCAAAGGAAATATCTTTTTCTGGAGCACTTTCTCACTTCATTATACTATCAACATCAACTACACCTTAAAAGACATTTCTAACTATAATTCAACATCCTCATTGATAATGTGTGATAGGTATGGTCCATACCTCTTAAGTTAAGATACTTGAAATGTGTCACACAAAGCTTAATATCATAGAGAAAGTTTCAATCTATAGGACATGGTTTCAATCCACTCTAAAATATAAAATATATCTAAATAGAACTATGTGAGCTTTATCTTCTTCCTTAAATGGAAATGAAAGTATGGTGAAACCTGTAATAACACCCAGTCATCCATGGGAACACCAAAGGTTGATGCCTTTGGTCGACATATGAACATTTATTACTCTTAGTGAATATTAGATGCTTCTGAATAAGAAATACATTGTATGAGGTCTCTTTTATTATGATCAATTTGATGATCACTAACTCTTTCATGTCTTACTAGCACAGAGGTGAGTAGAATTATCGACTTTATAAATCCTCATAGGGATCCATATATATTAAATAAAAAAAATATTGTATTTATAATATATTATAGATATATATTCCTCACAAACTCCTCCAATAATATGACCCATATGCCTATTTAATATCCTTAAGAATCCTAGTAATACTCATTGACTGCTCATCTATGTGGGTGATAAGTTATAATCATCTTAGATAAGTTTCTATCACCTTCTTTAACCCGTGAAATAATCGATACATGAAGCATACATCTTAATCCAATATAATGCTCATGGGGACCCCATAAAAGTAAAAAACCACCCACACATATATCTTACCAACCTCAAATAGGTAAGAAATATAAATCCTACATAAAATGGTCTATAAATACCCACACAGATTTATGACTGTTAGGTGATCTCTAAATCTGGGTGATAAAGTCTGTGGTAATCTCAATACACTTCCAAATAAGTAATATAAGTCGATAAAAAAATCTAGTTAGTCTCTAGTGACTTTTCATTTTTATAGATGAGGAATCAATACATATAGACTGCAATGCACCTCCTCATGTACAGCTATCAGAAATGGTGTTTAATATTATGGTAAATCGTCATCAGTTCTTGATACACCATTCATCACGAAGTGTGAGAGTCCCTTAAAAACTATTACCTTATATAAGTCAGGGTTACCACTCTATCATGTAAATAGAGAACCTTGTTCTCTTCTTGAATATACTCTAGAATGGTCTCTACATCAAAGAGCCTATATCATATCACTATCCAATCAAAATTGGACTCTTATATTCCCATTACCATATCCAATAATAATGAAGTGATAATAAGTAGTAAAAGACACTACTCCTTGTTCCTTACCCATATCTAGGTTCCATTATAATATATATCTCATAAAATATCATTCCTTGATAGATTAACAAACAACCTATTCCTAGGTTATCCTATTAATGGAATAATCCATGACATTTCTCTTCCTCAAGGCATAGGCCACCTAAAAATAGAATGTATAAAGGTAGTAAACTCAACACCACTATTACATATTCAAATCACATTATGAAGTGATGTACCTCAAGATATTATGGTCTGTATGGTCTATAAATATCTCTCTAAAGATATAATAGCACCAATATTTAATATCATGGACCACATTATAAAACTTCAAATCAAGTTGGGGTAGTTCGACTCATTAGGTATCAACTAAAAAGTTCTATAAGAAACTTATATATCCTCATGCATCAATACAGACTATGAACTAACTATTAAATTGTCACAATAGAACATATAGTCTCTACCTTGGTCAGGTAAGATCAAAATCAATGCAGACATGACCCAGCTTTTTAACTCTTAGAATATTTCATAGAACTTATTCATATACTCTTATTTCAGATTTTTCTTAGTTAGACCAATCATAGGTGATACCACTTGAAATAAATCTTAAATGAAACCTTGATAATAACCCACCAAGACAATGAACCTCCTCATTTCAAAAAAATCTTAGGCATTTTCAATTATGCTGCTATCTCCACCTTCTCCAGATGAAAAAAAATTATAGCCTCATATATGACATGAAACAAAACACACACCAATTAAATTCAAAAATGGAATTTTAATAGCTTGAAATAAAGCTAATTCACCCAAGTTGTGCTCAATAAAATATATAAATAACTACCTTGAATCTCCTAGGTCTGAGAATACACCAAGATGTAATATAAAAACACTATAAAAAGGATTCTAGGTAAGGGTAAAATATCATATTTAATATGTACATGAATACTTTTCAAACATTCTTCAGACAGAAGCACATGAACAAAAACTAATTTATCTTATACCTTTTATAAAAAATCCTCCATATAATTTCATCAATCCTAAATTAAATTTGATGATATATAAATAGTAAATAAATCATATAGAATAATCATAATCCTAACAATGAATCAAACAATTTTTCTACCCATGAAAGTGGATACCTGTTCTTAATCATGACATGGTTTAGTTTCTTTTAATCCATACACTAACTCAAGATACCATCACATTTCACAAAAAATAATATTAGATTTATCTATGGAGATGTACTCATATGTATAAATCCCTTTGTCTTAAGGTCCTCAGTCTTAATCTTAAACTCTATCAACTTGATTGGTGTTATATGATATAAGGGTATCTATGTGGGCTCATCATTAGGTTTGAGATCAATAGTGAAATTGATCTCCCTCTATAGAGGAAAGTGTGGGAAAAACAGAAAAATAACCTAAAATCAGTCAAATACTAGATAAAAAATATGTATAATCATTACTCAATCTATAAGTCCCCAGCCTTAAACCTTACTTAATCTTGAGTTATTACAAGATTACACATTGAGGATCTTTTCAGGTTTAGAGTTTTAGAGAATTAGATCATAAAACTTGCATTACATTCCACATATAAAAAAAGTGGTTACATAAAGATAGTATTATTCATTCCCATCAATGGAAACATATTTAAAATAAAACATGGATTCATTATTGACACTTCCTTGACACTATCATCATATCATGTACCTTTCCCTTGACCTGTGAAAAACATTTCAAAAAAACTTGGGATGAGCATAAAAAGCTCAGTAAGGGATATAAAAATATGGAAAGGAAACATGGGTACATATATAAATAAGGATGAGATCATACTTTACCCATAAAACATAAGCACTTTAACATACCTCATCAAATCATGAATAAATCATAGAAATCATAAGACATAAAGGTAACTTGAGGCATTCATAACATTCTTACGTAGGGAGTAACCCTCTTGGTTACGTTTGGAATACCCATCACAGTATATTCCCTAAATCTCTTTGGAGAAACCTTAACGTTTCACTCCTTCGTGTTACCCAATGCATTGGAGAGCTATATCGGGCTCACCCGCCCTTAGTTTATCACGGAACCACCCGTCTTCATAATAATGCCCAAGAACTATAACATAATCGTATCACATAAAACATGCATAAAGGAAACATAAAATTTCCACATTTCAATCACAAGATATCAATACAACACAAAAAAAATTGTGAAAACCATTTTCAATACCAAAATAAAAGAAAAGTAAAACATGGTATTTATTTTTCTTTTAAAAAGAAGGTATGGCTTGTAGAGGAAGCTGAAACTCAAATAACGGTCACGACGGCGGAGAAGTCGTTGTCGCCGCATACGTATGACAAAAACATTCCCTTTTGTCATTTAGTAAACGCTTCGTATAAAAAAGATTCCTTTTGAATAAACGTAAAAGTCAAAGGGTTTTATACACCGTATAAAAGAAGGTTGTGTATAAAACAAAATATGCCTCAATGAAAGGAGATTGAGACGAAGTCCCATACCTCGTATCCGACTTGACCCGACCGTTCTTTAATCTCCTGAATAATAAAATTGAGTTAATATATACTTGCTTAAGAACCTTTTTCAAGTTCATTATTACTTTTATACCATGTTATGGACATCATGTAATCATTTAAGTTAATAATGTTCATTTTGTCGGTATTTGGTTCTTAAGTCAAAAATAGACTTCTTACACTTACATGTTGTTAATTTGGTCAAAGGTTCGTTATATCCAGAATGATATTAATTATTTGGATAACATATATATCATATATATTCATCATATACATGTATTTATAATATTACATCACATTTAGAGGTAAGAAATGAAATGCACCGTTCATGGAGACGGTAAGCCGTACGTACGCATGAACGCTACTTCCATTTCTATTTCGTATTTTCTGGAATGGAATCATAATTATATAAGAGTATATTATAATTCCAGTATAATAAAATATATAATATCATTAACTTTATCATTTACACATCCCACATATGGTATTAACGAATCAAATCACTTTCAGGGGGCGGTAGTCCGCACTTCCTAAAATGAAGATATCGTGTTTACCCATAATGGAAACCATAAAGGTATGCCCAAAATGAAAAAAAAAACATAAGATTAAGGAAAACATAAACATATTATATATCATATATAAAAATAGTGACATCATAATGGCCACCTTTGAAGGTGTTAAATGAGTATTGAACAATCATTGTTTCGGGAGGCAGAATTTCACCATCCACGGAAACCGTATGTTCTTTAACCATTTGATGTAGTTGTGTGAGAGTGTAGCTCAAATTAATCTTATAAAAACATCCTAGTATATTGAAGATACTGGTGTGGTTACAAAATAAGTAAATAAAAAGAGTTTAGGGGGTTGGAGAAGCAAAATAAAACAAATGAACATGAGAGAATGAATTACCATTAAAAGTGTAACTCCTTTTGATTTGAGCCTAAAGGCTTCCTTTGAAAGGATTCTTCCCAAAGGGAATCCTCTAGGATGAGTATAGGGATGTGGAGAGAGTAAATGTGCAGGGGTTGGCCGAGCCAAAGGCTTTAGGAGTGTGTGAAATGAGGTAGAGGTGGGGGCCTTTTATAAGAGGAGAGGAAGGGCACTTTTGGAAAGTAAAGATAAGTTACTTTATTTTAAAAAGAGTTTCGGATTCAAAAGCTACCACATTGCTATAATTCGAGGATAAGGTGATAAGTCATCGAAATCCACTCATCCAATTGGTTTTGTCCATGTGTAGGTTTTAGATTTTTCATTATCTTTCCATTTTATTTAAATCGTTAAATAATGAGGTCATCGCTGCATCATCATGATGTCATAAATTATTTAATTTATTTAAAGTATAAAAATTATAAAAAAAATACTATGATGTATGAAATCTTTTTAGATTTCCAATGACTATTTATAATCAAAAATATTATCTTTATAACCCCATGTAAAAAAAGTTTTTGTAAAACATATTATGTTTGTGTCATTTTTACTTTTACATTAAATAAAAAGTTATTTATGTCATTCCCCAACCAAAGTGGATCCATGGGGTCCCCAAGTTGACCCATGGCTTGTCTTGGTCGGCCATGACACAACCAATGAGGGTAGGACATGTTTCAAGCTCATCTTATTTTATTAAAGCATTATTTTTACCTTAAACTACACTAATTACCACTAATCGTGATTAAAACTTAATAAGTTACTACTCACCAAAAAATTATTTTAATCTCATTGAACCACATTTTACTTCTTAATGACAACCATGTATGTCGGATTTTTGAAATTAAAAACACAATGATGGCAAAATTTCATTTAAATGGAAAAATCAGTTTTTATAAGTACCACTTAGTGGTTTCACTATTCATCAAAAATTGAAGTTTTTCAGAAAATTACCAAAAATCCACTCTAAGCTATATTTGATATCCCGAATTCAAAAATGAAGTCTATTTTAATAAATTCAAAACATATAAGTCACATTAATTAATTTAATAATTAATTCCCACTATCAGACCAAATAGCGTGTTTTTATGAAACAATAAGTATCAAAAGATTGACACCAATTTAAGTCTAATTTCAAAGTGAAATTGATTCCAATGACCACCATTGGATTAAATGGTAAAAATATGTTCTAATTTCACTTCAAAACCAATTCAAAAGATAATATAATCATATAAATAAATTAGATTAAAAATCAATTTTGATGTAAAATGCAGTATTTTTCACTATTCATTTAAAAAATGAACATTGTCAGAAAAATACCAAAAATTCACTCAAAGTAAATTTTGATGTCCCAACCATAAAGAATAAGTTTATTTTGACAAACATAGTTTATAAAATTTTCAAAATATAGATTCAAAAATGGTTTGCCATCAAAAGGCAGTAAAACAATCTTTTAAGAATATTAGTGTATTCCATGCATAAGATTGTATTTATTTTCATTTTAAGCCTCTAAAACACTATATTAATCATTAATAGACATAGATAAAAATATCTATTATTCATTACTTACTTGGGATGTTACATCCTTCCCCCCTTTAGAAAATTGTGTCCCCGCAATTTATTTACTTATCAAATAAATGGGGGTACTTATCCCTCATTGCATTTTCAGATTCCCATGTTGCCTCTTCAATCGTGTGGTTTTTTCACAAAACCTTTACCTGATTAATCACCTTATTCCGTAACAATTGCTCCCTGTGGTCAAGAATCTGGACCGGTTGTTCCTCATAAGATAGTTTCTCTTCCAGCTGAACTACCTCTGGACTCAAAACATGAGATGGATCTGGCATATACTTTCTCAACATCAAAACGTGAAAAACATTGTGTACCTGAGATAAACTCGGAGGTAAAGCCACTCGGTATGCAACTGATCCAACTCTCTCCAGAATTTCATATGGTCCAATGAACCTTGGACTCAACTTTCCTTTCTTACCAAATCTCATCACACTTTTCCAAGGAGAAACCTTGAGAGAAACATGATCACCTACCTCGAAAGATAGATCCTTCCTCCGGTTATCCGCATAACTCTTCTACCTACTCTGAGTTGTTCTCATGTGTTTCTGAATCAGCTGAACTTTTTCTGCCATCTCTTCTACCAATTCTGGTCCCATCAACTTCCTTTCACCCACTTCATCCCAGAAAGCTGGAGTTCGACACCGCTTCCCATATAATGCCTGAAATGGTGTCATCTGTATACTGGAATGAAAACTGTTATTATATGAAAATTCAACCAAAGAAAGATGTTGGTCCCAACTTCCCTGATAATCCATAGAACAAGCTCGTAGCATATCCTCCAAGGTCTGAATTTTTCGTTCTGACTGCCCATCTGATTGAGGATGAAAAGCTGTACTAAAATTTAATTCAGTACCCAACGACTTCTGAAGGCCTTTCCAAAAGTTAGAAGTGAACCTGGGATCACGATCAGATACAATGGAGAGAGGAACTCCATGTAACCTGACTATCTCTTTAAGATACAAACGGGAAAGTTTATCAAGAGAGAAAGTATCTCGTATAGCAAGGAAATGAGCAGATTTGGTCAAGCGATCAACAATAACCCAAATTGCATTATTACCTCGAGATGTCTTCGGTAATCCAACAACAAAGTCCATGGATATATTCTCCCATTTCCACTCTGGCACTGGTAAAGGCTGAAGCATCCCTTTCGGTAACTACCGCTCTGCTTTAACCTGCTGACAAGTCAAACACTTCACAGTAAAATCAGCAATATCTCTTTTCATTCCATCCCACTAGTAATACTCCCGCAGATCTCTATACATCTTAGTACTGCCCGGATGAACTGAAAATGGAGAACTATGAGATCCACATAACAACTCTCTCTTCAACTGTGAATCACAAGGCACACACAATCTCTTCTCAAATCTCAAAACACAATCATTATCAATGTTGAATTTAGGCAACTTACCTTTCTGAACCAGCTCTACCTTTTTCTGCAACTCACTATCTTGCTTCTGTGCTTGCTTGATTCTATCTGATAGAGAAGATCTCACTGATACCTGAAACAAAACAGAAGGACTTCCTATACCAACAACTTCTATGCCAAAGTTCATCAAATCCTTAACCAAAGGATCATGTTCCAAACGCAACATTGTTAATGAAGCATTACTTTTTCGACTCAAAGAATCAGCCACTTTATTTTCTTTTCCCGGATGGTAATGAATTGTACAATCATAATCCTTGATTAATTCTAGCCATCTCCTTTGTCTTATGTTCAATTCTTTCTAAGTGAATATATACTTTAAACTTTTGTGATCGGTATATATTTCACACTTTACTCCATACAAATGATGCCTCCAAATTTTTAAATCAAAAACAACAGTAGCTAATTCCAAATCATGTGTAGGGTAATTTACCTCATGAGTTTTCAACTGTCGTGAAGCATAAGAAATTACCTGATCATTCTGCATTAGGACACAACCAAGTCCTTTCAATGAAGCATCACTGTATATAACAAACTCACCATTCCTGGAAGGTAGTGCCAAAACTAGAGCATTCACCAATCTTCTTTTCAATTCCTGAAAACAATCATCACATTCTTTTGTCCAAATAAACTTAACACCCTTCCGAGTTAGCTTAGTCATTGGACTAGATAACCGTGAAAAATTTCTAACAAACCTTCGGTAATAGCCCGCCAAACCAAGGAATCTACGAATCTCAGTTACATTTGTGGGTCTTGGCCATTCTTCCACAACTTTTGTTTTTGTAGGATCAACAGTTATTCCATCTTTAGAAACAATGTGACCAAGGAAAGAAATTTGTTGCAACCAAAACTCACACTTTCTGAATTTCCCATACAGTTTCTTTTCTTTTAAGGTTTGCAAGATAACCCTTAAATGTCTTTCATGCTCCTCTTTACTTTTAGAAAACACCAAAATATCATCAATGAAAACCACCACAAACTTATCCAAGAACTCATGGAAAATTCTATTCATTAAGTCCATGAATACAGCAGGTGCATTGGTTAGCCCAAAAGGCATTACTACAAATTCATAATGGCCATATATCATACAGAACACGGTCTTCGGAATATCTGCCTCCTTTACCTTCAGCTGATGGTACCCCGATCTCAGGTCAATCTTTGAAAAAAACTGAGCTCCCTGGAGCTGATACAACTTCATTTGATGGCCCAACATCTGTTGAAGTAGTTGTAAAGGATTTCACCACCCCTTTCTTCTTGTAGTCTATCTGCTTCCCATCACTCAAGCTCTTTGTCGGACACTCGTTTGCATAGTGACCTATCTCATTGCACTTATAACATTTCACTAACTGTAAATCAAATTTGTTCTTACCTTCACCTTGATCCTTTTTAGTGCAATCACGAGCCTTATGTCCCATCTTACCACATCGGTAGCACTTTCTAGAATTCAGAAGACATTCCCCAGCATGCCTTTTTCCACATTTATCACAAACTGGAAACTTAGTTCTCTTACCATCAGACGTTTTTGAAGAATTCTTACCTTTCTCCTGCCACCTCGGTCTCTTCTTCTGCTGATTGTTATAGAACACATGGTCATCGGCAAACTCCATTTCCACCTTCTCAGCACATCGAACAAGATTTTCATAACTTTTAAACTCACGAGAAGCTAATGCCCTTCGATATTTTGGCTTTAATCCTGAGTAAAAACGATTGATTTTACTATCAAGGTCTCGGATAAAATTTGGAGCATACCTTGTCAATCGAGTGAACCTTTCTTCATAGGCAGCCACTGAGTCTTCCTCTTGCCTCAATTCCAAGAATTGTTTTTCCATCCTAAGTCGAACAGCCTTAGGAAAATACTTCTCAAGAAACATACCTTTGAATTCATCCCAGTCAAGAGCATCAATCTCATCAGCGTCCCTGATATTTTTAAACATAGACCACCACTGATCTGCTTCACCCTCCAAACGGTAAATAGCAAGACTAACCTTTTGATTGTCTGAACACCCCATGACATCAAAAATCTTCTCCAGTGCTTTAATCCACCCTCCAGCTAGCACGGGGTCAGATGATCCTCTGAATGATGGTGGATGTTTCCTCATGAAATGTTCCACCACTGACATGTTCCTCTGCGGCTGATCTGGCTGATCTCGTGCATGGATACCACCACCATTTATCGCTTGAGTCAATTGCGCCATTACTGCAACAAAATGTTCAGTTCCAATTCCGACCATTTCTGGATGCTGATTCGGAAGGTTATTTCCTTCTGTATGCCTTCCTAGCACTGCTTCCCTGTTTCCTCTGCGGAAAACCATTCTGAACAAACATGTCTTAGATGAAGCAACATGGTAATCTTCAAATGCTATATCATTTCAAAAAAAAATTGGATAATCATTTAATAGAATTATAACTCCTAAAGTTATCTAAACTGACCTTTGATGCCAACTATAAGGCCCCAGCCTTAAACCTTACTTAATCTTGAGTTATTACAAGATTACACATTGAGGATCTTTTCAGGTTTAGAGTTTTAGAGAATTAGATCATAAAACTTTCATTACATTCCACATATAAACAAAGTGGTTACATAAAGATAGTATTCTTCATTCCCATCAATGGAAACATATTTAAAATAAAACATGGATTCATTCTTGACACTTCCTTGACTCTATCATCATATCATGTACCTTTCCCTTGACCTGTGAAAAACATTTCAAAAAAACTTGGGATGAGCATAAAAAGTTCAGTAAGGGATATAAAAATATGGAAAGGAAACATGGGTACATATATACATAAGGATGAGATAATACTTTACCCATAAAACATAAGCACTTTAACATACCTCATCAAATCATGAATAAATCATAGAAATCATAAGACATAAAGGTAACATGAGGCATTCATAACATTCTTACGTAGGGAGTAACCCTCTTGGTTACGTTTGGAATACCCATCACAGTATATTCCCTAAATCTCTTCAGAGAAACCTTAACGTTTCACTCCTTCGCGTTACCCAATGCATTAGCGAGCTATATCGGGCTCACCCGCCCTTAGTTTATCACGGAACCACCCGTCTTCATAATAATTCCCAAGAACCATAACATAATCGTATCACATAAAACATGCATAAAGGAAACATAACATTTCCACATTTCAATCACAAGATATCAATACAACACAAAAAACATTGTGAAAACCATTTCCAATACCAAAATAAAAGAAAAGTAAAACATGGTGTTTATTTTTCTTTTAAAAAGAAGGTATGTCTTGTAGAGGAAGCCGAAACTCAAATAACGGTCACGACGGCGGAGAAGTCGTTGTCCCCGCATACGTACGACAAAAACATTACCTTTTGTAATTTAGTAAAAGCTTAGTATAAAAAATATTCCTTTTGAATAAACGTAAAAGTCAAAGGGGTTTATACACCGTATAAAAGAAGGTTGTGTATAAAACAAAATATGCCTCAATGAAAGGAGATTGAGACGAAGTCCCATACCTCGTATCCAACTTGACCCGACCGTTCTTTAATCTCCTGAATAATAAACTTGAGTTAATCTCTACTTGCTTAGGAACCTTTTTCAAGTTCATTATTCCTTTTATACCATGTTATAGACATCATGTAATCATTTAAGTTAATAATGTTCATTTTGTTGGTATTTGGTTCTTAAGTCAAAAATAGACTTCTTACACTTACATGTTGTTAATTTGGTCAAAGGTTTGTTATATCCAGAATGATATTAATGATTTGGATAACATATATATCATATATATTCATCATATACATGTATTTATAATATTACATCACATTTAGAGGTAAGAAATGAAATGCACCGTTCATGGAGACGGTAAGCCGTACGTACGCATGAACGCTACTTCCATTTCTATTTCGTATTTTTTGGAATGGAATCATAATGATATAAGAGTATATTATAATTCCAGTATAATAACATATATAATATCATTAACTTTATCCTTTACACATCCCACATATGGTATTAACGAATCAAATCACTTTCAGGGGGTGGTAGTCCGCACTTCCTAAAATGAAGATATCGTGTTTACCCATAATGGAAACCATAAAGGTATGCCCAAAATGAAAAAAACAGAATCTTAAGGAAAACATAAACATATTATATATCATATATAAAAATAGTGACATCATAATGGCCACCTTTGAAGGTGTTAAATGAGTATTGAACAATCATCGTTTCGGGAGGCAGAATTTCGCCATCCACGGAAACCGTATGTTCTTTAACCATTTGATGTAGTTTTGTGAGAGTGTAGCTCAAATAAATATTATAAAAACATCCTAGTATATTTAATATACTGATGTTGTTACAAAATAAGTAAATAAAAAGAGTTTAGGGGGTTGGAGAAGAAAAATAAAACAAATGAACATGAGAGAATGAATTACCTTTAAAAGTGTAACTCTTTTTGATTTGAGCCTAAAGGCTTCCTTTGAAAGGATTCTGCCCAAATGGAATCCTCTAGGATGAGGAGAGGAATGTGGAGAGAGTAAAGGGGCAGTGTTTGGACGATCCAAAGGCTTGAGGAGTGTGTGAAATGAGGTAGAGGTGGGGGCCTTTTATAAGAGGAGAGGAGGGGCACTTTTGGAAAGTAAAGATAAGTTACTTTATTTTAAAAAGAGTTTCGGATTCAAAAGGTCCCACATTACTATAATTAGAGGGTAATGTGATAAGGCTTCTAAATCCACTCATCCAATTGGTTTTTTCCATGTGTAGGTTTTATATTTTTCATTATTTTTCCATTTTATTTAAATCGTTAAATAATGAGGTCATCGCTGCATCATCATGATGTCATAAATTATTTAATTTATTTAAAGTCTAAAAATTATAAAAAAAATACTATGATGTAGGAAATATTTTTAGCTTTCCAATGACTATTTATAATCAAAAATATTATCTTTATAACCCCATGTAAAAATTGTTTTCGTAAAACATATTATGTTTGTGTCATTTTTACTTTTGCATTAAATAAAAAGTTCTTTATGTCATTTCCCAACCAAAGTGGATCCATGGGGTCCCCGAGTTGACCCATGGCTTGTCTTGGTCTTCCATGACACAACCAATGAGGGTAGGACATGTGTCAATCTCATCTTAGTTTATTAAAGCATTATTTTTACCTTAAACTACACTAATTACCACTAATCGCGATTAAAACTTAATAAGTTACTATTCACCAAAAAATTATTTTGATCTCATTGAACCGCATTTTACTTCTTAATGACAACCATGTATGTCGGATTTTTGAAATTCAAAACACAATGATGGAAAAATTTCATTTAAACGGAAAAATCAGTTTTTATAAGTACCACTTAGTGGTTTCACTATTCATCAAAAATTGAAGTTTTTCAGAAAATTACCAAAAATCCACCCTAAGCTATATTTGATATCCCGAATTCAAAAATGAAGTATATTTTACAAAATTCAAAACATATAAGTCACATTAATTAATTTAATAATTAATTCCCGCTGTCAGAGCAAATAGCGTGTTTTTATGAAACAATAAGTATCAAAAGATTGACACCAATTTAAGTCCAATTTCAAAGTGAAATTGATTCCAATGACCACCATTGGATTAAATGGTAAAAATATATTCTAATTTCACTTCAAAACCAATTCAAAAGATAATATAATCATATAAATAAATTAGATTAAAAAGCAGTTTTGATGTAAAATGCATTATTTTTCACTATTCATTAAAAAAAATGAACATTATCAGAAAAATACCAAAAATTCACTCAAAGTAAATTTTTATGTCCCAATCATAAAGAATAAGTTTATTTTGAAAAACATAGTTTATAAAATTGTCAAAAGATAGATTCAAAAATGGTTTGCCATCAAAAGGCAGTAAAACAATCTTTTAAGAATATTAGTGTATTCCATGCATAAGATTGTATTTATTTTCATTTTAAGCCTCTAAAACACTATCTTAATCATTAATAGACATAGATAAAAATATCTATTATTCATTACTTACTTTGGATGTTACACAATCAACTCTAAAGACCATACTAGACACCTTATTAGTATTTCCCCCAACAACTGAAGATCATGTCCAGATTAGCCAACCAATAAATCCTAATCACCTATGAATGTATACTAATCACATGTGAGGGTAGTAAAGGACACACACATTCAATATAAATTTATGCAAGACTAAAATTATATCAACTAAAGTCAACAACTTATAATATTTTCAAATAAAATAATCTCAAATAAGAAATGGAAAGAGAGACATAGGAACACTTTCCTTGATGTTTGAGTGGTCACCTTTATATTAAGTCTAAGGCATTTGGATGAGGTTTTTTGTTACATTATGGGATTAAGGATGTGTATAATATATTTTATGGAGTTATTGTGGGTATAGATATCTCAAAGTAAGAAGGATTGAGAGAAAGGATGAATGAGTGAAGAATTGGTGATTATACAAGAAAATGAGAGGGTATCTTTGATTAAATTATTGATTAATTTATTGTTTAGGATAAAAACAAATAATAGTGATGATACTTTTAGTTTTTAATGTCATTTGATCAATAAATACATATTTTAATTAACTTTAAGCACACTTAAAACAAAATTTAATATTACAAACATTTTATTCATTATAAAGAATCAAATATACTTTTAGAGTAAAATAGAATATAAATTAGCTTTGAAATTTTATTTATATGTATGGAAATTAATATTATTATTTTTAAATAAATTATTTTACTCCTTAAATACATTTTTATTTATGAAAAATATTTTATAAATTTAAGATCTATTTTTTAAATGATGATGATGTCAAAAAAGTTACGATACAAGAAAAAATGATTTTTTTCAATATTCCTATAAAAATCAACTCATTTAGAAAAATAGTAAAAATTAACAATAAGATAATTTTGAAATTTTTATTCTAAAAATGAAGACCATTTTATCAAATTCAAATTATAAAATTATAAAATTTAACTTTTAAATAAAATCATATAATACAAAAACAATTATCTAGAATAAATGTTATTTCATTTTATATGAATGAATTAATTTCTATTTATTCTTATTTATTTATTATATGACTAATAATTAATTATTTTTATAATATAAACATAATATTTCTAATATATACTATGTAAATTTTAATTTATATATATTTATAACTTATAAAAATATATATAATGCAATTTTTTTATAATAACTATATTATGAAGGTCACCTTTAAAAATAACTTCATTTAAGAATCCCATGACTAATAAAATAAATGCTTTTTATAAATAAATACTTGTATATGTTTATACAACCCCATTAAACAAAGATCATAATTCTTAAGAAGCATGTATATCCAATGATTACAAATATACTCCATGTCCCATAGTATCAGTTCATTATATAAAGACAATTAATTTAATTATACACTTTTATTATTAATAATTATGATGATTAAAATATTATCCCTAATTTTTGTAATAAATATATAATTATTTTTTTATGATTTTATTATATCATTAGTATCTATATTTTCAAAATATTAAATGAAATTATTTCTAAAATACATATTTGAAATACTAATATATTTTTAAATATTTTTAAAATAATCATGAATAATAAACATATATAAAATATTTATTTCATAATTAAATGAATGAATATTTATTACATATATAAAGGATAAATATTTAAAATGAAAATTATTCAATGTAATACATGAGAGCTTTGAAAATATTGGTCTTGTAAGGGAGGATTAAATAAAATAAGTAACAGTGGAGAATGATAATTGTATGATCACTGAAGGAGAAAATTATTGTATTAAATAACCTACCAATTATCTTTTTTATTATATTTTTATTTTAAGTATTGTACATATTTTATTGTATTTAAATTTATTTGTATACATTAAGTTTTAAATTTTAATAATTTAATTTCAATACATGTTTTAAAATATATGTTTTGAAAATGTATTCAAATATTTTTATGATATTTATTTCAAGGAGAAAACATTTTACTAACATTAGTGAACCAACAAAAAATGGTCTCCTCAAAATCCAAACTTCATCAACTTTTATAACTGGTGCCTAACATATTGTATCTAGCATACCCTCTGGATCCCTTACAATTACATCTTAAACACTTTTGATAGATACATCTACCTCATTATATCATAACAGTAGAGCATAAATTTGTGAAAGATATGTTCATGAATCGATGGAGTAGGTGGTCACTCTACTTAACTCATGAGGATATTAGAAGATCATAGTTATAGGTATGAATTTTGTTATGAAAAAACTTATTGTATTTTTATATACTAATATCTTACTTTTTACCAAATAGATACAAATAGCGATGTTAAAGAAACAAACATTAATATTTTATAAGTATTAAATATGAATGTTTTGAATATAGTGGTACTATTTAATAGTTTTTGGGTCCTAACAAAAGATGATTGGGGTATATTTTTACATATCTTGGTCCATTTGGATTTTGATCTAGTGACTCTTACTATTACTTTTTTGTATTGGAGAAATATTCCGTTATCTTAGAATAATTGTGTGTTTGATTCTTAAATTAATATAATTTTGACATAGTATTCATGGATGATTAAATTGAATGTCATTATGTAATAAAATTTTAATAATTTGAATGACTGTTTTTTCAGGTGTTATTCCATTTTACTATGTCTAATGTTATCACATTTATATAGATGTTAAAAAATTAGGCTAATAAATGGGTGTTTTAAATGTATACTATGGAATGAGTTCAGTGATACATCATTAATTTTTCAACACTTTTATGGTTGGGCACTTGAAGGGGTATCTTGGGAATAATGGAGAGTTTTTATCAAAAGTCATCACAATGAGAAACATATGGTATTTTATAATCTATTATTATTTAATATTAGTTTATAAATAACTATAAAACCAATATT
Organism: Viscum album; assembly: GCA_963277665.1. Lineage (NCBI taxonomy): Eukaryota > Viridiplantae > Streptophyta > Magnoliopsida > Santalales > Viscaceae > Viscum > Viscum album. The sequence continues at coordinate 1,783,189,891 of OY728122.1, forward strand.
AAATTATATATTGTTTATTTTAGGAAGTTTCTAGGAAAAATACATTGACCAAAGTGAAATAATTAATCCTTCACACATGCAATTCGAAAAAAAATCAAGAAAAATATCTACCACGGTTGTATTTTCATGACTTATAATATTTATGTACTAAATAATATGTACTTTTTACATTAAAATATTTATTTAAATGTTTTTCATATAGAAAAAGAAGTAAGGGTAGAAATTAGTTAGGATGGAAGTATGGTTAGATATCCATTCCAAATATAATAGCAATCATGTTAATAAGTCTTCCAAAGAAACTATGGGGAAAAATTTTGTCTTGCTAATTTTTATTAACTTTTACTTTAACTTATAATTTAAATAATATTTTATTTTTTTTAAAAAATAATGCAATTTTGGGATTACAACCTTGTACCTTCATATTCAGTCTCCTAGGATGATCCTACTAGAATGGTCCATGGGAATGAGCATCTCGGTTGTGTGTATGGGATGGGTTCTGAACCATCCCTGTCCCAGATCTTTGGGAGATCATCAAAGTCATTTTTTGAACCTTTATCTATTTCATTTTTGAGTGTTCCTATACGTCTAGAGTCTTTGAGTTAATTTATTTTTATGAAAAATTAAATCTAATAATATGGGAACACAATCCAAGAATAAAGGATTCAGATAAAAAATCATGATATGAAGTCCATTACTCTACAAAAATGTGTTAGATAAATTATATCAAAAGATGGTTATAAATTTCCCTAATAAGATTGTATTTATGGTTCGATAAATCTATCATAAAATTTTCAAAATGTTATATTTATTTAGAACAATAATTTATATCACTTTAAGTTGCAATGTATATATATATATATATAACTTAGTTTAATTTTTAAATAAATTATAATGCATAATCCAAAATCAGGTAATGTAGATGGAGATGAAGACTATAGTTCATCAGGTTTTAGTCATGATGAGGATTGATTTAGAACTCTGTGTTATATGTTCTATATTATATAACTAAATGGATGACTTGTTAAAGAAATTGGTTAAACATGTGTTTGTGTTATATGTTTTTTGATTTGTTATTCATTTTAGTTATTGTATATTTATTGTTTTGAATTTTCTTTGATATCTAGTTTTATAGATATATATGAATCAGGTGGTTATTATTGTTTTCATTTTAATTGGTAACCTCTTAATTGATTTTTTTACTGAAATAGATCACAATGATTTAAATCCTCATGAACTATGGACAATATTGTATGGTGGTTTATACCAGCACCAAATAATTTCAATAAATTAAATTGTTGTTATATAATATTGTGTGTTAGTTTAATCTATTTCTATTGATTTTATAAAAAATACAAATGAAAACCGACCATTAAATATTTCTTTAGCGATAATTGTTTAAAACCATTGGGTATCTTTAAAAATCACAATGAAATGTCTTCCAACACCACATTTTGTGGTGGTTTATATAGACCACAAAAAAATATGTTAGTTTAAAGCACTACTAGAGGAGGATTTTACTATATTGTCTCCTTGTATATTATTCTATAGGGAGTTAAAAGGTTGAGATTGGAATTTTTTTTATAATTATGTTTATTTTTTCAATGCTTTTTAAAATTATTCTTGTAAGAATTAATTATTTTTTTGTAATCCTTTGTGGTTGGTTCATTCCACAACCTGAGTATACCTCATCAATGTTATTTTAAAGGAGAAACATTTTATAAATCAATTGTTTTTTTAATTTTAATTTTCTAGGTTAATATCATTATTTTTAGTTACTTTGTATGTACTCTACTTTTCATTTTTATTTTTTCATAAATTACAATAAATCTTTGATTAATAAATTTAATTATTATACTTTTCATTTTTATTTACTCAAAATACCGGTTACCTAGTTCTTGGAATGAAAATGGATACTTATTAATTGAGTACTCAATAATACTTGACCTGACTAAGTTTAATTAGAGTAGTTATTAATTGGGTTTTTATATGGAGTGGGGTACTAAATTCAAAGCTCAGTTAGTATATAGATCAATTTTATAGAATCACTAGTGGGGTATTAGTGAGATCTTGGGTTCGAGTCTTGTCGAGTTATTTATTGTTGGTAGTGTAGGATTTTCATTGTATTTCTCCCCACCTTTGATCATTGTAAATATATTTTTAAATAACAATAAAATTATAGAATATATTTACTTACTTTGATTTTGTCACATATTAGATTTAGAAATTATTTTTAAATTAGGTTCTAATTAAATTAATTATTATAAATTTATTAACTATATATTTTTAAATAATAATAAAATTGTAAAATATATTTATTTAATTTTACATTTATTATTTTGTCATTTATAAATTAATATTAAAATTATAATTATGTATTAAAATGGATTAATATTTTTAAATAAACATTTTAAAATATAATAGAGTGGGATTATAGTAGTACATTTAAAAAATAATTATATTAAGATATTAAAACTAAAAATATTAGGATTTTCATATCCCAACTTTCCTAGATATCCAACCCATTATCATCCATACCCTAGAATGTATTATTATTTTCGTTTATACCAAAAAGACATTTTATTTTTTTATTTTTTATTTTTTGACATTAATAAACATTTTATTTTAAAATTGGATAGTTTTGTCGTCATATAAATATATATATTATATGAAAATACTGTTATTTTTTAATAATAATACCACTTGACCCATCATGTTAATTAGAAATGTATCAAAGTGATTTATTTTAATGGGTCATATTAAAAAAATTATTTAAAAGGATTAAGTTTTTCATTATTTTTGAAAATGGGTCCATGGAAGCTTGAATGTGGTTCATTCTTACTTTTCAACCTCACAGGAAGCATGAACTGTATCCATGCTTCTTGTTCGGTCCGAAAACAAGAGGTGTGAATATGGTCCACGAATCATATAGGTAAAATCTATAATTGGGAATCCCGCCCACTAATTTCTTCACTCTGCTCCAATGATTTTGTTTCAAAGTTATGGTGGATTGAAATTTACTTATTAAATTATTATTTGTGCTTTTCGTGAAGGTAAAATTTTTTAATTTAAAATTTTATTTTTTTAATTGGTTTGTTTATTTTGTTTGGATGATTTAATTATTTATATTTTATAATTGTATGATTTAAATAATATGTTATCTTAATTATTTAAATTTTGTTAAATGATTTAGTAAATTTAAATATAATTTTTAGATGGTTTAAATATTGTTGAATGATTTAATAAATTTATATCAATTATTATATATAAAATTAAATTATTTAAATTAATTAATGAATTATGAAATATAATTTATAAAAATTTCTAGTTGATTTATAATGATTATGAGTTAAACCAACCAATGTTTTTTGGTTTTTTTAATTGCATTTATAATTTTAAATAATTAGCTTTAATTTTATTTTTTATGATCTGCATATCACATATTCCCCTTATATGTAATACATGTGTGTTTATGAAAAAATTAATGTATCACAATACCCTAATACCCTTAACTTTTATGGGAGTAATTTTGTAAAAAATAAAGGTTTCAAATGAGTATATGATATTTGATGTTGTCTTTATACTCAACGATTAAGAGAATTGACAACTTTTTGGTGGACTAGTAGATCAAACCCTATGAATATTTAACCCTATGATTTGGTTGGTTTAACCTTTTTTTGATAAATCAAACCCACATCATATATCACATGATCATTCTATTATTTTTAATAATAATTTTCATTTAGTATTCAGTGAAAATTTATTTAAAAAAATAAATTTAAATTTCATTTATAATATTTGATTAATTCTAAATTATTACATATATATAATATTAACATAAAGGTTTGAAGAAAAATACATATATATTATCAAAATAATTAAAAGAGTAATTTAATTTAAAAAAAATTGAAAATTACATTTACCTTATATATATTTACAAAATAAATGATAGTTTCATTTTTGTAAAGTCAAATAAATAAAATATTTTAATTTTTTTAATAAATCATATGATGTAATATATCTTAGAGAAATAAAAATTGAAATAAATTAAACAAATTAATTTATTATGTCTTAATTTTTAATCTAAATAATGTACTAAAATCTAATTTTATTTATTATATAAAAAATTTCAAGTGAAACAATATGATTAATTTGATTATTTCTAAATTTAGACAATGTCATCATCAGTAAAAATATCCATCATTGGTATAGTTTATATATTTCACTACTCTAGGAAAATGTATATTATATGATAGAGTCTATAATTCATGATCATTCTACCTCACCTAGCAAGCGTAGGTGAAAAGGATACCTATAATACATATATGAGAGATGCTTCAAATGTCTGTTGCATCATGCTATCAGACAAGTCTAAAGAGATGAAGATACAATTTAATGAATGGATGAATACACCATGATATCTTGTAAGGGAATGGTTTTTTCCAAGTCCTTTCTTGGTTTTTTCATGTGGTAATATGTGTTTTGAAAGGGATGGGGGGATATAGGCATGGTTTGATCTAAAATTTAATCTATAAGAGGAGGCTTGTGACATGATTTTTTAGGCAGTGGCATGGTGTGGTTTTAGAGATAGCCCTTATATCATAGCTAAGTTCCTTGCGACTTGGAGTCTCAAGAAGAAGTTTTGGTGGTTCTTCCTATTTGAAGACCCTATGACATGGGGCTTTATTCCATGTCATGAAGCTTGAGGGTTGTGTTTTAGGTCTTTTCCTTCATGAATATTACTGCATCATAGGGCATAAGTTACGTCATGGAATCTCAAATGCTGAGACTTTGTCTATGCTGATTTGGGGGTAGTTGTGGCATGGAGTTTTAGAGTTAATACATAACCCTATATCAAGTTTTTAAGATTAGGATTTGACTGAGGTTTCAAATGGGGAGATATGATGTGGATTTCACTCTATATTCTAGAGGTCAAGGATTTTTTGGTGTGTCATCCTTTCTTATGTTGTAACTTTGGTGGAAAACCTAAACATTGCAGCATGGATAGGGGTGTTTCATTATCGTCCTATTAATATCCATCCTATATAAGTTATTAATTAATTTAAAAATTATTATTATTTCCTCCCTTCTCGCTCAAACCTTAGTAGACACAAGGAACTATTGCAGAGTCTTTTTAGCCCTGTTTTCTAGGCTTTATCCCCTGGATTCTAGAGGATGATTCATTGGTGATCCAATGTGAGTTTTACATTTTATCTGTTGGTTCTTCTCACTCCATCACTCTCTTTTCATTCTATTTAGCTCAATTATTATGGTTTTTATCAGTGATTGATGGATGATTCCTTATGGAATGATATTCTTCAAGAACAAGGATTATTTATAGGAGATGTGATTGGATGTTTGTGTTTGTTCATCCATTCTTACTCAGATAAGTTTGAAGGATTTGTATTGAGGTATTGGATTAATTACTTCTATTTAAATTTATCTACAAGTGTGGGAATATCATGATTTATCTTCCTTTGGTAGAAGTTGAATTGACTTAAAGGAAGATAATCACTATAATTGAGAATGAATAAGAAGGGTATTATGGTCATATGTGATGATTCTATATTGATCATTCCTACTAATTTTTTTTAGATAGTGAGTTATCTAATTACTTTGATTATTTTTTTATAATTATTGATATACTTTAACTTGGTTAAAAAATTTAAATCTAGTAAATATAAAGTGAATAATTAAAGAGTCATGTGAATTTAATTACTGTTCTTTATCAAAAATTGTTGAATATGAAATTATTTATAGAAGTTTTTTATGGTTGATTATTAGCTATTGTTTTCTATTGGTGATGTATTTCTTATTTTTAAAGCCTTCTCATAATTGATAAATTAATTCAATACACTAGTGAAAAATGTTTTTTTATAAATGAATTTTTATGGTTGTTTTAATCCCATCTTTATTTTTTATAATCTTTTATGACTTAGTGATATGGACTTGGTTTCCCCTTAAGTTTTCTATGATAAAAATATGATTATTTCTATATTTTTTGTTTAAATTTTTTTATCTATTTCTTTGGATTGTTGTGTAACTAATATATTTGGGCTATTAAAATAGGGTAGGATGTTGTAACTTGAGAGCTAGGATTACATGTTATTTATTTTTTGAGATGATGTCGGTATTGGAATAAGTGGAACATGATGAGAGTTGGTATGTCCTATTGTCGATTTGTTGTGATGGTTAGTTTATTAGTTGATTGGTATAGGATGAGAGTAGGTCTTTGCTGCATTACTTATTGTTTACTATTGATAGATTATTTTCCAAATTTTTGTTTATTATGATTTCCAACTACATGTTATTATTGGATTATGTACGATGAGTGTATATCAAGTTCAGATATTTTAGGTTGAGTCTTGGAACACCTGTATTATGGAATGGTAAATGAATTAATAATGAAACCGTAAGATACTTGGAATGAATACTATAAGAGTATGGAATGAAATATGTAACTTTTAATGTGATTTATGAAATCATGTTGATTTGTGATGAATGAATTGATTAAGCAAAAATTTTGTAATGATATTAATAGATTATTGGTAATTGTGAGTCTCTAAATGAACTTGAACAGTGATGTTAAATCTTGATGTTTTTGTTCTTATATGAGATCTTATTTCCTAGACATTATCAATAGAATTCAAGTTTCATATGGGATGATAGTTTTAGTTAAGTATTAGGCTAGGTAGTTTCCCTTAGAGTTCTTGTGTGATATAATATTCATTATATTTTTTGATTCCATATACTCCACTACCCAAGTTATATAGAAATTTGATGGCTAAATGTTTTGGGTTGTCGGTGTTCTCTCAAACATCTTATTTAGTGAGGTAATAGATGGTTTAATTCTCCAACTTTCTTTATCTCCCATAAAACATTGAAAGTAATTTCATCATATTTAGTCTAAAATGGATTCAGGTATAGGGTTTGTTTCTATACAAACTATGATGTCTCTCAATTTTACCATACATGTATGTGTGGGATATAGTGGATTGAAGTGATATCATATAAATATATTTTTTATTATAGTGATTGTGGTTTCCTACAGGTGTACATAGATGGGTTTTGATGGATTGATGTATAATGTATGATACACAGGTTATAGTGACTTCAAGACTTACTACTAGTTATGAGATGTATTTGAGATGTGTGTAAATAGGATACAGGGAGAGATATGGTTGTGATATGGTTGCATAGGGTGAATGATGACTTATGGAAGGTATAGTAGCATGGGATGTTTGTTATTGGAGTATGAGAGTGAAAAAATTATAGGGATGTGGATGTGGGGTGCCTTTAAAATGAATAATATTTTATATGGATATGCTTACTTTTATGTTTTACTTGGTGAGCTATCCATGGTGCTGATGGGAGATGGTTTTACATATTTAGGTAAAGAGTTGGTTTTATTTGTTTATTCTCTAGGTTTTAGTATTATTCTTTCAAATTTTCACAAGATATTTTAGGGCGGATCCTAATGAGTATACTTATTTAATAACACTATATCTATATCAAATACTTTTCTAGTCCTTATGATATAGTTAGTGATTGGGTTGATCATTACTATAATAGAGTGAATGTTCAAGAGATTTTAGAGATTACAATTGCTACCCAGTATTTATTTTAGTATTTTTAGTTATTTTTGTTATGTATAACATTACATTCATGTGTTTGGATGGTTTATTTATTTATTTTTTGGAGTTTACTGGTATATCTCATCTTGTCTCTATCCTAAAATTTTTATATTGAGGGTAATGCCTCCCATCTGTATACAATTAATACCCTCAGTGAAATTTCCCAACTCGTGGCCTATTGGAGGTGGGATTTAGGGGTCATCTTTTTCTTCACTTCTGAGCAAAGAGGGGTACCAATTGAGAGGGATTATGACATATCACATCTCTTATAAATTGATTAGGAAAAATGGAGGCTTAAGGTAAATAATATTATCACTAAACTATATTAGTATAAATTAAGATATGGGTACCTAGATAGTGATCTTTCATTCCATATGATGAAGTACATTAATCAGTTAGAATACTTGGTTATCCATTTGGAGAAGATATTATCCATTAATATAATTTCATCATCATTTTCACCTAAATACTCCATATTTATATAGAACAATAGAAGAATATTATAGAGAAGTTTCTCATGATTCTTTTGAATATGATTCACAAATTATATGGGAACATGGTTCCTTAACCCTTTTGGTGAAAAAAGTGAAAGACCTAGTTGAAAGTCCCCTACCCAGTTCAATGTTAATTATTCCTTTACAATTTCCTTCAAAAATAAAAAATATCCATAGGTATGTTAGAGAATAAAAGTCCATCTTCTTCTCATGTTTCAAGAAAAGTATTTGGAAAAGGAACTATAATGAATTATAGAAGAATAAATCACTAGCTTATACTTTGGGTATATTCATCATTTAATGTGATATTTATATTTGAATTCTTAGGTATTAAATAAAATATTAAACTCACATATTTGAATTCAAATATAGGAACCAATGATGTCTAAAAATATTGTAGGATGTAAAGTAAACTCTTTATGTTTTTAAGAAAGGGACTAAGTAATCCAATAGGAGGACACAACTTTTGATTGACTAGTGAATTGATTATAGTAAAACTATTATTTTGTCTTGAGTATTACCAAAACATTTATCTTATAATATAGCTACACACAATAATACATTATTTTATTTTTTTAATTAATGTTTTTATGATATTTCATACTTAACTAATGGAGTCTCAATGAGTTTTACCCAAGGTATTGGTTGGTTTATCATGTAATGATAAATAGATACATAGAAAAAGTATCAAGATCAACTCATACTTATTTAGCCAAAACAAATTAAAAATATTAGGCATTTAATGATGAAATATATATATATATATATATATATAATGTTCTAATAAATTTCCTTTCTAGTTAATCATATATGCATCCATATACTGTAACATAAAAGTAATTTGTAATGATCAGGCTCTTAAATATTGTTTTCCACCAATATGAGATACTAATTTTATTTATTGTATGATATTGGAATAAGTTAATAAAATGATTAATATTCTCTTAAAATTTAGGTTTGTTCAAGTAATCACTTCAATAATATACTTGAATATTCGATATAATGAGGACCTATGGCACATTGTGTATCATTTACTCGATGATGATCATTGGGTGGAAACATCATATATGGTCAGGAAACAATGTAATGAGGTTTTAATGTAATTGTATGTGGACATTTATGTTATTGAAGAGGTGAAAATTACTACTACAAAACCCTACTATAGGAGATCTATTGAAGTCATTCCTTCATAATAATATGAACTAAACTATTATCATCTGACTCTAGTAAAAGATACTAATTATGAATATTATGATCAAAATATTAAGATAATTGTAGGAGACATGTAACACCCCGACCCGACCCATTGGCATAGGAAGTACCAAAATTCCACTAAACTTATGTGACATCCCCTAAACACCAAAGGCTAGAAATAAATCCATGGGATTACTAAATTTTGAGTTAAAATTTTTCCCTTATATAAATAAGTTATAATAGGAAAACCAAAACGATATAAAAATAAACATGATGCATGATATATAAGATCAACTAACATGTCAATGAAAATAACAAAACCAAAATCATAGTTGTGAAATAAAAACAAAATCGCGGAAAGTCTACAATATCCAAAAAATAAAAGACTCAAAGGCATCAAAAGGGAACCATGATGACTCCATGGAAATACAAATACTAAGATCTCATTCCCATAAACCATGATTGTAACATCACTATTCTCATCCAGTGAAGTAAGAGACCTTTACCTTACCTATATAATGAAAAAATTTAGTTTCATATGCATTGAGGTGCATATGAAAGTCATGTGTATATTGAATTAGTGGGAAAACCATGAGAATTTCCACACATGCCACAAGGATCATAACAAGATAACACATTTATATAAGATAGACAAAGAACATTAAAATAGCTATCAAGATTAATAAAAATATAATCAGTGAAATAACCCACACCAAAATCACACCTAGGTCATGAACACATACACTCAATCAATACATAACCCAATACATCTCTCATAAAAGTGAGCCCTCTGAATAGTCTAACTCAGAAGTGGAAACCCTTTCCCTCCAGTACCAAGTTTTCACTTAGCATTATAATCCAATATTCCCTTAATGGAATGGTAAGAAAGTTTGAACAAAAAAGGTTACCCTCCAACATATCATGAACACACACCATCTGTGATCATGTTAAGTTTTCACAGCCCAATTTTACTTTATTTAAAAATACACATTAGATTATTTAACTGAAATTATTTTGGGTGACACCCATAACCCAATAATTAATAACCAAAAAATATAGGGGTGTTTTATAAAAGTTTTCATCAAATTTATTTATCAAAGTATTCAAGAAATAAATTTATGAAAATTTGATATCAAGTTCTTGATAAAAGTGGAATGGGAGATAAGAAACCTACGTTGGATATGGTCGGTAAGATGGAATCACACCATGATCTTGTAGATCCAATCTTTCCCCATCTTCCCTTCAAAGGATCAAAAGTAATTCCCATAAAAACACATCTTAACCCATAGATTTGAGCAAGACTGACCTGATCTAGGGATACTCTCATGATAAAATGATAAGATCTAGGAGTATAAAGTGATATAAGACTCTTAACATTGATTTATTAGGTATAATACTCAATAATTACTCATAACATATCTCTTTAGGGTGATAAATCACCAAAAATACCTAGAGCAAGACAATAGTTCAAGAGGCTGAGTCAAGGGAGTAAGAATAAGAGTTTTATGGGAATTTTTTGGTCTTAAAACAAATTTTCATATTTAATTAATCATGTTTCATAGATTGAACACACAGTTTGGAAAGTCATGTGTGAACCATGTGGGTTCCACTACACAGTACTCAGGGTTATTGTGACATATCAGGTATTTGGAGTAGGTCAATATCCTCACACATTTTGAATTTTTGAGTTTGGTGGGTAGACAAACTTCATTTTTGATCATCAAAACATAATTCTGAGTTCCCTATTAACCCAATACCTATTTTTTAGATGGGTTTATAGGTTTTTAAAGTGCCTCGAGTGTTTGAATGGGTTTCAAGTGCATTGGAGGCCCGAAGGACCTATTTTAGATAAGTGTAGGTTGAGGCCAATGGTTAAATTTAACTGTGTGGCCTCTTAGTGAAAATTGTGCAACCCCATTTTTGTACTAAGCATAGTTTGGGAAACCATGTGGGTGGGGGAACATGGCCATGTGTGACCTCTATAGTTTTTAGCAGAGGGAATCCACATAGATTTCACACAATTTGAAAAACTGTATGCCATGTCACATGCTTGGTGACATTTGGGTAGTACCCTTGCACTATAGCACACACAGTTTGTGCACGGTTAGGACTAACCATGCAGGATAACCATACAGGGCTTGGATCCTAAGTAGTAGGAGCTACACGATTATTGCATGGTCTGGAAAATTATATGAGCTAATTATACAGATCATTAAAGAGGTGAATTTTTCTTTTTACCCATACATCCTTAATAGGTTTTCCCCTCTTTCTCCTCCCATGTGTGGGCTTCCTCTCCAGCAGCTATGAGTGATCCTTCTCATCCTCTAGGGTGTGATCCAACTTCTTCATCTGACCTCCATTCTTTGATCTATTGCATGCATTAGATCTTTATTATTAAGTTTTTACATCCTATAGCTTCTTTTTTTCCTTTTCCTTCGCCTCACGGACCACTAAATATGTGCAAGTCATTTTTCACTATTTTCAGTGCATTCATCAAAAATAATGATTTCTTCCAAATCGGTTTGAGTTAGAGGCTAAGATTAGGTGTTCCTACATATATGACTATGAGGTGGGTGGTTCATACCTTTATTTTTGTTTTCACAAGTGTTTGGTGGGAGAATCTTTAATCCCAAAATTGTGTTGATCGAGTGAGTCCATTTTGAATTGATGGTTGCCTTTAATTAATTAAATTGAACCTTATGAGATTCCAATGGGAATTATTGCATGATAATACAATGGTTTGAGCTATGTGAGGGGATTCAAACATTGGGCAGCTAGGTCAGGGTGTTTATTTAATTAAATTGCGTTTTTTATTTATTTTAGTTATTTTATTGAAATTGAGTTATTAAATTAAATAATATTTAATTTTTTAAATTATCTGAATTTCATGTGATTCACTACTGAGGTCCATGGGACCATGATATTTTGGGCCCAAGTATTTGGATGGCATGGCCATATGAACTAAGGTGATACAATCGTAAGGCTGGGTATGGCCCAAGTGATATGTTTGTATGTGTCGGTTTTATGGGTGATGTTGATCATAGGTTGGGAAACTCAATAGTCAGTTGAGGTGGAAAGGTCATCAGGTTGTGGTCATGGCTTGGAATATTTGGGTTGTAATGGCCATCAAATTGAGAGATGTGGTCATATGGGAATGAGGTGCTGGGAATTGGTGTGTCTTAGGTTCTATTTTGTAATTTCTTCTCACTTGTATTGGCCAATGCATCGTTTGGAGTCGTGTGCACACAGTTTGACTAAGATGGTGATGTGGTATTGACCACTCGTGTGAGTATAGAAGCTTGGTAGTTGTTTCCTAGGTGAGAGGTTGGGGTGATTTCTATAGAAATCCATGAGGATGGTGAGGATCCATCAGGTGACATCATTGAGGTTGTTGATTGGCGGTTGAGGCTTGTCTTTCTTGATTCTAGTTGGACAAGATCATTTTAGAGGATGGATACTGTCATTCCTTGAGATGTTAGTTGTTGATCTAATGGTGGTTATTATTTGAGGATAGATATTGTTGTACCTCCAAACATTGGGCATCGAGCTGAAGGGTAATTTTGAGTAGGGGTTCAAGGGATTGGAATGTTTTTCTTCAGCATACCTTCAAGATGTCGGTAACTTGGTTGATGGAACGAGGTGTCAAGTTACTTTTAGAGTTGGAACCTGAGGTCCCACCTTGTACATTTCTATATCAAGGTATTCCTTGAGACTAGGCTAAGGATCCTCTTCATTATGGAATTTCGACATTAGCCAAGGTAGGTTATAGCTTCCTGGTGGTTGTAGAGCACTATGGAAGCTTATGATTAGTAATTTCATGCACTACCTTTACTTATTTTTAGTACACACCTACTAGATCCAAAATTTAAGGTAGGAACACATTGGTGGTGGCCTACTGAGACTTGTCCTCACACCCTACATGGATCCTTTAAGATGCATGTAGACTTCATGCTTTTGCGTTTAGGTAAGGTTTTGGGCTCTGGAGCTAGATCCTAATATATGAGTACCATGATATGGATGGCAAGGGGCCTTGAGGTTCCTAAATCAGCTAGAGTTTTCTTCTTTCTTTATTTTTGTATTGGCGTGACACTTATATATATATATAATGTTTCTCATCCATGGGAGAATTTTTTTTCTATTATTGTATTGTATGACATGATATGTATGCATGCTCTATTTAGTTTCTATAAATAGTATGTCAGACTTGTTTATTTCATTCTACTTATGTTATTTGATTATTATTTTTCTCTTTTATGATGTTTCTTCTACTCTCTATTGTGTTTCTTCCATGGGCAGGTCACTGGTATGAGTTTTTCATTATTTCCTTCCATTTCTTACATTATATATTCACTAAGACCATTATTGTATCCCTACCAGAGGGTATAGTCTCCAAACTTTTATTGTTTCACACCCTCACTTCTAGTTTATAGTATTTGGCATATGGGGAGGTGTGCCAAAGGTTAGTGGAACTTAGCCCAAAAGCACTATTTGGGTGGCTAATCGGGTTGGGGTGCTACAAATGTATGTTTTGGTACATTATACACCAACCGTAAAAATAACACATACCAAAAATTTATAAAACAACATGGTTATTTCATGGCTTACCCAAATTGTGTGCCTACCAAAATATTTTCCTTTCCCTTGTACAGTTACATTGGAAACTGCATGGTTTACTCTAAACATACTCAAACCATGCTCCCTCTAGAGTGATTCAAAACTTCCCAAAACCATTCAAAAACTCCTAAAAGTCAACATGATCATTATGTAACTTCAAAATACATAATAAAAGGGAAAAGTACCTCAAAATATGGGTGTTACATTCTACACACCATTGGGATTTCTGTTATTGTAAGGATAGAGGTCGAACATGTCTTGGAAGATCTTTAAAAATTGCTCCAGTATAAATTTATCTCATTCCCAAGTTTCCTCTTGAATCAAACCATGATTCTATAATGCTCATACTAAAGATATATTCCTTAAAATTAATTTTCTTATCTATCCACAAGATGGATTAGGGAATGGATACACACAACATCTTATTTAAGAGTAATATTATCTTAATAAATAACATGGCTAGGATTAGGCTGGTACTTTTTTAACTAGGAGACATAGAAAACATTTTTGATGGCACTGAATTTTGGTGGTAAGGCTAACCCATATCCAATGACACCAATGCACTCTAGAATCTCTAATAGTCTAAAATATTTAGGATCCAATTTTCCTTGATTGCCCAATCTATGATGCCCTAATTTCAATGACACCCATAAGAATACATATTCACCCAATCCAAAGGATAACAAGTGATGGTGATGATCTGTATAATATTTCTGATGGCCTTAGTCTATTATCATTCATTTTATGATCAATTGGATTTTATTTATAGTCACATGGACAATAATATATCCAATTATTGAATTTTACCTAATCTCCACCCAACAAAGTAGATATCGATATGGATGGTCATAAAATGACTCAAATGGGGATACATGTATCATGGAATGATATTTTTTATAATATGAAAACTCTATAAAAGAAAAATGATATTCCTATGAACCAATGAAATCCATAACATAATCTCTAATCATGTCTTCCGATGTGTGGATTGTACATTCCGACTAGCCATCTATTTGAGGAAGATATATTATGCTTATTGTCAAATGAGTTCCAAGGTCTTTTTGTAAGGATTAAAAAACCATGAGGTGAAACTAGGGTCTCAATTATAGATAATAGAAACTAGTACTCCATGAAACTTAAACACTTCCCAAATATATATATTTTTCATGACTTCTGTTGTAATGGAATCTTTAATTGGAATAAAGTGTGATAACCTGGTGATTCAGTCCACAATCACCCAAATAGCATCATGCTTCTGAAGTATTTGTGATAAAAATATAATAAAGTACATGGGAATTTTACCCATTTCTATATGGGTATATGTGTAGACTATATGATTCCTCCTAGTTTTTTATGTTTAACCTTGACTTTTGGACATATAGAACACTACATAACATGATTGACTATTCTTTATTTCATACCTAACCATAAAAAATGGTTCTTCATCACCCTGTACATTTTTTGAATACCTGGGTGGATAGCCCATTTTTAAAGGTTATATGTGGAAAGGGTATTTTCTTATCCTGATGGAGTAACTACAATCTGATATAAAAAGTGTAACATTGAATTTTCATCTTCTTTCTAGCCTTTAGTGGTCTCCTCACCACTGAGGTATGATCTAATAAAAAGGTGTTTTGGGTCTGATTTTGAATCCTCCATAACTAATATTACTAAGTTAGGAATAAAAGAGACTATGAAGAATACAAAATCCTAATTTTATTACACACAATATAAGTGAATACGTAAAATTACTCTCATTAATCACCACTAGACACAAGCTTATCAAACTACTTGGTTGTAAAACATCTAATTGAGTTCATCTTATGCTAAATTTCATTTACTGAGTGTACAAACCAAGTAAAATTCAGATATCTAGATATATTTCATTTATTTTCATTTCCTCAGGTTCTCATCCCTTTGGGAAAATATTTTTTTCAAACTATTATGATCAGTAAACATGGTGAATTTTTCACCAAAGAGATTGTGGTTATTTTTAGTAATTTAGGGACCACCATAGAAAATTCCATATCATGTGTTCAATAATTATTTTCATGTGTTCACAATTCCCATGATCCATAGTCTATGACATGGTCTCCCTACATAAATATAAAACCCAACCTATATATAGAATAATCATAATACATCGTATAGTATTATCTAGATTTTAGAAAGATGAGTATATATGCTGATGTGATTCATGCTTTAATCACCTGAGGACCACAATATTTTAGTGTCTTTGGAAACACAAAAAACTGGTCCATAGGTAAACTACATCATCTACCACTTTGATATTCATAACTATCACCCTTCTTAGAAATATCATATGTAATACATTTATTCATAACCTGGGGAAAGGAAACATAAGAATGGTTGAGCTCAGATTCTAAATAAGGGTAAACAAGGGAGATAGGTAGGTATAACATAAACATAAGGATATGGTAACATGATGATAAGATTTGAATACTATACCCTTCATATCAAAGATCATAATTTTGACTCGTCAAATGAATATTGGTAGTTTATAATACATGAATCATAAGGTAATCAAATAACATGATCCATGAGAGCATAAAATTGGCATAAGAAATATATTTTTATCATGCACATAAGAATAGAAAATCAATTCTACATTAGTAAAGGTTAATTTTCAATTCTATCATAGTGGAATGGGTTTACTCCCCAAACCATCATAGTAGTCAAGGTTTACTCCCAATACCATCATATCATATAAAGTCCCTTACTAAATCGGGTTCACTCCCTATTTTAGACCTTTCTATCTCATGAGATATAAATTTTTACCTAATGAATTAGAGGGAAATATAGGTCCCACCCATGTTATAATGAAAATTATATTTATGTGTGCCCAAAGAACATAAAACATTCATCAATCATTACCCATGAAATGAAATGGGTTTCACAAAAATTTCATCAAATCATCACCTATGGAAAATAGATAGGTTTCATAATTATTTCACCATTTCATCATAGTATAACCCATGGAAAAAAAAGCGGGTTTCATAAGATTTTAATCCTGGTATAACCCATGGAAAGGAAATGAGTTTTATAAACATCATGTTATCATAATAATAAATCATTAAAGGAAAGAATAATAATTATATCCTTAGGTCACATCCCCATAAATGCATAGGTAACATCAACATATGTCATCATATATAGAGAATAATTTTGATCGATCATTTAAAACATTTCTTGAGGAAAATATTCATTCCACTTTGAACAACACTTTTTAAAACATAAAACATTTTGAAAATATTTTCCTTTTAAAATAACCTTGAAAACTTATCAAGGAAGGCCCAAATCAAGGATTTTTCATTATTATGGGATGTTTCCTTAAATACATGCACATTAAAAAAATACTTTCACATTTTTGGTAAAATCCAAATGGGCATTGTTTAGAAAGTGACATGAAGATTAATTTCAAAAAAATAGTAAAAATTTAAACATGGGTAAAAATTATTTTTAATAAACCATGTGTAAAATGTTAAAAACACTTTTTAAAATATTTTTAGAAAACAAAATTTTGGAAGAAAAAGTGTTTTTTATTGAAAAGATAATTTTCTTAAAAACATTATTTTTTGAACTCTTGAGTAAATGAAGAGAATAAAATGAATAGAATGAAATTATTATCATGATATAAAAAAATTATAAGAAATGTAATAATTTCCTTGAGTGATGTATCATAATATTTTATCATCAGAAACATAGTCATAAAAAATCTCGTTAAACGATGAGATTATAACATAAAATCATTACCACTTTGGTAACTTTGAAACGTAATCCCCATGAAAGAATATCATTAAAAAAATTAAAATATTATGAGTATAAATAAATTCATTATATTAAATTTATAATGGGCTTCATATACACCACATATAATATGATAGGTTCATAACATAACCTTGTGTCCCAAAGAAGGAAAATTGTAACAAGAATACCTTACCATTTTAGTAATCTTTTGAGTCATAATCCCCAATAAATAAAAACATAAAATGAAACTTTAAAATTAATGAAAATATTGGGATTAATTTTATATCATTTCAAAGTTTAAATATATAAACCACCCAAAATAAATGAGTGGTGAATTTTCATATGTCTCCCATAAATAAAAGAGAGAATAGAAATCCCTTACCTTAAGTCTTGAATTTCATCATACTCATTAAAAAGTAATATATAATAAATATAAGTTAATTATAAATCTATTAACAAAAAATATTTATATATATTATATCATATATGATTTTCTTATGACCTTTTATTACCCATTTATTAATAGTTCCTTGTTAAAGTTACATTTTCGTCATAACTGCTTTTTTCATATATGTTTTGATTTTTTATTTTCAGTCCTCTTACTTTGATCATGGTTCCATAATTTCTAGAATGTTAAACATGATTTTCATATCATATATATTCATTATATATATGTGTGTGTGTGTGTGTGTGTGTGTGTATGTATGTATGTATTTATAGTAATCCATAATATACAAAGATAGAAAATGAAATACATCATTCTTGGAGATAGTAGGTCGTACGTACTCATGAACGTTGTTTCCATTTTATCAATGTATTGAAATAAATAAAATTAAATGGTATATTATCATTATATAATAATTTTTATTTCATATATAACACTTATTTTCATTAAAATCATCATTATTACCTTCCATATAAAGCATGAATGAATCAGATCACTTCATGAGACGGCAATTCGCCATACACACGAGCGATGTTTTCATACACACACAAATGGAAAGAATGAAGTTATGTGTGATATAAAAATTAAAAATTCATAATAATATCATAAATATCATTTATAAATAATAAATCCATCATTATTTCCAACCTTTATAGATGGTAATACAAAAATTAATGACATCGGTTTCTGAGGCAGTAGTCTGTCGTACATACAAAAAATGATTTCGTAACGTGTTTGATGGAAGTGGGGATAGTTTTAGGTCATGAATTTAGAATAAAAACATATAAATTTATGTTAGATACTAAGGTTATTATATCTTCATGTTATAAAAATAATTTAATGGGGTGTATTAAAAAATAAAACAAGAATTATTATTGATAAACATTGTGTCTTCTTTGGGTATCCTCCTTAGGTTTGCACCAAAGCCTTCCTGGGTTAGATTGATATCCAAATTAAGGATTTTAGGGTGATATTATGGATTTTGGGAAGTTATTTTGTCAGGTATTGGTAGAACCGAAGGGATTTTAAGGTTTGAATAATATAGGAGAGGGGGTGGCCTTTATAACTGAGGTAAGTGGAATATTTTTAATCTTTTGAAAATAAAAGTGTACCCATGTTTTTTACATGCCAAAAAGTTCAAAATGGATAAACATAGAACCTTATACGTGATAAAGTCAAAATATGTCCATAAAATATATTTTAGACAAGTTTAGAGGTCATTTTAACCTTTATCAGTTTAGTTTACCCCCAGTACACCCATTTTCAACATAACCATGGTAAATAATTGTTCCTATTGTTACTATTCATTTATGTCAAAATTTAAGTTGGAATTATTAGAAAATATATATTATTATAATTCAAAATATGGAATCCATTTTTCTAAATGAATTTCACATAATTGGAAAATTTTAATTTAAAATTAATTGTGCATAAGTGATGACTGAAAATTATTATTTTTTTATTAAGAAAAACACTTTTACGGGAAAAGTGAGAAACCATAGGTTCCAGCAAACACCCAAACAACCCAATCAAAAGAAAGTAAGAAACAGGATACCTATTTCAAGCAACAGCATAACCACCATCCCCATGCGGGGCACTCGGCGATCCCATGCAAGCATGGTCCCTCCCGATGTTGCCATCCCTCCAAAACAGCCATGTCCCAAATGTCCTGCAAAGAATCTGACAGAAAGCTCTAGCCCAACCAAAAGACCTGCGACGTACTGACAAACAACACACAAACTGCACAACACAGAAAAACAACCATGCTAGACCGAAGACACCCTAACCCATGCATGTAGACCACCCAATTAACTAGGAGCATTGAAGATGAAACTAAGCTTACCAGATACCATGTCCCGAAACAATTGCCAAGATAACGAAGAAACCTGTATGTTTGGGGAATCTGATAGAGTTTTTTCAAATTCTGAGTCCAATTGGTCCCATGATTGAATATACTCCTTGATGTTGATCTTCCCTCTGTTGAAACCCCAAACAAGGATTGAGTCTTGTTTATCAATCCAAGCATATTGTTCCTCATTGAATGTTTCCCTTAAGGTTCTCCTCATCATGGAAGCGGCCTCCTGCTCCGAGGCATTGATCCATAACACCTGTTCAGACACTTCCTCCTCACTGCTAATTAAAAACTCCAATGAATGCCCCCCTGGACACCTTCCATCTGTGTGCCACCCTACTCTGAGGTGCCCCTTTTCCAACTTATCTTCCTGGACGATCTGGTCTCCAAAGGGGGGGGAAGGACGAATAGTCCCTCCTTCTCCTCCTCCTTGAGTGACCTCCGTTCACCTAAGATGGAGTTCTAACTTCCTGTTGAGGGCATTCACCCCCATTGTGATCATTCTTGCACCCATCCTCTGTGTTAGAGGGAATAATCTGCATGGAGCCGGAAGCATCCTCGAGCAAACCTTCAAACCTGTTATTCAGGGGAATGGGAATAATCTGCATGAGAAAGTGGGTTTTTAATGAGAAAATGCACAAATATTTATAGAGTTTTTATTTCAAATTTTAATATAAAATTGATTAAAATTACCTAAATTGAATTAATTTAGGTATAATTTTCCTAATTTTACTTTAAAACCAATTTATAATATAATTTAAATTTATTAATAAATTAAACAAAAATTCATTTTTAATTAAAATTCATTATTGTCACTATTCATCAAAAAATGAAACTTTTTAGAAAAATCCCAAAATTTTACCCCAAGATAATTTTGATGTGATGATTTAAAAATTGAAATTTATTTTATAAAATTAATTTTATAAAATTAATTTTGTAATAGTGTTAAAAATAAATTTTATTATTATTTATAAAAAGAATTAAGCAGAACCACTTTTAGAAAATAGTATTTTCGAAACATAGAAAGAATTTATTGAAAAATTAAGTACATTTTTACCAATATTTTTTATTTATATATAATCAGTATATAAAATATTTAAAAATTATTTATTAATATTCATTTCACTATTATTAATGTATAGGTTAAAATGGTCACATTTAAATAACTATATTAATAATATATCATGGTTTTATTAAAGCTCAGTGTTGTGTGTAACGCAAGCTAACCTAGTGTCATGTGTACTAAAATATTAACTTGGTGTTGCGTGTAACATAAGATTAAATTATTTTTTAGTATAACACTATCTATCATAGAAATTTAATTTATTTGAAAAAAATCACAAAAAATGGGGATGTTATATTCTACCCCCCTTAAAATGAATTTCACCCTTGAAATTCATTACTCTATTACAAAAAATGAGGATACTTCTACCTCATAATATACTCAAGTTACCATGTAGATTCCTCAAACTATTGGTTTCACTACAAAACTTTGACTGGGTGAGTGGTCTTATTTCATAGAATATTCACTATATGATCCAGAATCTTCACAAGTTGTTCCTCATAAGAAATATCTTTCTATAGTGGTATGACCTATAAGTTCAATATATATGAATGATCAGGTATGTACTTACTTATAAGAGATACATGTAACACATTTTGGACATTAGATAGGTTCAGTGGAATCTCCAACCGATAGGCTACCATCTCGGTATGATCAAAAATTTCAAAGGGACCAATATACATATGGCTTAGTTTCCCTTTCTTCTGGAATATCAAAACCTTCTTCCAAGGAGAAATTCTTAGAAACACCTTGTCACCAACTTCAAATTCTAGATCACACTAGTGATTATCATCATAACTTTTTTTTAATTTGAGCTTCCCTGATGTGGTGATAAATAGATTTAACCTTCTCTTTTATTTCTTCAGCTTACTCAGGTCACAATATCTTTCTTTCCTCACCTTTATTCTAGTATGTTGGCTCTCTAAACTTCTTTCCATATAGGGCTTAATAGGGATCCATATGAATGCGCTAGTGAAAGATGTGGTTGTAAGAAAACTCAACTAGAAAAAGGTGTTGATCTCAACCACCTTTGAAATCCAAATAATAAGATCTCTACAAATCCTATAGGTTTTGAATTTTTATCTCAGACTAAACATATGTATAAGTATGATACATAGTATTGAAACTCAATTTCATATCAAGAGCTTGTTGAATACTTCTCCCGAACATTGAAGTAAATCTTGGATCCCGATCAGACCTAATGGAATGTGGTACTCCATGCAACCTTGCCACTTCTTTAATATATATCCTGGAAAGATGACCTAAATATAATTATTATATGATAGAGAATGAAGTGTGTTTTATTAGTAAGGAAATCTATTACATCCCATATAACATTATGACCTTGAGACATTTTAGGGAATCTAATGACAAAATCTATGGTAATATTTTCCCATTTCCATTCTGATATGTGTAATGGATGTAACTCCCCCTTATAATATTTTATTTCATCCTTAACTATCTGACATACCAAGAACCGAGATAAAAACTCTACAATATCTCTCTTCATTCCATCCCAAAGAAAAACTTTTTTGAATATCCATACATATTTTTACTTACATGATGAATAGAGAATAAATAACTACGATCTTCCTCTAACAAATCCTTCTTTAAATATGGAATTGATAGGACATAATCATGGTTCATGGACCTTATAATTCAATCATGATCAAGGTTAAACTCATGAACATCTCTAACCTTATTTTATGGCCCTACATTTTTCTTATGTGGATATTTAATCTTCACATGGATAAATATTTGAAAATTCAATTGATCAAGATAATATTTTTCCCCTTCCTTCAAGACTTCCAATTCCATCCTTTAAAAATATAAAATAATGGATATTTTTTAACCCTCATCATATATAATATAGAATGATCCTTTTGATTCAAAGCACTGGTCACCTTGTTCACTTTCCCATGGTGGTAATGTATTGAGAAGTAATAATCTTTAATCATCTCTAATCATATTCTTTCGATGATATTCAACTCCTTTTGTGTGAATATATACTTTAAACTTTTATGATCAGTATATATATCACACTTTTCTAGATAAAGATAATGCCTCCATATCTTTAATATAAAGATCACCACTGCTAACTCCAAATCATGAGTTTGGTAATTTTGTTCATGAATCATCAATTATCATGAGGCATAAGCTATAACCATGTAATTTTTCATAAGAACACATTCTAATACCTTATTTTACGCTTCTATATAGATTAAAAACCCTTCTCTACTACAAGATAATGTAATCATAGTTGCACTAACTAATATTCTCTTCAGTTCCTTGAAATTTTCCTCAAATTCATCTGCCTAGAGGAACTTGGATCCCTTTTAAGTTAACATGGTTAGAGGATTAGATAGTCATGATAAATTATCCAAAAACCATTGATATTATCTTGCTAAACCAAGAAAACTATGGATCCCAATCATCGTGTTTGGTCTAGGGTAACATTCAATAGCCTCTATCATTTTTGGAATTACTGATATACCCTCTCTTGAGATTATATTGTCCAAAAATGAAAACTTTTACAGTAAAAAATCACACTTTGTAAATTTTTTATATATTTTCTCCTTTATTAGGATATTTATAACAATTATCAAGTGATCTTGATGCTCTTACTTTATCTTTTAATAGATAATAATTTCATCTATAAAAATACTACCACAAATTTATCAAGATAATTTCTAAAGACTCTATTCATTAAATACAAGAATATATCAGGGGAATTAGTAAGACCAAATTGCATCACTATATATTCATAGTTACCATACCTTGAATGGAATATTTTATAGTGTATATCATCCTTGTTGACCCTTAATTAATGATATATAGAACAAAGGTCAATATTGGAAAAGTATTGAGATCTGTGCAATTTATCAAATAATTTTTCAATATGGGGAAGAGGATACTTGTTCTTAATTTAGATCTTGTTCCTATAGGTTCACCCCAAGGTGACACATTTGTCTGAATGAATCCCTTATCAAGGTTATCCTGAACTTTCTTCTTTAATTCCTTCAACTCAATCAGGTATATTCTATTGGGAGTCTTTGAAATTGTCATAAAATTAGGTATGAGTTCTATTGATAACTAAAATTAATTTTTTTTGTAAGTATAGGAAAATATTCTTGAAATAAATCAAAAAATTCTTGCACAAAAATAATTTTATCAATGTCAAGTTTCTCCCCAATCATCTAATATAAACACCACTTATGATTGGGAATTAATACCCATATAATGGAGGCGATATCTAGTGGAAGTTTTTACTTATAGTCACATTGATATAGGATCATAGTTTGGTTTGTAATATCAAATGCAACTTTCCTTCCTTGATAATTGATATTGTATTTCTGTAGAGATATCCAATCCATTCACAAGATAGAATTAAATTCAACTAGAGATAGAATGACAAGATTGGCAGGAAGCACATTCCTGCCAACATAAACTAGAGAGGAATCATAAACTTGGGATGTGATCATAATACCATTAGGGGTTTTCACTACTAACTCTACATCTAATAATTTGGTAGGAATCATTATAAACTTATAAAATTCTTTAGATATGAAAGAATGGGAAGATCCATAGAAAAATAAAACATTAGTAGTTCTAAAGTGTATGGTAAGTATACCTTTCACCACGTCGTTATCCCAACCCTCATCATAAATAGTGATCACATGAGATTCCCCTTTGTCTCTCAAATGAAGAGGTTACTAACATTGATCATCGTCATTAACCTTTGGATTTGTTCATTGGTTATCATAATTATTATACTCTATGCATTTGAAACACTGGGATGTGGTTGGTGTGACTTGTGCATATTTCTCCCTATTCACATCATTAGTTAACTTATTCCCATCACTTCGGTAATCAATTTCCTGATGAACTTCCCTTACACACTTAAAAAATTTACTAATCCTCTTAATAAAATTTCCCCTTTGACTCTCCCCACACATTGAGCATAAAGGGAATCTCATATTCTTCTCTCAATGGTTCTTATATTCTCCTTTTAATTTCATTTTTCACTTCTTATCAAAACCATGATATTGATACATAACTCCAACCTATATTTCCACTTTGATAGAACATCAAACAATATCTTCATAGATACTAAATTTTCTTATGCATAACACCCTTAAAAGACATGGTTTTAATCCACTGAAGAATAAATCAACCTTACTTTCAGTTTGGATGATAATACTAGAAGTGTACCTCTCAAGTCTTGTAAAATTTTCCTTATAGGTACCAAAAGATTCATAATAATTTTTATTTATCTCAAAGAACCCTTTTTATCTTTATATGAATAATAAAAGGTAAGTACTTATTGAAAAATATGTTCTTGAACTCATACCAATCCATGGAGTAAATTTTGTCATATTTCCTCGTATTATTAATAAGATTCCACCATTGATCTGTTTCACCTTCCAAACAGAACACACCCAAAATGAATTTTTTATGTTCTGAACACTAGATAATGGAAAATATCTTTTCATTGGTTCTCATCCATTGTTCAGAAACTAGTGGTTAAAATACCCATTGAAATAAGTTTTATGTTTCCTCATGAAGGACATACTTGAATGTTTCTCCCTCCTTTGTTCATTTGGAAGTCCAGCATGATTCATACCTTGAGAAAGTTGTATGAGAATAATAAATAGATTTTTCATTACATATCCCATGATGTTTAGATGATCATAAGGACAATAATTTCTTTATTTATTTCACTTTTCATTAATATGTTTCCCATGGGATTCATTTATTGACTAAAATGAAAAAGCATTGTGTAAGAAACAATAATCATAGTAGGGAACCAAAAAATAATGAAAAACCACTTATATTATGTATAATTATGAAACATTATTTTTAATATATGAAACCTTAGTTTTATCCTAGGATATTCATAGCCATCATCTATTTAAATACTTTAGGGTGGTTCATAAAGAGTTTTTGAATTTTCTAAGTATATCCCTCAGGAGTGTCAAACCAGGTGTGCAGCAAGGCTCATTGTCATGCACCAACTGATGATAGAGTCTATCTCAATGTTCCCTTTTGGAGTTATTACCACTAGGTAACTCTATTCTAGATCTGCATCCACTTGTAGTATCTAGACAAGGATTTAATTTCTTAAAAACCACTCACTTCCAAAATTCCAGGACATTTTCCTATACATTAACTCATCCTTTAATTATCCATAGACATGTCCTTAGAGATATCCCTAAGTTTTTATCATTCTAGTTTCCAATGGTTAACTAAACATGTCCTATGATACCAAATGTAGAGACCCAGTATTATCATATATATATATTGCATCATTTTTTATGAATATTCATTACATTGAAAAAACACACACCAGAGGACCATAATTGTTCAGTGTTTTTTGGAAACATGGAAACACAAACAACTGGTCCATAGGTAAACTACATCATCTCCCAATATGATCATTATAACAAGAACCATTATTAAATATATCATATGTAATACATTTCTTTATAACTTGGGTAAAGTAAACATAAGAAAGGGTGAGCTCAGATGCTGAGTAAGGGTAAATAAGGGAGATATGAAAGTATAAAATGTACATAAGGGTATAAGAACATGATAATATAATTTTCAAACCATAACCTGAATATAAAAGATCATAATATTGATTCATGGAATAATGATTGGAAGTTCATAAGCCATGAATCATAAGGGAATCAAAGAACATAAGTCATGATATATTAACATTATCATAAGACATGGATTTGTGGCTTACATATAAGCAAGGAAAATCATTTCCATATTAGTCAAAGCTCACTGCCATGTAAATAATAGTGGAATGGGTTCACTCCACAAACCATGATAGTATTCAAGGTTCACTATCAATACCATCAAAGTAGACAAAGTCTTTTATTGAACCGGGTTCACTCCCCATTTCTATCCTATCTATGTCATTAGATATAAATATTTACCCAATACATTGGAGGAATATATAGGTCATAGCCATCTTATAATGAAAATAATTTTTATGTGTTCCACAATAATATAACAAATTCATAATATCATCACTTATGGAAAATACATCGGTTTCATAATCATTTTATTGTTACATTATAGCATAACCTATGGAAAAAAGGTGCAGGTTTCATAAGAATTTTATCAGGTTATAACCCGTAGAAAAGAAACAGGTTACATAAACATGATTCCATCATAATCATAAACCATTTAGAGAAATAATAAGAATAGTATACTTGTATTATATCCTCATTAATGCATAGTTAACATCTATGGATGTCATCTTAGATGGGGAATGATTTTGATCGGTCATTTAAAATATTTATTGAGGAAAATATCTTTTATACTTTGAAAAACACTTTTTAAAATATAATACATTTTGAAAATATTTTCCATTCAAAATAAACTTGAAATTTTATAATTGAATCTTTTAATTAATGATTTTTCATGATGACGGGAAGTTCCATTCATGTTTTACACGTTAAAAAATGATTCCTTTCACATTTTTGGTAAATATAAAATGGGTGTTGTTTGGAAAGTGACTTGAAGATTCCTTTCAATAAAAAGCTAAAAATTAAAACATGGGTAAAAATTTATTTTATTATACCATTTGTAAAATTTTACAAATATTTTTGAAAATATTTTTAGAAAACACGGTTTTGGAAGAAAAAAAATTTTCGACCGAAAAGTCAATTTTTCCTAAAAAAATATTTTAAAACTATTGAGTACATAAAGAGATGAAAATTAAGGGAAAACATTTATTTTCCTAAAATAACTAGAGGAGAATAAAATTAATTTTTCTT
Organism: Viscum album; assembly: GCA_963277665.1. NCBI lineage: Eukaryota > Viridiplantae > Streptophyta > Magnoliopsida > Santalales > Viscaceae > Viscum > Viscum album. The sequence continues at coordinate 1,783,217,743 of OY728122.1, forward strand.
TGAGTTATGTATCATAATATATGATCATCGGAAACATAGTCATAAACAATCCCGATAAACTGTGTGATTGTAACATAAAATATTTACCACTTTGGTAACTTTAAAATGTAATATCCATGAAGGAATATCATTAAAAGAAACAAAAAATATCCTGATTAAAAATAAATTCATTATATTACATGTCAAAGTGGATATATATACACCTCATAAAAGAAGATAGGTTTATAACATAACCATATGTCTCAAAGAAGGAAAATTGAGACAAAAATATCTTACCGCTTTAGTAATATTTTTAATCATAATCCCCAATAAAGAATAGCACCAAATGGAACTTTAAAAATCATGAAAATATGACTACTGATGATATATAATGTAAAAGGGTCAGTATATAAACCATAAAGAAAGAAATTGGTGATAAATTTTTATATGTTTCCTAGAAATAAAAGAGTGACTAGAAATTTATAACCTTAAGTCTTGACTTCCATCGTACTCATTCAAACCTCTTGTATAATAAATATAAATTTATTATAAACCCTTTACTAAAAATTAATTATATATATCATACCATATATTATTTTCTTATGACCTTTTATTACCCGTTTATTAACATTTCCATGTTAATATTTTGTTTCTGGTAATAACAGCTTTTTTTCATATATGTTTTGATTTGTTATTTTTGATCCTCTTACTTTGATCATCATTACATAATAAAGAGAATTTTAATTATTATATAAATATCATATATATTCATTATATATGTATTTATATCAATCCATAAAATATAGATATAGAAAATGAAATACATCATTCATGGAGATGGTAGGTCGTATGTATGCATGAACCTTGTTTCCATTTTCTAGAAGTATTATAATGAATAAAATTAAATGGTATAATATCATTCTAGAATAATTTTATTTCATATTTATCACATATTTTCATTAAACCCATCATAATTACCTTCCATGTAAAGTGTGAATGAATCACATTGCTTCGTGAGGCGGTGGTCCGCCATACACATGAGCGATGTTATCATATTACCACAAAATGTAAATCATGAAGGTATGTGTCATATAAAAATTACATAAGAATCATAATATCATATATATATCATATATAAATAATAAATAAATCATTATTTCCATCCATTTTAGGTGGTAATGGAAAATATAATGACATTAGTTCGTGAGGCGGTAGTCCTCCGTACACATGAATGATGATTTTAAAACCCATTTGATGAAATTGGAGATGGTTTTAGGGAATTACCTTCATAGGAAAAAAAATATAATTATATGGAAGATAATATTTTTAATATATAATCTTTGTATAATAATAATTGAATAAGGTTGAATAAAAAATAAAACAAAAACACTTATTGATGAACTTTACCTCTTCTTTGAGTATCCTCCTAAGGTTTACACCAAAATCCTTCCTTGGTTGAATTTCTGTCAAAAATAAGGATTCTAGGATGAGAGGAGGGAATTTGATATGTAATTTTGTTATTTATTTTCCAAACAAAATGTTTTTTAATGTTTTAATATGATAGGAGATGGGGTATCCTTTTATAAGTGAGGTGAGTGGCATACTTGTAATATTTTGAAAAGAAAAGTATACCTAAATTTTTCACATTCCAAAATTGTCAAAAATTGATCAAATTAGAACCTTAGACATGATAAGGTCTAAATATATCCATAAAATATATTTTTTTACAAGTATATAGGTCATTTCAATCATTATCATTTTAGTTTAACCCCTGGTAAACTCATTTTTACCTTAACCGTGGTAAATAATTTTTACTATTTTTACTATTCATCTTCGTAAAAAAATATGTTAACCATATTAGATAATATAAATTATTTTTATTAAAAATATTTAATCCATTTTTTTATATTCCAATTATATAATTGGAAAAAAATAATTTAAAATTAATCTCACAGACGTGATGAGAAAGCTAGTTTTTAAACAAAATGATCAAAAGATTACAAATTTTTTATATCAAAATTTAATATGAAATAGATTACAATAAAATAAATGGGATTAATTGATGTATAATTGAGATAATTTCACATTAAATCCAACTTTACATATAATTTAATTTTATAAATAAATCAAAAGAAAAGGAATTTTTCAATTAAAATTCTGTATTTTTTCATTATTCATCAAAAAATGAAACTTTTCATAAATATCCAAAAAATTTACCCTAAGATAATTTTAATATTATTATTTAAAAAAATTAGTTTTATTTTATCAAATTAATTTTCTAAAATTTTGAATAACTAATTTTATTATTGTTCACGAAAAGAAACAAATCAAACCATTTTTTAGAAAATAGTATTTTTGAAACATATAAAGACTATTGAAAAATTAAATAATTTTTCATCAATATGTTTTCCTTATATAAAACCATTATACATAATATTTAAAAATTAGTTATTACTATTCATATCACTGAGTTTAACTTCTACTTTATAATGTTCATGTTTAAATAACTATATAAATAATATATCATGGTTTTGTTAAAAATCAGTGATGTGTGTAATGCAAGCTAACTATGTGTTGTGTGTAGTAAAAAATTATATTGGTGTTGTATGTAATGAAATATTAAATTGTTTTTTCATGTAATTCAAGCTATCAAGTAAATTTAATTTATTTCAAAAAAATTCACAAAAACTTGTGGTGTTACAAATTTCCAAGAAATGGCTCCCTCGATATTTTCAGGATCAATCGATATGCCTTCTCTAGAAATAACATGACCAAGGAAATGAACTTATTATATCCAAAAGTAACACTTATATAATTTAGTATGGATTTTGTGTTCACACAATGTTCTTTTTTCAATATCCATGTTCCTTTCATGGTCATTTCTAGTTTGAGAGTATACCAATATATCATTAACAAATACCATAAAAATGATCCATGGTACTTGTGTAAGATACAATCCATTAAGTACATTAAAACTACATGTGTATTCATAATAACAAATGGTATAACCATATATTCATAGTGACCATAATTTGTTTTAAAATCTATATTCAAGATATCCTCTTTCCTAACTCGAATTTGGTGATACCCCAATCATAGATCAATTTTAGAGAACCATTTGGTTCCCTTAAATTGATCAAATATATTGATGATTCATGGAATGGGATATCAATTTTTTATCATGAATTGATTTATTTTATGATATTCAACACATAATCAAAGTGAACCATTATCCTTATTTACAAATTTCACCAAAGTGTCCCAAAGAGATATACTTGTTCTAATGAATCCATTAATTTTTTATTCTTCTAGTTGTACCTTTAATTCCCCTAATTCCATTATTGTAATTTTGTATTATATAAGTGAAATATGAATCATCCCTAGAATTATATCAATATAGAATTTGATTTCTAATTTAGTCGGTAGCCTAAATAAATCATACATAAAGATATCAGGGTATTATTCAACTATGGTAGGAAGACTCATATTCCTAGTTTCATATTTTAGGCCCAAGGTCATCACTACTAGATAATAAGATATTGTTCCATCAATAGTCACTAGAGGTTTTTCTCTTTTGGCATGGATATCCCTGTCCCCTTTGAATAAATGAGTAGCTCCCTCAGGGGATGTGAAGGTTATTTATCAGGCGTAACATTTGATATCGACTTTAAATACTACCAACCACTCCATTTCAATTATTAACTTGAATATATCCATTTAAAAGATAGTAAACTCCCCAAAAATATTACACTATATTCATGAAAATAGAACATGTTGGAAACTTAAATCCTATACATTCTCATTAACCAAGTGGTTACTTGATTTTCAAAACATGAGACATCATTTCCATGAACAACCCAATTCGATTTACCAAATGAGAAGAAACAAATGAGTGGAATGATCCTATATCAAACAAGACATTCATAAGGGTTGAATTAATAAGAATGGTACCTCACACCATTGAATAACCCAGTTTCGTAGTTGATATTTTCTTATGAACTCCATACATTTTTTCCTCAACTCCCAATGAGTAATCCTTCATTCCATGTTACGGTGGTGTTATATGGACTACCGTGTTGTTCCTATAGTCAACATGGGTTTCTTGAATCTAAGGGTGCAAACTATTTTGGAGAGATCATCCTGTTTGATCCTAAGAGGCCTATGTTTTGTTAGATCTATTCCCTTTAGCTGACTTCAGAGGATAAATAAAATAACGCTTGGTATGTCCCAACTTGTCATAATTGTGTCACTGCCAACATGGTGTCATACATTCTAATTTCCTATTCTCCAAAAAACCACATTGGAAAAAACCCAATTTTTAATAGTGACACTGAGGGAAAGAAGTTTACCTAGTGGATCAATTCTCTGATTCCCTTATTCCTTGGGAGTATCTCTCCATTATACATTTATTTCCACCATCGTCTGTTTAGATAAATATGTTTCATCCCATTTGATTCCTATCAAATTCATCTTATACTACCACTTCCTTGTTCACCAGATTCATTTAGTTATTAATTTAGAACATGAAAATATTAGATTGAATATATGGTCATATACCTGACCTGAATATGTGTTCCTTGAGAGATTCACTGACAGCTAATTTTGGTGCATAGTGAGCTAGTTAATTGAATCGAGCTACATATATTTTATCCAACATAATTATATGTTTTAGATCAAAGAATACTATTGTTTTTTAAACCTTGAAGGTATATTGATAGAATGTTTTGTTAATTTAATGGTTTTTTCCTTCCTGATCTATTAATTTTCTAATTTTTGTAGTTGGGGGTGTTAGGGGGAGGTTCTTGAAGTTTTCCATGGATACAAAAGGTGTAGCAGAGCTACTGTAGGAAATACATGTTGTGTATTGATTACACAACGTGTAAAGATTGTTCAAAGCTTGTGAAGCCGATTGGATCATGGATTGTACATAGCTAAGGGGTAATTATTGAGATGGATTACATATCATGTAAGTGGAATACATTACATGTATTAAATAAAATCTGAAGTGGTGTGATTTTCAAGGAAAGATGAAATTTTATGAAAACCTAATTTTTACACGTCATATAATATTTACATGTTTTGAAACCTATGGGATTCTAGGTTTTAAGTTATTTTTATTATACAATTATCATTCATTTTTATTCTCCTATTTTCCTATCATACTTAGAAAACCCTAGCCTACCCAAGGATACCTTCAAGACCTTTTCTCCCTTGTTTTGATCTATTGGTGCTTTTGGTTGTTTATTGGAGATCCGTGGTGAGTGTTTCTCCTTTATCTAGTTCTTTTCTCCAATTATTCTCTTGTGGATTCATTGTGGTGATGTTTTTTTTCTTTGGGATGTGTTTTGGGATGTGTTTTGATGATCTTCAGGTGTGGTGTAGGTTGATTCATGGTCTCATGGTGTGGTTGTGGTTTTTTGGCATTTATTCTTCACTCTGTGGTGTGTAGTGAGTCAGTAAAACTTCTTTAAGTTAGGTAATCCCTCATTTTATTATGTATCATGTGGGATGGGTTTTATTTTTTATCTATGGGAGATGGTTTTTCTGGTTTAATCAAAGATAAATAATTGGTTAATTTAAATTGAAAGGAGAAATAGGAATTATTCTTATATTTTTACATCTTTGATATTATTGTGATATGATGTATTGTATGGGATTGATGCCCCATTGAAAATTGTGTCCATTGGGGGATTTTTTTTCACTGGATGATGTGTGTTGTAACTATTGTCCCTATTGTGATTTTTGTGATATCACTCTAAAATGGACATTTTCTAACCACTTGTATTTCGATAATGAAATGGTTTCCCCAGGATTATGGCTTGTGTGATAATTCCCCTAAAATAAAGTAAAATGTGATAAAAATACCCTTTTATAAATTTGTAAAATGGTCTTGATGTGTTGTGTTCAGTGTCCATTCTTCTAGGGAGGCAATATGTGTTTGTGATACAATTAGGGGCTAATGGTTGATGTTTTCCCATGCTTTTGGGGTAGTGAGGTGGTGGTTGTTTTGTAGTTCTTTGGGGTATTTTGGTGGTGGTTGTTTGGTCATTCTTTTTGGGTGGTGAGGTTGTTATTGTTTGTCTATGCATTTGGGGCAGTGAGGTAGTGGTAGTTTGGCCATGATTTTGGGGTGGTGTGGTGGTGGTTGTTTGTTCGTGCTTTTAGTATAGTGAGGTGATGGTTTGATAAAGATGGGGAGTTTTCTATGATATGTGGTTGATTTATGCTAAATGAACAGGTAATGATGGAATAAATAATTGTTTAATAATGCATGAAATGGTTGGGGTTTTCATTTGATTAATGGGATGAGGATGGATAATGAATAAATAAATGATGGGATTTTTGGTTTAATGTGGTTGATGCTTAATAATGAAATTAATTGGATAGATAATGGGAATCGGTTAGAAATGGTAAATGTGGCTTCTGTGGTGTTATGAATTTAGAGGTGGAAGAAAAAGTGGTGATGTTGTGAGTTGGTTAGTGTTTGGTTGTGAACCCATATTATGGGATTGTATGTGGCTATATATAAATACTTGTATATTCTTTGTGATTTCTATATTCACCCCCACCCACATTGAGCACTATCGGCAGACACCTACATAGTCACATGGGGTGTTTTTTGATATCCAGTGAGGAGGAATGATGGCTAGGTACCTGCACTTTCCCTATCTCTCTTCCGGATGAGGTGGGTATTGCATAGGTTGTGATTTACAAGGGTATGTTAGTGCACTAGATGGTGGTTGTGATAGCCCAAGTGTCCTCGACTGAGATGTGACATAGCCCTGGTGTTAGTGAGCAGGATGAGATTGGATGATGTGGCTTACGGTGGGGGACATGCATGGTAGGAGGAGGGAATGAGGTTGACTTTCTTCATGTTCATGATACCCTACTACTCTAGTTATGGTTGTGGATGTGTTATGGACCAGGTTTTTTTGGTTGAGACATGATGTGGGTAACGACCCAAACTTTTATTATGAAAATTTCTCTTCATCTATTTTAATGTCTTATTATGTAAAATAGTTATATAAAACATATGAACTTCCTTGGTTTTATGTTTCTGGATTTTAAAATACCGTTAAGAATTGTTATCATTGCTAATATAGTCATTGAACAGTGATCACATGATTAGTATAAATATAGGGCTTTAAAAAATCCAATTTACTCAGAAAAAGGAAGTGATGGCCTCATCCAGTAGAATTTCTCCATACGAAGCCCACTTGTCATAGCTCAAAAAGGAGGTAGCAACACTGGACTTCTCTCTTAACTAATCTCAAGCTGAGCTTCAACACATTAAGCTTGAATGGAACCACCTACGGGAGAAGTGGAAGTTGATAGAGATTACCACCCAAGCGATGTTATATGAGCCACCCCCAGAGTCTATCACCATCGCACACCTTACCCTTAGGTATTATGTGGGTGTTATAAGGGTTTATGTAACAATACCCTAGCACTATGATTATGTGCTTTATTTTTTTCTATAAATAATATACATCCATCTCCTTATTGTTACTTTGTAAATGGTTTTTAAAGCAAAAATAGTATTTTTAGTTAATATTCAATTAAGAAATCTATATTGATGAATTAATGGGTTTTTGGAATTAAATAATATTTTAATAAAATATTATTATTACTTAATTACTTTTTATTAAATATAAATGATTGTATAATTTTTATGAATACAATTGTAATTTTTATTAAGGTTTGAAAAAATGTTTTTTTCAAAACCCATAAATTTTCAATAATTATCGGTTTTTATTTTAAAATTTAAAATACTCATATTTAGAAAATTATTTAGATAAAATGAATATTATTTTTTGAATCAGCATGTTTAATTGTCCAACGATAAATTTTTTATAATTTTTTGAGATAGTCAAATTTTTGGGTAAAAATTAAATACCGTTTAAATATATAATGTGGTTTATGACATCATAATGACCTAATAGTGATGTAATAAAATACTATAAATGGTATTTTCGGCCAATATATGTTTTACCTTTAAAATAATGTGATTTTATATTATTTTTATTAATTTTATGGTGCATTAGTGGACCCTCCAAGACTTATAAAACATTTTAACTTTTAAAATGATTTCCTTAAGAGTGTGAATCACCTCCAGATAAGCAAGCCTAATATTATAAGATGTTCGTCCATTGGACATATAAAATAATTTTTTCCACTCCCCTTTGTAAAAAACCATGGGCAAAAACCATGGGTTGGTTTGGGTTTTTGATTAGTTTAATGTGTGGTGTCCAAAACCTAAATAGTAAATAAATCCCTTTTTTCTTATATAAACCCACCCAAGCTCCCACTTCTCTTCCCTAAAAACCCTTAAAGCACATCCCTACTCTTCACTCCTCTCTATAGTATCCTCCCAAGGCACCCCAAGCTCCAAATAATCCTCTCTCAAGCCTCTCTCAGGCCTTTGGATCACACTTCCAAGGGATTTCTTCCTTTCTCATTTTTGTCCAAATTTTATTAAGTTGTTATACCATTTTGTTTTCAATTAAAAATGTTGGGGTATTATTTCTCACCTCCCTCATAAATCCCTCCTTATGTTTGAGTTATGATAAATCTTTTTATCTCTCATTAATTCCTCCCATGTACACCTGTTACAATGCCGAAATTCCGTAAGAAATTTCTCTCTTCTCATTTACATTCAAGCAATTATTTTGTATTATAAATATAAATTCCATTACATATGTTGTTACATGTATCTATATGACCCCATTACTTTCAATTTTATGTAAATATTATTATAAACCTCTTTCTCTCTCATAAACCATTTTTATGAATTCTTATGTCATGTTGTTATGCTGCCGAAATTGCACTACGATTTTCCAAGCCAAAGTCATTATGTAGTGAATACCATGCTCATTTATCTATCATGGGTATTAACCTTTATGAACATTTAATTATTGATTATATAGTTTCATGTATTAATTCCACATTACTTTATCATGTAATAAATGATTATTTTTAATGAATCCATGTTATATGATCCATGTGGCACACTTATGCATGAAATGAAATGATTAAGAAGTGTGCATCCTGATAGTGCTCTAATGCATTGGGTAAACATTAGAATCATGATATGTCAATCCAAATGAGGGTTTACTCATGATAATTCAAGTTCAATGAGAGTTTACTCATGCTCCAAGTGAAATGATCCTTGTCTCATGCTAATATCATGTTAAATGTTTTGCCACATTTCCATGTTATGATAATCATGTTATATCATGCCTTTATGTTCATGTTTCACTTATGTTCCATTGATATGCCTATTTCCTAACATGTACTGTATTATTACTTTTATTCCTTGTTTACTCCCTTACTGGGCTTTATAGATCACCCTTTTCTTATGCATGTCCCCAGGTTATCTCATGCAATGCTAAGTACGAAGTAATGTGTGTAGTCATGTAAAATAAGTTTTAAATAATGATGTGTATTTCATGTTTTAAGTTGTTATGTAATTTTCATAAGCCTTAAAGACACTAGACCTCTCTATCTTATATGTTTTATCAAGTGAATATTTTAAGTAATAAATTTTGTTTAATTGTGAAATAAAGAGCTAGGTTATTATAGTTGGTATCAGAGAATAGGTTTAATTATTGTTTGGATTATGATTATAAAACCCTAGTGAAAAACTTAGGGATAAGAATAAGTATAATAAAAACATCCCTAAATTTTGGTGAGTATTTATTAAGTGGTTTATTAAGTAAATACATCCTTGTCTGGATATGAGAAGGTAGAGGTGGCTCTAGCATAGATGAATCTAGGGGTAAAACCTGAAAACACCGTTTTGAGCTAAACTCGAATAGGGACTGGTGTATGAAAACAGACCTTGTTGCACTCTTGGTTATGACACTTCTAGGGGATATTCTTTTTTAAATTCATAATCTTAGTATAAACCACTGTTAAGGGAATAAAAAAATTCCCCTAAGAATATATGTTGGGAAGTATATCATGGATAACATAGATTGAAGCCTATAAATTCATAATTTAGAGAAATAAAAGCAATTTATAAGTCATCTGTTTTTGTATTTGGATTACCCTTAATGTGTTAACCCTGACTTTCCTTTTATTCAAGACAATCTTCTATAATAGGAGTACTCGGGCTAACAATGGATGTGAAGATCAATGTGATGACTGTTCTAATGAGATGTTCAATCTGATGGGAGCAGGAATCACAAACATTTTTAGGATACTCTCTCAGTTAACTAAAGTTTTGAATATAAACATGGGTCAAGAGGAACATTCAACCCCCCTAATAAAGAACAAGTCGCAATAGATAGCTTCATGAGACAAAGGCCTCCTAATTTTAATGGATCATTTGATCCCTCAATTGTAGAATAATGGATCAACTCCATTGAAAAGATCTTCTTCATCCTTTAATGTTACAAACAAGAGAATGTTCTTCTGACTTCTTATAATATAGAGGGTGAAGCTGATCAATGGTGTACATTGATCAAAAATATAAAGCCTGAGGAGGAGATCGATGCATTGGAATGGAAGGATTTCCAGAAAATGTTTTTCGATAAATATTTTCCTTGCACCCTCTGACTTAAGATGGAAAGGAACTTACTTTCCCTCAAGAAAAAAAGATGAGGAATCCATCAGATCATACAAGGAAAACTTCACAAGGATTGCACAATATGCATTCGGCTTTGTCATTGCCCCCGAATACAAGTTTGACCACTTCTTTAGTGGGCTAAAACCTAGCCTATGGAAATCCCTAGCGATACTTGACTTCGAGAGCTATGAGGAAATTGTATGATGTGACCACAAGGTCAAAATGAAGATTAGAGAATATCATGGGTATCATGGGGATAAGAAGAGTAAGGTGGACTTAAATTTTTGTGGTCCTATGGATAAATCCAACAATGCTAAGAAAATAGAGCACCCCAATTGACAATGGTGTGGAAAGAAGTACCCCGAAAATTTCCTGAAGGGGGCGAGGAAATGCTTTAGGTGTGGAAGAGAAGGGAACCTATCTGTAGCTAAAACAGATTAGAGGAATGTTCAATTTGAACTTCAACGCGTTGTTCATTACTTCAACTGCAAAGAACCAGGGCACTTTTCAAACCAGTTCTCTAAGCCAAGGTTTTTCTGAGGCAACCAAAAACCTCCAAGGCAACAAGGGAGATCTTTTTCCATCACTACGACCGAATTGAACCTTGAAAATGAAGTGGTGACAGGTATTCTAGTTATTCATTCAAGAATAGAAAAACATGATTTTTTATTCTGGTTCTATGAATTCTTTTATATCCCAAAATTTTAGTAAAAAATATCAACATCACCACAAATTATGGAAGTAAAGATGTCGATGAGAACTGCAAATGGGGAAATCATTTTCTCCCATGAATATAACTCCTCCCCTGTAATATTTTTTGCATTGAACTTCCCAGTGAACCTCATCATACTCCCTATAGTGTAATTTTATGCAATTCTTGGAATGGATTGGATTTCCTTATATAGAACCAACATAAATTATCATGAGAGGGAAATCACTCTCCACATGGCGAATCGACCCCTAATTTTGTACAAGTGCAAGGAGGAGGATGAATCTTCCTTAGCACCATAATCTCAAATATGGATATTACTACCCTATGAGCATTCGTATATTTCTCAGATGATTGAGTCTAAGGAAACAACCATCCTTGAATACATTTCAATTGTGAGGGAATTCTCTAAAGTGTTTCTTGAGTAATTTTCTGGTCTTCCTCCTAAAAGAGATGTTGAATTCTCAATTGATCTTATACCTAGGGAGTTTCCAATATCCAATAATCCATATATAATGTCTATTGTAGACAACTATAGGAGAATCTAGAGAAAGGGTTTATATGCCCAAGTGCTTCACCATGGGGTGCACCAGTCCTCTTCATCAAAAAGAAGGATGGGTCAATGTATCTTTGCATCGATTTTCATGAGCTCAAAAAAATCATGATAAAGAATAAGTATCCTTTTTCATGAATTGATGACTTGTTCGAGCAGCTACGTGGACCAAAATACTTCTCCAAGGTGGATTTGCAGTCGGGATATTACCAATTAAGGGTGAAGAAGGAGGATATCCCCAAACTGTTTTTCATACAAGGTAAAGGCACTATGAATTCATATTAATGCCTTTAGGACTCACTAATTCTATAGAAATATTCATGGAATTGATGAATAGAGTCTTTAGAGATTACCTCTCCAAATTTTTGGTAGTCTTTATAGACGGTATTCTAATATACTCCAAAATCAAGGAGGAGAATGAGGATAATCCAAGCATTGTACTAGTGACCTTGCGAAAGGAGAAGATCTATGAAAATTACAGCAGGTGTGAGTTCTGGTTGAATGAGGTATCATTCTTGGTTTATATCATCACAAGTAATGGGATATTTGTGGATCCCTCCAAGATAGCTGTAATTGAGGGATGGTCGAGGCCAACATCAGTAATGAATATTCATAGCTTTCTGGGGTTAGCTGGATATTATCGTCAATTTGTGAGAAATTTCTCACGATTGTCCAACCCTCTTACCAAGCTAACTCAGAAGGGAGTAAAGTTTTCTTGGAGTGTTGAACGAAAAGAGAGCTTAAAAGAGTTGAAAAGGAGGCTTATCACTGCGTCTATTCTCACATTATCCACAAGTGGAGAACTTTTTGTGGTATTTAGTGATGCTTCGAAGAAGGGCATGGGCTATGTGTTGGTGAAAATGACAAATTCATTGACTATGCTTCAGGGAAATTTAAATTTCAGGAGAAAAACTATCCCACACATGATCTGGAGTTAGTTGCAGTAATCTTTGCTTAAAAACTTTTGCGACATTACCTCTTTGGGGAGAAGTGTGAAATATATATGGATCACAAAAGCCTCAAGTATATATTCACACAGAAAGAGTTAAACATGTTCCAACGAATATGGTTAGAGATGATCAAATACTATGACTAGTCAATCCATTACCACCCTAGAAAAGTGAACAAGGTGGCGGATGCTCTATGTAGAAATGACTTAGTGATTTTATCATTAATGTTAATTGAAAAGGATCCAATCTTCTTAGATTTTATGAATATGTACATGGGAATCATAAAGAAGGGAACATCATCGATCCTTTCACAAATTATTTCTCAACCGTCTCCTTTGGAAAGGTTAAAGGATGCTCAAAAGGATGATGTGGGAATTCAGAAGAAAGTGTAAAGTATCAGAAAAGGTAAATCCTTGGAGTTCAATGTTAATGAAGATGAAATTGTGAGATTTGGGACAAGACTATGTGTTCCATCAAATCTGGAGTTAAAGAATGAACTTTTGGATAATACACATAGTTCAAATTTATCCATTCACCCAGGAAACACAATGATATATCAAGATATCCAAGAGAATTATTAGTGGGATAACATGAATAATGAGATCGTTGAGTATACATCAAAGTGTCTAGTATGTCAGTGAGTGAAATCTGAGAGGAAAAATTCTAAGGGGATGATGCAATCATTACCCATACCAGCATGGAAATGGGATAACATCACCATGGACATTGTCACCAGACTTCTGAAGACATCCAAATGAAACAATTCTATCTGGGTTATTGTGGATCATCTTACAAAGAATGCACACTTCATTGAAATTTGATAGGATTTATCATTGGATCAACTGACATAGATATACATCAGAGTAGTGGTAAGGGTGTATGGAGTTCCACTATCTATTGTATCTGATCGATATCCAAGATTCACCTATAAGTTCTGGAAGAGTCTTCAATATGCTCTGAATACTGATTTGAACTCAAGTATGACTTATCATCCTTAAACTGATGGCCAATCCAAGCGGACTATCCAAACACTTGAGGACATGTTGAGAGCATTCTCAATGGACTTAAAAGGATGATGGTATCAACATCTTTCTCTGGTTGAGTTCTCTTATAATAACAGTTTCCACTCAAGCATCCAAATGGATCCTTATGACGCCCTTTATGGGAATAGGTGCAAAACACTGGCATATTTGGATGAAGTTGGGGATAGAAAACTCCTAGGTTTAGAAATGGTCTAAGAAATGGTGGAGATGGTTAAGACCATCCAGTAGCACATTAAAGCTACTCAGAGTTGACAAAAGAGCTATGATGATAATCGTCGATGAGACCAAGAGTTTGATGTCGGAGACATGGTATTCCTCCACATATCACCATGGAAGGGAGTTATGAGATTTGGGAAGAAGGGAAAGCTTAGTCTAAGGTACATAGGCCCTTTTGAGATCCTTGATCACATTGGAGCTATGGCTTATCGACTAGCACTCCCACCGAACCTATCTCAAGTGCATGATGTATTCCATGTATCAGTCTTGAGGAAGTACATACCTAACCCATTGCATGTACTTAATCCAGAGGTGGTACCATTTGATAATGACCTCTCCTATGAAGAGAAGTCGGTGAAGATATTAGATCATAGAGAAAAAAGTTCTACAAAATAAGACAATGCCCCTCATCAAGGTATTGTGGCAAAACCAAAAGTTTGAAGAGGAAACATGGGAATCGTAGGAAGTGATGAAGCAGAGTTAACCAAATCTATTTTAGTGTGGGAAAAGGAAATTTCGAGGGAGAAATTTCTTAAGGGGGGATGATTGTAACGAACCAAACTTTTATAAAGGAAAATTCCTCTTGATCTATTTAAATATCTTATTATGTAAAATGGTTATATAAAACATATGAACTTCATTGGTTTTATTTTTTTGGATTTTAAAATACCATTAAGAATTGTTACCATTGATAATATAGTTTTTGAACAGTGATCACATGATTAGTATAAAAATAGGGCTTTAACAAATCCAATTTACTCGGACAATGGAAGCAATGGCCTCATCTAGTAGAATTGCTCCATACGAAGCCCATTTGTCGGAGCTCATAAAGGAGGTAGCATCACTGGGCTTCGCTTTTGAACAAGTCCAAGCCTATCTTTAACACGTTAATCTTGAAAGGAACCTCCTATAGAAGAAGTGGAAGTTGATAGAGATTACCACTTGAGCGATGTTATCCGAGCCACCCCAAGAGTCTGTCACCATCGCACACCTTACCCTTAGGTCTTATGCAGGTGTTGTAAGGGGTTATGTAACAAGACCCTAGAAATATGATTTTGTGATTTATTTTTTTGTATAAATAATATAAATTCATTTCATTATTGTTACTTTGTAAATGGTTTTTAAAGCACAAATAGTATTTTTAGTTAATATTCAATTAAGAAAACTATTTTGATGAATTAATGGATTTTTGGAATTAAATAATATTTTAATAAAATATTATTATTACTAAATTACTTTTTATTAAATATAAATGATCGTATAATTTTTATGAATACAAATTTAATTTTTATTAAGGTTTGAAAAACTGTTTTTCTCAAAACCAATGAATATTCAATAAAATATTTTAACTTTTAAAATGATTTCCTTGAGAGTGTGACTCACCTCCACATAATAAAGCCTAATATTTTGAGAATTTCATCCATTTTCCATATAAAATAATGTTTTCCACTCACCTTTGGCAAAAAACATGGGCAAAAACCATGGGTTGGTTTGTGGTTTTGATTAGTTTAATGTGTGGTATCCAAAACCTAAATAATAAAGAATTCCCTCACTTTTCCTATATAAACCCACCCAATATACCACTTCTCTTCACTAAAAACCCTTGTACTGCATCCCTACTCTATCCTTATCTCTCTAGTATCCTCCTAAGGTTCCTCAAGCTCCCAATAAGCCTCTCCCAAGCCTTTGGATTATACTTCCAAGTAAGAAATTTATTCTTCTCTCATTTTTGTCCAAATTTCATTATGTTGTTATACCATTTTTTTAATTAAAAATATTTGGGTATGATTTATCACCTCCCCCATACTTCTCTTCTTATGTTTGAATGATGATAGACCTTTTTCTCTCTCATGTCTTCCATGTACACCTGTTACCATGCCGAAATTTCATAAGGAATTTCTCTCTTCTCATTTACATTCAAGAAATTATTTTGTATTATGAATCTAAATTCCATTACATATATTGGGAAATGTATATATATGATGATAAACTCCATTCTCACTCATAAACCATTTTTATGAATTCTTCTGTCACGCTGTTATGCTTCCAAAATTGCACCGTGGTTTTCCAAGACAAAGTCTTTGTGTAATGACTACCATGCCCATTTCTCTATCAAGGGTATTCACCTTTATGTAAATTTACTTATTGATTATAAAGTTTTATGTATTAATTCAACATTCCATTATCATGGAATAAATGATGATGTTTAATGAATCCATGTTATATGATCCATGTGGCACACTTTTGCATGAAATGAAATGATTAAGAAGGGTGTGTCATGATAGTGCTCCAATGCATTGGGTAAAGATTAGTATCATGATACATGAAGTGAAATGAGGGTTTAATCATGATAATTCAAGTGAAATGAGGTTTTACTCATGCTCCATGTGCAATGAGACTTGTCTCATGCTAATATCATGTTAAATGTTGTTTCCACATTTCCATGTTTTGATAATCATTATATATCATGCCTTTATGTTCATGTTTCCCTTATACTCCATTGATATGAATGTTTCCTAACATGTACTATATTATTCATGTTATGCCTTGTTTACTCCCTTACTGGTCTTTATAGCTCTCCCTTTTCTTATGCATGTCCACAGGTTATCTCATGCAATGCTAAGTACGAAGGAATGTGTGTGGTCATGTAAAATAAGTTTTCAATAAAGATGTGTGTTTCATGTTTTAAGTTGTTATGTAATGTTCATAATCCCAAAATACACTAGACCTCTCAATCATCTATGTTGTATAAAGTGAATATTTTATGCAATAAATTATGTTTAAGTGTGAAATAAAGAGCAATCTTGTTATAATGTGGCTATTATTGTGGGGTGGCAAGCCCAAGTGTCTGTGGACATGATGTGATGTGATTGTGCTTGTTGGGAGGTGTGGTATACAGAAGTGATGGGACCTAGTGGTATATTGGGTCCCTTTTTCAGTTATTCATATGTGGGGAGCTACACATCAATGGTGGGCATTGTATCTTGGAGAGAAAAAAGAGGAATATGTTTCATGGGTCGACTTCTAAAAGGAGTTCCTGGTATATTTCCTTTCCTCAACCATGAAGTAAATAAATATGTTGCAGATTATTTCTCTTCCTAAAGGGAGTATGTTAGAGTGGGATTTGAAAATCAGGTTTAAGGACCTTATATGATTCACCCCAGATGTTTTTCTAGATAATTATTCTAATTCAAAATGTCTTGAAGAGGCACTTCATCCTTCTATCCAATATGAAGTCACTCCTTTTACGTTATCAATATATCTAGATGTTATGAAAAAGGAGGAGGTGATCGAGTGGATGCACTTGTGATAAGTTTTTCCATGAGAGGGGAACCAGAAGGGTTCCTTGAGGAGTAGTAGTTTCCAGTTATACCATTTCAGCATCGGGCATAGCTGGATTATGCTCAGCCAAGGGGAGATAGAGAAAATAGAGGCTGACCTCAGGATGTTCCTCATGTTCAAGGACCTCAACCTGAGCATGGTCATAGAGGTGGTATTCAGTATAGAGGTAGAGGATATGGGCATATTTAGTTTAACAAAGTGGAGTTGGAAGTTCCATAGGTGCCAAAGATCATCATATGTATGATAATTTTGTTTAAAACCCTTATTGTTTCCTTGTTTGATTAGGGAGCTTCACACTCATTTGTTTCACACGCTCTAGTTCATGCGTTGTTACTAGTCTTAGAGAGGATTCCCATTCCACTGGTGTAGAATATGTAATTCAGAGGCCAATCCATCTCGTTTGATGTGTGCTGGGGTTGTAGGCTGATGATGGGGTAACATCAGTCCCGTGGGAATATTTTCTTGCAGTAGATGTAGTCATACTATGTTATCCACATCATCGACTTGTTGTATTTTGTATGTGTTGTTATAGAATTATTATAAATTATAGTTTTTTTATTATATTTGGATAGTCAGTGTGTGGTTTTCATTGGTGAGTATGGTTTTTAGGTGTTCAGCCAGCGGTTGGAGTCCCTTCTTTCATGATTGGTTGAGTTATTGGTGGAATTAGTGTACATAGGATAGTTGAGGTCCCCAAGGTTGTTGGAGAGTTTATAGATGTTCTCTCTAAGGAGTTTGTAATTCTACCCTCTTGATATGATATTGAGTTTAGGATAGACTTGAATCATGGTTCTTCTTCGATTTCTATGGCTCTTTATCACATGGAACCTTTTGAGTTGTGGAATTTGAGGATTCATATAGATGATCTGATGCAGAAGGGTTTTATCCATCCCAGTGTGTCATTGTGGGGTGATCCATTGTTATTCACAAAGAAAGTATATGGTAGTATAAGTTTATGAATATAATACTAGAGGTTTAATTAGGTGAAGATCAAAAACCATTACCCTCTTCCAAGGATAGAGGATCTATTCAATTAGCTAAGAGGGGTGAGTTTTTTTAAGATCGATCTATGGTTCGGATATCACTAGTTGAGGGTGAAGGTGGGTGATATCCCAAATACTCCCTTAAAATGAAGGTATGTTAGCTTTGAGTTTGTAGTCATTTAATTTAGTGTTATTAATGCACTATCCATGATCATGGGGATTATGAACTTTGTATTACATAAGTTCCTAGACCGGTTCATCATCATATTCATCGATGACATCTTGATCTTCTCGATTTCAAATGAGGATCATGTCAATCATCTTGGAACTGTCTTTCAGGTTATTTCATATCACCATCTCTATGGAAAGTTTTTCAAGTGTATGTTCTGGAAATGAGAGTTTCATTTTCTTAGAAATGTGGTGTCTCATCAAGGTGTGTCAGTGACCCTTCAAAAGTTGATGCAGTTTTTTCTTGTGCAACACCCAAGAACATGGTAGTGGTTTGTAGTTTTCTTGGTCTTTCTGGCTATTATTAGATTTTTCTTCTTGATTTCTATTTATTTGAAGCACTTTTGATAATATTAACCTATAAAGACTGAGATTTTGTGTGTATTGATCAATTCCATGAATTATTCGGTTACCTGAAGGGGAAGTTGTTCAGTCCTCTAGTCTCACGGAGGTTTTGATGTTATATGGGTGATCATGGATCGATTGAAAAAATCATCCCACTTCTTATCGGTTAAGGAGTTAGGCATAGTGGATGCTTTGGCTAAGAGGTGTGTGGATGAGGATATGTGGTTGAATGAATTTATAAGGTCCATTGTCTCATATCAGGATTCACATTTTACCTCATGAGTTTGGAGGGTATTATATCATGCTTTTTGGAACTCGGTTATGCCTTAAAATTTCTTTCCACACTTAAACAGATGGGATGACAAAGAGAACTATCTAGATTGTGGAGGATATGTTTTGGGAGTGTGTCTTGGGATTTTTTGGATATTGGGTATGACACTTTCCCTTCATTGAGTTTTCTTACAATAATAGTTATCACTCCTCCATTGGCATGGCTCTATTTGAGACATTGTACAAGAGGTCATGTCATTCTCCATTGTACTTGATGGAGGTTGGGGAGGCAATAGTTCTTAGACTTGATGTGGAACTAAGCCCAACAAAGAAGGTTCATCTTGTTCATGAGAGGATGAAATAAGTGCAATACGGGAAGAAGTCGTATGCTGATCTTAGGAGGGGTCCCTTGGAGTTCGAGGTTGGAGACCACATGTTCTTGAAGGTTTCCCCTCCACATGGGCATTAAAGGTTTGGTAGGGGTAAGCTTTCTCCTAGGTCTATTGAAACTTTGAGGTTTTGGGGTGAATTTATGAGGTTGTATATCAGTTGAAGTTTCCTCCAAGGTGGGAGATAATCTGTATTGTCTTCCATGACTCTCATCTTTTTCGGTATCTTCGGGATGATTCCCATGTCATTGAATGGGGAGAGTTGGATATCAAGGACATGTAATGTTTATGGAGTGGTCAGTAGAGATCTAGGATCACTAAGTATAACGCCCTGAACTCATGCTTCTAAATTAAGAGCCAAAAAAATGTTGTTCATTTTTTTATAAAAGAAATTAAACAAATACACGTTAATTTATACAAATGAGTACATTTTCCAATCTAGGTTCTGGATAATTAGAAAAACCTTACAATTAATCCAAGCTTAGAAAAAGAAAATAATTCACTTTTCATGTGATAACTCTTTAAGTGAATATATCCATCATAGAAATTCTAAAACACCTATGAAAAACATTTTAAAACAAGGGATGAACATTAAATTTCCTAGTAAACTGTTTTAAAATTAGGGAAATGCCTTTTATAAAATCTCTTTTGGAAAATAACTTTTTAGAAATTAATTTGAAATTATTTTAGAAATATCATGAAAATATTATTGAAAACTCTTACACTTTTGAAAATAATTTAATACTTTGAAATTAATTATGCTAAAAATTGGTTTAAAAGTAATCCAGTGATTTTTCAGAAAACAATATGTAGGATTTTGAAAAAAAAACACTTATGTCACTTGAAATATTGAAGGCTATCTTGGGCCTACCCACTTTCCAAGGGATGGTTTCACTCCCCGATTCTCTACCATATTTACAATGTTCAAGTGCCTAATTTTTATAATAAAATTTTAAGCCTTCTTTACATATACACACATTATTCATTGGGTTTTCTACTTTAAAAACATTGAAAACATATTCACATATACTTATAAATTAATTTACACTTATAAAATAATTAATAAAACTTCTGATAAATTAGAGTAACTGAATTTCTCCACATTTAAACTTCTCATGAATACATAGAATGTTAATGAAAGAATAATTAACATTCTTGTATTAAAATTTTCATTCATTAAACTCATAAAACCCATTTCGAAAGTAGTTTTCTACATAAATGTGATTTATTCAATACACATAAATATACAAATAATAAAAACTAATTCATGCATGATATGTAATGTGTTAAAGATTATGAACGTATCTTATATTACATGTGACATTCATGGTTGTGCGTGTACTTGAACACATAAAATGATAGTTTTTATTATTTAAAAATTACTATAAATAATAAACATTAAATGATATATTTCTTATGTTTTAGGTGTATCGATAAATTCAGATATATTTTATAGAAATATTTTTTGAGTCAAACTCAAACCCCCATAAGGATTTCTTTAAAAATAATATATTTTATTATTTATATAGAATGAAAGATCATTAAAGATTAGATCATATATATTCTATTAAAAATAAATATTTTCCTTTGTAATTTAAATTTCAAATAACATATTAACATTTGAAAATAAAAATAATAAAATCCCTTACAAACCATAAATTAAAATATAAATCGATACGTTTAAAAATAAATTTAAAACAATCCCTTACATAAAAATTCAATATGTTTTAAATAAATAAATAATCATTTCAAATAAATTTGAACATAGTAATTTTGAAAACTTTTATAAATATAAATCTCATAAAACATTTTAAATGGTATTTAAGTAGTTTGAAAATAAAAAACAAATAAATATTGTCAAAGAAAATGAAATAATTTCCCAAAACATGAAATAAATAAATATTTAAAAAAAATCGCTTACCTTAATTGGATTTTCACAAACCAAAAGCATGCCTTCTTCTTACCCTTCAGACTCTCCTATATACACTTCTACCTCACCAAAATTATACACACAGTATAACTAGAAAAAAAGGTGAAAAGGTTGTGCTACCTATTTCTTTCAGTCGAGACTCCCCATTTATAGTCTCAGTTTCACAATATAACTATATATATTTTAATTATTAGATTGGATTTTAGAGATATATATAACATATGAAATCATTTTGTTGATAGAAACATATATATATATATATATATATATATATATATATCTGAAACTAGCTTATCCAAAGAAAAATGAATCTAAGTGTGTTCTCAACTGATCCAAATTAAATTGATATTGTTGCTTTATAGATTAATTAGCATAAAACATTGACAATTGATACAAGAATTTAAAATTAAAACTATATACAACAAATACATAATTGCAGATGATACTGATATCAGTCAAAGGTGAAGAATCAATGACAATAAAATTGATTAAGGATGAAAAATCAAGAATAAGATAACTGATATTTTTGACATAGTAGGAAAATATGTTGAACATGTCGTAGACTAAATAAGAAAATGATGGATAAGATGAAGCAAGGAAGAAAAATTGACCAACAGACTAGACGACATCTAGATTTTAAAAATATTTAGACCTTAAACAAATACCTACTTCTAGATCTAGTTCGATTTCCCTCTTCCGCCTTTAGATTTCGTTCAATACACCTTTGTAGTTGAACCCCTTTGTGAATAAACCCTCGATCACACTCGTCCTACTCGAAGAAGCCATTGGTTGACTCCACAACACCCTGTCTTCTAAATTTGAAACTCCTGCTTAGCTTCCTCCTTGCTCAGACTTGCACTAGACCTCGCTCAACCCTCCAGCGCTCGAAACCAAAGCACCTCCTGAAATGAGCAGTCAAACCCCTCAAAGCTATGCCACTCGAAAATAACCCTCAGCTTAATCATTTTCCCAAAACCCAATTCTTATCCCCTCAATATCAATTCTCTTTTTATTTTATTTTATTTCTTTTAAATAATTGTATATAAAATTTTATTCATAATTTATAATTTCATTCATTTTATTATAATATTTATAATTTAAATTTTGTAACATTGTGCTTATATATGTATTTTTATAATTATCATAATATCATTTATATTTTATATCTTATTTTCATTTTAAAATATTTTCAGATTTCATAATTTTAATCCAATTAATACATAATTCATATATATATATATATATTATTAATGCTCATTTTAATTTCACACACTTTTTTATAAAATGTTTTTCCATTTTATTAATTTATTTCAATCTAAGTATCATTTTTTTGAAATTTAATTAATATTCATATAAAAATTTATAATAAAATTTATTTATTTAAATATTCACAATCATTAATAATCGAATTTTATTTATTAATATTATCATAATAATAGTTGTTATTTCATATTGACTTTAAAATTTGTGAATCTCATATTTTATAATGTTAAATTTTAATATAATTTATAACCATAAATTTTATTTTTCAAATGTTTATTTTAAAAATAATAATCACTTATCATCATATTTATAAAATCAATATTTGTAAAAGTAATTTAAAATAAATCTTATTATAACTTCTAATATATATATATATACACACACACATTTATTTAACATAAAAACTATAAAAAATTAATGTCATTTATAAAAAAGGTATTATTCTAAAAATAATTAACGTATTATAATTTATACGTTTTTTTATATATTTTTAAATATTTAAACTAACTAATAATTCAAAGTTTATTTAAATTTATTTAAATTATAAAGAAAACCATTTTAATAAACACTTATTATTGTTCTCAAATTTCTAGGATTTGACATCCCCCCCCAAATAAATTGTGCCCTCACAATTTTCTCATCAGACGTTAAAAAATAATAATTTTTGTCTTTAGAATTAAGAGAAACTAAACTTTCTAATGGAACTTAATTATCTACATAAAATTCTATTGCGTGGAATTTTGTGTTTCTGAAAAGACAACATCTAATCTCCAAAATTATCTAGATTGTTCTTCTGATACCAATTATAACCCCCTGAACTCATGCTTCTGGATTCAGTGCTAAAAACATGTTGTGTATTTTAAAAAAAAAAATAAACAAATACATAGTGATTTATAAAAATGAGGACCTTTTACAGTTTGGGTTCTGGAGAATTAGACAAACCTTACAATTTATCAGAGTTTACAAAATGAAAATAATTCACTTTTAGTGTACTAACTCTTTAAGTGAAGACTTGAGTATTATATATTCTAAAACACCTGTGAAAAAAATTTAAAACAAGGGATGAGCATTAAATTACTCAATAAGGGGTTTTAAAATCATTGAAATACCTTTTATAAAATCTCCTTTTGAAAATAACTTTTGATAAATTATTTTTAAATTCTCTTAGAAATATCATGAAAATATTACTGAAAACTCTTATTCTTTTGAAAACACTTTAATACTTTGAAACTAATTACGCTCGAAAATTGGTTTAAAAATAATCTAATGATTTTTTAGAAAACAATATGCAAGATTTTGATGAAAAAACATTGATTCCACTTGAAACATTAAAGGTTGTCTTGGGCCTGCCCACTTTCTGAGAAATGGGTTCACACCCCAATTTCCTACTATATTTACAACGTTCAAGTGCCTAATTTTTATTACAACATTTTAAGCCTACTTTACATTGACATACATTATTCACTTGGTTTTCTACTTTGAGAAAATTGAAAACATATTCACATTTGATTATAAATAAATATACATTTATAACTTAATTAAGAAAACTTCTGATAAATTGGAGCAAATGAATTTCTCCTCTTCTAAACATCTCATAAATACATCGAATGTTAATGAAATTATAATTAACATTCTTGTATTAAAATTTTCATTCATTAAACTCATAAAAACCATTTAGAAAGTAGTTTCCTATATAAATGTAATTTATTCAATACACATAAATATACAAATAATAAAAATAATTCATGAATGATATGTCGTGTGTTAAAGATTATGGCCATATCTTATATTTCATATGACCTTCATGGTTGTTCATGTACTTGCATACATAAAATGATAGTTTTTATTATTTAAAACTCACTATAAATAATAAACATTAAATAACTTTCTTATGTTCTAAGTGAAAAAATAAATTCAGAGATATTTTATAGCAATATTTTCATAGTCAAACTCAAACCCCCACAAGTATTTATTTAAAAATAATATATATGTTTATTCATATATAATGTAAGATCGTAAAAGAATATATCAAATAAATTAAATTGAAAATATATATTTCCCTTTTTAATTTCAATTTCAAATAATGGATTGACATTTTAAAATAAAAATAAGAAAATCCCTTAAAAATAATAAATTAAAATATTAATTGATAGGTTTAAAAATAAATTTAAAGCAATCCCTTACATAAAAAATAAATATGTTTTAAATAAATAAATAATCCTTTAAAGTAAATTTGAACATAATAATTTTGAAAACTTTGATAAATATAGATCTCATAAAACATTTTAAATGGTATTGAAATAGTTTTAAATTAACAAACAAATTAATGTTTGCAAACAATGTGAAATAATTTCCCAAAACATGAAATAAATATTCATTTAAACAAAACAATCATTTTCCATTACTTCGATATTTGCATGAAATGAAATCTTAACTTCTTTTTACCCTTTGGACTCTCCTATATAGACTTCTACCTCACCAAAATTATACCCACAATGTAACCAGAAAAAGAAAGTGCAAAGGCAGTGTTACCTATTTCTTTCAGCCAATACTCCATATTTATAGTCTCAGTGTCACTATATAATTATGTATATTTTAATGCTTATATTAGATTTTAGTGACATCTATAAAAGATGAATTTGTTTGGATGATATAAAAAAATATATATTTTCTACCAATAGATTATCTGAAGAAAAGAGAATCTAAGTTCTTTCTCAACCAGTCCATATTAAATTGAGATTTTTATTTTACAGATTGATTAGCAGAAAACATTAACAATTGATACAAGAGTTTAAAATTAAAATTGTATCCAAAAAATATGTAGTTGCAGATGATACTAATATCAGTCGAATGTGAAGAATCCGGGACAAAAAATTGATTAAGGAAGAAAATTCAAGAATAAGACAACTGATATTGTTAACATAGTTGAAAAATACATTAAACATATTGTAGAATAAACTGGAAAACGATAGACAGGATGATGAAAGGAATAAAAACTGACCAATAGACCAGCAGACAACCCGATTTTTAGAAGATTCGGAAATTAAACAAATACCTACTTATAGATTTGTTTTTATTTCCCCCTTCCAATTTTAGAGCTGGCTCGATACCCCTTCGTAGTTGAACCCCTTTGCAACTGAACCCTATACCACACTCGGCCTAATCGAAGAATCCATTGGCCGGCTCCACAGTGCCCGGTCTTCTGAAGTCAAAACTCTATTTCACTCATCCTCGCTCGGATTCCTCCTTTCTTAGACCTGCTCTTGACCTCGCTTGACCCTTCTCTGCTCAAAACCACAACAGCTCCTGAAATGAGCGGTCAAATCCCTCGAATTTGTGTCACTTGAAAAGAACCCTCGGCTTGAGTATTTTGCCCAAACCCGATTCTTATCCCCTAAATATAAATTATACTTTTATTTTATTTTATTGTTTAAAATAGTTTTATATAAAATTTTATTGATAATTTATACGTTCATTCATTTTATTATGGTATTCATAATTTAAATTTTATAATGTTATACTTATATATGTATTTTTATAATTATCATAATATCATTTATATTTTATATCATATTTTTTTAAAATATTTTCATATTTTACCATTTTAATCTAATTAATACATAATTCATATATGTCTATATTAGTAATGCTCATTAGAATTTCACACTTTTTTATAAAATACGTTTCCCTTTTATTAATTTATTTTAATCTAAGTATCATTTTTAAAAAAATTATTAATATTCATATATATATTTATAATAAAATTTATTGATTTAAATATTCACAATCATGAATACTCAAATTTTATTTATTAATATTTTCATAATAATTTTCATTATTTCATGTTGACTTCAAATTTTTTGAATCTCATATTTCATAATGTTAACAATTAATATAATTTACAATCTTAAATTTTTTTTACAATTTTGTTTCACAAAAAATAATCACGTATCATCAAATTTATAAAAAATTATTTTTAATAGTAATTTAAAATAAATATTATAATAACTTATAATATATATACATTTATTTAACATAAAAACTATAAAATAATTTAATATTCCATTTATAACAAAGGTATTATTCTAAAAATAATCTAAAGTATTATTATTTCTATGTTTTATTATATAATTTTAAATATTTAACTTAACTAATAATTCAAAGTTTATTTCCATTTATTTAAATTATAAAGCAAACCATTTTAATAAGCACTTATTATTATTCTAAAATTTTTGGGATGCAACACCAAGAGAAGGTGTTGTGTGGACAAACCATTTCTTTAGTTCACGTGTTGTGGGGGAATGGTGGCCTGGAGGAGATCACTTGGGAACATGAGACATGGATGTGTGCCCAGTACCTGAAGTCATTTAGATCTTTTCTTTACTTTGTTTTTTTTTCTGATGTGGTGTTTAGATCTCATTGTTTTATGAGATGAGTTGTTTTCCTTTGTTTGTGATGTATGAAGTGTGATAATGTCCTGACATATGAAAAGGGGAAGAATTGATTACTAATTGAGATGCATTAACTATGATGTGATTAAACTCATGCGGACAAGTCAATGTCACCAAAATTGGATAGTATCTTGACATGGAGGATGGAATTCCCTGATTTGTATGTTCAAGGAAGTGCAGTTTATTGGTTGTTATGGTTATTAGTTTGGGCTGCGTAGAGGTTGGATGGTTGTGGTGATGGGGTTGTATGAGATGTCTTTGTATGTTTGGTTTGTCCTATTTGTCTAGTGGTAGCATTTGAGGTATGATGAGATCTTAGAGAGGTATCTCGCAGGGTGGTTGTTTAAACCCCTTTTCTTTTGGGATTGGTTTTGGATTCTCGAGGGAGAGAATCATTTGAGGGGTATATTATGTAACATTTCATTCCCTCTGGGTCCGCTACATTTCTAGTTTTGGTGGTTGTAGGTGTTCGAGGGAGGTTTTGGGAGTTTTTGTGGAGGCCGGAGGTACAGTAGAGCTACTACAGGAAATATATAACGACCCGACTCTTTGGAAAAGGTACGGATCATTAGTTTTTCTTTCAAATCTTTCCTTTAAGCTTGTTTAATGTGTGTAACATCCTAAGGAAGGTCCGGGTAGTGTCCAGGGTTGGTTTGGAGCCCGGGAGTTTGAGAAATGGACTTGCAGACAGTGGCGCACGGCTAGCACACGGCATGCGCATGGTTTCAGACAAACCGTGCAGCCTTTGGTATGGAGGCAGGGAGGTGCACACGGTTTGGGTAAACTGTGCGTCTAAACCATGCGACCATGTTCTGGAGGCAGTGAGGTGCGCATGGTTTGCGCACGGTTTGGGTAAACTGTGCGCCTAAACCATATGACCCTATTTTGGGTAAAATTACCATTTTTCCCTTAAATTGTTTTAAAAGCCTAAACCCTTTTCTTTCTTCTTCCAGTAGACAGAACCAGAGGAGGATCCCTCCTTGAGCTCCAAAACCTCTCTCCCTCTCTTTTCTTGGATGCTTCTTCATCCGGCGACCGTTCTTTGATCCGTCGAAGGCGTTGGATCACCCTCGGTAAGGCTTACCTCACGCACCCCTCTTTCCTCAGTGAATCTTGGTATTCGATGTGTTATTTTACTGCAGGCTCACATGCCCTATTTTTAGGGCATTGTACTAGAACTCAAATCTCTTCCAACCTACTGTGAATCTGAGGTCGATATCAAGTGAGCCTACGCCTACAGCTCTAAGGTACGTGGTCATGTGGTTTCCATTTTGGGTTTTCGCCTTTTTGAGTTATTATCATCATTTCGTGGTTTGTCTTTCACCAAAACCCTTACATGTAATGACTGCTTCATATCTAAATGATCATGTGGTATGAATCTAACCTTGTTAGGGTGTTTAGATTTGGTGTGGACCGGGAGTGGTCAACCATAGGTGATATGCCTTGAGATTTGGCCCTTTTTCACCTTTGGACCTTAACGTTATGTCTTGAAAGGGCATTTGCCATGTTAGGCAAATGAGATGACTTGGTTAGAGGTTGGCTAGGATGAGATAGCCTGAACCCATTGAACGAATTGGAAAAGTATATTGCTTTGTTAATGTGATATGATATAAGATGGATTTCCTTATATATTGTGATATGAATGGTTATGTCATGTTGTGTTGACATGTTTGTGATAACCCGTGTGTGGGCGGGAATCATTCTTACCTCGTGCCAGATGAATATCTGTGTGTGGGCGGGAATCATTCTTACCCTGTTCCAAATGAATATCCGTGTGTGGGCGGGAATCATTCTTACCCCGTGCCAAATGAATCTCCGTGTGTGGGTGGGAAGCATTCTTACCCCGTGCCAGCTGAAGCTTTGTGTAATGGGACGGGAGGCATTCATACCTCGTTCCCATATATCATTTATGGGTGGGAGGCATTCTTCCCCATTCCAATTACAGTGCTTGTGGACGAGAGGCATTCATACCTTGGGCCAGTGATTATTATATGTATGTGAGAAGCGTGGATGAGAGGCATGTTTACCTCGTGCCAGTGATAACCTATATCTATGTACTTGTACCTCTAGTGATTCTTCAGATTACCAGCCATGAGCTAAAGTAGGTAGACCCGCCAGGTGTCCTTTCAGAACCTGAGCGGGAGGGTTGGTTATTACTTTACTTTACTTGCAGTTTACTCCACACTGTTTATTTTGAGAACACCTATTTGGATTACAAGTAGACACCGTTGGTGGTGGCCTACTAAGACTTGTCTCACACCCTACCCGGGCAGCCTCCTTGGCACCCGTGTAGACTTTACTACTACAGGTCCTAGTAGGGGAAAAGGCCCAACTTTAGGTTGTTGATACATGTATGTTCTAGCTGGAGATCCAAAGCAGAGGATCGATCTTGTCTAGAGATGCACGTGGACTACTTTTGTTCTCTTTTTGTATTACTGTATAGCATGCTTTCCATCTATTTCCATTGTATCAGCATTCCATGCATCCATTTTGTATCAGACACTGCCTATGTGGCTTTTGTATATTTATCAGGGTTTTCCTTACTTCCGTTGTTTGGTTTGTATGTTTCCTTTTATCTCCTGTTTATCCATTAGTTGTGTTTCCGCTGTTAAATCACTTGCTGCTATACTGCTATGTACTCTGACATGGGGGTACATTCTCCCCACTGACTTACCATTACACCCCTGCTGCTAGTCGGCAGCCCCTGGCCTATGGGGAGACGATCCAGGGGTCATGTGGCCAACCGAGCTCGGGGCTTGGTTTGAGGGGCAACCGAGTCCGGGACGTCACAAAGTGGTATCATAGGTTTTTTTCTTTCTTGTTTTACTATTTGGTGACGATTGACTTGGAGAATGGGAATGCTTAGGGACTTAGCCATGAGTTGTGCTTGGGCGTCGCAAACCCATGTACGAGGTATGGGCCGAGTTTCCTATTTTATGTTGTTATTGATTCTGATATTTACTGTTGATATCGTTTCACTATTGGGTGCTTCACATGTTTTGTGATGTTATTGGGATTTGCAAAGTTGGAATCTAGATTTCATGGTTCGACCTGATGAAATGAGGGTTATGCATTAGAACATGCATCACGATAGGCACAATATGATTAGGCCATGCATCTTGCCATTCCACGTTTAAATTTTCAGTGAGCATTGCCTGTTGTTTATTTCCATGCCTTGATAGTATGTGTGCAGCTGTGATAACCCTTCATGCATGTTGTGAATTGAGAAATGATGTGGTTTTAGTGGGTTTCACTCTTTGGTTCATAAGGTGTATGGGCCCTTATGGATCGGAAAATGACATTCCAACTAAACCAATCAATTGATTTAAAGGAAATTCAAATACTAAATTAGCACAAGTAAATGAGAAATGACATCAAAGTGTGTGTCACATTTCAGTTCATGAGGAGTATGGGCCCTTATGGCCTGGGAAATGAAATGTCACTGGATTATGTTAAATCTGAACAGTTGCAGGTTTTACTAAGTTTTTCATATGGGTGTGGATAGGTGATCTTAGGGGTAGGAAGGCTTAGTACTTTTCCTAGCTTCTATAGTTCAACCTTTAACTTGTTGGTTTATTCTTTTGAGACGTTCATTTGGCATTTTAGCACTATGCCTCTGAGACGTCCTCGAGTCACGTGTGCTGAAGGCGACGACGATCATGTTCCTGAGGTGGCGGGCCCTGAGCCACCGGTTGATCTTCCTGTTGATCCACACGTGGCTCCTCTTGTTGTTCCTGATATGGGCGCTGATGCCCAGTTCCATGAGATATTCTTGCGTATGATGTAGAGTATGCAAGGTGGAGTGAGACCTGCCCCAAGTATGGCAGAGTTGACCTGTGAGTTTCAGTCACAGCATCCTCCTACTTTTACAGGAGATGGCAGACCACTTGTTGCGGAGTCCTAGTTGGAAGCTATTCTGACCATCTTCGAGCACCTTAAGATGCCTCCAGAGTAGAGGGTCAAGCTCGTAGCTTATATGCTACGTGGTTCAGCCAGGAGGTGGTGGGATGTCATCACCCAGTCGGGACAGCAGAGCGATATGATCTAGACTGATTTCCAGACCATCTTCAACGATTATTTCTTTCCCCAGACTTTCAGGGTTGACAGAGCTAGGGAGTTTATGAATCTTTAACAAGGGACCATGACAGTCATGGAATATTCGTCCTGTTTTAATGAGTTATAGTGTTTTTTTCCTACACTAGCTGTTGATGATCTCATGGACGCTAGGAGTTTTGAGGATGGGTTGTGTTACGCCATCCGGTCATGGGTTAACGTGTTCAGGTTGATGACTGTTTCAAAAATTGTCAATCAGTCTTTGATCACAGAGAGGAATTTGAGAGAATCAGACAGTTTGAACCAGGGAGGTTCGACACCTAAGAGTTCTAGTGGATCCTCTTCTGGGAAGAAGCAGTTTTTTGAGGACTCTCATGGTGTTAGTAGTGGTCAGACCCTTTTCTCAGGTGGTACTCCTATCTTTCACCAATGTGGGGTGCCAGTACATATGAGGAGACAGTGTATGAGAAATCCAGTGGAGTGCAGAGGTTGTGGTAGGTTGGGTCATCTCCACCATTTCTGCAAGACTTCTCCCCCAGGGTCTATTGAGTAGGGATATGTATCTACTCCACAATCTGGTGCTAGATCGGCAGGATCACATCAGTCAGGCAGCTGGAATACCGTCGGCTGATCAGGTCGTGGCGGCAGCCGAGGTAGAGGTAATCAGGTGAATGACTCTCAGCACCAGCAGGGTGGGTCTGCTCAAGGTAGCCAGGTTGTGACTCAGGGTCGTGGTACCGTCCAATTGTATGTAGTCGAGCCTGCGCCACAGGAGTAGTACGCCAGACCATCTACTGTACGAGGTATGATTCTAGTTGCCTTTACGTTACTATCTGCTTTTTTTATACAAGCACTTCTCACTCTTTTATATCAGAGGTGATTATTGGAAGTTTGGGCCTCGACGTTGAGTCATATCATGGAATGATCACGTCAGATACCCTATTAGGTATCCATTCATAGAGCATTCATCTTTGTTATAATTTTCCCCTCGAGGTGGGTGGTTACCTTTTCGTGTGGAACTTGTATGTTCTGGATATGACAGGTTTTGATGTAATAATCGGGATGGACTGGTTAGTTCCCTATAGAGCCCAAATTGACTTCTATTGTCGGAGGGTGGCATTTACATCACCATAGGGTGACACACATATGCATAAGGGAGAATGGGATCTTAGTGTGACACGAGCAGGACCGAAACACCAGAGTTTAGGTGGTGTCACAGAACAGGTTTCCAGTCTTTATCTCGATGACTAAGGGTTACAACCCTCTGTTTATCCTCCGGTGGTGGATCATTTCAGTGATGTCTTTCCTGATGATTTCTCTGGTCTACCTTCAGTGTGATAGGTGGAGTTTACTATCGAGATTATACCAGGAGAAGCACCAATTACCATTCCTTCTTATAGGATGACACCTAAGGAACTTCTGGAGCTCAAGAGTCAGCTGGAGGACCTGGAAGAAAAAGTCTTTATACGTCCCAGTACTTCTCCTTGGGGATCATCGGTTCTTTTTTCCAAGAAGGCAGATGGTACCCTTTGTCTTTGTGTGGATTATCGTAAGTTAAATCAGCTGACTATTAAGAATCGGTATCCTTTACCTAGAATTGACGACCTCTTCGATCAGCTCCGAGGAGCAAAGGTGTTTTCAAAGATAGATTTGAGGTCAGGCTATCACCAGGTGTGTGTTAGGACTTCGTACATACCTCGCATGGAGTTTAGGAGTAGGTACGGTCTCTATGAGTACCTAGTCATTCTGTTTGTGCTTACGAATGCACCTGCAGTGTTTATGGCTCTCATGAATCGGATTTTTCACCCGTACCTTGATTCTTTTGTGGTTGTATTTGTGGATTATATCTTAGTATATTCATGCCCGAGACACGACCATGCAACCCATCTTGATATCGTTCTAAATAGAGTAAGAGAGAATCAACTTTATGCTAAGCTCAGTAAATGCCACTTTTGGATAAATAAGGTTCACTTCCTGGGTCACATTATTTCTGAGTCTAGAGTTTCAGTTGACCCTGAGAAGGTGAGTGTTGTAATTTCATGGGAGCAGCCCAAAAATGTCTTTGATATCAGGAGTTTATTGGGGCTTGCCGGATATTATAGGTGTTTCATTCAGGAATTTTCACGCCTAGCAGCACCGCTTACAACTTTGACCAAAAAGGGGGTGAGATTAGATTGGTCAGAACCTTGTCAAGTAGCTTTTCAGGAACTGAAGGGAAGACTAACTTCAGCACTGATACTAATCTTTTTGAAGCCAGGAAGAGCTTATACAGTCTATTGTGACGAGTCAGGTATTGGGCTTGGAGCGGTCTTGATGCAGGACGAGCGAGTCGTTCCGTATGGTTCTCATCAGTTAAAGGCTCATGAACGGAATTATCCAACGCACGACCTCGAGCTCGCAGCGGTTGTACATGCCTTACGCTGTTGGGGACACTATTTTTTGGGAGATCATTTTGTGGTATTCACTGACCACAAAAGCTTCAAATATATATTCACTCAGTGTGATCTAAATCTCAGGCAACACAGGTGGGTCAAGTACCTAAAATCCTTTGATTTAGAACTGGATTACACTCCTGGGAAAGGAAATTCAGTAGTCGATGCGTTGAGTCAGAAAACTCAGTCACAAGTGGTTCGGGAATCTAATGAGGAGTGGAAGATGATGGCCCTATTTTCGGAGATGCACATTGAGGTTCAGGAGTGTCAAGGTCAGACTATTCTCTCAGCCTTAGCGGTGACATCTACTATTTTGGAATGTGTCAAGGAAAGACAGTTATCAGATCCCGAAGGCCTTGTTCTATGAGAAAGTGTCTCTAATGATGCCTCTACAGATTGGACCATGGATGAAGGTGATACTTTATTGTTTCGTGGGTGTGTATGGGTCCCAACAGACATTAGAGAGGATCTGGTGAGGGATTTCCATGCCTTAGCATGGGCAGTTCACCCAGGCATCACCAAAATGTATCATGATTTATGACGACAGTACTGGTGGCCTAACATGAAGTGGGAAATAGTTGGTTTTATCATGCGTTGTTCCACTTGTCAGCAGGTGAAGGTAGAACATCAGCGTCTGGTAGGGCTTTTGCAGCTGTTGTCCATTTCGGAGTGGAAATGGGAAGATGTTTCTATGGACTTTTTAACCAGTTTAGCCAGGTCACCTCATGGAAATGATGCAGTATGTGTTATCATCGATTGTTTGACGAAGGTCGCGCATTTATTACCTATGTGGGAGACCTTAACGGTTGATGACTTGGGAAGACTGTATGTCAAGGAAATAGTGTGCCTTCATGGAGCACCTCGTTCTGTTGTCTCGGACAGAGATCCTCATTTTACATCTCGGTTCTGGTAGGGTTTACATAAGGACTTGGGTACGCATGTAATTTTGAGCATGTCTTATCACCCACAGACTGACGGATAGACCGAGCACACTATACAGGTACTAGAGGATATGTTATGTTCCTGTGTTCTCAATTTTGGAGGTTCATGGGAGAAACACATTCCTCTTGTCGAGTTCAGTTATAACAATAGCTTCCAGGATACCATTGGAATGGCTCCCTATGAAGCCTTATATGGCAGTCCGTGTAGCTCACCTTTGTGTTAGCTTGAAGCGAGGGAGGCAGCTGTTCTAGGACCACGTCTTGTGCAGGAGACTATAGAGTAGATACAGCTTATTAGGAAGCGTATGTAGATAGCTCAGTCTAGACAGTAATCCTATGCTAACAAGCACTGGTGACCTCTTGAGTTCGAGGTTGGGAACTGGGTTTTCTTGAAGATCTCACCCAGGTTGGGGCAGATACGTATACGTAAGCAAGGTAAGCATTCACCGAGGTTTGTAGGACCCTTTGAGGTTATGAAGCGGATCAGACCAGTAGCCTACCAGCTTGCACTTTCGTAGAGATGTCAGGCCATGCACAATGTTTTTCAAGTATCTTAGCTACACCATTACTTTTCAGATCCGACTCATGTTTTTCATCCTGATGAGGTTGAACTGAATTTGGATGCTTCCTTCTAGGATTATCCCATTCGAATTGTTGACCAGAGCGTAAAGACACTCTGTGGCAGGTCTATTCCTCTTGTACGGGTGTTATGGCAATACGGCCGGGTATAGGATGAGACTTGGGATCGAGAGGCTGATATACATTCTCAATGGCCAGATCTTTTCTTTGAGGACACCTCAATACCCTAGGAAGGCCAACTCAGGGATGAGTTACTTTAAGGAGGGGAGGTTGTAACGACCCGACTCTTTGGCAAAGGTACGGATCGTTAGTTTTTCTTTCAAATCTTTCATTTAATATTGTTTAATGTGTGTAACATCCTAAGGAAGGTCCGAGGAGTTTCCGGGGTTGGTTTGGAGCTCGAGAGTTTGAGAAATGGACTTTCAGACAGTGGCGCATGGCCTGCGCACGGTTTGCACATGGTTTCAGACAAACCATGTGGCCTTTGGTCTGGAGGCAGGGAGGTGCGCACGGTTTGCGCACGGTTTGAGTAAACCGTGCGGCTAAACCATGCGAACCTGTTCTGGAGGTAGTGAGGTGCACACGGTTTGGGTAAACCATGCGCCTAAACCGTGCGGCCCTGTTCTGGGTAAAATTACCATTTTGCCCTTAAATTTTTTTAAAAGCCTAAACCATTTTCTTTCTTCCTCCAGCGGACAGAACCAGAGGAGGAGCCCTCCTTGAGCTTTAAAACCTCTCTCCCTCTCTTTTCTTGGTTTCTTCTTCATCCGGTGGCCGTTCTTCGATCCGTCTAAGGCGTTGGATCACCCTCGGTAAGGCTTACCTCACGCACCCCTCTTTCCTCGGTGAATCTTGGTATCCGTTGTGTTATTTTACCGCAGGCTCATATGCCCTATTTTCAGGGCATTGGACTGGAACTCAGATCTCTTCCAACCTACTGCAAATCTGAGGTCGATAACAAACGAGCCTACGCTTACAGCTCTAAGGCAGGTGGTCATGTGGTTTTAATTTTGGGTTTTCGCCTTTTTTAGTTATTATCATTGTGTCGTGGTTTGTCTTTCGCCAAACCCCTTACCTGTAATGACTGCTTCATATCTAAATGACCCATGTGGTATAAGATTTATGAATCTAACCTTGTTATGGTGTTTAGATTTGGTGTGGACCAGGAGTGGTCAACCATAGGTGATATGCCTTGAGATTTGTCCCTTTTTCACCTTTGGACCTTAACGTTATGTCTTGAAAGGGAATTTTCCATGTTAGGAAAATGAGTTGACTTGGTTAGAGGTTGGCTAGGATGAGATAGCCTGAACCCATTGAATGAATTGGAAAAGTATATTGCTTTGTTAATGTGATATGATATAAGATGGATTTCCTTATATATTGTGATGTGAATGGTTATGCCATGCTGTGTTGACATGTTTGTGATAACCCATGTGTGGGCGGGAAGCATTCTTACCCCGTGCCAGATGAATCTCCATGTGTGGGTAGGAAACATTCTTACCTCGTGCCAGATGAATCTCCGTGTGTGGGTGGGAAGCATTCTTACCCTGTGCCAGCTGAAGCTTTGTGTAATGGGACGAGAGGCATTCATACCTTGTGCCCATATATCCTTTATGGGTGGGAGTCATTCTTACCCATGCCTACTACAGTGCTTGTGGATGAGTGGCATTCATATCTCAGGCCAGTGATGATTATACGTATGTGAGAAGCATAGATGAGAGGCATTTTTACCTCATGATAGTGATAACCTATATCTATTTACTTGTACCTCTGGTGATTGTTCAGATTACCAGCCAAGAGCTGAAGCAGGTAGACCATCTAGGTGTCCTTCCGGAACCTGAGCGGGAGGGTTGGTTATTACTTTTCTTTACTTACTTGCAGTTTACTCCACACTGTTTATTTTGTGAACACCTATTTGTATTACACGTAGACATCATTGGTGGTGGCCTACTGAGACTTGTCTCACACCCTACCCGGATGTTATCCTTGGCACCCGTGTAGACTTTACTGCTACAGTTACTAGTAGGGGAAAAGGCCCAACTTCAAGTTGTTGATACATGTATATTCTATCTGGAGATCCAGAGCAGAGGATCGAGCTTGTCTAGAAATGCTCATGGACTACTTTTGTTCTCTTTTTGTATTACTGTATAGCATGCTTGTCGTCTATTTCCATTGTATCAGCATGCCATGCATTCATTTTGTATTAGAAACTTCCTATGTGGCTTTTGTATATTTATTAGGGTTTTCCTTACTTCCGTTGTTTGGTTTGTATATTTCCCTTTTTCTTCTGTTTATCCATTAGTTGTGTTTCCACTATTACATCACTTGCTGCTATACCACTGTATACTCTGACATGGGGGTACAGTCTTTCCACTGACTTACCATTACACCCCTGCTGTTAGTCGGTAGCCCCTGGCCTATGGGGAGACGAGGCAGGGGTCATGTGGTCAACCGGACTCGGGGATCGGGTTGAGGGGCAGCCGGGTCCGGGACGTCACAAAATACATGTCGTGTAATGTTTACACATTGTGTAAAGGTGGTACACAAATTATAAAGCTACCTGGTTCACAGCTTGTACATGGATAAGGGGTAATTCTTAAGATGGATTACATGTCAGGTAACAGGAATTCACGATATATATTAAATAAAGTCTAAGGAGACACATTTTTTGGTGAAAGATTGAATTTAAAAAAACATGTTTTACACACAATGTA
Source organism: Viscum album (assembly GCA_963277665.1). NCBI lineage: Eukaryota > Viridiplantae > Streptophyta > Magnoliopsida > Santalales > Viscaceae > Viscum > Viscum album. Next base: position 1,783,255,683 of record OY728122.1, read on the forward strand.
ATATTTACATGATGTGAAACCTATGTGATACCAGGATTTAAGTTATTTTTCTAGGCTAACTCACATTCATTCAGCTGCACATTTTTTCCTCTCATTCTGGATGAACCCTAGGCGCCCTAGGAAGACATTAAAACCCTTTTCTCCCTTTTTTCAATCCATCGGTGTCGATGGTTGTTTATTGGAGATATGTACTGAGTTATTCTCCTTTATCCCCTTTCTTTTCTCCCATTATTCTCCCGAGGATTCACTATGGTGATTTTTTTTGGGTTTATGGTTTTTGTTAGGATATGTTTTTTGATTTTTGGGTGTGGTGTAGTTTGATCCATAATCTCATGGTGATTTTATGGTTTGTGTGCATTTCTTATTCCCTTTATGGTGCACAGCGAGTCAACAAAGCTTATTTGAGTTTGGGAATCCCTCATTTCTCTTTATTGTGTATCATGCTGGAGGGGTTTTATTTTGTTTATCTATGGTATATGGTTGTGTTGGATTAATCAAAGATAAATAATTGGATAATTGAAACTGAAATGGGAAAGGGTTGTGATTTTAATGATTTTATAACTTTGATATTATTGTTATATGATGGATTACATATTCTTGATTCCCCACTAAAAATTGTGGTCATTGGGGAATGTTTTTGCACTGGATGATATGTGATGTGACATTTGTGCCCATTGTAATTTTTGTGGTATCACCCTAAAATGGAAATTTGTTAACCACTTATATTTGACTAATTAAATGGTTTCCCCAATATTATGGCTTGTGTGATAAAACACCTAAAATAAAGTAAAATTTGATAAAATCCAATTTAAAAAATCTATAAAGTGGTCTTGATGTGTTGTGATTTGTGGTTGTACTTGTCAGGTAGTGATGTGTGTTTGCGATGTGATGAGGATCTGATGGTTGATGTTGATCCTTGATTTTGGGGTAGTAAGGTGGTGGTTGTTAGGATGTGATTTTAGGGTGTTGAGGTGGTGATTTTTTTCCTTTCTTTTGGGGTGGAGGGGTGGTGGTTGTTTGGCCATAATTTTGGGGAATCAAGGCGATGGTTCGATAAGAATGATGAGTTGTTTTTTATATATGGTTGCTTTATTCTAGATTCCCAGGCAGTGATGGAATAAATAATTCTTTTACAATGTCTAAAATAGATGGGGTTTTGGTTTGATTGATGGGATGAGTATGGATAATGAATAAATAAATGGTGGTTTCTGTGGTTTAATGTGGATGATTCTTAATAGTGAAATGAATTGGCTAGATAATGGGAATCATTTGGAAACCTAAAATGTGGATTGTGTTTTGTGTGGTGTTATAAATTTAGAGGTGGTAGTGAAAGTGGAGATGTTGTGAGTTGGATAGTGTTTGGTTATGAACCCATGGGTTGATATTCTGTGTGGATATATGTATATACTAGTATATTCATTTTTTATTTCTATACACACTCCACCCACATCAAGAATTATGTTCCAACATAGACATAGTCACACGGGGGTGTTTTTCCTAACATCTAATGAGGAGGACGAATGGATGGGTACATGATCTTTCCCACTCCCTCTTCCAAGTGAGGTAAGTATTGCATAGGATATAACAGAAAGAGGTCTGTTAGTGCACTAGATAATGGTTGTGATAGACTAGGTGTCTTTGGGTGAGATGTTACATAGCCCAACTATCTACGGGAATGATGAGATGGGATGAGGTGAATTATGGTGGGGTTCATTCATGGTAGGAGGAGTAAATGAGGTTTATGACCTTCATGTTCATGATATCCTATTTCTTTGGTTATGAATGTGTATGTGTTGTGTACCATGTGTTTTTTAGGTGAGATTTTATGTGGTCATGCTTGTGGGGTGGAAAGCCTAGGTATCTATGGATGTGATGTGATGTGACTTTTCTTGTGGGGCGGTGTGGTATACAGGAGATATGGGAGCTCAAAGATGTATAATAGTGGTGTGTGAGAGCATCATACTAGTGGGAAAGCAGTGTGGGGTACCCTTTATCGATGTGACTCATTTTATATTATATTAATTGGATTCTGTTATTCGGTGAGTGTAACTTGGTGAGTTCAGGTTTGGTTATTATACCTATATAGGTTCTATTTGGTTTTGTTTCTTTCTCATGAGTGCATTAGTATTCTTCTTTCACATGTGCATGAGAGACTTTGGTTTTCCTACTGAGTATACTTGTACTCTCACCCTATGTATATAAACTGATTTTTAGATTTCCAAGAGGATTATGTGGACCATAATGGACATTACTAGCTCATACCTTTGGATAGTTTTTTTCACTGATTTATCTTTTCTTTTGAGTATTCACTTTAGAGACTTTTATCTATATCATTTTTATTTATACTTGCATTTTGGGATGGTCTTTGTGTCTTTTATATTATTTTATGGGGTTATTTTTGGATGATTCATCTCATCTCCCAATCCAAATTTATTATAGAGGGTACTGCCTCCCATTTCCTAAGATTTTTTATATCCTCAGTGCTAGTCTCTAACCCAGGGCCTTCAAGAGGTGGGACTTTAAGGTTCATTATCTATCTCCCCTCATTGCAGTTTCTTTGGAGGGAGGGGTCTTGATAGTCAAAAAATACACAACTCTTTCTGAAGTAATGCCTTGATCGAGCTTATCTTGAACAGATAAGTCACACCTTATTGTTCCATATCCTCAAGCATGTATATTGTTAACTTGGCCCTAATTTTAGTTCAATTTCCAAGGAAATCAAAGATTCTATTCATTTTACCCTCCCATGATTGTTCTTGCTCAGATTTTGGATCACCCTGAAATATTGGTGGGCTATATCTCTTGAATTATAATAAGTGATCCACATGATGTGGTTCCGCTGTTCGATTTTCCTTATCAATATCATGTAATTATTGCACAATACTCTGGAAAATTCATTGATTCACCAATGGTTCAAGTGGAATCACATTCTCAACTGCTCCTTCTTGATGGTTTCTAGTTCCTTTGACTGGTGGAATCTTTCTCTTACTACAAAAACAAGTACCTCCTAATCACCACATAGCTCTTTCATCATAGGTTATATAACATATCATAGATCAATAAGAAAAATCAAAGTAATTCAATTCTAAAATCAAAAACAAGAAATAATAATGGATAATGAAATCCTTGTGGGAAGTCTCTTTACTAATTTATGATACCAAATTATCATTGGAGAAACCCATGATGATGAGTTGATAAGATCACTATAGATGATTAACAAAAAATTTTGTACGATGACCACCTTGGTAACTTAAAATTCAGTATAAAAAGGTTATATGCATATTTTTATGATATAAATTTCAAGTTCTGATGTAGCCTATACCTATAAATACCTTCCTAATTGATGGATCATACCAAACTAATACCATTTTCAATATCCCGACTTGACATATTTTCTTTGGAAGGGCTGAAATGACACTAACCATAAGTGACACCCCTAGAAACTAAAGGCTAGAAATTAATTATAAATGATTACTTAATCATGGGGGGATAATTTCCCTTTATATAAATAACCTTTAATAAAAAAACATAATAATATAAAAATAAAAATGATTCATGATATATAAACCCATCTAAGATCTTGATGATAGAATAAAACCAAAATCAGTGATGCAATATGAAAAGAAAATAATATCAAGTCTACAATTTCCCAAGATATAAAATACTCCAGGGCACTGATGTGGAACCATGATGACTCCATAGTAAGAAAAAATCCAAACTATAAATACCATAAACCATGATTGCATCATAACAATGAATTATTAGTGAAGTATGATACCTTCCCCTTACATGTATCATGAAAAACAATGGTTGTATATGCACTGAGGTGCATATAAAGGGGGGACTATATTGACTTGGTATGAAAAGGATAACACTTCCCACACACACCACAAGGATAAAAATAATTTAGCATATTTATATTAAATATATAGAGAGCATCAAACCAGTTATCAATAGTGATGAAAATAGAAGCAATGAAATAACCAATTCTAAAAGCACACCCATGGAATAAACATACCCACCCGTGAAATACACAACCCATTGCATATCATATCAAATTAGGACCTCTGAACAATACATCCTTTAAGTAAAAACCCCATCCCTCCAGTCTCATGTCGTTACATAGTGGTACAATCTAGTGTGCCCCAGATGAGATGATGACTAAGTTTGAACCAACAAGGCTACCCTCCAATGATTTATGAATGCACACTAACCCTGATCATTCCAAGTTATCACAACCAAATTATTTATCCTTTCAAAATAATCATCTAATAATTTCACTAAACATGTTGTGGGTAACACCCACAACCCAAAAATTAAAAAACAAAAAAAATGTATGGGGGTTTTATAAGGGTTTTCATCAAAGGTTTTCTTAAAAGTATACGAGAAATCAATTTTCAAAAATAGTCCACCAAGTTATTGATCGAAGTGGAATGAGAGAGAATCCACCTACCTAAAATAAAATTTCCAAGATATTATCACACCATGATCTCATATATGCAAGCCTTTCCCACATTCCCTTCAACTAATCATAAGGAATTCCTAAAAAAACACATCTTAAACCATTGATCTAGATAAGATGACCCCATTCTAGGTTCCTATCAGGAGAAAATGTGAATATCAATGAGGATAAAGAGAAATAGGATTCTTACCTTTGATTCCAAGGGTCAAACACTCATTAATTCATTATAGTTGGTATTTAAAGGGAAAAAAATCAAAAAGTCCAAAAAAGAAGCCTGGATTTTAAGAGATTAAATTAAGGGAGTAAGAATAAGGATTTTAGGGGAAGTTTTGGATCTTAAAACCAATTTTTTGTATTTAATTAATCATGTTTCATGAATAGGCCCCAGGATTAGGAAAACCATGGACCAACCATGTGGATGATATTATAAAATACACAAGGCCACATAGTTTAGTAAACTATACATCCACCATGAAAAATTCTAGTGTATAAAAATTTCCAAATCCTCATGGTTAGAACATGGTTTAACTAAACCATGTACTAACTATATGCCTACCCAAAGAGCTTCCTTTTCCGTTGCATAGTTACCTAAGAAAACCTGCATGGTTTCCCCTAACCATGCTCCCTCAAGAGTGCTTACAAAACTCCCCAGAACCATCTAAAAAATCCCAAAATTCAAACCAATTGTTATATAACTTAAAAATATATAATAAAACAGAAAATTAACTTAAACATGGGATGTTAAAGGATATCCCTATCGAAACTACAAATTTAATGAATTAGACTTTCTCTTATATGAAGTATCTGATGATGTGACTAGAGATGATGTAGGTGAGGAATATGTGGCAAATGAAATTTTTGTAGTTACTTTAAAAAATAATAAAGTGCCTTAAAATAGTAACCTTACTCTACTACTAACTTCCTTAGTGGATGGAATTTCATGTGCATAATAGTTTAAGATGGGTTGGGGTTATTCCTCTTGAACCAACTAATTTTTACATTATATTACTTGTATATTCAATTTCATGAATATTAATAAATATCTTATCACATATTGATTATTCTTCTATATATAACTTTTTGTGCCAATGTGTATAGTTTTTTTTGTTGTAGATAAGAAATATATAAGGTTGTAAATATGTATTGGATAAATTGTTAAAGGATTTAGAGTTGTTTTAATTGTGTATGGAAGATAATGAAGGAATAAAACATAATTGTGATGATTTTTAGGGAGTCTTTCTTCTAAATAAAAGGTAAGTACTGATGGAGAGATTAATTTATAAAACATTTTATAGAAGTTGGAAAGGCCTCTAGAGTGCTGGAGAAGGCCCTAAAATAAATATAAGAGGTTTTAGAAGCTAAATTGATGATGTATATAGTTATAACAACTACATAAGGGTAAAATCACTGGATTTATAAAGGTAAGTTAAGATGGAGTTGACCTATGTAAAGGTAAGTGGGTCTAAATAAATGTATCCCTAAAATAATATTGTCTACATAATGGTAAGTATATAAATCTACATCTTGCATAAAGGTTGTTTGAACCTGTATAAAGGTAGTCTGGACATACTTAAGGGTAACTCATAGAACCTGAAGGCTATGTAAAGGTGAGAAAGATTTTAACTAACTATATTAAAGTATATGGATATCTATGTAAAGTTAGACTAAGAATAGTCAAGATACATAAAGGTAATTTTAATGAAAAGACGTATGTAAATATGATCTGAATGATGTGTAAAGGTAACTCTATAAACTCAACAGCTATGTAAAGGCATTCAGGCCTATGTAATGATATTTTTGTATTTTATGTAAAGGTTACATACCTACAAAAGGCTCAAAAATTTTAAGAAATTGATATTTTTAGAATATTAATTTTTGAATAAATGAAGAATGAATTAGATAATGCTTCAAGTAATGATCATTATAGAATTAATATCATAGTGATTTTTATGAACTGTGATCTAAATTGAGTTTTATATAATAATCCTTCACAAAATAAATATTAATATGATGCTTTATATGGATAATGCTGAGAGAATTTGAGATGTTAATCACATTGAATAAATATAGGATATACCACTGGGAGCTGTGAAATGAGAAAGACCACATCATAGTGGATTTTATATGGCTGTTTTGGTGGGTGTTTCAAATGAAAAGACTATCTATGAGAAATGGGGATTAGAAACAATCCATAAAGGCTCCCATGGTGTCTCAAATGAGGGATGTGGGGGTAATGACCAAAAATTACATAGACCACACCATAGTTCATTTATGGTGTCTGTTTTTTGAATTCTATTGATCAAAAGTTTTCAGATTGTATCAAATGCATTGTAAGCTTCTTCTATTGATTGTATGACTTCAAATATGATTATATGACTTCATGAGTGTATGACTTAAACACTTAGAAAAATCGTTAGTTTGATAATCCATATTAATATGATAAGATAGGTTCTACATCACAGAATAAAAGTGTCATATTATAGTCTCGTGTATTCAAATATACATGCATAAATTGATAAAGATTTTAATAGATTAGTGGTAGATTTGAAATCTCCAGTAAAATTTATCTCCAATCCCATTTAAAACTAATATAATTATCTCCTATGAAATATCCTTAAGACTTATAGTAGAATAAATTTAAAGGTTTGGCCCATGAATACTTAAATTATATTAACTAAAGCCTCTTAGTTAAGTTGTGTGTAGTGTTATCCCTCTCTCATAAATGAATTAGGATATAATTCAAATCTTGGAGGGAGAATAAGTGGTGATGAAATGATCATTTTATCAAATAAGAATAAAGAAAAAATGAATTATTTTTTTACCCCTACATGAACTTTATATTTATTGTTAATAAGTGGGAGAATAAAAGGATGTTAAAACTCACAAAATGACTTATAAAGTATTGTTGGTATTGAAAACAAACACAAAGGAGGAGATAATTATACCCATTTTTTAAGTTATATTTCTTGTTAATAATAAATTTGAAAGGTTTTTAGTGTATATTAGATAAATTTTGAAAGTTTTTTATGTTTTTTACATTTTGTATAGAAAAAAAAGAATGTTTTATCCTCAATTATAATGATTATTTGTGAGTTTTTATTCATGATAAATGAAAGTACTAATGGTGAGAGTGATATCTATAGAATTTCTTAGAAGTTGTAGGAATTTTAGAGTGATGGAAAAGTCCCATAAATGATTTGAATAGGTTTTGGAAGCTAAATTTATAATTTTTAGAGTTATATCAGCTATGTAAGGGTAAAATAACTAGCTACATAAAGGTGAGATGGGTTGGATTCGACCTATGTAAAGATAGTGAAACTAGATCTAAATTTTAGGTAGCCTTCATGTTTTGGGAGTTCATTGAGAGGGGGATGGGTGAATCAATAATCCCTTTAACTTTATGAATTTTGATTCTTAATTAAACCTTTGTAGATATTTAAGGATTTAATCCAATCCTCTTGTTTTCTTTCATCCTTACTCAAATGTGAATTATATAAAATGCACCAGAAATAAGGGTTTAAAGATTTTTTATTAATGTGAAAATACTCCTTGATACAATTGGTTAAGTGGCCTAGTTATAGATACTTCCACTATTAATGTAAGAAGATACGATGTTATAGTTTCCTACTATGATTCCATGGAATTCCACCATGGGATATAAAATGCCACTGAAGGATATTTATACTTCCTCTCTCATTTAACAAGTTCTCACTACATCTTATTTCTATCTCACACAAATAAACCCTCCTGGATGGTATCAAATGACTCACATAATCCTTGATCTTAAATGTCTCCAATAACCTCCTTTGAACAAAACTTCAACTTCTATATCTCCTTGAATTAGAAATTCAACATTGTTCTCCTCAAGTATTCACATCCAATTCCTATGGAATTTTGAACAACCCTACTCAAATAAAATTTTTAGGTATTTCAATCACACTTTTTCACCCTTATTTTTATATTTTCATAGCTGGTTATCAAAGTGGGTGTTGTTTGATGATAAATATAAAAAAAGAGGGAGTTGATTATATTGCACTTGAAATTTCTAATTTATTCGTTGAGGTGTGTGAATGGTATATATTCCCTGATAACTCTATTTAATCATACCCAAAATGTGAATCTTTGAGTATAGTATCACATATAAGAGAATTTATATATTTCCTTGATGTTTTGGTGAAGTATCTCTTATTTTCTCCATTATTTTATCCCACATGAGATCAGAGTATATTAACAAATGGTTCTTGATTAAGTTTTTTGTGGTGTCGTCCCTCTCTCAGAAATTAATTAGGTTGTAATTCACATCTAAAAGGAATATGAAGTGGTGATAAAATGACTGTTTCCTCAAATAATAATAAGTATAAAATGAATGAGTTTTTATCCACCCATACATGACCTTTGTATTTATTATCAATAATAGGGAGAATAAAAGGAATTCAAAGCACATATGTTGACATACATAGTTTTGGTGGTATTGAAAAAAAACATAACGTGGGAGATTGTTGTACCCAAGTGTTGAGTTGTATTTTTTTCAATAAGAATGTTAGAAGGCTATAAATATGTGTTGGAGAAAATTTGGAAGGATGATGAGCTTCTACAATTTTGTATGGAAAATAAGGAATAAACAACCTAAATTTTGATGATTTTTAGTGAGTTTTTATTCATTATAAAAGTCAATAAATAGTGGTGAGAGTATTGTCCATAACTTTTGGTGGAAGTAGGATGGAGTTTAGAGTGCTATAAAAGGCCCTGAAATGAACTGAAGAGGTTTTGGAAGCTAAATTAATGAAGTCTATAATTAAAATAGCTACATAAGGTTAAAATAATCGGTTACATAAAAATGTGTTGAGTTAGATAGTACTAGTATAAAGGTAATCAGAACTATATAAAGGTACCCTTAAAATCATACAGGTTGTGTAAAGGTAAGTCTCGAAATATAAAACTTGCTTAAAGGTATCATGAACCTATGTAAAGGTAGTATAAACTTATATAAGGGTAAATCATACATCATAAAGTTTATGTAAAGGTGATATCGAGTTTCACTAACAAGGTAGGTGGTATCTACTTAAAGGCTAGATTGAGAGTATTTTACCAATGTAAAAGTACTATAATAACAACACCTATGTACATGTAACTTTATAAACTCAATAGCTATGTTAAGGTAGTAAAACCTATATAAAGGTATTTTTGTACACTATAAAATTTTTACAAACCTATATAAGGGTAAATATTTTTTAGAAATTAATATTTCTATAATATTAATTCTAAAGAAATGAATAATTAATCAGATGATGCCTCATGTAATGATCTTCCTGGAATTAACATTATAGTGATTCCTATAAACATTGATCTAAGGTTATTTTTATATTATAACCCTTCATAGTGTAAAGATAAATATATTTTTTGTAATGAAAAACTTGATAGAAGTTTAGATGAGCATCATTATGAAGAAATAGAAACTATGTTGTAGGGAGCTGTAAAATGAACATGATCACATCATAGTGGATTTTATATGGCCATTTTAGTCAGTGTTTCAAATGAAAAGACTAGATATGAGAAACGGTGAGTTAAAAAAATAGAGGTGTTTGTGGTGTATCAAATGATATAGTAAGAAGTAATGATCAAAATTTTATGGACCACATCATATTTCATTCATGGTGTCTATTTTATGAATTCTACCGATCATAAGTCTTCATATCGTATAACTTCATCTTAAGACTTTGATGAAAAACCTATCATGGGACACCAACAAATGAATGTTGAACCTAAGTTTAAATGAAGTTATAATGGAATTGAGTTATCTTTGGATAGGGGAGTGTTATTGGTGTAACTTCCTAGATCCAAGTGCCGCCAAAAGGTGCCCTATACCCAGTTGGTCACATGGTCTTAAGCATATTTCCCCGAATGCCAGAGGCTACCGACTAGTAGAGAGGTCCCTGGGTGTGGTAGTGGGGAAACTATACCCTAATAGGTAGAGTAACATAGTGGAAACAAATAGTAAATAGTATTGGAAGCAGTAATACCATACAACAGAAGTAAACAGTGGAAGACTGATTGTATAAACAACTACATCATATATAAATAAATGATGCACATCACATGTATCTAGGAAAGTATCCAAATAAGTCTCAATTCTAAAAATAAAATACTAAAACCCAAGTATATAAAATAGTAAACTCCAACAGCATCGTAAGCCTCAGCATGGTCCCATGATCTCTAGCTCTAATAGCAATCAAGTACCTGATGAAGAAGGGAGTTTTCCCTTATCTTTACCTGCAACCATATAATCTGTTTGGGTCCAAAAGCATGACCCAAACAGGGAGTGAGATGAATCCTAGTAGGAAAACACCAAAATGTCTATGCCTAACTGTCAATGAATATATATAGCAGGTAATAAGCAGAAATGAAGAAATAAACTAGGAAGTACTCAAAAGTAAACAAGCCTACAGTTTTCAATTAAATTAATTTAAATTTATTAATTATTCAAACCATTGAATAATGTAACCTAGGGATCTAGCCTAAGCTCTGTATCCCCCTGTATAATAATAAAAAATAGAAATCTCAAAATACCATCCTAATAATCAAGTAAGATCAAGTCCAAGATTCTGCTTTGGCTTGGATGACTTGTCACAAACATTAAAAAGTAACCCTCTGGGAAAGTTCTCACATTCTACCCCTATGGTTTAAAGTACCATCAACTTAATAGATAATGAACCACTGGGAAATATCACATAGTATAACCTCTTTGGTCCCACAAAGCACTAATCATTTACAAATGACCTCCTAGGTAGCTCTCATAGTCAATACACCCTTGGTATACATAGAATCAATAAAATATAATGAACCCATGGAATCACTCATGGTCAATTCCCTATGGTCCAACATTTATTTAATAATGACCCTCTGGGTAGCTCTCATGGTCTAACCCCTCTAGTCTATGACCACCCAGTAGCTCTCATAGTCAATACCTCTAGGTAAACATAATAACAATTATACATAAATGACCCTACCTCAGGAATCTCTCACAGTAAATTCCCCTTGGTCATACATTCACAATGTGAATCACATGAATCTCAAATAAAAAAAACTCTGTCCTAACAACACGAGGCATGGAAAATAAAGAAAGACTAACAGTAAATTCTAGACCAAATGGACATAATCAATCAAACATGGGAAACTCATCCAAAATCAAGGTATTAAACCTTATGCCTAAGAAATAATCCTTTCTCAATCAAAAAAACCATAATAGGTATTTAATAGGGTTAAATTACATACCGTGCAATACCCTAAACATTGGAATTCAACACTTTTAACATATATAATCAAAATACAACCAAAGAAAGGCACAAACCACCTACCTTGATGTTGTACAATGAACACTCTCAAACGTCGACCCTTGAATCGGACTAGAAAAATATAGATCTATGAAAAGGGTAAAAATGATCAAAAATTGATAACTCAAGAGAGAGGATAAATTAGGAAAAGAGGCTCTAGGTAAATAGAGAACTCACTAGTGGGAATCCAAGGCACCCATCGGTGTCTCAATTGGAGCTCATATGGAGGAACTGGGGGGGGGATCAAAGTTATTTGGTCGTACATTGATCTCCTGTACGAAACACGGGAAGAAGAAGTTCATTCTGGAGATGAGATGCGAACCTTCTCTAATTAATAAAAAAAATTAAATTGTGTGTTCATTTAATGTACACGTCGTGTACTAGCCTCAACTGGCCCACGCTTTAGGTGGTCAGCTAGGTCACCTACACGACCATGTACTCAGTTGTTACACGACCAATACATGGCTAAATGCGGCAACCGGGTTCACGACATGTACTTATAAAATTTTCAAATTCTTATTTTTCCTCAAAACACAACCCGAATTAAATATCCATACCTGAAATGAAGATCTAGGTTCTTATAAACATCTCTCCTTAAATCAATTCATCCCTAAATTTCCCTTCCAAGGGTGTTGAATAAGAAACTTCAAACAACTCTGGCCACTGTCATTGTATGCCGGCCTCCCTCTCCCAAGTCTCATCCTATACTCGCTTGTGCTACCACATCACCCATACCATAGGAACAGACCGGCCATGGATAACCTTCATACTGTGATCCACAATCAGTATAGGGTTCTCCTCAAAGGATGCATCCACCTCCAACTCAACCTCCTCGGGTTGGAAAACATGAGACAGGTCTGAAAAGTAACTTCATAGCTGAGAAACATGGAATAAGTTACGTATATCCCGATACCTCTGAGGTAACTAAAACTGATAGGAAACTGGTCCTACTATCACTAAACCCTCAAATGGCCTGATGTATCTCACTGAAAGATTTCACTACCTCCTAATACTCATGTGTCCCAACCTCGATATGACACGTAAGAAAACTCGATCTCTGGCCTTGAACTCCAGAGGTTGTCTCCATCGATCATCATAAGATTTATTCCAAGACTTTGTAGTAGCCATCCTATTCCAAATCAAATCCACCTGCTCAGTGGTCTCCTGGACAAGATGAGATCCCAGCATATCTACCTCTCCTACCTCCAGCCAACATAGGGGTGATCGGAATGGACTACCGTACAAAGCCTCATAAGGTACCATCTAAATCATTTCCTGAAAACTATTATTTTAGAAAAACTCCACTAAGGGTATGTGTCTCTCCCAAGAGCCCTTGAAATCTAGAACGCATTCTCAAAGCATGTCCTCCAAAACCTAAATCATGTGCTTGGACTGGCCATCTGTCTAGGGATGGAAAGTTGTACTCAGAAATAGCTATGTACCCAAATCCCTCTATAGTACCTTCTAGATACAATAAGTAAACTAGCCATCCCTCTATGAAATGATAGAGTGCAGAACCCCATGAAAATGTACAATCTCTTGGATGTACAACCTTTCCAGCTCATCAACATTGAAGGTTTCCTTGATCGGCAAGAAATTTGTAACCTTCATGATTATATCAACAACAACCCAAACCGCATCATTCCATCAAAGAGAAATTGGTAAACCCATCACAAAATCCATCACAACATCATTCCACTTCTACTCAAGAATGGGTAACTTCTATAAAACCCCTACTGGTCGCTGATGCTCCACCTTCACCTACTGATAGGTGGAACTTCTCATAACAAAACCAGTAACATCCCTCTTCATACCTGGCCACCAATACTGACGGTGTAAGTCTTGATACATCTTGGTGACACCAGGATGAACTTTCCAAATTGAGGAATGAAAATATCACATCAACTCCTCATGTATGTTTTCTGAAACCCATATGTGTCCATGAAAACACAAGATCTCATCATCACCTACAGTCCACCCAGGAGTAGTGTCCTCTCCTCACACACTCTCTCGTAGGACTAGGCCTTCAAAATATAATAGCTTCCTTATTCTCTCTTGATTCAGAAGAGTGAAGGTAATATCTATATAAGAAATAAATTTATTCCCCTATCTATCATGCACCTCCAAATGTATCTCAAAGAATAGATCCATAAGCTTCCACTCACTTCTGGCCTCCTAAACTGCCTATATCTGAGTTCTCCTAATCAATACATCAGCAATTGTGTTTCATTTCCCAGGTGTGTAGGTAACCTCAAAGTCAAAGGAATGAAGGTACTCAACCCACCTTCACTATCTCAAATTCATATCTCACTGATTAATGATATACTTTAGGATTTTTTGGTCAGTAAACACCACAAAATGATCTCCCAAAATATAATGTCTCCAACAGCGTAAAGCATGCACAACTGCAGCTACTCGAGATCGTTCATCAGGTAATTCCTCTCATGTGGCCTCAACTAATGAGACACATACACAATGACTCCTTACCCCTGAATAAGTGCTACTCCCAACCCAATACCTGATGCATCACAGTAAACTGTGTAACTCTTTCCCAGATCTGGAAAAAATAGTATCGGTGCTGAATTAAATATCCTTTTCAGCTCCAGAAAGGCTGAATCGCAGGAACCTATCCACAAGTACTTCACACCCTTCTTAGTCAGACCCATTAGTGGCATTTCTAAGAATGAAAAGTCTTTTATAAAGTGTATGTAGAAACCAACCAGCCCCAGGAAACTCCTTACTTCAATGACGTTCTTCGGCTGCTCCCAGTAAACTACTGCTCTCACTTTCTCTAGGTGTACTGATACTCCTGTCTCTGAGATAACATGACCCAAGAAGTGAATCTGGTCCATCAAAAAGTGGCATGTTGAGATCTTATCATATAACTGATGCTCTCTCAGTGTACTCAAAACAATCTCAAGATGGGTGGAATGGTAATTTTGAGTGTGAGAGTACACCAAGATATCATCCATGAAGACTACCACAAAAGAATCCAAGTAATTATGGAACAATCAATTCATCAGTGCCATGAAAACTTTCGACATGTTCATAAGACCGAATGGCATAAACAAATACTCATATATACCATGCCTACTCCAAAAGGATTTAAGAGGTATATCTGATGGTCTAACGTATAACTAATGATAATAGGATATCAATTCAATCTTTGAGAACACCTGAGCTCCCTAAATAAGATCAAAGAGATCATCAATCCTCAGAAAGGGATATCGGTTCTTAACTTTCAACTGGATTAGCTTCCAACAATCCACACAAATTCTGAGGGTATCGTCCACCTTATTTTCAAAAAGGACAAGAAAACCCCAAGAAAAAGTACTAGGTCAGATGAAACACTTTGCATGTAACTCCTCTAATTGCTTCTTGAGCTCCTATAACTCTAGTATAGTCATCCTATAAGGAGTAATGGAAACCAGTGCTGCTTCTAGAACAAGATCAATAGATATATCTGACTCATGCTTCAGAGGTAAACCTAAAAAGCCATCTGGAAATACATCTCTGAAACGATCCACCACTGGAGTAAATTCCATATGTGAATTCCCCTATTCACCCAGATATAAACTAGAAATATGGGTTGTAATTCCTCCCATACCATGATTCTTGGGTCTAGATCTGATCGCCTAGATATCCCACTCTCCCTTGTGTAGAAAATACCTACCCCCTAGTGACGTGAAACTCACCATGCGGCGATAACAGTCAACAAAGGCCTAAAAGAAGACCAACCAGTCCATTATGAGAATTAAATCATAACTTATCATCTCTAATACATAGAGGTCCCATAAGAAGTGACACCCACCAACCACAATAGGGAACTCCATTCACTGACGTACACTATCCTTTATAATCCCCAACGGAGTGTCTAGCATCATAACATCCTCAGAAGTAAAGATATAGTGCCCAAGGATCTCCAAAATTGAAATAGATATGAAACTATGGGAATCCCTTGTATCAAAAAGATCAGAAGCTAAAACTGAGGAAACTAGAATCGTACCTCTAACTATAGAGGTTTCAGGATCCTACTCCTACTAGGTCTACTCCACTGCAAAATTATAACCTATACTGCAGCCCTGTGACCCTGCCTGACTACCCTGAGCTGATACACACTGCTGTCGTTGAGAACCTATAGCATGACTACCAAGTCCACGACCACCACCTCATTCTGAACGGCCTGGAAAACTCCAGTTCCCTAACTGATGAGAAACTAGTGGTCCTACTCCTAAATATGGATTCATAGAAGAAAACCTGTCAATCGATGTTGGTGAGAACACCTGGAAAAAAACGTTGAAGATGAATCATATTTCCGCAAGATCGACACTCGACTATGTCTTTTGGGAAATTTGGTCTCATATACCCACTCTTCCCACACTAGTAGCATACCACCTGGGTAAATGAAGAAACATCACATGAAGGCTCCCTACAGCACTTACTGCTATCAATCAAAGGAGTACTAGCCTTGGAAGCTGAATCTCTCTAGATCACACTTCCCAAATCCCTCAGATTACGCTTAGTAATCAGCACCTAGTTCACTATAGCCATCACTGAAGTCATCCTGAAGACATTCACCTGTGACAGAATGTCAAACCTAAGACCATCCTCAAATCTCCTAGCCAAAGATAACTCATCACCTCCCAAAATAGCCGTGAAGCACTGAAACTCTGTAAAACAAGAGGAGTAATCCATCACCGAAAGAGTGCCCTGTTCCAAATGCATGAACTCTTAGGCTCGATCATCCATAAACCTCTCGGGATAGAAGTAATCATATGAGATCCCCTAAAACTCTTCCCAAACCATATCCCAATTATTTCCTACCTGTGAGATAATATCCCACCATCTCTTGGCGGAATCATGTAGCATGTATGTAGAAAGCTTCACCCTCCTCTCTAGAGGCGTCTCTAGATGCTCAAAGATAGTGAGAATGGCCTCTAACCATGACTCTGCAACCTATGGTCCTCGATTCCTAGAAAAAGTGGGAGGATTATGCTACTAGAAAACCTATGTTAGTTCTTCCATAGACGGGGTAGGATGTAGTGCTCCTTGAAAAGTCTGTAACATCCTCAAAAATTCTTCATGGAACTATGCATCATCACCTGCATCTGGTATAACAGCTAGTGCCAAGACGGGCATAATGGGAGGATCTAATGGCAGTCCATAATCTACCCTTTTGGGTGTCTGGTCATCACCTTGTACCTGGAATATAACCAGAGGATGTCTCGGTGACATGACTATGCAATGTCAAGCACACACCTCAGTTCAAGATTTTCAAGGACAACAACTTAGTAGTGCAAGAAAGGAAAAGGAGAAGGAAAACATTAATTCTTTACAAAACATAGTTACACGGTGTGTATAGGATATACATGGTGTGTTCCCTTACGATTTTAACATGTTGTGTACCTCTGCCAATCCTGGTCATGTAACACCCCTACAAACGATGTGTTCCTCTTATGACACGGTGTGTACTTAAATTTTCTCTCCTGCCCAAGTACTTCTACACGACTAAACCATATAGGGTATGTTGATGCAAAACTACAAGACATGTTCACCCTATACAAAGAGTGTACTGGTTAGGTCCCATCGACCCATTTCATTGGTCACATGGTAAGAGACACGGTCGACTCTACACAGTGTACAAGAACAGGACACGACATGTACAACCTAAGTTTCATCCACCTCTGTCATTAGTCACATGGTCGGATACCCGGTTCCTTATAACACGACATGTACAATCCAGAAACAGTATGTTATAACAATCATTTATCAACCCCATGTCTCTAATCACATAGTCAATCACACGTTTAAAGACTACATGGCGTGTACTCTTAGTACACAGTGTGTACTTAAGAAAACTTGTATCTTCCAGAACAAAAGAACACATGGCGTATGTTCATAACACCACACATCGTGTTGTCTAGGAATCTGGATAGTAAGCCTATGAAACTTCTTTGTAACCCCTGAAATCTTAGAATTTTGTCCAAGGTATGATAATTTTTGACCCTTGGAAGTCCATACTCCCATGAATCAAAGTTTGGCATCCTTATTCCTGTCATAACTTGACAAAATTAAATTAAAGTTCAATCATGATCCACCAAGTTCCTATATAAGAGGACATATAACACCTCAAGGACCAAATATTGGAATAAATCCAATTTAAACTTCACATATTCCAATACCCTATCAAAATAGTAGGTATTCTATCACAACATCTATCACAATAGCATGCATATTTAGCACAACATCTATCACAATAACATGCAATCAGTAATGCACCCTAAATGGCATGACAAGAATGCATGACATGTGATCTATATCAAGTGTTTATATGATGAATGAGATGTAATACCCTCATCTCATCAAGTTTCAATAGGAATATAACCTAAATAATATCAATGATGATATCACAATGTAAGTGAATCACCCAAAAGTGAAATCAAACAAACTATAACAATTGCATAACCAGAAAAATTGCAATGTTCAAGGTAAATTGGATTTTCACTATACACAGGTTAGCTACTCCCAAGAACAACTTATTACCAACTACCTATTACTTTCAATCCTTTTCTATAGTCTCAAAATATTAATACATAGTATAAAAGAACCTCCTCTGATACCACTTTGTAATATCTCGGATCTGGGTGTCGCCCAAAGGTGCCTTATACCCGGTTAGTCACATGGCCTCAATCACATTTTCTTGAATGCCAGAGGCTTTTGACTAGCAGTGAGGGCCTTGGGTGTGATATTGGGGAAAATATGACCTCATAGTCAGAGTAACACAGTGGAAACAAATATTAAACATTATTAGAATCATTAATACCATACAATAGAAGAAAATAGCAGAAAACTGATTGTATAAACAACTAGAGCATATATAAATAAATGATGCATGTCACATGTATCTAGGAAAGTATCCAAAAAAGTCACAATGATATAAATACAATACTGAAATGCAAGTATAGAAAATATTAAACTCCAACAGCATCACAAGCCTCATCTTGGTCCCATGCTCTCCAGCTCCAACAACAATAAAGTACCTGATGAAGAAGGGTGATTTCCCTTATCTATATCTGCAACCATATAATATTTTTGGGTCTAAAAGCATAACCTAAACAGGGTGTGAGATGAATCCCAGTAGGAAACTACCAAAAGATCTGTTCATAAATATCAGTGAATATATATAGCAGGTAATAAGCATAAATAAAGCAATAAACTAGGAAGTACTCAAAAGTAAACAATCCTATAGTTTTAAATTACATTCATTTAAATTTATTAATTATTAAAACTATTGAATAATGTATCCTTGGGATCTAGCCTAAGATATGTATCCCCCTATATAATAATAACAAACTGACATCTCAAAAGACCATCCTGGTAATCAAGTAAGACCAAGTCAAAGCTTGTGATTTGGATTGGCTGACTCATCACAAACATTTAAAAGTAACCCTCTAGGAAAGTTCTCATAGTCTAACCCCTATGGTTTAACATATCATCAATTTAATAAATAATGATCCTCTTGGAAATATCATAAAGTCTAACTCCTTTGGTCCCAAATAGTACTAATCATTTACAAACGACCTCCTCGGTAGCTCTCATAGTCAATACCCACTTGTTCTGTATAGAATTAATAAAATATAATGACCCTTAGAATCTTTACACTCAATTCCCTATGGTCCAACATTTATTTAATAAAGAACCTCTAGGTATTTCTCACAGTCTAACCCCTCTGTTCTATGACCACTCGTCATCTCTCACAGTCAATACCTCTAGGTCAACATAAAAACAATTTTATATAAATGACCCTACCTCAAGAAGCTCTCACAGTCAATTACCCATGGATATACTTTCACAATGGAAATCACATGCATCTCAAATAAACAAAAAATCCATCCTAAAAACATGAGGCATGGAAAACAAAGCAATCCTAACAGGAAATTCTATACCAAATGGCCATAATCAAGGAAACATGGGAAACATATCCATAATCAAGGTATTAAACCTTATGCCTAAGAAATAACACTTTCTAAATCAAACAAACCATAACATGTATTTAACAGGGTTAAATTCTAAACCATGAAATACCCTAAACATGGGTATTCTGCACTTTTAGTATATATAATCCAAAGAAAACCAAATAAAGGCACAAAACACCAACCTTGATGTTGTACGATGAACACTCTTGAATGTCGGCCCTTGAATCGGCCTAGAACTACATAGATCTACAAAAAGGGTAAAAACAATCAACCCTTCATAACTCAAGAGAGAGGAGAAATTAGGAAGATAGGCTCTAGGGAAAGAGATAACTAACCGGTGGGAATCCAATGCACCCAGCGGTGTCTCAATCAGAGCTCAGAAATAGGAATGGGAGGAGCTCGAAGTTATTCAGTTGTACGTCACTCTCATGTACCAAACCTGGGAAGAAGAAGCTTATTCTGGAGATGATATGTGACCCCGCTTTGATTAATCAAATAAAAAGAAAACTTCATGGTGTGTTCATTTAATGTACATGTCATGTACTAGCCTCAACTGGCCCCTACTTTAGGCGGTCATCCAGGTCACCTACACGTCCATGAAATTGACTGTTACACAGTCAGTACATGGCTACACATGGCAACTAGTTACACGGCGTGTACTTGAAAAATTTCCAAATTCTTCCTTTTCCCTAAAAAAACACGAATTAAATATTCATACCTAAAATGAAGATCCGAGTTCTTATAATTGGTGTTTTTATATTATTTTATAGGTTTTTGGTGTGAGAAAAATCATCAAACATATTGAACTTGTTATAAATTCAATATTAAAAATTGTATTCTTTCCTTAAATAATTCCTTAATCCTCATATTGAATCATTATTCAAGTTTTTCCCCTATTAATTCTCTAATAAAATGAAATCTTGTTAATTACTCTCAACTGAATATTTTAGATAGAATAAGGGAGTACAATGATCCTGTCACCCCTAGTATTTCCTAGCCCAGTGATAAGATATTTCCAATCACTGTTAGACCAACCCACTACTCATGATTACTAGAAATAGAGTGAATCCAAGTGTCATGTATGTGTAATTTAGAGAATGAGAGAAGAGTTAATTAAAATAAAATTAAAGTATAAACCTACTACTTATTATAGAATTAAAAATAACAATATAAGTAAGAAGGAGAGTTAAAAATTAAGGAGTAAAATTAAACAATAGAGGAATAATGAAATTTTACTTAGTGAAACCAAAAAGGGACTAGTGTTACATT
This sequence comes from Viscum album, assembly GCA_963277665.1. Taxonomy (NCBI): domain Eukaryota; kingdom Viridiplantae; phylum Streptophyta; class Magnoliopsida; order Santalales; family Viscaceae; genus Viscum; species Viscum album. Next base: position 1,783,276,721 of record OY728122.1, read on the forward strand.
ATCAAAGTATTATAATAGAATGAAATAAAATAAATCCAAGAAGAATTAGAAATATCTTGATCAATCCAATATCCAACATGATTTTTGGTTCTTCGCACTCCTCATAAATCATAGATGATATCAAACTCCTTGCTTGGCTAGCCTTGATTTATTCTTAAAGGTATCACAAACTAATATCTAAGAGCCTCATATGCAATTTTCTCCAAAAACATAATTGGGGCATTGGGGAATAATGAGGCCCCATTAATCCAATAACAGCAAACTCAGTATATGAAATGTACTCAACAGCTTTGAAAAATAGACTATGGTTATATTCTTTTATAGACTCCATTAACACTCAAAAGTTATCAAATAGATCTCAGTGTCTCATCCTCAACTACATTCACAAGCCTCATTTCTCAATTAGAAAACCTCAATCAGTCTTGTTATAGACTTTATCACCTCATACCCTAGTGTTGATTGGATTAATTCATTCCATTGATCCTAAAATTCATCCCTTAGAATGAATTTTTAGTCTCATCTTATTACATCATCAATCACTGGTTAGAGCTCAGGAATCTTATTCCTCAGTCAGATTTTAATCGAGTTGGTACCCATTTTATCAAGTGTTTAGCATCAACTAATCTCATCATCATAGATTCCTCATGTTAAGGTTAGCAATTTTGATCCTTATCTCGAAATAGAATCCTAGTTAATCAATTTAGGCTCAATGTCTCATTTTTTTCATTAAATGTCAACTGCATCATTCATTTAATTTCTCAATAATAATTTTCCATCTCTGAATTCCTCAGTTGGATTGGTTTTTGTTTTGGGTGGACTTTTAATCATAGAAGTATGTGGAAGATTATTCGAAATAATGAATTATTCATGTCGTCTCTAATTTATAGGAATGGTGACTTGGCTTCATGAAATACGTTGTCATGGATATAGGGTGGCTCATAGAAGGTTACAACAGCTTCAATGTGAGAGGTGTAGTCAATTAATCAACTATGTGGTGGAGGTTTTTCTTGATTATTAGTGTGGTTTAAAGTGGTGAGGGAGTGTGGTAGGTTTTAGGTCTCTTATGGTCACTCGTGATGAGGTTATTCATGGTCAACCATTAAATAGAGTCTTAATGTGGTAGTTTTGTAAAGTGTTTTACTATGAGAAGCTTAAGGCATGATAGATTTGGCCTCCATATGGTCACTCTATAAATTTACATGTGGTAACTTCATGCCTATACTATTTTTTCCCTCTTCTTACATTTTCCATTGATATCACACTCCAAGGAAAGTTGAAATTTTAATTTCATCAATTATAACTTCATCTTCCTTTCATAATTACAATTAAAATTATGATTTTACAAATTATAATTAATTAAAGTTATAAATTTAATATCACATTAAATTTACAAATAAAAATTTTATCCTTTAAGAATCACATTTTATAACCAAATTTAATTTATTTGAAAAAATCCTATGAAAAAAAGGTTCAAATGTGAGCTTATTTTAGATTTCATTTCAAAATAGAATAAAAAATATAATTTTAAAATTGAAAGCCTATGAAAATTTAATTCTAAATTCAATGTCAAAGCATAGATTCATAATTAAACTTAAAAATTAATAAAAATATAAAAAAATGTTTTAATCCATTTAATATTTACTTCTATATTTCATATAATTAACAAAAAACAATAATTTACTAAGGATTTGTTTATTTTATGGGGTAATTAACAATTAAATATAAGGAAAAATGAAATTTTTTGATCTCATCACTCCCTTTCACTTGAACAATTACACTCCCAAGCAATACAGTAAATTACATTTATTTGAAAAGATAGTCCTGACTAGACTTAATTACATAAGCCAAAGAAAAATTAAAGCATAAATCCCTCTATTGTTTGAATTATCATGCATACCCAATTATTTTAATTTTCTACCTCACTTCAATTCAGGAAATAATTTATTTTAAGGAGTGAAACAAATTATATTTAAGTGGAATCAAAATTTTATCAAGTGATACTTCCATTTATCCCTCTCTCTTAAGTATCTTAAACCTATGTTCCAATTTTTACATCCTTGATACAACTCAAATAAGATTTTAATAATTCAATTACCCCTTTATTTATTTAGATTCAATATTACCCTCACCTAAATGAATTCATTTTTGATAATTGGTTACTTTATTGAATTTTTCTCAGCCATTATTTTGAAATGCACTTATTGATTTTTTTTATATGGAATTTATTACTCATACATCTGGTGTTAAATGTCTTATAGATTCAGTGTGGGATCCCAATCTCCCATTTTACTCCAATTTCAAAGATATTACATCAAATTCCTTTTTAGTTGGATCTCGAAGGTTTTCTTTTTTCTTAATGGATAAGTTACCTCGGAATAAATTTAAAAATCTAGTGACCTCATGTTATAATTATGATTCTATATGAAAATTTTCACCCACACTCTCATTCCTAGTTGTAAGACAAAATTTTCATGAATGTAATGGAAATTACATTAGTAATTACTTAAATATTATAAATTCATAAACAATTAATTCTCTCCACTCTATCATGTTATTTAAACTAGGAAGTACATTATTTGTATCAAGATTTCTTATACATTAAACATAATAAAAACATAAAAACATATAAGGACTATATATAGATTCATAAAAATAGACAGGGAATCTTTTTTATTTACTTTATTTAAGACTAAAAACACATAATGGAAAAGAGAAGAATATAGAAAAATTATTTCTATCCTAATCTATTTAGTTCTTCTCCCCCTCACTTAGTTCAAACACACTTAGATTTAATTCTATAATTCATTTATCAAGTAAAATGGTTGTAAGAAAAAGTATCATCACTAGTGTGATGGAAAGATATAACCTAGGGTAATTTATTTAATGGAATCAAGGAGGAATTTAGACTCCTCCATGGGTTCTTTCCAAAAATACTCATAGTAATTATTTACATATTTTATATTAAATTATAATGGGTTATGTAAGTAGGTTCCCTTGATATCAAATGAACTAAATGGAAATTTTCAAGTCATTGTGTATGGTCCAGTCCACTTGGAACAAAGTTTACCTGGTATTATTTTCATCCTTGAAGAGAACAACAGTAATTTATTTCAAATTTTAAAATCTCTTTTCTAAATGATTCTATCATGGAAAAATATTGATTTCTATTTTTATTTTAGGGAATTATCATAAGACACTCTTCTCAGTTCCTCAAGCTCCATCATCTATATCTTCTTTTATTCTATTTCTTTTCTAAATTCTATGTTTACCTTCATCACAGCCTAGTAATACTTGTTTTGTAACTCAAGAGGAAAGTTATAGTGATCTCTATAAACAATTTTATATGGGTACATACCTAAATGGGTTTTGTAGGTAGTCATGTAAGACCAAAGTGCATCTTATAGCTTCTTACTCTAATCTTTATAGTTGGGTTTCACTGTCTTCTCTAGAATCCTTTTTTATCTCTCTATTGGAAACTTCATCCATCCCATTTGTTTACACTAGTGCAGAAAACGTTTTTTACGTCACCATTTTTTACATTGGTTATATATAGCCGACGTGATAATATGTGAAACGTGGTTTTTTACGTCGGTTATTTTATAACCGACGTAAACAATGCGGCGAGTATATTTTTTACGTCGGTTATTTTAATAACCGACGTTACAAATCGCGCGCGTTCATTTTTTACATCGGTTATAAATTAACCGACATAAAAAACCGAAGAGCGGGGCTTTTTACATCGGTTATTTGATAACTGATGTAAAAAATGAGATATATACGAGTTTTTTATGTTGGTTATTTTATAACCGACATAATAAACATGGCTTTTGAGTCCTTTTTGACGTCAATTATTTTATAACTGACGTAACAAAACAACCCGCAGAAGTTTTTTACGTCGGTTATACAATAACCGACGTAAAAAACTGTGATTTCTGATGTATTTTTTACGTCAGTTATTCTATAACCGACGTAAAAAACCAATACATGGATTTTTTTACATCGGTTATAAAATAACCGACGTAAAAAAATCCGTATCTGATACATTTATAACGTCGGTTATTGTAATAAATGACGTTATAAATGTAAAAAAATAGTTTATAACATTGGTTATTAAATAAACGACATTATAAAACATTTAAAAAATTAACAAGCCCCGTGGATTTTCATTTACGAGTTTTCAATCGATAGTCCAGCGGATCGTCTCTCTCATGCGGTAAACCCTAATCGGATCATCGGTCTCGCTGCGTTAAACTCATTTTGCCTTCATCGTTTTCATCTTTACTCTCCTCGGATCTATCATCTCAACTCGCAACACTCAAGTAAGCCTTCCACAAATTTATTTCATTCGTTTTTTTCCTGGATAGTCTATATTTATGTTTTGCGTTTTTTGTGTTTAAACTAGGTAAGATTCTTCCATTTTGAACCCTCTTACCTCTTTTTTCCATCATCATCTTATTTATCATCCCCATATCTATTAGATTGACTCTCAATATTCCCATAAGCTTCAACTACTTCTATTTAGTTTCTTTTTGTTTCACGAATTCCCGACATTGATGGTAATTTTTGTTTTTATTGAAAACTAATGATCTCATTCACCTATATTACTACATAGAATGGTTATTGATTAAATGTACGAATTTGGAAATGATATTTCATGTCTTGTTTTTTCTTATGTTTATCCTATTTTATATGAGAATATATTAGATGTATAATGTAATGGTTGTTGGCCTCTATGGCCCTTCGATACATCGATATGTCTCATGATTCCAAATAAAAATGGGTTCTTCTGAGGGCTTACCCTAGTATTTTTTGAGGCCTTGGCCAAGGCCTTGACAATATGTTTAAGATTTCTAGAATTATCCATTACCTCATTATGATATTAATTATTGAGAAAACTTATGATCATTTGACTCATTGAATATCATTGGTTATTTTTAATTATCATATGATCATTTAAGTAGCCATATTTAATAATTTTTAATTCCATCTATTTCATGCTGAAGTATATATTAAATGCATGTGTTTTTATTTGTTCTCCATGCCTAGTTTTTATATGTAAACCATTGTTTTGGGGGTTTTCCAGGGGGTGGGGGGCTATCCAGAGGGTTGGGGGTGTCCTGGGGGTGTCCAAGGGGGTGGAGCCTATCCAGAGGGTTTTGGGGGTTTTCCAGGGGTGTCCAAGGGGGTCGGGGGTGGGGGTGGTGTCCAAGAGGGGTGGGGTGCTATCTAGAGGGGTGGGGGGCTGTCCAAAGGGTTGAGGGGTGTCCAAGGGGGTAGGGGTGGGGGTGGTGTCCAGGAGGGGTGGGGGTGATATCTAGATGGGTGGGGGGCTATCCAGGGGGTGGGGGACTGTCCAGAGGGTTGGGGGTGTCCAAGGGGGTGGGTGGGTGTGTGGGGCTGTCCAGAGGGTTTTGGGGGTTGTCCGGGGGGTGGGGGTTGTCCAGAGGGTTGGGGGTGTCCAGGGGGGTGTCCAAGGGGGTAGGAGTGGGGGTGGTGTCCAGGAGGGGTGGGAGGTGCTATTGAGATGGGTGGGGGCTGTCCAGGGGGTGGGGGGTTGTCCAGAGGGTTGGGGGTGTCTGGGGGGTGTCCAAGGGGGTAGGGGGTGGGGGTGGCTGTCCACGGGGGTGGGGGCCTGTCCGGAGGGTTTTGGGGGTTCTCCGGGGGGTGGGGGGCTTTCCAGAGGGTTGGGGGTGTCCAGGGGGGGTGTCCAAGGGGGTAGGGGGTGGGGGTGGTGTCCAGGAGGGGTGGGGGTGTTGTCTAGAGGGGTGGGGGCTTCCCAGAGGGTTGGGGGGTGTCCAGGGGGGTCCAAGGGGGTGGGTGGGTGTGGGGGGTTTTCCAGGGGTGTGGGGGCCTATCCAGAGGGTTTTGGGGGTTGTCCGGGGGGTGGGGGGTGATTCTCAGGTTTACTCCATTTTCTCCAATTTTCTATCAACCATGTAGGTGCCATGGTTTTCTTTGATTCAATGTAATTTAAAACTGTTATATCTAACTATATTTTGTTTTAAAAATAATATTCAAGAATATTTTTTTAAATACCCATAGATTTGTTTTATATTTCAAAATTGTTTTACATTCAAATTATGATTTGTTTTCATATAAACATATATTTTTCTTATCTTAAAAATATATTTATTTTTGATATTTGTTATAGGTAATAATGAGTCGAAGTTGGATTACGGAACATCGAATGAGAAATGAATATGAGGAAGGTGTTAATGCCTTTTTGGAATTTTCTAAACGAAATGTTCCAAGTAGTGACATTTTTTTCTGTCCATGCCTGAAATATTTGAATATAAATAAGTTGAAAAGTAGAGAGATAAAAGATCATCTGATTTGTCATGGTTTTAATCCGATTTATAACCCTTGTATTTGGCATGGTGAAACTGGACATAATGTCACTGATGATGATGATTCGAAAGATGGTAACTCTGATGGAATTGAAGAAATGATTCGTGATATTGTAGCATAACAAATTGAGATAGAATCGACAGTTGCGTGTCTATATGGTGATTGTTTCCGACACTTTCGCCGGGGTGCGTGCATCCGTCCATCCGCGGAGGAGGACACGCTGCGCTTGTTGCCCCGCGTTCCCACTTTCCAAAGGTGGGCTACATTCGCTCCTTATTCAGGGACGTCTGCTCCTTGATTGAAACGGGATGATGGGATGTCGGTTCTTCATTCTCTGGATTCCTCCTCAGAACTTGTCACCTAGTCCGGGTCTCCCTCATAGATTTAATATGTTTTTCATGAAACTCTTCCCAGTGCCATGTTTCCATGGACTCCGGTTAATCACACTGCTTCTGTCGGGACATTCCAAAGGGTCCGGTCAGGGCAGCAACCTTCAGTCGGGGGAGTAGTCACGTTGAGGCATCAGTAGCGTGTCTAGATGCTGGGGAACCTGGAATGTATGTCTATTGTCCCTGGTCACAGGGCTTCTCGAGGGCGTGGAAGCCCGAGGAATCCCACATCGAGCGTGGGGAATTATACACCATAGGCACATATCTGAGGTTTTCCTCAGCTTCCCGTGTTTAACACAGGGTATGCCATGAGTTTAACATCCAGCGGATATGGATCGGCCCGATCAGAGCATTAGCTAGAATAGATCGGATTGAGGGATTTCCCTTGAAGGGATGCCGATACCGGGACCAGCCCATGGGCGGCTATGAAGAGGAGCGTACCGACATGGTCTCATCGGGATATGACGATCCGGGCGAGAATCAGGGTGAATGATGGATGGATGAATGAAGTGGAGGGGGGGATGGCAAGGAACCATCGTAAGGGAATTGGTGAAGTTAGGATTGATCCTTGAAGGGGCTTCCTACGTATCCCCGTGGCAGGGAATCAAAGTCCGCGTAGTTCGGGATGGTGCCGGTGAACCAGCATGAGGGTGGACCTTGGTCTGATGGGCATCATCAGCGAACTGATGTGAATGGGAAGGACCAGGAGGGTCCTATTGGTGATGGGCTTGGACCTCGTGGAGGCTTCCTACGTACCATGTCGTGACATGGATCAAAGACCACGTAGTTCACAGGGGGCTTTGTCGGCGAACCGACGTGAAACTGGACCTTGGTCCAATGGGTGGTGGGCTTGAACCTTTGGAAGGCTTCATACGTACCATGGCTTGGCATGGATCAAAGTCCTCGTAGTTCGGATTATGGAATTCGTCAGCGAACCGACGTGAAAGTGGACCTTGGTCCGATGGATGTCGTCGGCGAACCAACGTAAAGGTGGACCTTGGTCTGATGCGTCAGCGAACCAACGTGAGGGTGGACCTTGGTCCGATGAGAGATGGACTTGAACCTCAGGGAGGATTCCTACGTACCATGCCTTGGCATGGATCAAAGACCTCATAGTTCAAAGGGTTTCATCGGTGAACCGACGTGAAATTAGACCTGTGGGTCCACTAGTGGTGGGATTGAACCTTGGGAAGGTTTCCTACGTACCATGCCTTGACATGGATCAAAGTCCTCATAGTTCAACGGATTGATGGAATATAGTTTAACGTCATGCGGGGCGGTAGTGAACCCTGACGTGAATAAACGACGGGCGGTGGGTGTCGGTGAACCGACGTAAATGAGGGACCTTGGTCCAATGGGAGATGGGGGCTTGGCACACCAATAAGGAGATGATCTGGGCCAATGATTGTTGGGCCTGAACCTTGGGGAGGCTTCCTACGTACCATGCCTTGACATAGATCAAAGTCCTCGTAGTTCGGGTTGGTCACAACGGCTTGCCGTCAGACTGGAATGCAGTTTAAAGTCATGCCGGACGAGGGGCATACAGTTTAACGTCATGCTAGACGAGGGAGAAACTCGATGTGAATTGAACGACCGATTAATTTTGCTCGAACCTCATGGAGGCTTCCTATGTACCATGCCTTGACATGGATCAAAGTCCTCGTAGTTCGCTGAGGGTGGGGGTCAGGGTCGGTGCTCACTCTAAGCCCACGTGAGTCATGCTTGGTGTGAGAAACAAGAGGTTTCAAGGACCTGACGATCACGTCGCGAAGGATGCGTCCGTGAGAAGTGAAGAGGGGATTATGCATTAGGCGGCCCATGGTGCTGGGACTTACTCCAGGATGGAGGCCCGGAGTGCGACAAAGCACAGCGAAAGAGGGATTTTGGACCAATGATGGGAGGTTCCTCGTTCCCTATCACGCCCTCCACTGACCTTGGTAGTGGGGAAGTACAGAGATGCAGGGGTGCAGCCATCCGTTGGGGAACTAGGGTCGCCCTTCTCCTGAGAACATACGCCACTCCAATAAGGAGGATATCATCCCTTGTGGATGGGTGATTCCACTCCTGTGGAGACGAGTGGCGTAAAAAATGTTCGAGTTGGGGGGACCCTTCATGAGAGGCACGAGGTCGGGTCACAGTTTAACGTCATGTGTTGAGGACATGGTGCTTACCAGTTTAACGTCCTGCAGCTCGGACGAGGTGGGTTCACTCCGCACCCCTAGGACTTACATAACCGGTACCCTCTGTTCCTTGGGGGAGGGAAGGTACTGGCAAGGCCATGGTCAAGGGGGGTTGTGGAGAGAACCATCGAGCGTGCCTATGCGAAGAAGCATTAGGCGAAGCAACGCTATGAGTGGTATTGTCCGTGGGACTTTGAAATCACATCGTGCAAACCTGGAGGGTCGTACGGGAAGAGGAATTTCCAAGCAAAGTAGTGTGCTTCGCGAAGTGGAGTGCCTTGGCCTTAGCATGGGGCATAGGTATGAGTGGAGGGTGCTTCGCGAAGTGGAACAGTGTTCGCGGAGCACTGCCTCGTGAAGAAGAGGTACCTCGCAAAGCGGGGTCCTGCGAAGCAGTGTGCTTCGCGATGTGTAGCGATCCTGCGTTAGAATAGGGATCACTAGTATAGGTTGGGTGTTTCACGAAGCATAAACGCTCTGAGGCTGCCCGGGTTCCCTTGGGAATCCCCTTCCTTCGCGAATTCACTTGAGCTTCATGAAGGGCATCCCTATCGGAAGAGGGGCTCAAAACGATTCAAAGCGAAGGCGTCACGCGAAGTAGAAGTACCTCGCGGAGCTCATGATTCTTGAGGGAAAAGGGTGCTTCGCGATTCGGGAGAGGAGAAGCTGAAAGGTCAGATTGTCCGTCCTCTGGACTCAGGGGAAGTCCAGTATTTATAGGGAAGGGGCGCCGCAAAGCAGAATGCGCGTGCCGCCTCAGGTGCTTCACGGCGCGCTCGTGAACGTCAATGGAGTTCGCGAAGAGTTACCACCTCTGGAGCTTCGCGGCGGGCTCGCGAACGTGAAATCCGTTCGCGGAGAGTTACCGCCTCTGGAGCTTCGCTGCGGGTCGCGAACGTCAAATACGTTCGCGGAGAGTTACCGCCTCTGGAGCTTCGCGGCGGGCTCGCGAACGTCAAATGCGTTTGCGGAGAGTTACCGCCTCTGGAGCTTCGCATCGGGTTCGCAAATGTCAAATGTGTTCACAGAGAGTTACCGCCACTGGAGCTTCGCGAGACCGCGATGCTCGGGGTGCTTCGCGTCGGTGCTTCGCGAGGCAGCGTGCCAACTGTCTTTTTCGTCCCTTCCTTTCGTGCAATATTTTGGTGCCAACAATTGCCCCCCCTCAGACTTGGAGCCGCGGAGGGTGAAGGGTCGAAGTCTGAGGGAAAATCGCCAAAATTGTCGGTCATTCGCAATGCAGCTTCGCGAAGGGGGCCCGCGGTGCTGACCGGGGCTACGGATCCGGACGTGCCGTGATGCTCTGCGCGGGTGAGGCATGCCGCGATGCTCCGGGGTCACTGCCTATAAATAGGGGGGTCGGCCTCTTTTGTCTTCATGCGACTTCCTTGTCTTTTTGTGCTCTCGACTTCACGAAGCTCCGCGTACTCCGCGACATCCCTCCGTGAATCGAGCTTCGCGGCGAACCGCGGGTCTCCGACTCCGCGTCCGCGCCAAGCGAACTTCTGCTTATCGTCCTAGGCCAGACTTCACGGCTTGGTTTCACGACCAACCTTCTGGATCTGGATTTGCGATCCTGCTTTGCGATCCGTTCTGAAAAAAATCTTTTCTGAGGGCCAGAATCGAAATGTCCCATCAAGAGGCTGTATTGGGGGTGCTTGTAGATGCCGCTCGTCGGGATGAGATGGCCAACTATCCAGGCCTGGGGGATATGGTCCTAAGCCATTCGGACCACGATTCTTTGACAGATCTACTATTGGAGGGTCAGAAGGATTATCCGCAGTGCAAGAAACTGCTGTTGTACGGCTTCAGGTTGAGGGATGACGTCTTCATCCCTGAGGCGAGTAGGGACGAACCAGCTTGCTGGTTCAAGAGCACACCATGCCAGAACCAATGTTTCAGGGCGGCCGATGGTCATGCATAGGAGGACTTCACACCCGTCACCGCTGACTGTCTCTATAACCATTTGAACGATATTGACGGGAATCCACTGCAACCGGAGACGTGCCCTCCTCTCTACCGCACCATGCTGAAGGCGGCTTTGCAGGATTCGAAGAAGGGATGGTCCGATGAGTGGGACCTACGCCAGGGCGGCAACTTTACTGATGACTGGGCCTGAGCCTACTGGGTAGGTGCCTCATGCGAGGATTTTGGGGCCAAGCTGAGGAGAGTGGGGTTGTATGAGGCGGCATGGGCCTCCCAATTCCATATTTACCAACCAAAGCAACTGATGCCGGAATTGATGAGCAGATGGTCGTCTAGGACCAATACCTTTCACCTGCATCACGGGGAGGTGGGCATCAGCATGTGGGATGTCCACCAGATTTCTGGGGTTCTGATCTTGGGGGCCATGTATGATGAGTTCCTCCCTGTCATGAGCGCATGGGAGGATACAGAACAAATGTCACGACTGGCGTTAGCGTTGATGGCGCTCGTCCCTGGAGAGGATAAGGAGGCAGTGAGGGATGTCCACTTTAGGAGATGGTTCAAGTGCTTCCTGAATTTCCCAGAGAATCGAGAGTTCACTCTGAGGCCTCGAACTTGTCCGAGGGTGGCCCAACGGGGCAAGGGGCACTCGTATTGGCGGGTCTTGGAGGACAACCAATGGAAGACTTGGGGTTTCAGTGTCAGTACTGAACAACAACCAATAGTTAGGCTGGCGGCGTTCATCGCGGCTCTCATCTGCGGTTGGATCCTACCGGTGAGGGATACAAGCATGGGGGTGCGGCCCAGCTCATTTATTATGGCGTCCATGTTGACAATGGGGCAGAGGATCAATCTGGGGATTCCGATGCTCGCAAAAATGTACAGAATGCTGCGGCACATTAGCGAGGGCAAGAATCCACCAAGGATATGTGGGCCCTTCCACCTCCTATATAGGTGGATCGCAGCGCACATCAGGGGGATTTATGAGTATCCAAACCCCATTTTGCCGTCGGGATCGAACTTCTGCCCCTCCATCCTGAACACGTTCAGGAGTTTCCCGTTCAAACTAGCCATGCCGATGGTGCTGAATCGGGTGAGGAGGGCGGATGAGTTTAATTTCCACCCCTTCCCATTGCTGACAGGGATACTTACTGATGATGGGTGGGGAACGGAAAAACATCGGGCTTACCTCCTGGCCTTTCGAGGTGGATTTTTGGTGGCATGAGTAGATCGTGAGCCACTCTGCGAACCGTACACCCCACATCGGTTTGCGAGGCAGTTCCGGTGCCTTCAACGGCTAACTCTGCAGGTCTACTGGGAGGTGCATCACAAGGAGAAATCGTGTGTGATGAGGCAGTTGTGGCTCATGTTCACACGAGAAGATGGGAAGATGCGAATTACATTGCCTCCATCCACCGCCGCTTTCGGATTGGTGAGGGAGTATGCCATTATTTGGGAGGCTGCTTACCCAGGGGAGATGCTGAAGCAACCAAATATTTGGGTCAGTGACGGTGGGCCTCCTTTATCTCGAGGTCGGGGTCGGAGGGTAGCTAGGTCCGCTAATGGTAGCGGGGCTGCCATGGCGGCGAGACCCGCACCGTCCGAGGGTGTGGCAACAGTGGTGGATCCGGTGATTCCAGAAGAGAAGGGCCATCCGGAGGGGCATCCACTGAGGGGATTCCGTAGGATATCCACTCAGGCTCCGGGGAAGCGCTTGCATCATATCGACATGGCAGAGGATGCCGTCATCCCAGAAGCCTGGGACATTTGGGATGTCAACCGGCAATTCCTCAGCCCACCCGAGATATGGGCCCACCTGAATCACCTCAGGATGGAATTACCAGGCATAGGCCCAGTCCGGGCTGGATTCATGGCGTCTCCGACAGAGGCAGAGCAATACTTGGACGAGCTGGAGGATTACGTCCACTCCAATGGTGTCCCTCACCCAATGACAGATCGGGTGAGGGTACTGTTGAATCAAACGGCCCCCCCACAGTTATCATCTACCGATCTGAGGGAGCGCTTCCCCCTACCAGAAGAATCAGAGGACTCCTCTCGGGAGGATGAGGTTGGAGGAGGGAGTCCGTTGGAGGAGGGCGAGGTCGGAGATCAAGGCTCAGATTCCGACGATTTCGCGGAGGCTCTCGAGGTAGCATTCCGAAATTCTTTCCTTATGATCCGTTCTTGGGTCACTATGGACTTCTCACCGATGTTTGAGCCATGCAGGAGGAACTTGTTCGCAGGCCTCGTTCTCGCCCCTCGGCAGGTGATGATGCGGGACCTTTAGAACCCGCGCCTATGGCTGCGTCCAGTTCCGCGTCTGGTGGGACCAGATCACCCAAGGAGGCTCTTCCGGAATCTCCAGACCTTCCAACAGTATACGGAGGGCCTCGCCTCAGGGTCCCATTAGTACCGGATCAAGAGCAGTGCCAGGAGGTCGATCTCCGTAAGTTTCCTCTACCGGTTTCCTTGTCGTCACATGTAGACTATGCCAACTAACGTTTATGTCCCTCTCCGTCGTACAGTTCTCTGACTGGCATGGGCTGCTGCGGCAAGACTGGTCGGGATGTCTGGTGGCGTCCCTCCTAGGGGCATTCCGGTGATGGTGGCGATAGTCCCCCCATCTCCTCAAGCTGCGACACACATCATCACTGGCGGGACCACCAGCAGGGTCGTGCCTGAGGTCATCGAGGTGGACTCCGATGAAGAGGATCAACCGATCGATCCCAGTCCGGTCACACCTGCTTTGGCGCCAGGTGCCGTAATGGATTCAACACCAGATGTAGATCCTGCCGAGGATTTCTTGCGGGCGTATCCCGCATACGAGCCTGCCAATCGCGTAGACTAGGACTAAACGGCCTCTGACGAGGAAGACAACAGCATAGTCCGCCGCCGGTCGTGGAAGCTAATCACGCGCTTTATCAAGGACACCCCCCAAGCGCAATGGTTGGACGAAATGGATAGACTCCGCTCGCAGTTGCGCGAACTGTGCGTTGGGGGAGTATATGCCCAACATCCTCACGCACTCATCCGAGATCTCATGGCTGAGAAGATCCGGGAGCATGATCGTGGGCTCAGCGTGGGCTGGCAGCGGAGGAAGGGGACCAACATCAAGAAGCTCCAGGAGGCTGAAGGCGAGGTCCAACAGATGCAGACCCGGGCAGATGAGCTTTCAGCCTCTCTTAATGCACAATCTGAGCTGGTCTCACGGTTGAAGTCCCAGCTGGCAGAGGTAGAAGAGCATATGAGGTAGGCCTCTGGAAAGATGGTTGTCGTTCAAGATGGCATAGAGAGGGCCAAAGCCAAGGACGACGAACTGCGCCCCACCGCTGCTGAGGATGAGTGGGAGCTAAGTCAGCGGCAGCAAGCCTTGGACGCCACAAGCCAACAGGTAGCAGAGCTGCAATGCTCTTTTGACGGGGTCAACCCGTCCATGGGGGGAGTCGACTCCTGGGTATTGTAACAAACCAAAAACCTTTTATTGGTACTTTCGTGCTTCAATTTTTTTTCTTTGTTTTGAATGCCATAGCGCACACGATTTCCACTATTTGAATCGCCTTGTTACATCCCTACAATGTTTGTGGGATGTTCGGCGACAATTACCCAAGCCCACGTGGGTCAAGCCCGTTGTGAGAAACAGGAGATAGTTGCCTTCTCGTCCCACCTAACATAGGAGTGGAGACCATGCTCTGGGAATCCGGGATTCAGATTGCCAGTATGGATTTCCGAAAGATGGGAGAGGCTTGACCGGAGAAGGAAGTTTCCAGGATAGCCGAATTACCGTTTCTTCAGCATGCTTTGATGCACGAATGGCGCAACGCCAGGGGCGCTGAAATCGGTCCAAACAAATGAAAATGGGAAGTGTGAATCACGATACCCAAGATTCGGAGCACTGTGGGGATGGCGTGACAATAAAGGACAACTGTTAACCATGGTGGAGAAGCGGTATCCTTACTGCGTTAGCCTGTAATGGGGACAAAAATGAGGGTCAACTGTTGACCATGTTCAAAACATGGGACCATGTCACAAATATTGTCGGTCAATATTTCGGGACATCAACCCAGGACAGTTGGCGGACCATAGGTCAAACATCTGTACTGTTAGGGGGTCCTTCCAAACATGACCAGTCTTCCAGAACGTTGGCCCAGGATGGTAGGTGAGCCGATGCGGCATGAGACCAGGCCGTTAGGGGGTCCCGTGAGACATGAAAGGGGATAAGGGTCCGAATAAGGGGCACGCAAAGCGTGGAATATGGAGTGATGGTTTGTCCGAACAGAATCCAACACTCAGGTAGTTACACCACCATGGTGGGAGTACACCATATGGGCGCATTGGTTTGATCATGGATCATTCCTTCTTTCAGACAGGGCCTCTCTGGTGAGGGGGTCTGTCACTTCCCAATGGGATCTTGGGGCATCCTGAACTTGTTCAGGGAAAAAAATATAGCTACATAGTTCCCCCCGAGGGGTCAGGCCGGAGGGCCGGAAATGGGGAGGAACATGATTTTGCGATTCCTGAGGCTGGACCCTAGGTGAAATGCCCAGGTGTCTCTACGTATCCCATGAGGATGGGAATCAAGCCATACGTAGTTCTGGAGGCACAGTGCAGTCAAAGACCAACAATGGCAAGTGAAATCCTCTTTGTTAGAGGCTTTGGTGCATCCCATGATTAACATGGGGCATCCTGAGCTTGCTTAGGGTAGAACCGCAGTTTAGTGTCATGCGCTGAGGACACATGAACTCCTGTAGTTTAACGTCATACGATAGGACGTGGAATAAAAGGGAATATCCCAGGGAGCGTGTGGTGCGGTAGATATGAAACTGACGTGAATGAGGGCTTAGAGTCCAAATCACACCACATACCCCCGGAGGAAACTCTTCAGGCCGAGGGACCAAGAGTGAAGATCATGCTGGGCCCAAAGCAGAGTGATCGGGCATTCCTACGTATCCCATGAGGATAGGAATCAAGCTAAACGTAGTTCTGAAAGCGCAGTTTAATGTCTTGAAGGACAATGAGAAGCTTGGCCGTGTTGGTACACATCCCGCCAAAACTACTAAGCCCATGTGAGTCGTGCTCGGTGTGGGAAACAAGCAGTAGTGGAGGGAATTTACCGACAAAAAGGGGCAGGTTAGGGCAAAGGGATGCTCGGTGAATACCGGCCCAATGAAACTAACACGATCATTTATCACACCTAGATGCACGAAGAGAAAGAGTCAAGTATTATGGAATTCCACTTGAACATGAGGAAGTGGAAATGTGTGAATCATGGCGCTCGAGATTCAGATCACGATGATGGTGGCGTGACGATGGAGGATAACTGTTGACCGTGGAGGAAAACCAGCATCCATATCATGTTAGCCTAGAATGGGGACAAACAAATGAGGGTTGACCATTGACCATGTTCGAAACACGGGACCATGTCACAAATGTTGTCAGATATCTGTAGGGACGTTGGCCCGAAACGATTGGAGGGACCTTAGGTCCAGCATTCATGGAGAGCCCTTAAGCCTAGTACCCATGTCGTCTAACGGTCCTTTTGGATGTGGGAGAGGATGAGGATCCAAATAGCGAGCTCACGAAGCATGGTCATGGGATAAGGAGGATGTCCCTATGAAAATCCCACACTTCGGGATCTTTGGAAAAACACATCTGAATACGACAACGAGACATATTAGATAGAGGGAGCAGATTCCTTTCCCATAGGGAGATCTTAGTTTAGGGTCGTAGAATTCAGACCATGGATGAGAGGAGACATAAGAGGCACATGGTGGAGTGACTCAAACACCTGGCGTAAATGGGAATAGGGGGTGTGTGCAGTGTGATGAACAACCTGACGTGAATGAGGACGTAATCCCATATCACATCACATGACCCCCTTGGGAGAGGTTTTTTGGTCAAGGGACCGAAAGAGAAAGTTAGGTTGGGCCCGGGGGAAGTGCCCGGGTGCTCCTACGTATCTCATAAGGATGAGAATCAAGCCTCACGTAGTTCTTGATGGACCTTAGACCATGAATGGGTCAAAGGAGTAGGGGACGCATGGCATCAAGACCCGACGTGAAGGAGGACCTAAGCCCTACTTACCATGCATTCTCTGGGGAAATGCTCGAGTCGAGGGATTGAACACAAAGGTTAGGCTGGGCCCGCGGGGAAGTGCCTGGGTGCTCCTACGTATCTCATAAGGATGAGAATCAAGCCATACGTAGTTCTGAAAGGCGGCACGGTAAGGTACCAGTTCCAGGGGAAAAGGGGAGTCCGGCTGTGGCCCTTGCACTAAAAGAAGCGGAATTTGATAAATCTTGTTTGTTCTTTAAGGTGAGTGGTTTTTTTTTGTGAAGCGACAGTCCTAGAGTAGTAGGCCGTGGTGTAGCCATAAGGATATAGCTGTGATGGGCGTTGACAAATGGCATGGCATGTGACCAATACCCAACGTGATGTCCTCTACAACGAGGTCACCACAATGCAGTGTCGTTTTTCGTCGTGCGGCCAGGAAGATAATGTCACAGTTTAGGTTCGTATGATAGGACCAAGCATGCATTTTATCATCATGCAGCGCAGATGTAGCAGAGACGATGCTAGGTGGGGAATGTGCGCAGTGTTATAAAACACAATTGATGGAGACATGATCCCACATCACATTGTACACCAATCGGAGAGGGAGACCTTAGGCTGAGGGGCCCATATAGAGGTAAGAGGTGAAACAGGGGGAGAGACTGGCTCCCCAAATGGGTTTTACCCGAAGATAGGGCATTCGAGCGGTCCTACGTATCCCATGAGGATGGGAATCAAGCTGAACGTAGTTCTGGATGGATCTTAGTTTATGGTTTTAGAGCTCGGACCATGAATGGTAACAGCCTCCCAAGTTAGAGCAGACGTCAACCCGATCCCTAAGCCCACATGAGTTAAACTCGGTGTGGGAAACAAGGGGGGGAGATCCTTATTGCATACTTGGGGCGTCCATCATAGGGAAGTCGGCAGAGAGCCCCAAAGGACACCTTTGACGCGGCTTGTTTCCCCAATGCGCAGACGTGCACGGAGGAAAAGTACCAAGAGTTCTGAGACTCTACTTGGACACAGTGAAGTGATGAAGGGTGTGAATTGTGCACCCGACATTTTGGGCTTAATGGATTGGCGTGGCGATAGAGGAAAACTATTAACCCTGGTGGAAACGCAGCATCCACATCGCGTTAGCCTGAGGTGGGAACAACTAACGAGCATCGACCGCTGACCATATTCGCAACACGGGATTTTATCAATTTGTAGTCCGAAACCCTCGGGGGCATTGTCCTGTAACGGTAGGAGAGCCCTTGGGCATAGTATCCAGGCCATTCTTGGGGGTCCCTCCGGGTGTGAAAGATGATGGAAGCCCTGATGCAGGGATACACAAAGCCTGGAAAGCAGGTGCGGACGTGTCCGAGTAAAGCTTGGCATTCCGGGTAATAAACCAGAGTACTCTTAGGCACATCGGCGAACTGCCGAAAAGGGATCGATGAAACAGCTCAGGAGGGAGAGGTACATGGCGTGGTCATTATGAGATCGACGTGAATGAGAAAATAACCTCACGCCACACCATACACTCCCATAAGAGAGGACCTGGTCCAGGGCCCGGAAAGGCCAAGGGGCCTGATGGTTAGACATTGGTCAGGAAAGCCTGAACTTCTTGTAGTTTAACGTCTTGCAATGAGGACAAGGGTCGGGGACCCTAGGAGGCCAAGGGGCCTGAGGTTGGGCCTCGTAAGGGAAGGCGTACGACATGGTACATGATCCCGACGCGAATGAGGGCGTAGTCCTACACCACACCGTACACCCCGGGTAAGAGGTTGGGCGGAGGGGCCCGAGAAGGCCAAGGGGCCTAAGGTCAGGCATCAGTCAGGAAGGCCTGACGGGTCTGCAGTTTAACGTCTTACATGAGGACGGGGGTCGGGGACCCGAGAAGGCCAAGGGGCCTGAGGCTGGGCCTCGTAAGGGAAGGCGTACGACATGGTACATGATCCCGATGTGAATGAGGATGTAGTCCTACACCACACCGTACACCCCTATGGGGAATCGGGGCCGTGGGCCCGATTGCTAGCACCACCCGGGGGGAAGTTTGTCACTTCGGGATGGGGCATAACGAATCACTGCACTCGATGTTTGGGACATCTCGGGGTGGACCCGAAGATCCATGACACTATTGACCATGTTCGAAACACAACATTCCTATGGTGACCCGATATGGGAGCAACAAATGAGCGTCGACTGCTGACCAAATTCACAACGCGGGACTTGTATCGGCTTGTTTCTTGAAAACCCTCGGGGGTGTTGGCCCGTATCGGTAGGAGAGCCCTTGGGAATAGTATCCAGGCCATTCTTGGGGGTCCCTCTGGGTGTGAAAACATGATGGAATCCCAGTCAAGGAGTGGGTGAAGCATAGCTGTATCCATCCACGAAAGAGGCGAACATCTCCAGGGGGGATGTGCAGCCGGGTCGAGGCTTGCTCGATGTGAGTTGGGGAAAAAGTTTGCACCCTTTCATATGTATTGACCCGAGGGGAAGATTTTGGCTTTTGGGCTGGGCCAACAGATGAAATGCATGGGAGTTCTTGCGTATCCCATTAGGATGGGAATCAAGACATACGCAGTTCTTGAAGGCCATGCAGTTTAGTGTCATGCGGTGAGGACGTGGAGGGATAGAAGAACGGGAGTGGGCACATGGTGTGACCCTTACAATCCTTGTGTGAGTAGGGTTGTATGAGCGGGGCTAAGAAAGCATACCCCCCGCTACACAAAGATCCTCCAAGGAAACTATTCCCAGGGGGATAGTGGAAGAGAAAAGCTTGGGGCTGGGCTCAATACGAGGCGTCTGAGCGTTCCTACGTATCCCATCAAGATGGGAATCAAGCCACACGCAGTTCTTGAGATGCAGTTTAACATCATACGGGACAAGGAGCATCTCATTTGGGGATATGTAAGGTACGGAAAGCAATCTGACGTGAATGAGGACGTAGTCCCACACCATACCGTACAATCCCGCAAGAGGGTAAGTCGGGGAAAACCAAGGGCCTGAGGCCGGACCGCGGTCAGGGAGACCTGATCAGCTTGTGGTTTAACATCTCATGGTGAAGACAGGGGGCCGGGGGCCCGAGGAGGCCAAGGGGCCTGAGGCTGAGCCTCGGTCAGGAAGGCCTGACTGGCTTGCGGTTTAACGTCTCGCAGTGAAGATGGGGGGCCGGGGGCCCGAGGAGGCTAAGGGGCCTGAGGCTAAGCCTCAATCAGGAAGGCCTGACTGGCTTGCGGTTTAACGTCTTGCAGTAAGGACGGGGGGCCGGGGTCCTGAGGAAGCCAAGGGGTCTGAGGCTGAGCCTCGGTCAGGAAGGCTTGACTGTCTTGCAGTTTAATGTCTTACAGTAAGGATGGGGGGAGATCTTAGTTTAAGTTCATAGATCTCGGACCATTTTGCAGTTTATCATCTTGAAGGACGAAGATGCAGTTTAAGGTCATGCAGGACTTTATAGTTTAAGGTCGTGTTGGACCATAACGTGCAGTTTAAGGTCATGCGGGACCATTTCACAGTTTATCGTCTTGCAGGACGTAGATGCAGTTTAAGTTCGTGCAGGACCCTTTTTCCCTAGGAAAAGTATCTCTTGAGGAACTTGGCATTGGTGGGAGGGGTTATGTGCTCTCCATCCATGGTCACCAAGGAGTATTCTCTATTGGGGTAAACCTTATGGATGATATAAGGCCCTTCCCATTTGGGTTCTAACTTGGGCGGTTTCCTACCGGGAATCATTGGCGCTCGAAGGGCCAGTACTAGGTCTCCCTGTAGAAAATAACGGAGATGAACCTTCTTGTTTAAGGCCCTCACTATCTTATCCTGATGCCTTTCCAGATTGTGCAGGGCACGAAGCCGGTTCTCGTCCAGTGCTTCTAATTCAGCTTGACGGATTTCGGCTACCTCATCTGATGTCTGGTGATCATAGACTGCAGTGCATAACGATGGCAGCTGGATCTCAATGGGTAGGATGGCCTCAGCTCCATACACCAGGGAATATGGGGTCACCTGGGTAGAGTTGCGAGTCGTCGTCCGGTAAGCCCATAGGGCATTGGGGAGCTTTTCCGGCCAAATTTTCTTGTTCTGACCAACCATCTTCTGCAGAATGTTGGAGAGGGTTTTGTTGAACGCCTCGATCTGTCCATTTTCTTGCGCGTGGTAGCGGGAGGTATGGTTCGACCGGATATCGTACTTGGCGTACAATTTCTTTAGTTCAGCTGCTCGGAAATTGGTGCCGTTGTCAGTGAGGACAGCGTGAGGGACCCCAAACCGGTGGATAATATTTGAGCTCACAAAGTCAATGACGGAACGGGCCTTGACCTCTTTGAGTGGAACTGCCTTTGCCCACTTGGAGAAGAAATCTGTAGCAGTCAGGATGAACCTACACTGGTGGGCTGTTGCCGGTGGATACGGTCCCACTACATCAAGTCCCCATACTGCAAATGGCCAAGAGTACTTGGTGGGGTGGAGGGGATCTGGCGGCCGATGTAGGAAGTTGGCGTGAACTTGGCACGCGTGGCATCTCTTGTCATACCCAATACAATCGTGGATCATAGAGGGCCAGAAGTACCCCAACCTACAGATTTGATGGGACAGCTTCGGCCCAGCTTGATGGGCGCCACAGGAACTGGCGTGAACCTCTTTCATAACTTGAGGTATCTCTACTCCTTGAATGCAACGGAGGAGGATGCCATCGAAACTCCGCTTATAAAGGATCTTTTCAAGACTGGGGACACTCTGGAGGGTAAATTGCAGCGCGCAGCATCGGATTCGCTTGCGCTCCGCCCGATCGTCCGGGAGGTGACCATTTTGGAGATACTCGACAAAAGGTGCCCTCCAGTCTGGAGTGGCTTAAACCACTGTGTCTGACGAACCCAGGACCCCTGATGTGGAGGGTCTGGCGGTGAGATGACTTACCCATAGGCCATCATTGTCCTCTTGGGTGACGGGGGCAATGACTCTCCGGTGTGCCACATGTATGATCAAATAGTCTTGCTTGGGTTCTGCGAGTGATGCGGCCAAGCCAGCCAAGGCGTCTGCTTGACCGTTCTGTGACCGCGGGACATGGGTAACCTCTGGTCGAGAAGAGAACTGGGCCACTAGGTAGAGGGTGCACTCTATCAATGGTGCAAGCTCCGGCTTCCTGACGACGTAGTCGCCATTAGCCTGTTTGATTACCAGATCGTAATCTCCCTTCACATGTAGATGGGGCACATGGATCTCAAGGGACAACTCGAGGCCGGTGATGAGAGCCTGGTACTCTGCCTCGTTGTTCGTACAACCTTCTGACAACAGGAATGAGTATGGAAGGACGTCTTGCACCAGGGTAATGAAGACAATACCCAGGCCCACTCTGTTGAGCTTGGGATCGTTGAGCCTCCTACCAGTGGGGCTCCGGGAGGCGCCATCAAAATGCATTTTCCAACACGGGACGACATGATCGACTGAGAGGATTGTCTCATCAGGAAAATCCAGGTCCAGGGATTGATCCGCGGAGGTTGGATGGGCAGCTAAAAAGTCTACCAATGCCTGTCCCTTAATGGCCTTCTAAGGTACGAACCTAATATCAAATTGCTGGAGAATCACTGCCCACCGTGCTAGTCGGCCAGTCAGCATGGGGCGGTTCAGGATGTACTTCAGTGGGTCTACCTGGGAGACCAATTGCACCTCATGGTGCTGCAGGTAATGTCGCAACTTCTGCACGGCAAAGACGAGTGCAAGGCATCTCTTTTCTATAGGGGAGTATCTGACCTCCGTATCGAGAAGCATGCGGCTGAGATAGTAGAGACTGTTCTCAGTACCCTCGTTATTCATCTGGGCGAGCAGCGCACCGAGGGATCTTTCCAGGGCGGTCACGTAAAGGACCAGTGGCTTTCTAGAGATGGGTGGCATCAAGACCGGAGGTTGGAGAAGATACTTCTTGATTTCCTCGAAGGCGGTCCGACACTCCTCATCCCATTCGTAGGCGGTGCCCTTCTTCATTAGTCGGGAAAAGGGCATACACTTGCCGGCCAGATTTGTGACGAATCGGCGTATATAGGCTAAGTGGCCTTGAAGGCCTTGAAGTTCCCGAATGTTGCTCAGGGGAGGCATTTGGCTGATGGCCTTGATCTTCTCCGGGTCGATCTCGATATCTCGGTATCTGACAACAAAGCCCAGAAACTTCCCAGAGGTGACCCCGAAGGCACACTTCAACGGGTTCATCTTTAGATGACGGGAACGGAGGAAACCGAACACTTTCTCGAGGTCTTTGAGATGGTCCAGGCGCTGACATGATTTGACTATGAGATCATCTACGTAGAATTCCACCAATGTCCTGAGAATCAGATTGAATATGCGATGCATGGCCCTACGATAAGTGGCACCTACATTTTTCAAAACGAATGGAATAACCCGGTAGAAAAAGGTACCTTGGGGAGCCCTGAAGGCAGTGGACTCCTCGTCTTCAGGGGCCATCCGGATATGGTTGTACCCGGAATACCCATCCATGAAAGAGAGAGCTTGGAACCCGACCATGGCGTCAATCAATAACTCTATCACCGGGAGTGGGAAGTCATCCTTTGGGCAGTGGCGATTAAGATCGCGGAAGTCGATGCAAACTCTGATCTGCCCATTCTTTTTCCTGACTGGCACAATGTTGGCGAGCCACTTGGGGTACTGGACTTCCTTCACGAATTATCTTTGATAAGCTTGTCAACTTTGGCCTCAACCATAGCACCATGAGAAGGGTGCATCTTCCTGGGAGGCTGCTTAAACCCACGATGTCTTACCAGGAGGCCCAGACGGTGAACGAATACCTGGGGATCTAGTCCTAGCATCTCGTTGTAACTCCAGGCAAACACGTCACGGTGTTGTTTGAGGAAATCCACGTACTGCTGCCGCTCCTCGGGAGACATGGCTGCACTGATCAATGTAGGTTTCAGATCTTCCTCGCTACCAAGGTTCACCTGTACCAGTTCATCAACCATGGTGGAGACGCCTTCCTCAAAGTCGGGGGGAGCATCCTCCAGGTCTTCCTCCCCACCCATGGGGGGATTTCCCGTGACTGGAGATACTTCTGGGCTATCAAAACCTGAGGGGAAGCTGGTGCTGGCTCGGGCAGTAGTGGTCATCATATCAGGAGACTCACTTGCCATTGAGACCATAGCAATGAAGGCAGTCGACCCTATCCCATATGGCCTTCGGCCTAAGGGGCCACGTTTGATGATATCAAAGCGGTGGTGACGTGTCGGCCTGAGTCGGTGGATTCCAGCCCGACAGAAGAGACATGTATGGCATACCGCCGTTGTCATAAGCTTGTCATTCTGGTACCGTACAGGGGTAGGAGGTTCCGGGATCACCTGAGCCTAGTTGATGTAGGAGTACGAGGTGATTCTCCGCCGTCGCTTGGACACGGGAACATGCCTTCCTTGTGTACCCGAAACAACAAAACATTGCCCCATGTTAGGAGTTGTGGCCTCCAATCGGTGGATTGGGAGGATGTAGGCGTCATCCATTCTTTCCCAGGGATCACTTGTGACTGGGGCGGGTTTATCCTCACTTACTAGGATTTTCTTATCCTTACTTTTTTAATAACCCGCATCCAGATAGCGGGCCTCACAAGAAGCGAAGGGAGTCGCATCTCCTTGGAGCACGCCTACTCGACCGTTGAGTGAGTATTTGAGGCACTGGTGATACGGCAAATGGACCGCTGCATGTAGATGGAGCCATGGCCTACCCATCAATGCGTTGTAGGCGGTGTCCTGAGAGACGACCATGAACTCGGTTCTGGAAATTAAGCCACCTAACTAAGTCTTCAGGCGGATCTTGCCGACTGGGGTTTGCTCGGTCCTGTCGTACCCCTGGATTCTGAGGTCAGAGGGAGTTAAATCACCTTCAGACAGACCCAACTTTCTCAACGTCCGAGTCGGAATTAGGTTGATTCCAGAACCCGTGTCAACAAGGCAGCGGCGGACTTCCACACCATTGAAGTGGCCAGTGATGTACAACGGGTGAATGTTCCCCTATATAGGAGGGTCCTCATCCTCACCGAAGAATGAGATAACCGCCTGAAATTTGGCGTTTTCAATCGTCTCGGTATGGAAGGCTTCTGCAGCTGCTACCTCCGTCTCAAACTGGAGGGGGCTCCTTAGGGCCTCAGTAAGTGCCTCGCACATTTAGGATGATAGGAGAAGGGCCTCAAGGATAGAACGCCTTGCCGGAATGCTGCCCAGGTGCTTCAGGATGTCATAATTTTGTGCCAAATGCGAACCTCTACCTACAGGAGGTCGTTCGGCATTTGGAGGCATAGCGGGTCCTGCCGGTTGAACCGGCGATCGACTAGTACTGGGTACATCCTACTGCCTACTGGTTGAAGCCTAGAGAGTAGTCGCCGAACTAGGATTGGACAGTGGAGGCTGGCCTGTAGCCGGGCAAGACTGATTGTGATACGAACGAGGCAGCTCTCCCTGATCTAGTAGCACAAACGGCGGTGGAGGTAGAGCTGAGGGCGTTAGATGGGGTTGCACGTGCTGAGCTCTGCACTGAGCCTCCTGTCTGGTCTCAGTAGCGTGCATGGCTTGGCTAAAAGTGCCTGCTGACGTACCTCGATGACCGACGCAGTTTCGATTCCGCTAACGTTGACGTCGGCTGGAAACGTTGGGGAGGTCCGCCTGGCGTTCCCCCTCGCCAGGGGTCATATAGGGCTTTACCAGCTCCACGGTGTTAAACGAAGCGTACCCCAGGCTGCCGCTCGAGGATTCATCCACCACTGGGTGGATTCTGGGAGGAATCCCCATTTCAGGGGGCATAAAGTCGCTGAGAGTACGGGATGACGATGGCACCGGCAGTGCGCGTTGCTTCTTCTTGCGTCGCCGCTGCTTGCCCTTTTGGGAAGAGGTCGACTGTGAAGACGATACAGAGGTACCTGCTACTTCTTCTGAAGGTTCCGACTGCTTCAGGAATGTCCGGATGATACCATGGGCCCGGACGATAGTTTTTCGAGCCATCCAGTCATCGTATTTCTGGGATCCGCGGGTGGGGACCTACTTCCACTCGCCTTCGCTGTCGCTACCGATCTCTGACCCTGCAAAGACACCCGCCACTTGTGCTGGTGCAGGGCCCAACCTGAATATGTTGTTGTTGATGTGGTCTTGAAGCCAGTCTTAAAACACATAGCATTGCTTGAGGGTGTTCCCCAGAATACGATGATAAGGGCAGTAGTTGGGGTGATCGGTGAGAGTCGCCTCTGCCGTCCTTTTGCACTCGGGCAGGCGCACAATCCCTTGCTCTAGAGCACTTCGAAAGTAGCCAAGGACCTGATTTTCGTTGAACGAATAAGTCTGGTGCCTTCTTTTTGGATAGGGGGCCCCGGGGGCCTGGCCTTGAAGAGGGGCCAGAGGGGCCTTCTGAGGAGGCGGCACCTGATTGTATCGCCTGGGTGGCAGTGGAACATTTCACGGGGGAACCTGTCGATTCTGAGGCGGTCACTGCTGGGAAGGAGCCTGTGCTTGAGGTGGAGGACCTCTACGGGGCTGAGGGGATGGTGCTGCCGGCAGTAATTCCAGCTGCCTCGGGGCTTCTATTTGGGCCACCGTGGTAGTTTCAGCCCTGGCGGTCCTCCTGGCTGGGATCATAGGGGCAACGAACGTGTCTGACTAGCCTGCTGCAGATCTTCCTCAAGACGCTGAGCCTTATCTAAGAAATCTATAAACCCTCCAGGGTAGTTCTGGGTAATCAGGGAGGGTACCATCTCCATTTTGACGTTCCCCCCACACATCGTCAGTAATTGCTCCTGAGTCAGTGTCATATCGAGGGAATACGTAAGTCCCGTCCACCGGGCGATGAAATCCGCGACTCGCTCATCAGGCCTTTGCTTGCACTTGAAGAGGTCTGCAATGATGGTATTCTGCGTGGTGGAGCTGAAATGGTATAGGAACTGCCGGCGGAGGTCCTCCCAACCGGTCACTGATCCAATAGGGAGCTGGTTGTACCAGACGAATGCTGGACCTTCCAATGTCTGTACGAAACACCGGAGTTTGGCGGCTTCTTGCTGAGCCGGGGTCCCCAGCATGGGGCCATACCTGGAAGAAAAATGAGCCAAGTGTTGCGGCGGGTCCCCTGTCCTGTTGAAGGGTGAGAAAGTGGGGTTCTCAAAACCCGGGGGCGCAGGCATATCATCCACCCACGCGGGATACAGCTTGCCATCCGGTGGGACCGCCACCTACCGCGTTTCCAACGCTTCGAGGCGGGTTGTGAGTGCCGCTATAAGATCATCCAGGTGGGGGGCCCTGTCTTGACGGGGATCCCTAACCACAAGTGCGTTTCCAGGTTCTTCAACACGGTAGATGGCTTCGGCAGCTCATGGATCAACTGGCAGAA
Organism: Viscum album; assembly: GCA_963277665.1. NCBI lineage: Eukaryota > Viridiplantae > Streptophyta > Magnoliopsida > Santalales > Viscaceae > Viscum > Viscum album. The sequence goes on from OY728122.1 coordinate 1,783,303,950, forward strand.
TGACCTGTGGGGCGACTGGGGGAACCCGGACTGGGTTCTTCAGATTTCCCCGTCGTTCAGGGGGGGGGGGGTTGGCGAGACGTATCATGCCCTCTTTCCATAAGCTCCGGCTTCTGCCCTATCTGCGGCAGTAGCATGATTAGGGTTGCCCGGAGGAATCTCACCGAGGGGGAATTGTTCCTACCCCTGCTACCCCGGCCTGGGATTACCATAGTCGGGTCGCCGCTCTGCGGTGCGCTCAGCCAAGATTTCGTCAACCAGCCTCTTCTTCTCAGCAAGCTGCTGGCGTAACGTGGCCTTCTTGGGATCTTCTTCCTTTTTCTGCGTAGAGGAAGACGGGTCGGAGTGCTTGATAGTTCCGACATACTCCTTACCCTTACTGGTGTTTTGACCGAGTACCAGCGACTCGGTTGGTACGGGGAGGCCTAGAAGGTTCCTCTACTGACGGGTAACCCTCCCTGATGGGTCCAGCAGTGGCGGTACTTCCTCGGGGGGTAAGTCTCCATCAAGGAATTCAAGCTCATCTTCCTTGTCCACTACATCATCCATGTGGACCGCGACCCCTCTCGAGGGCATTTCCTCGATGTCGCATAACGAATCGGGATGCCGTCGGATAGGGTCGAAGAGGAGGGCGACATAGTGTCCCTAACCACAAACTTGCACATGGGGGGTAGCTTCCCTGACGATTCTGTGGAGTACTTTGAAACTCTGAACACATTTCCATTGAAGGGAGCTCTGCCGGCCTGGCGACTCGGGGTGCTGGGCCACAAGGAGTGTGGCCGAATCGGTCAGGCGGCATTGCTCGCCGATTTCTTCGAAGTGCTCTCAACTTATGGGGTACACCACCCGCTCGTAACGAAGGCAGAAGTGCGTCGACCATAGGGTTCGACCAAAGCACCCCACTTCTTCAGGGGTAAGTGACTCTGGTGCGCGAAAATTCAGCGCCGCCGTTAGCCAGAACTTCTCTGGGAAGTAATCCACTGCAAAAATACTCCAGAAGCTTCTGGGTTCAGACTCGGGGTCTGGCCCTGTATTTCCCCACTCGTCAACCGGGGGTGGATGAGGGACCGGTAACGGTACCGAGGTGGACCTCTGGGATAGTAAACTCGGCGGTGGAGAATACGGCGAACGAGATGACTGGCCTCTGAATTCCGTGCCATCCTCTGAAGAGTGAGGTGTCCCGACCACGATGTCACGATACGATGGGCTGATAGCCACAACTTCCAGCATAGGATTCGTGGCTACCGGCGACAGGTCATGTCGTCGCTCTACTACCGTTGGCCCCCAAAATAGCTCTTTGTGGTCTCTGGTAGAGGTAGAGGGCGCTTCTGGTGATAGTGGCAGTGATTGCGCGGTCGAGACCTACGGAATTCCCAAGATTTCTTCCTCCTGGATGTACCTGCAGAGAGATATGGGAATCTGGTGGACCTCATATTCTGGGAGAATGAGGCTAACGCGTCTGGTTCCTGCCCCAGTCCTTGATATGGAGGAGCGAGGAGAAGGTTCCATCGCTGAGTATCATTACGATTCAGAGTTGGAGAAGCGGGTAGGTTTGATCTCCACGCGGGCCTTCACAGGACTCTTCTTGTGGCGGTGACGACCCGCTCTCCTGCCCCGGGGTGGCTCTTCGGGATAGGGTTGATCCCTATCATGTAATCTCGGGGCGGCGCTGGCGCCGTGGTGGAGAGGGCCCCCACTCGAGATAGCCGAGGTGCGAGGGGCACCAGGGCAAATGTCGAAGGGTACATGGGGAGGACCTCCATGGATAGCACCCATGTGGGCGGAGCCTCTGTTGGAATTGGCAGGAGCATGGGGAGGACCTCCATGGTCGATGCGGGCGGAGCGAGGCTGACCTTCACTCCTCGAGTTGCTGGGGCGAGGAGGACCTTCGCCGGTTGCATAGAGGACGTAGGGAGGTCCCCCACATTGTAGAAGGACCGGATGGACGGTGCCTTCAGATCGACGGTCGGGGGCAGGAGGATAGACTCCATACCCTGTATAGTGGGCGCGGGAAAGGTTTCCGCGCCGAGCGTCACTACCGTGGGGCAGGTCTTCCTTCGGGATGGGGGTATCACGAGGCATACCTCCATGATGAGTTTCGGAGCGAGGAAGGCCCACGCTCTGTGGAGTAATGGTATGGGGAGGGCCTCCGTACGGGGTGACATCACCACGGGTTAGTTCTCGGTGATCACCACTCGGGCCTGCAACCCGGAGAGTCAACCCAGCCTGCCCGTGGGGTGGTTGGGGTCTCGATCCTGGTTGGATGAAGGAGTGCCCCTGCTCAGTGTATGTAGGGACTTCATGATGCACGTCGGTGGTGGCACGGGCCACTGTAGCTATTGACATTGACACATCTGGGCGAGCGTCCTCAGCCCGGGCCCGACGCTGACGTCGGGTCAGACGAGCTGGCGCAGGTGGTACAGGGGCATGGCCTGCCTGCTCTTCCTGTGCAGTTGGATGGCGGCGCTGACACGGCCGGGCGCGAGCTGTTGCCGGGAGCCCTTGGGTCGGGACCCTGAGCGGGCTGAGCCGGACGACGCCCGCCTCTTGAGCGTAAGGCGATGAGTCGTCAAGGCGTTCCGGGGATAGGCTCCTGAAACGGTTGAACGTTGGGGTGGGGAGCAGGGGCTCCCTGTGCGGCCTGTTAGGGCGGTGTTGACGGCGGGTCCCGGAGGCCTCCAGGTCTAAGCGGGCCATATCCCGAGTTGGGATGACCCCTTCCTCCTTGTACCTGCACACGAGGTTGTTGATCACCCGTCGCTGGATGACCTCTGATGGGGAAAGGGGACGTGGGAGCCCCGTGGTCCGCGATGTGGCGGCCGTCATGGCGGTAGCAGCACCATGCGGGGTGGCTGTGGCGATGTTTCCCCTGCCCCTGCGTGGGCTAGCGGGCGGTGATCATGTCTCTGTAACAACAACCTGGTTCCTGAGAAATGAAGGGATCAACTCATCAGCACTAAGAGGAAAAGGATTGAAAACCAGTGCCCCAACTTCCTTTCATTCTCCACGTCTATAAGAAGGATCCACGCCAACACGCTGCAGAACGGAGTGCCCCACGTTCTACTGCCCCGACTTCCGGTGAGTTTCACGACAGGCCCGCTATTTGCTTGGCGGGACCAGGCACCAGATATTTGGATCCAGTGACACATCAATCTACTGGTGTCTCGAACGCTACTAATCTCCATATTGAGGAGAATAATTTCACGTCGGGTTCACCATTTCTGTTTCCGACGCTTTCGCCGGGGTACGCGCATCCGTTCGTCCGCGGAGGAGGATGCGCAGCGCTTGTTGCCCCGCGTTCCCGCTTTCCAAAGGCGACCGACATTCGCTCCTTATTCAGGGACGACTGCTCCTTGATCGAAACGGGATTATGGGATGTCGGTTCTTCCTTCTGTGGATTCCTCCTCAGAACTCGTCACCTAGTCTGGGTCTCCCTCATAGATTTAATACGTTGTTCGTGAAACTCTTCCCAGTGCCATGTTTCCATGGACGCCGGTTAATTACACTTCTTCTGTCGGGACATTCCAAAGGGTCCGGTCAGGGCAGCAACCTTCAGTCGGGGGAGTAGTCACGTTGAGGCATCAGTAGCGTGTCTGGATGCTGGGGAACCTGGCATGTCTGTCTATTGTCCCTGGACACAGGGCTTCTTGAGGGCATAGAAGCCCGAGGCATCCCACATCGAGCGTGGGGAATTATACACCATAGGAACATATATGAGGTTTTCCTCAGCTTCCCGTGTTTAACACAGGGTATGCCGTGAGTTTAATGTCCAGCGGAGATGGATCGGCCCGATCGGAGCATTAGCTAGAATAGATCGGATTGAGGGATTTCCCTTGAAGGGATGCCGATACCGGGGCCAGACCATGGGTGGCTGCGAAGAGGAGCGTACCGACATGGTCTCACCGAGATATGATGATCCGGGTGAGAATCAAGGTGGATGATGGATGGATGAATGAAGTGGAGGGGGGAATGGCAAGGAACCGTCGTAAGGGCAATGGTGAAGTTGGGCTTGAGCCTTGAAGGGGCTTCCTACGTATCCCCGTGGCAGGGAATCAAAGTCCACGTAGTTCGGGATGGTGCCGGTGAACCAGCATGAGGGTGGACCTTGGTCTGATGGGCATCATCAGCGAACTGACGCGAATGGGAAGGACCAGGAGGGTCCTAGTGGTGATGGTCTTGGACCTCGTGGAGGCTTCCTACGTACCATGTCGTGACATGGATCAAAGACCACGTAGTTCACAAGGGGCTTCGTCGGCGAACCGACGTGAAAGTGGACCTTGGTCCGACGGGTGGTGGTCTTGAACCTCTGGAAGGCTTCCTACGTACTATGCCTTGGCATGGATCAAAGTCCTCATAGTTCAGATTATGGAATTCGTCAGCGAACCGACGTGAAAGTGGACCTTGGTCCGATGGATGTCGTCGGCGAACCAACGTAAAGGTGGACCTTGGTCCGATGCGTCAGTGAACCGATGTGAGGGTGTACCTTGGTCCGATGAGAGATGGACTTGAACCTTAGGGAGGCTTCCTACGTACCATTCCTTGGCATGGATCAAAGACCTCGTAGTTTAAAGGGTTTCATCGGTGAACCGACGTGAAAGTAGACCCGTGGGTCCACTAGTGGTGGGCTTGAACCTTGGGAAGGTTTCCTACATACCATGCCTTGACATGGATCAAAGTCCTCGTAGTTCAAAGGATTGATGGAATACAGTTTAACGTCATGAAGGACGGTAGTGAACCCTAACGTGAATAAACGACGGGCGATGGGTGTCGGTGAACTGACATAAATGAGGGACCTTGGTCCAATGGGAGATGGGGGCTTGGCACACCGATAAGGAGACGGTCTGGGCCAATGATTGTTGGGCCTGAACCTCGGGGAGGCTTCCTACGTACCATACCTTGACACGGATCAAAGTCCTCGTAGTTCAGGTTGGTCAAAACGGCTTGCTGTCAGACTGGAATGTAGTTTAAAGTCTTGCCAGACGAGGGGCATACAGTTTAACGTCATGCTGGACGAGGGTGAAACTCGACGTGAATTGAACGACCGAGTAATGTGGCTCGAACCTCATGGAGGCTTCCTACGTACCATGCCTTGACATGGATCAAAGTCCCCGTAGTTCGCTGAGGGTGGGGGTCAGGGTTGGTGCTCACTCTAAGCCCACGTGATTCATGCTCGGTGTGAGATAAAAGAGGTTGAAAGGACCTGACGATCACGTCGCGAAGGATGCGTCCGTGAGAAGCGAAGAGGGGCTTACGCATTAGGTGGCCCATGGTGCGGGGACTTACTCCAGGATAGAGGCCTGGAGTGCGACAAAGCACATCGAAAGAGGTATTTGGGACCAATGATGGGAGGTTCCTCGTTCCCTATCACGCCCTCCACCGACCTTGGTAGTGGGGAAGTACAGAGATGCATGGGTGCAGCCATCCGTTGGGGAACTAGGGTTACCCTTCTCCTGAGAACATACGCCACTACAATAAGGAGGATATCATCCCTTGTGGATGGGTGATTCCACTCCTGTGGAGACGAGTGGCATAAAAAATGTTCGAGCTGGGGGGACCCTTCGTGAGAGGCACAAGGTCGGGTCACAGTTTAACATCATGTGTTGAGGACGTGGTGCTTGGCAGTTTAATGTCCTGCAGCTCGGACGAGGTGGGTTCACTCCGCACCCCTAGGACTTACATAACCGGTACCCTCTGGTCCTTGGGGGAGGGAAGGTACTGGCAAGGACATGGTCAAGGGGGGTTGTGGAGCGAACCATCGAGGGGTCCACATTATCATGGCTATGCGAAGAAGCAATAGCCGTTGGCGTGCCTATGTGAAGAAGCATTAGGCGAAGCAACGCTATGAGTGGTATTGTCCGTGGGACTTTGAAATCACATCATGAAAACCTGGAGGGTCGCACGGGAAGAGGAATTGCCAAGAAAAGGAGTGTGATTCGCAAAGTGGAGTGCCTTGGCCTTAGCATGGGGCATAGGTATGAGTGGATGGTGCTTCGCGAAGTGGAACAGTGTTCGCGGAGCACTGCCTCGCAAAGAAGAGGTGCCTCACGAAGCGGGGTCCTACGAAGCAGTGTGCTTCGCGATGTGTAGCGATCCTGCCTTAGAATAGGGATCACTAGTACAGGTTTGGTGTTTCGCGAAGCATAAAAGCTCCGCGGCTGCCTGGGTTCCCTTGGAAATCCCCTTCCTTCATGAATGCCCTTGAGCTTTGCGAAGGGCATCCCTCTCAGAAGAGGGGCTCAAAACGATTCAAAGCGAAGGAGTCACGCGAAGTAGAAGTACCTCGCGGAGCTCATGATTCCTGAGGGAAAAGGGTGCTTCGCAATTCGGGAGAGGAGAAGCCAAAAGGTCGGATTTTCTGTCCTCTGGACTCAGGGGAAGTCCAGTATTTATAGGGAAGGGGCGTCGCGAAGCATAACTCGCACGCCACCTTAGGTGATTTGTGGCGCGCTCGCGAACGTCAACGGCATCCGTGAAGAGTTACCACCTCTGGAGCTTCGCAGCGGGCTCGCGAACGTCAAATGCATTCGCGGAGAGTTACCGCCTCTGGAGCTTCATGGCGGGCTCACAAACGTCAAATGCGTTCGCGGAGAGTTACCACCTCTGGAGCTTCACGGCGGGTTTGCGAACGTCAAATGCGTTCGTGGAGAGTTACCGCCTCTGGAGCTTCGCGAGACCGCGATGCTTGGGGTGCTACGCGTCGGTGATTCGTGAGGCAGCGTGCCAGCCGTCTTTTTTGTCCCTTCCTTTCGTGCAATATTTTGGTGCCAACAGTGATGCTGAAAAACCATTATATCCTGGTTGTACAGATTTTACGGTTTTTTCGGTGGTGTTAATATTGATTAACCTGAAGGAGAAACATGGATGGAGTGACAGAAGTTTTACATAGCTGCTACAATTGATGAAATACATTCTTCCAAAAGATAACAATCTTCCAGATTCACATTACAAGGCCAAGAAAATATTATGCCCGATGGGATTGGGATACAAGAAAATACATGCCTGTCCAAATGACTGCATTATATATAGGAAGGAATATGAATTTCTGTCAGAGTGTCCTAAATGTGGGACATCACGGTATAAGGTGAAAGAAAAATCACAGGCTGATGTAGAGATTACAAAGCTCCATTCAAAGGTATTTTGTTATCTTCCTATAATTCATCATTTCAAACGTTTATTTTCTAATTCACATGATGCAAAAAGGTTAAGATGGCATGCTGATGAGCGGGTATATGATGGAAAAATACGTCATCGAGATGATTTTCCATAATGGAAGAAAATTGATGCACAATATTCTACATTTGGAAATGAAATTAGAAATATCAAACTAGGGTTGTGCACAGATGGAATGAATCTATACCGAACCCTTAGTAGCACACATAGTTCATGGCCTGTTTTATTGGTAATTTAAAACCTCTCTCCTGAAGTTTGTATGAAGCACAAATATGTCATGTTGAGTATAATGATCTCTGGTCCAAAGCAACCCGGCAATGATATTGATGTTTACTTGTCACCGTTGATTTATGATTTGAAACTGTTATGGGCTGATGGTATTAGGGTGTATGATTCTTATAAAATGGAATATTTTCAACTGCATGAAATGCTTCTGTTCACTATAAATGACTTCCTAGCATATGGAAATTTGTCTGGATACAGTGTTAAAGGGCATAAAGCATGTCCAATTTACGAACAACAGACGTCATATTGTCAATTGCATCATGGGAGGAAAACAGTGTACATGGGTCATCGAAAGTTTTTGCCTATGGATCACCCTTATAGAAGACTAAAAAAGGAATTAAATGGATCACAAGAATTTGATACTGCTCCAAAACATTTATCCCCAGATCTGTATTTTGAGAGGGTGAAAAACCTTGATGTGACATTGGGAAAGACACAGAAATCTGGTAATGATAGACATATTTGGAAGAAAAGGTCAATATTTTTTGAGCTACCATATTGGAGGTATCATGAAGTTAAACATAATATTGATTTCATGCACGTAGAGAAGAATATTTGTGATTGTTTGATTGGAACATTGTTAGATATTAAAGGAAAGAAAAAAATATGGGTTGAATGCTAGATTAGACTTACTATCAATGGGAATACGTTTGGAGTTAGCTCCCACTCCTAAAGGAAGATGAACATTTCTTCCCCCAACTTGTCATACATTATCGAAGAGGGAGAAAATTATCTTTTGTCAGTGTCTTTATGATATCAAAGTGCCTCAAGGTTATTCTTCAAATGTAAAAAATTTTGTCTCATTGAAGGACTTGAAGTTGATAGGTATGAAATCACATGATTGTCACATCATGATGCAACAAATTCTACCAGTTGCATTGCGTGGAATATTTCCCATTCGTGTCAGAAAGACTATAATGAAGTTGTGTTATTTTTTTAATTCAATTTGTAATAAAGAGATTGATGTGAATGCTTTGAAAATTTTGAAAAAGGATGTAATTTTTATACTTTTTCAATTGGAAATGTATTTTCCTATAACTTTTTTTGATATAATGGTGCATTTAATGATTCATCTGGTTCGAGAAATAAAGCTTTGTGGACCTGTATATCTTCGTTGGATGTATCCTTTTGAAAGGTATATGAGAATATTAAAGGGGTATGTTAAAAATCCATATCGACCTGAAGCCTCCATTATTGAAAAGTATATTTCTGAGGAGGTAGCAGAGTTTTGTACGAGCTACTTGGCTGTGGCGCAACACATAGGTTTGCCTCCATCTCTCCATGAATGAGTTAATAATGAGGGAAAGGGGATTCATGGCTTGAAAGTCAAATCATTGTCAACTGAAAAGATGAAGAAGTTAGAATCATACATATTGAATAACATAGCTGATTCTCAACCGTATATCACATTGCATATTAATGAGTTGAAACAATGTCATCCAAAGAAGAAAGAAATGTGGATTTTGAATGAGCACAACAAAATTTTTTTTTTCATGGATTAAAAAGACTTTTCTTGGTAGATCAGATGTATCAGATACATTAAAATGGATAGTGGGTGGTCCATGTTTAAATGTGATAACATGGTCCAGTTATGACATTAATGGCTATACATTTCATACAAAAGCTCAGGACAACAGAAGTGCAGTTCAGAATAGTGGTGTATTGGTGTTTGCAGAAGCAATGCATTTTTTGAGTGCTAAGGACAAAAACCCAATTTCTGTATCAAGTGCATATTATAGAGTGATTGAAGACATATGGGAGGTTGATTACTTTAAAATTAAAGTTCCTGTTTTTAACTGTAAATGGTTTATCGGTAACAACAGTGTCAGACACAATGAATTTGTAATGACACTTGTTAATCTGAATAGATTGGAAGACACAACTAATTATTTTATAATGGCAACACATGCAAAACAAATTTTCTATATAGTTGATCAATCAGATATGTAGTGGGTTGTTGTTTTACAAGGGAAAAAACAATATGTTGGTGAGGATGAACTTGATGAAGATGCTGATTTATGTGAGATCCCAAATTCCATGGAAAGATTAACATAACACAATGATGAGCATGTTGAAGACATGGTTTGTGCCATAAGGAACGATCACGACGAAGGAATTTGGGAAAATAATCCATTTGTACATTCCTAAAATTACAGGTAACATGTGTTTATTTCTTGTTTACATTTATTTTTTTCATAAATTTTAGATATTATAAGTTTTTTGTTTATTAAAACATGTTTAAAAAAAATAAGTATAAGTTTTTGTTTGTTTTAAGTTTGTTTAGTTTAATTTATCATGTTTATAACCATTACATGAATTATATATTTATTATTTTTGTTCAGTGACAATTAATTTACCATGTTTACCAAGTTTACCATGTTTACCATGTTTACCGTATTGACCATATTTACCATCTTTACCATTATTTAACATGATTACCATATTACCAATGTTTACTATTACGTAACTTAGTACACTTTTCTATTTTCTGATTATAGTAGTATTAAAATATTTGAATTTGTATATTTGTGAACTAACGTTTGTTTCTTTGATTTGAAGGATAATGATAGATCATTCAGTTGATCAACAAAATGATTCTGGAGATGATAATATTGGTCATACCTCTGGGGATGAACATTCACATGCTCCTATTACGACAAAGAGTTCAAAGGTTGGTTAATGTGGGTGCACACAGTTACCAAAATTATCACTTGCTCGTACGCAGGATCAGAGGATAGTAATTGAGTTTGATGATGATGATATTCCAAGAGGTCTGAATGCAAAATATTTTAAGAATTTTGTAGCAACTCAGGCTAATAGCAAAGTAAGCATTCTGTATGATGACTGGGGAAGTGTGGATAAAGCAATAATCTCTCAGTTGTGGGAGACGATTTTGGTAAGATCTTTTTTTAATGTTTGAATATTGTTTTAATGTTTCTAGTATATATAATATGTTTAAAATCTTCTTTATTAGATGACATTTGATATTCCTGACACTGGAGGAGTCAGGAAGAAATGCTTATCGTTGGCTGCCAGGAGATGGAGGGATTTCAAATCAACTCTATCATCTGATTTCATTTATGGTCATAGGAGTCATGACAATCCATGTCATATATATCCTTTTATAGATGAAGAAACATGGAGATAGTTTTTTGAAATTAGAAGAAAAGAGTCATTTTTGATAAGGGTAATGTAAACTTTTATAATATTTCTTATATAAATGATCTTATTAATGTTTTGTTAATGATTTCTTATTCTTAATTTACAGAAAACAAGGAAAGCACATCAGGAGATCCAATCTAAAAATGTATACCCTCATAGTTTATCTCGGGGAGGGTATGCATTTTTTGAATAACAAATGATGGCGGAAAAATTTCAACAACTAAGAGCTGAGTCTTCAAGCTCTGGAAAGGTTGCCCCTCCATCCCCTCCATCTAGACATGAAAAATGGAAGAGAGCTCGGAAGGAAAAAAAAGGTCAATATCTTTCGGAAGAATCGAGAATCATAGCTGAGAGGATTGTAGGAAATCTATTTTATTTATTTAAGTTAACTATTTTCTTCATATAATTTCAATCATTACAGAAATGTTCAATTAATTAATACCGGACTCTCTTGAGGAGAAGAGTTCACAGGGGACATTTACAGCTACTGGGAGGGAAGATATTTTTTTTGTAGCATTGGGAAGGCCCGAACATCCTGGTCATGTAAGAGGATATCCGGAAGGTGTATCGGTAAGAAAAGTGTTTCCACGTTCTTCAACTTCTAACGTTGAGGGGGTTTATAAAAAAATAGAATCCTTGGAGGCTGAAGTTCATAATATTAATGCGGCGATGGAGGAAAAGATTAGAGAGTCAGTGTAGTCTATGTTTGCAGACATGAAAAGACAATTTCAGACTACATCTCCCACTCCTCCACCTCCCCCTACAGACCCCATTATTTATCCTCCACCTCTGCCAGTAGCTCCCACTCCCCCACCTCAGCCTACAGACCCCATTTTTTATCCTACTCCTCCGCCGCAACTTCCTACTTATTGTGAGTTGTATGTTGATGATTCTCAACATCATATAGTAGCATATGGGTTGGTATATTTTATAGGAGATATAGTTCATCATCAACAATTAGAGGTAGAGAATCAGAGGGTCATTGTACAAGATATTATAGATAGATCATCTCAGGTACCATTACCTACAGATGAGGTGGTGACAGTTGGACATAGTATCGACCATTTTTTAATTTGGCCATCCAGACTTCTTCGACTCATTACCATAGAGGTATGAATGTTATATCTTTTATTTTATTTTTTTATTAAATTTGTTTTATCATTTGAAAACTAATATATTTTTCAATTTATTTATACAGGAATACTTCAAAGGTAAAGAAATACTGTATATACAACAACAAAGACAAATTGCTATGACATCAGATACAAATTCTAGTAGTCTTGACAGATTGTCAAGATATTCAAATTTTTTGGCGGGTCATTATGAGTTTCCAATGGAAGATCATGTTTGTGGACGTGAAATAAGTGTGGGGATTATGAAAACTGATATCATGGAGCTTGTTACTGGAGATAAGTTGGGCATCAACGTGGTGAAATTTTTTTCCATGTAAGTCTTAACACCTTTTACCTGCGTTATATTTATTAAAAATCTATACTTATGTATGTTTTGTATTAGGTATATTTATAAAATTTGTGAGAGGAATGAGCTGACAGATGTATATGGATTCATGGACCCGCAATTGATTTCCCCTGAAGAATATGCATTGAATGAGGAACAAATAATGGTTTATATTGCTAAAAGACTTGAAAAGAATATAGTCACACAATGTTGGATGATGCCTTTTTGTGAGAGGTATGAAACACATCTCTCTCAAAGAGTTAATTATCTTTTAACATAAAAAACCACTAATGTTAAATTTCATTTTATCAGTGATCATTGGATGTTAGGGGTTTTTTGCCCAAGGGCGAAAGCACATTTTTGGATATTCTCTATCCATGATGACGTGCGAGAAAGTTTAAGAATATATTGGAAAAGTAAGTTTAAATTTCTCAATAGTTTTATATATTATAATGAATTTTAAATTTACCCCATTCGTATTATTTTCTAACAGTGCATGGGCCTACTTTCGAAAAAACACAAAGAAAAGGAGTGAAAAGATCAAATATGTAAATACGAAGGTAAATATCCATTTATAATTTGTACTTTTTGATTTATTACATAAAAATAATATATTGAATTTACACTCATTCAAATAGAATTGTCATGAACAACAAAGCGTCATCGAATGCGAATATTATATGTTAAGATTTATGTATGAAATAATAACAACTAGGACAGTTGTGAATTTTGACCTGGTAAGATTTCCTCTTAAACTTTTCCATAATATTTCAATTTGATTTATTCATTATACACGTTAACTACTATCCTTTTCATTTGTATCTTTTTGATGACCCTCAACCCTATAATGCTGAAGACATAAAACACTTACAAGTAGAGTGGTCAAATTATTTTACAGGTTTGATTGAATTTTAGTTGTTTGTAATGTAAAATGTAATTTTGAATATTGTCATTGTAATTGCGTATTTGGTAGTCATTTAGGTTGGATTTAGTTTTTTTTTGAAGTTGACAGTGTATTTTTTTGAATGTTATATATTTGAATGTTTAATTTTTCTCTACTTCATGTTTTGGTTTACTTATAATAGTTTTTCTGGTATGGATTCTGGTCTGGGGGGAGGGGTTCCAAGGGTGTGGGGGGTGTTCAGTGGGGTGGGGGTGTCCAGGGGTCTGGGAGGGTTGTCCGGTGGGGTGGGGGGGAAGTCCAGGGGGTGGGAGGGTTGTCCAGGGGTGTGGGAGGGCTGTCTAGGGGTGTGGGAGTGTTGTCCAGGGGGTGGGGGTATACATGAGGGTGGGGGGGTTGTCCAGGGGTGTTTGGGGATGTCCAGGGGTGTGGTGGGGGCTCCAATGGGGTGGGGGAGGGCTGTACAGGGTGTGGGGGGTACACATGAGGGTGGGGGGGTTGTCCCAGGGTGTTTGGAGCTGTCCAGGGGGTCGGGGGGCAGTCCAGTGGTGTGGTGGGGGCTCTCAAGTGGGGTGAGGGGGTGAGGGGGTGCTGTTCAGGGGGGTAGAGGTTGTCTAGGGGTGTTTGAGGCTATCCAGGGGGTTGGGGGTAGTCCAGGGGTGTGGTGGGGGCTCCAATGGGGTGGGGGCTGTCAAGTGGGGTGAGGGAGTGATGTTCAGGAGGGTGGGGGGGGGGGGGTTGTCGAGGGGTGTTTGGGGCTGTCCAGGGGGTCGGGGCAGTCCAGGGGTGTGGTGGGGGCTCCAATGGGGTGGGGGCTATCAAGTGGGGTGAGGGGGTGCTATTCAGGAGGGTGGGGGGCTGTCGAGGGGTGTTTGGGGGTATCCAGGGGGTCGGGGGGGCAATCCAAAGGTGTGGTGGGGGCTCCAATGGGGTGGGGGAGGGCTGTCCAGGGGGTATACATGAGGGTGGGGGCTGTCAAGTGGGGTAAGTTTTATATGTTATCAAAGTAAATGCTTAAATTTGCTTTCGTTCTTATTTTTATCTCCTTCAGTTTTTGTGGTACAATTTCTTGATTTGGTTTCTGGTTGATTCTGGGGGAGAGCAGAGGACTGCATTCACATTTTTTTAAAAAAAATTGGCTTCCACATCGGTTATTTTATAACCGACATGATAAAGAAATCGGTAAGGGTTTATCACGTCGGTTTTTTTAATAACCGATGTGATAAACACCTGTGGAATGGTTTATCATGTTGGTTATTTATTAACTGACATGATAAACCCCCCCCCCCCCTCCGGACTGGTTTAGAACGTCGGTTATTATATAACCGACGTGATAAACCATATTCCAAGAGTTTATCACGTCGGTTAATTAATAACTAACGTGATAAACCAGGGGGCAGGGTTTATAACATCGGTAATTATATAACCGACGTGATAAACACCCCCCCCAGTTTATCAGGGTGGTTATATAATAACCGACGTTATAACCCCCCCCCATTTTTTTCATGTCGGTTATTAATTAACCGACGTGATAAATATCGCAATGTTATGTTTTTTACATCAGTTTTTAAATAACCGATGTAAAAAACGTTATTTATAACATCGTATGTATTAACGTTGGCTAAAAACGACGTAAAAAATGAAAAATAACCGACGTAAAAAATGTTTTCTGCACTATAATTATGGGTGCTATATAGTATAGGTCTTGTGGTGAACTCCTCATTTCCTTATTAGAGCTTGCAAGTTCTTGTTGAAGAAGTGCGTACCATGGTCACTGATTATTGATATAGGAATTCCAAACCTTAAATGTTTTATTTTATATATTCAATTATAACTTTTAAATCATTATTTCCAGTAGATTTTTCTTCAATCCATATAGAGACACAACCAACTGCTAAAAATATATAAAAAAATCAAAATTAAATAGGAAATGATCCCATTAAATCCAATCCTCATATATCAAATATTTTACAAAAAAAATGAAAGGTCTTTGTGGGATTTCATGTATTTTGGAAACTCAACAAGTAAATTGAAATTTTGGAAACTTTTGACATAATTCATGGGAATCTTTGAAAATTGAGGGCTAACATAAACTAGATTCTAAGACATTACTAGCTATTATTTAAGGTCCAAAATATCCTCCACATGAAAATTTATGACAAAATGTAATCATAGACAACTTCAGGGATACACCTCTTTATTACCTGATCACTACATAACTTCCATAAATATAGATCTTGATAGAAATAATAATTTGACTCGAATTAATATTAATAGTTTGATGCTTGGTATATAAGGGTGGTAATTTTATGTTGTAAGAAAATTAACCAAATAAATATACTAGGGTACTTGAGTGGCTTCATACAACTACTCACCAAGAAAGGATTCATCCACATTTTCTTTGATAGGTGAGTAAACCCCAGTAGTCTGAGGCAATCTGGTCATGTGGCCTATAACCAAATTTTTAGTACCATTCTTTTCATCAATCTCCAAGTTGAATTATTATAAAAATAACATCCACATCACTAGACTTAGATATTATTCAAATTTATTTATCAAATACTTGAGGTATACATGATCAAAATATATAGTTAATATAATTTCTAATAGGAAAGATTGAAATTTATCTAAAGAAATAATAATAGAAAAAAACTCATTCTCTATTATTGTATAATTTATTTGGGATACATATAAGGTTTTAGAAGTTTAATATATCACATGGGAGTTCCTATAAATATTTTTGGAAACAATCGATCCTACATATTTGTTCAAAGAATCACATAGATTTCCAAAGGGGTGTTTCTAGTTTGGTGGGAATATTATAGGGGTTGTGGTCAAGCTTTATTTCATCTTATCAAAATATTACCAGAATTATTCATCAACTAAAAATTCAGTTTCCTTATTGAGTAGGTTAATCATGGGTAATGAAATTTTCTTAAAGTCCCTAATAAACCTTTTTAAAAATCTAGCATGGCATAAAAATAATTTAATGTATCTCATAATGTTTGGGTAAGGCAGTGTATAGATAACATCATTTTTTCCTTATCCACTTCAATACCATGTTTAAAAATTACGTTTACTAAAACATTTCTTTCCTCTACCAGGAAATGGAAATTTTAAAAATTTAACCCCAAGTTTTCCTCAATGAATCTCTTTAGAAAATTACAACTATTACAAACAAACTTTGAAAATAAGTTCTATAGATAGTAAAATCATCAATAAATACCTCTAAGAAGCTCTTAATCAAGTCTGAGAAGATACTTACCATGAAACATTGAAAGGTACGTTGGGTATTGAAAAGACTAAACAGTATCCTTTAATAGTAAAATTTACATAATTGATGTAACACCCTAAGATTTTAAAAGAAGAACATTATGTTCGATAGCATATGCGACACACAACATCGTGTCTAAATGATATGAAATATAGTATATCAATGAAACCTAGCTGTTAAATTAGAGAGTATGAATAGTACAAACAAAATTATGAAAATTATATGATTTACATATGTATAAAATAAAATCATTTTTTATCATTAGATAATAAATAAAAATAGAAACCATTTCATAGTAAAAGATATGTTTTTCTGAAAACCCATTTTTATGTCTGAAATGTGTTTTTATCTTAATGAATTAAATTAATCTCTATTCGTAAAAAATTTTAATTAGAATTATATATTATATATTCTATAAAAAATTATAATTCATCTAGTATTTTTTATAGGAATAAGGTCATAATAAAGTCAGTTTTATTCTAAAAAATTGTGTTCTTTCTAAAGAGTGGTTTCGTCGCGTTTTATGAGCTTATTTTAAAATTAATTTTTACCACTTTTAGGAAATGTGTTTGAAAAAAAATGAACTTGATTTTTTATATCATAATTTAAAAAATATATTATATTGTATTTTGATAATTTTATGAAAATATCACGTCTTTCGATGAATAGTGAAAAATGATAATTTTTATTGAAAACTGCCTTTTCATTTAAAGAATTTACATAGTTATATTTTATTTAAAAATAAAATAAAATTAATATTAGTTCAATTATATTATTATTAATAAAATTTATATCATTTGAAACAATTTTATGTATCAATTTGATATAAAATATTTTTTTTACTTAAGAAATCTTTTTTTTGAAAAACTGCATTTTTGTCGCACTTGTGAGATTAATTTAAAATTAAATTATTACACTTATGTGAATTTAATTTGGTTAAATGTATTAAGAATATGGAATGATCATAATTAATATTATTAAATAATGTTAATGAATTTTTTGTTCTTAATTAATAGTAAAGACAATAAAAATTAATTATCATGGTTAAGGTTAAAATGGGGGTTTGCATGTTACATGTGCTCGTGTTAAAATTAACTTTCCACAAACATGTAATTTTTATTTGATAAATTGGATTTAATTTCATTAATAATTGGGTCAAAATTATCTAATAAGGATTATTTTACTTTAGGCTTAAAGGACAAATTATCTAGGTTAAAAAATTAGTTATTGTAGTAAAAACAAAAATAGTAAAAATGTTTAAAACATATTTATTTTTAGTATTGGACGTGTGTATCAACATTATATTACCTAAAACCAATTATTTATGAATTCATGATTCACTTATGTTGAGTTTGGCTTCCCATTATTAAATAGTTTTGGGTAATTACAAAAATTTCACTCCTCAATTATAAAAGGGCACTCCCTCCCCTCACTTCTTAACACCAATCAAGCCATTTACCTTGAATAAAACCTACCAATATATCTGCCCAACACCCTTATCCACTTTATAGAGGTGATTTTCTTTCCAATAGACCAACACTAGGGTCTTTAATAATAGATCCAAAGGAGGTTCTTCTAAGTGAAACTAATTGTCTTTGCTAACCTCTTTCTTTCTACTTCATCTTTTACCACCTTAAATTATGTATTAAAAATTAAAATATAATAACATGGGTATCTTTAATATACTTAGATCTTATTATGTTTATGTTATAATATTTTTCCATCTCATTCTCCATCACATGGGAAAAAATCTATCGCTCGTGTGTATGGCGGACTATCACCTCACGAACCGATGTAATTTGTTTTTCTTCACCGACTCACATGGATATTTATAATTATAGAAATAATGAATATATATGATACATATGACATGATATTAAATATTTAAAATTAACATATCATCTAATTCCTTACCCTTTCACCCATTAATGAAATGATATCATCACTTGTACGTATGTATACCATCTCCTCAAAGCAACACAAGTCATTTTCCATGTCCTAATTTAAATAATGATTATAAAAATGTATCTAATGAATAAATATTATATATATAACATTTATATAATTCTATAAATTATTTATCTATATTATATTCAAAAGAACTATAACTTTCATGATAAAATATGCATGAGAAAATAAAGCATTTAACACCTGAAACAATGGTAATAATAAAATATTATTAACAAATGGGTGATAAGATGTTATAATAACATAATATATGAAATTATAAACATTAATATGGTTATGTTATAAATTAATAACATGTTTTAAACCATTATACATGGGGTTAAATCAAGTTCAACTAAATGGAAACTTGAGGTAAGTGATTTTGTCTCAATTTCCTTTCATTGGAGCATTTTTTAATATTATGCACCAATTTCTTTTTATGGTGTATAGAAAACCCCTTTTACAAATTATATCATGAATCATTCATAATTCTTAATATTTTAAATTTCTATTTAAATTATTACATCCAAGGGGATTTTACTCAAAAATTACCAAGTGGTAAGGGTTTCATAACTCAATTTCTTTTCATTGGGTTATATTACTTCTTCAATGTCTTTGATATTATAAGATTAAGTCTATAATGGATTTTGATTATTTTTTATTGTATTTAAACTTTTTTTATGTGTATTTACACTTGATATACATGATATATTCATTTATTAATTCTCACTTCAATGGTGTGATCTTTGTAAGATATTTTTTCTCAATTTCCCCTCTATTGAGACATATTTGGTATTGTGCACATATTTATTTTTATGAGATGTATCTATAGCCCTATTTATCTATTATATAATGAATATATTTATATTCATGGTATTTAATGTTTCATTTGAAGTTATTTATTTCATGGGGTTATTATTCAAAATTCTCCATAGTGGTGCGGTTTTATTTCACAATCTCATCATTATTCATGATTATTTATGTTTAGCTCTATGATGGGGAGAATTATTCGATATTTACATCATAAAAATAAATTATTTTCCTATGATTTTGTTATTTTTTTAAATTATAACTTTTCCTTTAATTTTACTCTTTTAAGTACTTAAAAGATCAAAAAAAATATTTTTAAGAAAAATAGGCTTTATTTCCTCTTTAGTCGAGAATATTTTCTTCTATATCCATATTTTTCCTTAAATTTTTTTAAAGAATATCTTAAATATTATCTGATGATTTATTAAATATTTTTTTACCCATGTTTTACATTTTAAAAATGGTTTAAAAGTAATCTTCTTATCATTTTCTTAACAAGTTACTTTTTGACTTTTTACCTAGAATGTGAAAGGAATATTTATTTTAACATACTTAAAATGCATAAAATTTTCCCTATATCATAACTAATCATTTATTTGAAAATTCCTTTAAAATTTTACAAGGTTCTTTTCAAATAATTTTTTTCCCTAGAATTAGAGAATTTTTTAGTTTTTAAAAGTGATTTTTAAAGTAAAAATGGTATTTTACTCAATAACATTTTAATGATATTTTTATGGTATTTTTATTCATAAATAATAAAAACCCTTTATTTTACATATAATTAAATAGTTATATGTTGTAATGGTACCATCCATATTCTTTTTCTAATCATTTTGACCAGATAAAGAACTGACATTCACTTTCTTGATTAATTGTTTACTCATTAACTTTATCTTAAAGCAGTCACTTTCTTTTGATCCTTATATATTACATTTCCCTTAAATATCCATATTATTTATCATGTACATTATTATTTTTTAAATGATATATCATTTCTAAATATTTTATTTTACTTTGAATGTTATTTGATTGACTAGGGAAATATTATTATTTTTCATTCTTTAGTCAATGCAAACATTTATTGATAGGGTATATTGTTCGTGAATTAAATTGATTATTAAATATATAAGGAATGTAATGGAAATTTACTGAAATGTGGGTCCTAGTAATATATTTTCCCTTAATTCATTGATATTATCGTGATAAAAATCAGTTTTATAACCAAATTCAATGGGTTTTTGGTGTATACCTACACATCGATTAAACTTTCTTGTGACATGGTATTTATAGTATAGATAACCTGATTTTTATGATCATCACATACAATATTTAGATTTTCCTTCATTAAGAATTCAATATTTATTATCTATAATATTTTTTAATTGGTGTTATCCATGGATGCATTTTTTCTCAAGTTATTGATTAAATGGCATGTGTTTTTAGTTATTTACCTTTCCATATTGATTATTCCATATTGATTATGACTTATTGATTATTATTTATTGATTCATGATACCTTCTGTTGTATATAACCTTTATTGAGTATTTGAACTCACCAATTATTTATTTTCCTTTCCCTAGGATATGAATAAGGAATCTTTAAATGTGTTCAATAATGTAGAATATTTACTTTCACTATGTTGTAATTACTATTTTAAAAAGTAATGCATGACTTAATTATGCATCTAGTATACCAAGAATACTAAACTATTTGGTCATTTGGGATGAAATCGCTTGTATATTATTATAATGTAATAAAGTAACCACCAATTTGGTTTTTCTGGAGTCAGGGTCTTTACAGTTGGTATCAGAGCGGGTTTAGTAGAAACCTTTGGAACTAGATTTAGAAAAACATAAATTAGTGAACATATCCCTATGATAGAATTTGAGGATATGTCTAATTATAGTATAACACCCTAAAGTTTTTGAATGTTATATATTATGCGGTTTTAATAGAAATAAATCTTTGTTTGGATACTATAAGTGGATATGGATCTGGCACAATTGTGCCTAGGGGTAATAACTTTGAAAAAGGCGTATTGGGATTTAACTCGGTCTTCACTTAGTGCTTTACAATGGGCCTTGATGTACAAATGTTTTGACACTACCTATTGATATTATTAGGTTAATCCACATTTTATATATGAAAATTTGTGATGGATTAAAGAATAGAACTATTGGAAAGCTATGATATTTCATAGTGATATGGGATAAACAAAAAGAATCTTGAGATGATATATATAAGGTTGATAACATGTTCAGAATCATAGATACTCCATTTTAGGTATTATGTGACGTGTGTTTAACATGATTATGGATATTTTTCCACACTTTTAAGGTAAAACAACCCTCAGGTTAAGTATTTTTTTTGTGAAATATTTATTTGATTAATGATGATTAAATATTTTATGAACATAAGTTTATTTTTTTTGATAAAAATAGGGTTAATATGATCATGAATGTTAAGGTAATAATATTAAATTAATATTATTTGATTTTTCGGAAGAAATATGTAGAGAACCATGTTTCTCATATATAAATATTACATATTATTAGACGAATATTCATTACATTACACAAATACATGTCTGAGGATCGTAAAGTTCTAGTGCCTTTGGAAACTTGGACATGTAAACAAATAGTTCATAAGTGAGTTGTGTCATCTCCCACTAAGTTCTCCATAACTAGAACCCTTCTTAGACATATCATACATAATACCTTTATTCATATCCAAGAGAAAGGAAACATAAGAAAGGGTGAGATTAGATGCTCAACTAGGGTAAAAAAGGGAGATATCAATGATCATATAATAATAAAATGATCATAAGGGTATGATAACCTAATATTAACATTTTAAAATCATACCCTGCATATCATGGATCATAAATATGAGTCATGGAATAAATATTGGCATTATATAACATATTAATCATAATATAATCAAATTGAAATATCCAATATAGCATAAAATTGATATAATACATAGATTTGTGGCATACATAATCATAGAAAATCATTTTCTTAGTAGTAAAGGCTCATTTCTAAAACTACTAAAGTGGAATGTATTTACTCCCAAAACCATCGTAGTATTCAAGGTTCACTCTCAAGACTATCATAGTGTATAAATACCCTTACTGAACTATTTTAACTCCCCATTCTAGTCCTGTTTACCTCATGAGATATCAATATTTACCCAATGCATTGGAGGAAGATATAGGTCCCATCCATCACAAAATTAAAATCATTCATATGTGTGCCACAAGATCATAAAAAATTCATCATATCATAACCCATAAAAATAAATGGTATTAATAAAAAATAATCATATCATAACCTATGAAATGAAATTTTTTTCATAGACATTTCATCGTAGCATAACCCATGGAAAATAAATGGGTTTCATAAACATTTCATCATTCTAACATAGAAACCCCTTCAAAATGGAATGGGGTTCATGGAAATCTTATCATCATAATCATAAACCATTTAGAGAAATAATAATATTCGTATTCAGGGATCATATCCCTAGTAAATCATAAGTAATATCAAAGGATGTCATCTTTGGGGGGAAATGATTTTGAAAGATCACTTGGAACATTTCATGAGGAAAATAGCCTTTCTGCTTTGAAAATCACTTTTTAAAACAAAACATTTATTAAAAATTTTGGAAATAATTTTATTTAAAAATATAAATTAATATTTAATAAATTTAGTAGTCATGAAGGCATGAAATTCCATACACATTAAAATGAATATTCCTTTTATATTTTCAGTAAAAGCCAAATGGACCTTATTTTAAAAAAGACACGAAGACTCCTTTTAGAAAATTTTGTAAAAAGTAAAAAAAGGTAAAAATTATTTTAAAAAATCCCATAGAGACATTAAAAAAATTTTGAAATCATTTTTAGAAAACCTAGATATGGTATAAAAAAAGGGGTTTTGACTGAAGAGAGAAATAAAGTTGATTTTCCTTAAAAAAATATTTTGGAATCATGAGTACATAATGAAAGGAAAATGAAGGGAAGACAATTATTCTCAATAAATAACCAAATTAGAACAAAATTTATGAGTTTATTGATATATATATATATATCATCATATTTCATCATCGAAATAATAATCATGAACAATCCTCATAAACGATGAGATTGTAACATCAAACCTTTACCACTTTAGTATCATTTGAATCATAGAAACCATAAAAGAATAAAATCTAATGAAAATTTTAATATCATTAAAATAAAATATATTCATCAAAAAAATTAAAAGATTAATTATATACACTTAATAGAATAATATATGTTCATAACATAACTTATGTCCCAAAGAAGGCAATTTGAGACAAAAATCTCTTACCACTTTGGTAACTTTTGAACCAAAAACACCATGAAAGACATATCATCAAATGGATATGTAAATCCATATAATTTTAATTATAATAATCATAAAATATATTCATGGTCAGTATATACACCACATAAAATAAATATGTGGTGAATATGACACGTGTCTCACAGAAGTAAAAAGTGAGACGGAAATCCCTTACTATAAGTCTTGAATTCCTTCATAGGTATTAGAACCTCATTTATAATAAATATAAGTTTATTATAAATATATTAAATAACAATAATTATGTATATTATACCATATATTATTTACTTATGAACTTTTATTACCTATTTACAAACAATTCCTTGTTAAAATCATGTTTTTGGTAATAACTACTTTGTTTTTTCTTTGTGTTTTGATTTATTATTTTTGATAATATTACTTTAATATTTTTTTCATAATATCCATAATTTTAAAGATGATATAAATATAATATATATTCATTATATATGTATTTATAGTAATCCATAAAATTTATAGATATAAAATGAATTACACCGTTCATGGAGACAGTAGGTCGTACGTACGCATGAACGCTATTTCTATTTTATCGATGGATGGAATGAAATAAGGGTAAATAATATATTACCATTAAATAATAAATATTATTTCATATATATCACATATTTTTAATTAAAAATATCCTTAATACCTTCGATGTAAAGTGTATGTAAAGAACGAATCACATCACTTCATGAGGCGGCAGTCCGTTGTACGCACGAGCGACGTTATCGTATCCCCCAAAAAATGGAATGTAAGAATTTATATGTGATATTATAATTAAATAAGTATAAATATGTTAATAATATAATATATTTTAATTTAATATATCTATATTTCCATCCAAGTAAAACAAAACGGAGAAACATATCACATCGGTTCACGAGGCGATAGTCTAATGCACACATGAGCAACGTTATTATTTTCCAACAGGTTGGAAAGTAAGAAGGTAGGTGTGATATTATAATTATATAAGTATAATAATATCATAATTATCTTATATAAATACTAAATATATCATTATATCCAGTCATGATAGGTTGTTGTGGAAAATAAATAACACTGGTTCGTAAGGCGGCAGTTCGTCGTACATACGATCAATGATTTTGTTTGCCATTTGATGGAAGTAAAGATGGATATAGGTTATTACATTAAAATAATAAAATATAGTTATATATATATATATTTTTTATTTTTTTATCATATTTGGTAAATATTTTAAAGATTTAGAAGAACAAGTAAAACAAAAATGCAAAGTCAAAAACTTTACCTCTTCTTTGAACAACCTCTTTAGGTTTAACCTAAAATATTCCTAGATTGGATTTATGACCACACGAAGTACTATAGGATATGTTGAGGGAGTTAAGTAATAATTTTGGGTAGGTATCTTCCAAACCCAATGTTTTAGGAATTATGAAGAGGATGGGAGAGGGAGTGGCCTTTTATAAGTGAGGTGAGTGGCACACTTATAATTTATTAAAATAAAAAAAGTGTGCCCGCATTTTTTACATCTCAAAAGGATAAAAAATTGGTGATTAGAAAACCTTATAGATTATAAGTCTTAAATATGGGCATAAAATGTGTTTTTGATAAATTTTTATGTCATTTTACCTATTATATTTTTATTTTAACCCCCAAGTAAACCGGTTTTAACCTTAACCACGGTAATTAATTTTTACTGTTTTTAATATTCATTATGGTTAAAAATTAATTTAACCTTATTAGATAATATAAATTATTATGATTCCAAATAAGGAATCCTTTTATACAAATTTCAATAATATAATTAGTAAATTTTAATTTTAAAGTAATCCTACAAACAAGATGAAAAAACGATTTTCCAAAGAGAAAAGTTTCAAATGTTTAAAATGTTTTTATATAAAAATTAAATATAAACTTTATTCACATAACCTAAATTTGATTAATACATGTATAATTAAACTAATTTTACTTTTAAACCCATATTAAAATAAAATTTATCTTGTGAATTATTTGAATGAAAAGATGGTTTTTTTAATGAATACCTATATTTTTCACTATTCATTGAAATTTTTTATCTTTTCAGAAAATTCTCAAACATTCACTCCAAGATAATATAGAAATTCTGATTTAAAAAATAAAGTTATTTTTTTCAAATTATTCCTCTAAAATTTAAAAAAAATTAAAAATAAGCACGCAAATGGTAACTAAACTAATTTTTAGAAAAATACAGTTTTAAGTGTAAAATTGGATTTATTCTTATCCCATGCCTAGAAAATATAAAATATAAATATTAAACATTTTATTGAGAATATAATATATAAATTTAATTTAAATAATTCAAAAAAAATTATTTATTTAATTTATTAATATAAAACACATTTTTGGGAATAAAATAGTTTTTCAAAAAAATATTTCCTTAATTTTCAAATGCTTTTTATTTTCATTTCTAATTAATTGGTTTTCAAATAAATAATTTTATATACATGTTTAAACCATATATTTTCATAATTTATTTAATCTAATTAATACCCACAATTCTAATTTCCAGGAGATAAATATTATATTAAATAATAGTATTTTATTAGTATGGCATGTTTCGTTAAAACTCGATGTTGTGTGTAACGCAAGTTATTGAAGAAATTAAATTTATTTAGAAAAAAATACTTTATAACAAAATTGAGTGTTACATTCTTACCCCATTAAAATTAATTTTTTCTAAAAAAATACATCACTTTTTTACAAACAACTGAGCATACTTTCTCCTCATCACATCCTCATGTTCCTATATTGCTTCCTCAAGTTGGTGGTTTCGCCACAAAATTTTTACCAGGTGAGTGGTTGTGTTTTTTAGAAATGTCTCTCTAAGGTACATAATATTCACCATTTTCTCCTCATAATAAATATCATACTCTAATGGTATAACCTATAATTTCATTACATGTGAAGGGTCAGGTATATACTTCCTCATAAGAGATACATGGAACACATCATGGACTTGAGATATGTTTGTAAGAAGCACAAAATGATAAGTTACTTTCCCAATATGATTAATAATTTTAAAGGGACCAATATATATTGTGCTCAAATTTTTTTTATATATTAAGAAAAATTTCATCTTTTGTTTGTGTTTTGATTAATTTCCACTTCATATCTTACTTCAAGAAATAAGGATGATTTTTTTTCATTCTTGAAGCACTAAAATTAACTTATAATTGATCATAAGAATGATAAGTCTTTACATAAATCTCTAGTTATCCTCAAATCCAAAATTGTTAGCACAAGTTATATAATATGGATAAATATTCATATGAAAAAATAATATACTAATCTCAAAATCTTTATCTAAAGTTAAAATTAAACCATTTCATAAATGGTTAACCTTTTGACCCTTCCAAAAATAAAAAATTGTAAATAATGTCACTAAATTTCCCAAAATAAACTTAAAATTGATCCCCCAAATATCATTAAGTATATCTTAATGGTCACATTCCAAATATGTTAATAACTTAGTCATATATTCTCTTGAAACATGGTAATGACCTTAATTACCATCAAACCATAATGAAAACATACCTGCTTCAAAAAATTAACTTTTTCTTCATTCCTTAAATAAAATCACATATTATAGATTATATTCCATAAATCTAAAATTGTTAGAACTCTATCAATGATAATGTAAACCACTTCATCATCAAATCACTAATAATTTTCATGTCCATTAATACTATCCAATTTACTTTATCCATATAAATCATCTCTTTATCTGAACTAAATGTCAATTTCTCAACATTAGGAAAATATTAAGGGTTACCTTATATTAATCATGTGTTTTCCATAAAATATAACCTTTCCATTAAATTAATTTTATAGTTCATTAGTACCATTCAACATATTTTTTAAAATCATTAATGTAAAACTAATTCCAAACAATACTTATATATTTCATAATTCTTGATTTCCAATAATTAGGAATTTAATCATTCCACATGTTTCTTAAACCATTAACAAGGATTAATCATCTTATTCATTAATACCTTCTTCATTTAATATTTCATTTTTTTATCATCATCATCAATGGAAAAATATTTACTCATACAGCCTTTCTAATCCTCTTTTTGAGATTTCCCCCTAGAATATCAATTGTTATAATGCCCACACTTTCCACATTTAAAAAATTCATCTATTCATAATAAATTAGGGAGACAAATATTCTAATCTATTATGTTAACTGAACTTTTCATTTTCCTCACTAATTATTTTTCTTTTTCCTTCTTCTCCACACATAAAACATCTTCTCATTCCTTTGAGGTATTCCCTTGAGTTATTCTTCCCAAATTCTTGACATATAACAAATTTAATCTTCTTTCCTCCATAGACTCCACTACCCAAGATTTTTGTGAACTCTTTCATTTTATTCTATGGTGAGTCTGAGAGTTGGTTAAGGTGAAATTTGTTAATCATATATCATGATAACTGATTCGGAATAACCAAAATATCCTTTACTCCAATCATTATAACATTTGGTTTTTTATAAGAAAAGTGTATATCACGTTCAATGTTAACCCAATTCATTCAGGTTCCCGCTATTGACTAAAACCAGGAAACATAATGTCAGAAACAATAATCATAAAGGGAAACCACATGATCATGAAAAGTTAAATTATAGGATGTTTAAATCATGACACCTTATTTTAAATATATGAAACTTTAGGCTTAACCTAGGTCATTCATGGTTATTATTCAAATCCTTCATGATGGTTCATAAAGTGTTTATGAATTTCCAAAACATATCCCTTGGGAGTGTCAAAATAGGTGTGCAGTAATTCCCATTTTCATTCATCAGGTGACATTTGATTCTAGCTCAATAAAAACTTTTCAGATTTATTTCCCCTATATACCTCGGTATTAGAGACATATACACGTGTTATATCAATACATGGATGTAATTTCTTAGAAATCACTCGCTCTATAATTTTCAAAAATTCTAGGACATTTTTCTATACTTTGAATCATCCTTACACTTATCCTTATATATATCCCTAGACATATCCATAGAAATATCACTTAGGATCTCACTAAAGCTTTATCATCCTAGTTTCTAGAGGTTAACTAACCATATCCATTGATACCAACTATAATGACCAATTTTTATCATAAATAAATATTACATCTTAGTAGATGAATATTAATTACATTACATAAACACATTCTTGAGAACTGTAAAGGTCTAGTGCCTTTGGAAACTTGGACACATAAACAACTGCTTCATAAGTGAGCTGCATCATCTCCCTATAAGTTCTCCATAACTAGAACTATTCTTAGAAATATCATACATAATATCATTCTTCATGTCCTGGGGAAAGGAAACATAAGAAATGGTGGGATCATATGCTCGAAAAGGGTAAACAAGGTAGATATCAACTATCATATAAGAATAACATGATCATAAGGGTATGAGAACATGATCTTAACATTTGAAAACAATACCCTACATATCATATATAATAAACTTGATTCGTGGAATAAATCTTGGTAGTTTATAAGATATGAATCATCAAGGAATCAAAGTACATAATCCATGAGAGAACAACATTATCATAATACATGGATTTTTAGCATACATAATCATAGAAAATAATTTTATTTGTATTCAATGATCATTTAAAAAACTATCATAGTAGAATTAGTTCACTTCTCAACCTATCATAGTTGTCAAGGTTTAATCACAAGACTGTCATAGTGTAAAAATTACCTTACTGAGTGGGGTTTACTCCCCATTCCAGTCATATTTATCTCATGATATTTCAATCTTTATCCAATGCATTTTAGGGAGTTATAGTTCCCACCAATCAAATAATTAAAATCATACATATGTGTGACAAAAGATCATAAAACATTAATCATATCAGAACCTATGAAAAGAAATGGAATTTATAAAACATTCATCATATCAAAACCCATGAAATGAAATGGTTTTCATAAATATTTCATCATAGCATAACCCATGTAAAAGAAACAAGTTTCATAAACATTTCATCATTTCATCATATAAAAACCCATCAAAATGGAATGGGTTTCATAGAAATATTATCATCATAGTCATTAAACATTAAAATAAATAATTATAATGGTATCCATGGAACATATACCTAGTAAAGTTTATATAACATCAAAGGATTCCATCTTTAATAGAAAATAAATTTGAAAGATCACTTAGGGTATTTAGTGAGGAAAATAGCCTTTCCACTTTGAAAATAACTTTTTAATACTAAAAAATCATATTAAAAAAATTGGAAACCATTTTATATAAAAATAAACATTGAAAATTATAGATAAATATTTAAAACATTGAGTGGTCATAATGACAAGGAATTTCATACACGTTAAAAAAATTCTGTTACATTCTTGGTAAAAGCCAAACGGGGATTATTTTGAAAATAACATGAATATTCCTATTAATTTTTTTAAAAAATGTAAAAAAATGGTCAAAATGACTTTAAATAATCCTAGAGGGACATTAAAAAAATTAAAAAAAATTTAGAAAACTTGTATCTGGAAGAAAAAAAATGGTTTTTAACTGAAGAGATAAATAAATTCAGTTTTATTTTAAAAAAATATATTTTGGAATCATGAGTTCGTAAAGAGATGAAAATGAATGTAAAAAAATTATTCTCAAGAAATAGACATAGGATAAAGAAATTTATGGGTTTCTTGAGAGATATATCATAATATTTTATCATTTAAATCATAATAATCCTAAATAATACCAATAAACAATGAGATTGTATTGTCAAGCCATTAACACTTTAGTATCTTTTGAATCATAGATCACATTAAGGAATAACATCTAATGAAATATTGAATATAGTTAAAAAAATTAGATTCATGAACCATCATGTAAAAGTGTTATTCTATACTCCTCATATAAGAATATAGGTGCAAAATATAACTTATGTCCTAAAGAAGGGAATTTGAGACAAAAATCCCTTACCACTTTGGTAACTTTTGAACCATAAACCCCGTGAAAGAGAGATACTAAAATGGATATATACATATAAATAATTTTCTGGGAAATAATCATAAAATACATTCATGGGTATTATATACACCACATAAAAGAGATAGGTAGTGAATATGGCATGTGTCTCATAGGAGCAAAAAGTGAGACAGAAATCCCTTACCATAAGTCTCTAATTCCATAATACATGTTAAAACATCATATATAATAAATATAAGTTTATTATACATCTATTAAAAACAATAATTATATATATCATACCCTATATGATTTACTTATGACCATTATTACACGTTTATTAACAATTCCTAATTAAAATCATGTTTCGAGTAATAACTGCTTTGTTTTTCATGTATGTTTTGATTTGTTATTTTTAGTCCTATTACTTTAATAATAGTTAAATATTATAAATAATGTTAAAATTGATATAAATATAATATATATTCATTATATATTTATTTATAGTAATCGATAAAATTTAGAGATAGAAAATGAGATACACTATTTATGGAGATGGTTGGTCCTACGTATGCATGAACATTGTATCCATTTTCTCGATGGATTATAGAAAGAAATAGTAAATAACATATTAAAATTAAGTATTAATTTTTATTTCATATATATAAAATGTTTTTATTTAAACCTTTCCTTATTACCTTCCATTTAAAGTATATGTGAAGAACGAATCACATCGATTCATGAGGCGGTAGTCCGCCGTACACATGAGCAACGTTATCATATCCCATAAAGAATGGAAATTAATAATTTATATGTGATATTATAATTAAATAACTATAATTATGTTAAAAATATATTATATATTTATTTAATATTCCCCTATTACCATCCAAGTAAAATATAATTGATAAACACATCAAATCGGTTCGTGAGGTGGTAGTCTGTTGTGCACATGAGCGATGTTATTGTTTTCAAATGGGTTGGGAGGTAGGAATATAGGTGTGATATTATATTTAAATAATTATAACAATATCATAAATATAATATATAAACATTAAATCCATCATTATATCCATCTATGAGATGTGTTGATGGAAATTTAATAACATCTGTTCACGAGATGATAATCCTCCGTACACATGATCAACAGTTTTGTTTCACATTTGATGGAAGAGGAGATGGATATAGGTTATTCCATAATAATAATAAAATAAAATTATATAGGATATAATAGGTTTATTATTTTATCATATTTTTAAAATATTTGAAGGAGTTATAAGAAGAATTAAAATAAAAATGCATAGTTAAAAACTTTACCTCTTCTTCAGACAACCTATTTACGTTTAACCTAAATCCTTACTGTATTGTATTTATAATATCACTAATGCCTCTAGGATGTGTGGAGGTACGTAATGAAGACATTATTTTTGGTATTTTACTAAAAATAGTTTTGGAAGTGTGAAGAGGAAAGGAGGGGGCGGCCTTTCATAAGTGAGGTTAGTGTCGCACTAGTAATTTTTGAAAAGAAACAGGTTTACCCATGTTTTTCACATTCTACAAGGATCCAAAATGGTACATTATAGAAGATTAGAGATTATAGGGTCCAAATATGGTCATAAAATTGGTTTTTGAAAATTTTATAGGTTATTTTATCCTTTATATCTTTAATTTAACCCCTGGTAAACTCATTTTAACCTTAACCACAATAATTAATTTTTATTATTTTAACTATTCATTATGGTCAAAAATTAAGTTCTCATTATTAGATAATATTATTTTTTCTGAATAAAAATATGAAATCCATTTTTCTAAATTCCATTCACATAAGTGGAAAATTTTAATTTGAAATTAATCCTATAGACATGATGAAAAATCGGTTTTCCAAAGAGAAAAATTTTAAAAGTTTAAAAAGTTTTTATATCAATAATAAATATGAAACTGATTAAAATTACATAAATTGGATTAATAGATATATAATTAAACTAATTTTACTTTAAAAACCATATTAAAAGAAAATTTATCTTGCAAATTATTTGAATGTAAATGGAGTTTTTTAATAAAAAACTGTACTTTTCACAATTCACTGAAAATTTTAATCTTTTCATAAAATTATCAAAAATTCACTCCAAAAATTTTAAAATTATAATTTAAAAATGAAGTTCATTTTTTCAAATAAATATTTTAAAAGTGGAAAAAATAATTTTAAAATAAATGTTCAAGAGGAAACAAAATTTCTTTTTAGAAAAATACAATTTTTAAGTATAAAATTGGATTTATTCATATCTCAGACCTAGAAAATACAAAACATGAATGTTAAAATTTTTATTGAATATGTAATATATAAATTTCATTAAAAAAGTTAACCAAAATTTATTCATTTAAATTATTGTGATAAAACACATTTGTGTGAATAAAATAGTTTTTCAAACAAAAAAAATTCTTTATTTTCAAAAGTTTTTTACTTTCATTTCTATTTAATTGGTCACCAAATTAGTCATTTTATATATATATTTAAAACATATATTTTTATAATTTATTTAATCATATTCATACACATCATTCTAAAGGTTATATGATAACTATTATATTAAATAATAATATTCTAAAAGGATGTTGTGTTTCGTTAAAACTTGGGGTTGCATGTAGCATAAGCTATTAAAGAAATTAAATTTATTCAAAAAATATATATTTCATAAAAACTCAGGTGTTAAAAAATAATATGTTTAAAAAACCTTTTTGTTTACAAATTTATTGTATAATTAATGTTGTTTTTGAGGATGTACATCATATTTTAGGGAACTTTATAGGAATTATATTAATATTATTTTATAAAAAGAACAACCTATATACCGGGAGATAACCCATTGCATCCAAAAAGGTCATGGGTCTTGATCCCACAAACTAATGGAGACAATGGTGTATAACCTACCACTTATATATGTAATTTCTTGGTTAATATGTCATTTTTTACTTAAATGATTTGACGGATAAATACTTATGGAATGTATTAAACTGAACTTTAGGTGTTACTATTGAGGTTTTAGAGATTAATGTATTATATTAGATAACTTGTGATAACTATTTTAGTTTTGTTAAATATTAATAGATAGGCATAAAGACATATCACCCTTTTATGGATCTTATGATCTGTTAAAAGTTAATTTTAGTGCTTCATGCATAAAAAATCATCTTGAAATATTCATTTCTTAGAGTAATAAATGAAGTGGAATTTGATCAAAGCATTACAAAAGGATAAATTGTGGTTATTTTATATTTTTTATCTTTATAGAAAAATAATCCCTCATCTTTAGGGAAATGGTCATGAAATAAAAAATTTATACATTTACCTTCATTTTCAATGAATCAACAGTCTTTTATCCATCACAGATTTATGGTTTTGTGGTTGTTAACATTATCCTAACCATGTTCTCTATCATTATATATTAGTTCTTAGGAATTATTTTTCTCCCCCATTTCCATATTTTCACTTCCCACAAATGTTTTCCTATTTGTAAACCTATTTTTGTGATGAATTCTTATTTCTCTCTCCCCTCTACTCTATTTTTAAGAGTAATTCTAATTATCCCTCTTACGATGTTGGTTTTACCCAAAATAATTTTCAAATTTCGAACACTTGATTTCTGAGTGAAAGTTCAAATTTCAAGGAAAAAAATTATTTAAAGTGGATAGAATGTAACACCCTAATATTTTAAAATGATAAAATTATGTTTGATAGTATATATGAAACATGACATAAAGTCTAATTGAACTGTAATATATTATACTATTATAGATTAGCAGTTAAATTTGTAGGTCTGAATAGGAATAACTAAATTATAAAAATCATATGATTTAAACGTTTATAAAATAAATTATTGGTTATTAATTGATTATAAATAAAAATATAAATCATTTGAAAGTTAAAGAAATTCTTTTCTAAAAAAACCATTTTTACGGGCGTAATGTGTTTTTCTATTAATAAATTAAGTTAATCACTATGGGTAAATTATTTTAATGAAGATTATATATTATATATTAAATAAATTTTTTTATCATTCATATAATATTTTTCTAGGAAGATATAAGAATAAACTCAGTTTTATGCTCAAAAATGGGTTTTTTTCTAAAAAACGGTTTCACCGCTTTTTGTATATTTATTTCAAAATTAATTTTAACAAAATTTTTAAAATTTATTCAGAAAAAATTAACTTAATTTTTTAAATATTTATTTAAAAATTATCTTAAGGTGAATTTTTGAGAATTTTTTGAAAAGTTAAATTTTTTCGATGAATAATGAAAAATACATATTTTTATTGAAAAATACCTTTTCATTTAAAGAATTTCAAAAGTTCCATTTTGTTATAAAATTGTTTGAAAAGTAATATTAGTTAAATTATATTATCATTAATCTAATTTATAACATTTTAGTGAATCTTATGTATAAATTTTATATAAAAATATTGTGTACTTATGAAAAAATTTCTTAGGGAAATCGCATTTTAATCGCGCTTTTAGTATTAATTTAAAATTTAATTTTGAAAATTTTTTGAATTTAATTTGGTAAAATAGATTCCATGTTTTTAATAATAATAATTAATAATATTTAATAAGTTTAACATAATTTTTTTCTTAATGGATAGTAAAGACATTAAAAATTAATTACTGAGGTTAAGGTTAAAATAGGGTTTTGCACATTACATGTTATTGTGTTAAAATTAATTTTCCACACATATAAAATTTTTATTTGATAAATTTTATTTTATTTTAATAATAATTGGGTCCAAAATATATGATAATTATCACTTCAATTTAGTCTTAAAGGATAAATTACCTTTGATAAAAAACAAGTTACTGTGGTGAAAACTAAAATGGTAAAAATGAGTAACCTTGAAGGTGAAGGGAATAACATGTTTATTTTTATTTTTTATGTGTTTATTGACATTATCATATCTACACACCATTATTTATCAATTTTTTATGCACTTTGGTTAAGATTGACTTCCCATTATTTAATAGTTTTGAGTATTTACAAAAATGTCACTCCTCAATTATAAAATGGAACCCCATCGCCTCACTTATCAACAAATATCAAGAAATTTATTTCAACCAACCCCCAAAAATATCACTACCCAACACCATTATCCACTTTCTATAGGTTATTTATTCCAAAAATACCAACCCTATGGTCCTTAATAGGAGATCCAAAGGAGGTTCTTCTAAATGAAGGTAACTATCTTCACTAAGTTCTTTCATTCTATTTCTAATTTTACAACCTTAAATTCTGTTTTCAAAATTAAAATATAATAAAAATAGTGTATTAAATATAATTATATATTATTATGTTTGTGGAATAGTATTTTTTTCTTCTCCTTCACCATCAAATGGGAAACAAATTCATCACTTCTATCTACGGTTAACTACCACCACGCGAACCTATGTAATTTTTTTCCATCACCAACTCACTGGGATAGTCATAATGATTTAAATAATGAATATATATGATAAATATTAAAATATATTAATTCTAAAAAAAAATAATATATCATCCGCTTCCTTACACCTTCACTCATTAAGGGAATGATATCATCGCTTGTGCGTACGTACGACCTATTGTCTCGATGAAGCAATATGATTCATTTTCCATGTCCAACATTAAGTAATAATTATAAAAAATTGTATAATAAGTAAATATGAACTTTATGACATTAATTTTATTCTTTAAATGATAGGATTTTATCTTGTGTATAATAACTGGAACTTCTGTGACAAAACATGAATGAGAAAACAAAACGGTTAATAGCTGAAATAATGGTAATATGAAATATTATTAATAAACAGGTGATAAGATGTTATAAAAATATCATATATGATATTATAAATATTAATGGTTCAGGTATAAATTAATAACATGTTTAAAACTATTATACAAGAGTTTAAAGTTCTGTTTTGTTGTTCTTTGTTCATGATTAACGTTGTGGTGGGTTGCTCTCATCAGCTTTGTTGGAGACATTGATAGTGATGGAGTTCCAATTTCTCAATGAAGGAGAGATTATATCTAGAAGTGTCTATGTCTTGGTGGTCTATCATTTATTTCATTTGAATTTCAAATTTTGATATATGTATTTTTGGCAGCTCATGGGCGGTGGTTGCAATTTTGAATTTCATATCATGATTTCCTGTCATTTTTGAATTTTGCAGTCCTATAATTGTGATTTGATTTAGTCTATTTTTTGTTTTATAATGGTTCTCATTAATCATAAAACTTTGTTTTATTTAAAATAAAAAATATATTTGGAGGAGAGGTTAAAGAATGTTCAATTAAAGGGAAATGTGAGGTAAGGGATTCTGTCTCAATTTTCTTTCATTGGGGGATTTTTTAATATTATGAACCAATTTATTCTATATGATCTATATAATACAACTTTTAAATATTATATCATGAATCATTCATAATTAATGGTATTTTATATTTCAATTCAAATTATCTCATCCAAGGGTATTTGACTCAAAAGTTTCCAATTGGTAAGGGGTTACATAACACAATTTTTTTCATTGGGTTATATTACTTCTTCATTGGATTTGATATTCTGAAATTATGTGTGTAATGTCTTTCTATTATTTTCCATTTTATTTCAACTTTTTTATGTGTATTTACATGTGATATAAATAATCAATTCATTTATTAATTCTTAATTCAACGGTATTCTCTTTGCAAGAGATTCCATCTCAATTTCCACTTCACTGAGACATATTTAGTATATTGCACCTATTTATTTTTATGAGGTGTGTATATATACCCTTTGATATGTAATATCATGAATCTATTTAAATTAATTATATTTAATGTTTCTTTTTATGTTATTTCTTTCATGGGGATTATGATTCAAAAGTTACCATAGTGGTAAGGTTTTATTTCACAATCTCATCATTATTTGGGATTATTTATGTTTAAGTATCCAATGGGGAGAATTAATGGATATTTCTATCTTAAACTAAATCTATTTTCTTATCCGCCAGTAATTTTTTAAAATTATAAGTTTTCCATTCATTTTCCTCTATTAATTACTTAAAAGATCAGAAAAATGATTTTAGGAAAAACATACTTTATTTCCTCTTTAGTTAGGAATATTTTCTTCCATATCAATATTTTTCCTTTAAAATTTTTAAATAATATTTTTAATATTATCTTTTGATTTATTAAATACATTTTTACCCATGTTTTCATTTTTATAAAATATTTTAAAAGGAATCCTCTTATCATTTTCTAAACAATGTAATTTTTTAATTTTTACCAAAAATATGAAAGGAATATTTGTTTTAACATACTTGGAATATACAGAAATTTCCTACCATAAAAACCACTCATTTATTTGAATATTCCTTTATAATTTTAAATGTTTCTTTTCAAATAAATTTTTTTTCCAAATATTATGGAAGTTTTTATCTTTTAAATGTTTTTTTAAAAGTTAAAAGGGTATTTTAATCAATAATGTTTTAATGGTATTTTTATGGTATTTCTATTCATCAACGAAAAAACCCCTTTATTTTACTTATAATACACTAGGTATGTGTTATAATGGAACCATTCTAATTATTTATTTGGATGTTTTACGGTCATTTTGACTAGAGAAATTATTTACATTCACTTTCTTGATAAATTTTTCAATCATAAAAATTCTCTTGAAACATTCACTTTAGTGATCATTGTACATTACATTTCCCTTAAATTTCCATATTCTTTATCAGGGATATACTTATACTTTAAATCATATATCATTTCTATATTTTTTTTTTACTTTGAAACTTATTTTATTTACTTTTGTAATACTATTATTCAATATTATTTATTCAATATGGACATTTATTGATAAGAAATATTGTTTATGAATTGAATTGATCATTCAATATATGAGGAATTAATTGGACATGCAGTGATGAGTGAGGACCGAATATATATATATATCCCTTCGATGCATTGATATTCTCGTGAGACTAGTCAATTAGCTAGCTGAATTAAATGGATTTTTAGTATATACCTACCCATTGATTAAACTATCTTGGCGCAAGGTATTGATGATATATATATCATGATTTCTAAAATTATGACATTCAAAATTAAGCATTTCCTTCATTGAAAATTTAGTATTTATTATACATCATATTTTAATATTGGTACTATCCATGGATTCATTTTTTTCTCAAGTTATCAATTAAATGGAATGTGTTTTTAGTTATTTACCTTGATATATTGATTATTCCATATTGATTATGCCTAATTTATTTTTATATATTGATTAATGATATCTTCCTCTATATGTAACCCTTATTGAGTATATGATATCACCCTTTATTTTTTCTTTTCTCTAGGATATGAAGAAGTAATATTTAAATGAGTTAAAGGATATAGAATATTTTCTTTCACTGTATTGTAATTTATGTTTTCAAATGTAATGAAAGACTCAAGTATATATCTACTTTATCAATACTACTAAAATATTTGGTCCTTGATATGTGATCTCTTGTATCTTATCCCAATGTAATAAACTACCCACTAATTATGGGTTACTAAAGTCAGAGTCTTTACAATGGACTTGTGAATGTAGTCTTTTCTTGGTCTTCTGGAGTAATTGGAACTTGAAATTGCCCAAAAAACTCATTAAGGAAACAATAGTGACCCTTTATAGAAAGTATCTCAAACATTTGGTCTACAAAAAAAAAGGTGAAGTGGTCTTTTTATATCACATGGTTTAATTTCATATAATAATTGAAAACTCTCTAGCTATACTGAATTAATGTGGTCACTAATTCATTATTCTCATTTTATATAATGGTGTATATAGTTTTCTTAGGAATGATCTGAATGGGACTCACTCATTAGGGGTCTGAAATAGGGTAAATTATTCCAACTCCTAATATTCTTTCTACTTCCTTTTTTATAACTTCTAGAAGGGTTGTGTTGAGCCTTATTTTGGGTTGTCTCGCTATTTTGGACTCATTTTCAATCAAGATATGATGAAATAAAGTGGTAGGGTTAATCCTTAGAATGACTCATAGTGTACAACCAAAGTACATAGATTTTTTTTAGATTTTCTATCAATTGATACTCTTTTTTGGGTATTAAATTATTTGAAATTGTGATGGGAAGTTTCTCATTTTCCTTAAGAAAATAAAATTTCAAGTTTGAAGGGAGATGATTATATTATGGTTTAGGGGGTGTTCTAAAGATTATTTTAGCTTAGTATTCTCCATGTTAGAAACCAACACAACTAATTCAAAAGCATCAATGATATTTTTGAGTAATAATCAAAGAATCTTTCATTAATTTATTCAAATTGTCTAACACAAAAAACTATTTGAAAATTAATCTCATTTTTTAAAACATATTTATCAATAAGATCATATGTTTCTTAATATTCTCCTAATAAAATTAAGTCATAAAAAATTTCCATTTATTCCTTAGAGAAATAATTATATTCAAAATGGTTCAAAGTAAAAACATATTACTCTTCATGGGGTATTTCATTGAATATAAAATGTTAAAATTCATATATTTTCACCAAAATTCATTTAAATAGTCCCTTCATAAACATTTATTATTATCTTGGTAGTCATGAGGAATGGACTACCTATAATAATAGGGGAGTGATATTTAACTTTTCCTTCCTCTATGTTTATAATATAGAAATTAGTAGGGAACATAAATCTGGGTACACTTACTAGAGCATCTTCTAGAAAACCTACTAGGTAGAAAATGGATCAGTTGTCATGTTGCACAACTACTTGAGTGGGTTTGAGATCTCCAATATGTTGGGAAGAATAAACAGATTAATGAATTAAATTAATTTATTCTCCAAAATCCCATCATTCATTAAAAAAATTAAGGTCCCTAATAGTCTGAGGGAAAGAGAAGGTACCTAGATCATGAAATTTATGGGGTTAAAAGTGTAGAGAAATTTTGAATAAACTTACCTTTTTATTACCTTGAAATATTCTCTTCAAAGTTCATATATCAATGATAAATATTTTATACCTTGGGATTTGGAATATGGATTCTATTAAAGGGATATTAATCTCCACCTTTTTGAATATCTGTAGAATATTTTATTACAAATACTCTACACTAGTTTTATTGGGCACTTTAATCCATATGGGGAAGTAATTTTGGGGTTGATATAGGTTTTCCAAATTTGAATTACCTTTTTCTTTATTTATTGGGAATGATTTCACATGTTATTTAGATTCTTTTTCCTAAGTAGATTCTTTAGGTGTGTGTGGTTTACCACTTCTAGCTTCCTATTAAGATAGTGACTCACTACTTCTTAGCTCCTTACCACTCATTAATTAAATATAATTTATATTTACCTTGGGGTTAGGATTTGACTAAGTTGGAATCTTACTTGAGACTTGATTCTTTAATTCATTGATGGATGACATGACCTGGTTGTACTATCCATGAAACTCCTTCAGGGATGATCCATGAGTTTTTAGGGTAGTTTGATGAGTAGTGTAAGAACCAAGGAGTTGTTTAAATAAACCTATCATGTTGGGGTCTTGAGATTTTCCTTATTAGTAACTTATATTGGTTTGAGAAACAATCATTTGAAAGGGTTGATGATGGAAAGGTTAATGGTAGCTCTGTTGGGAGGGTATTCTTTGTTTTTATTGGTTCTAAGCTTCAAACTTGGTATTGGAACACTCCTTGTAACCTTTGTTCTTATTTCATGGTATTAGTATGGTATTTGGAACAAGGCATCACAACTTTCTTAAACCTATGAGCATCTATAATTGTAGTGGTCCTAATAGTGAAAGAGTTTAAAGACTCTTATAGATGGAGAAGGTGATGTTTCGTGTACCTTGTTTACAGATAACTATCTCAAAAGAGAGGTTATTTCATCGATTTTATTTTCAATTAAATGGGATTTAAAACTTTTTACCTCATGTACACTTCAAGTTATGGATCTTTGACTGAATAGTATAGAATTTTATGAGATCCACTTGATTATATCTCTAGATTCGGTTGGTGAATTATTGATTAGTACTCCTATAGAAGAATCATTCAGTAAATTCTAGTCATTTCCACAAATATTGGGTAAAATAATATTATTAAGTAATACTCGTTATGGGCATAGTGTGGGAAGGATGTTTTTAACTTCTTAAATCTTTCTTAGCACTCATAGATAGTTTTTTCACTTGCTTTGGTTATTATATATATCTTCTACCTTAGCTGGGTACTCCTTGATATTGGGAAATATTTCTAGAGGAAATCCTTCTGTAGCTCATCCCATGTGGTGATCTTTCTAGTTTGGAGGTTTTAGAGACACTATTTTATATACCCTTCAAGGGAGAATAGGAACACCTTACAACTAAATTTTTCTTATGAAATCCATCTTGGTTTTAATTTTATGAAAATACCACCATTTTTAGTTAGGATCTTATCCTACTAATCCATAAAACTCTTGTAGTAATTGTATCATTGTGATTTTAATCTTAAACTCTTATTTATTTTTAATTTGTTGAAGGTGATTATTAAAGTTATAATTGGTTGAATAAATTTCTCACAAGGTCCTATTTATTTGAGTAAGATTTTATTCCATGTTTTTTTACCTATATTAACTATAGTGGAAGAATGAGTTGAGGGATGAGAGTTAGTAAATGGAATTGTGAAAAACTCTTTCCACTTGTTCATTGATTTTAGAGTTCTGAGTCTTATTAGAACAATTATTTAAACCTCTAGATCATAACCAATGAGGTGGGATGAAACTAGATCTAGTCATTTATTGAAATCATTTTAAGAAAAAATGAGATACAACACTAACCTCCCTAGAAATAGATCTAGATTGGTGAACACCTTATCATAGGGCCTCCAGCAAAAGAATTTTGAACCCAAGTTTTAAATACAATTATAGTTGACTCAAGTTGTCTCTAGAGAGGACATTTTTATGTGTGTGTGTTTCTCTTATTTTATAGGTTTGGGGTGTTAGTTAATTAGTGGTTAAATTAAGTTGGTTTTAAATTCAATATTAAAAGTATTATTCTATCATTATATCATTCCATCATCCTATTTTTGAATCATTATTCAAGATGTTCTCTTGTTATTTCTCTAATTAAATGAAATATCATTGATTACTCTCACCTGGATGTTTAAGCTTGAATAAGGGGGTACAATAATCCTATAACTAAAAATATTTCTAAGTCTAGTGATCAGATATTTCCAATCACTCTTCGACCAACCCATTACTCACAATCCCAAGAAATTGGGTGAATACAAGTGTATTGTGTGTGTAATTCCAATAATTGGAGAATAATTAATTAAAAAAATAAAAAAGGAAAATCCTACTGATTATGAAATTAAAAAAAACTAGAGGAGTAAGTACGAGAGTTAATAATTAACGAGTAAAATTAAACAAAAAGGGAATTAGACACACAATACACTCACAATACTCTCCATTATATCATTGGAGAGTATTATGGAATGAAAACAAATGGTCTGGTGTGACATTATCAGAGTATTATATTAGAATGAAAAAAATAGAAAAAAATTATTAGAAGCTTGATTGATCTAATCACTAACTTAATAGTTGGTTATTCATTATTCTCATTGAGCACAGATAATATCAGATTCCTTTCTTGGTCATCCTTGATTACTTCTTAAAGGCCTCATAGAACAAACTCTAAAAGCCCCATATACACTTTTCTCCAATGAGGTAGTCGATGCATTAGAGAGTAACAAAGACTTTTCGATCCTGCAATATCAATTCTATCATATGAAAATGTGTTCAATTACTTAAAAAATTGAATTAAGTCATCATCTATATACTCAATAAGAACTCAATAGTTCTCAAATAAAGCTCAGTATCTCACCCTCAACTACATTCAAAACACTTGTTTCTTTATCAAAACACTTTAATCAGTCTCAGTATCAACTTGATCATCTCAGACCCTAATGTTGATCAGATTCAACCACGTTATCAATCCTCAGCTTCATCCTTGGGAATTATTTTCTAGTCTCATCCCAATACATCATCAATATATATTCATATCTTTGGAATCTTATTCCTCATTAAGATTTGACTCAAGTAGGAACCCCTTTTATATAGTGTTCGACAATAATGACTCTTAGAATCGTGGATTCTGAATGTCAAGGTCAGCGGGTAATCTACTCTACTTGAAATAAATTCCTAGTTGATCAATTCAGGTTCGATGTCAATATTTCTTTATTAAATGAAGGCATCTTCATCTTTTTTTAAACTTATTAGTTATAATTTTCCTTCTTTGAATGCCTCGATTATATTGGTGTTAGTTTTAGGGGGACTTGTAATCATAAATGTATAGGGAATATTCCATTGAAGAATGAAGTATTCATGTAGTCACTACTTTATAGGCATGGTGGCTTGGATTCATGGAAGAAATTGGCACAGAAATAGGGTGGCTTGCAGAAGGGTGTGGCAACT
The DNA here is from genome assembly GCA_963277665.1 of Viscum album. Classification (NCBI taxonomy): domain Eukaryota; kingdom Viridiplantae; phylum Streptophyta; class Magnoliopsida; order Santalales; family Viscaceae; genus Viscum; species Viscum album. Next base: position 1,783,347,755 of record OY728122.1, read on the forward strand.
TCAATGTTGGAGGCACATTCAATTAATCAACTGTGTGGAAGAGGTTATGGTCGATATTAAGTGTGGTCGACTATGGAGAGTGAGTGTAGTATGTTTTAGGTATCTTTTGGTCACTTGGTATTAAGTAAGTCACAATAAACCACAAAGGACAGTCTTTATTCAGTAGGTCGGTAATGCAGTCGATCATGAGTAAGGTATGATAGGTTTGGCCTTCATGCGGTCACTCTAGAAATATACATGCAACAACTTCACCCCTTTAATATTTTTTCCTCTTCTTTCATTTTCCATTGATAACACAATCTAATCCAAGTTAAAAACTTAATTTCATCAATTTTAACTTCATCATCATTTCATAATTATAGTTAAAGTTCGCACTTTTCAAATCATAATTTTTAATGATTATCATTAAAAAGAGAATTAAATTTCAAAATTTAATTTTTATCCTTTAATAATAAAATTTTAAAACCAAATTTAATTTATTTGAAAAAAATCCAATGAAACAAGAATTTTAACTATGATAATATTTCATATTTAATTTCAGAAATGAATAAATAATAGAATTTTAAATTTTAATTCATTTAAAAAATGTAATTTTAAATTCAACTTCAAAGTGTGGCTTCAAAATTAAATTTAAAAATTAACAAAATGTGTAAAAAAATGTTTTAATACAAAAAATAATAAAATCATTAAAAATAATGTTTTAATAAATTTATCATTTACTTCCATATTTCAAAAAATTATCAACAATCACTAATTTACCCATTATGGGGTAATAATCAATGAAATAATTACAAAAAAAATTGAAATTTTGAGACTCATCAAAAAAAATTCTGATCGTATGATTTGAAGTTGATTGTTCGACTTAATGAGTGTATGAATCCAAAACTTATAAAATTTAAAAGTTTGGAAATTAATAGGAATATACTAAGATGATTTCCACATTGCAGAATAAATTTTCAATGTCACAATCCCATGAATTTTAATATGCATGTATATTTTAATGAATATATTAATTAATTTAAGGGAGTGAGATTTAGGGAGATATTGAGGTAGAAAAATTACTAAAGAAGATGAATCGTGGTTATTTAAATTCCATATTGAAAATAAATATCAAGTCTTCATGAGATTTCAAAGGAGATAATTATCTAAATTTTAAATGTGATTGAAGACCGAGTTTACAAGAGATTTCAAGGCTGTCAAAAATCATTGATAAATGATATTAATGATATTATTATATGAATATATATATATATATATATATATATATATTCAAGAGAATAAATGAGAAATGATGAGACCTCAATACTTTTGAAACCCTAGAGATTATCTCTTGTGTATCAAAGCATAAGGAGCTGATATCATTCAATAGATCTTCTTCATCAAAGAACAGAATGTGGAGATGTACTAAGATATAACTATATCCTGGAATAAGAGTTTGAGAATAATAATAGCACTACAAATTTTGTACTGTATTGATAAAGGTTGAACAATCTAGGAAAACCGAACATGAAAAATTAAATAGAAAAAGGGATTACATTCATATACAAGGAGAGACATAATTTGAATATATGTTCAAAAGGAGGTTTTGGAAGACCTTAAATATCAATGAATATGTGAGGTAGTCAATACCATGAAAGAAGGATGAGTTGTTAAGGTAAAAACCAGAACTAGCAGGAGGAAGGTAACTCTATGAGGAAGTATAAAGATCCTTTAGTGGGATGTTGAAGCCCATATTGGGATTTTGTGGAAGAATGGTGTGATACTATATGATTATAACCACTTACGTTATTATTGGATGAATCTGTAACTGGGTTGCTTAACCAATTGTAGCAAGGAGTAGGCTCACATTGAGGTCGAACCCTATAAATCCTTGTGTTTGGTTCCTTTTATATACTGTATATTTGAGTAAGGCTAAGAGACAATAAAAGGTGTGGATCAAATCATTAACTAGAAATAGAGGTTGAATTAAGAAGAAAAATTTAGAAAAGGTCAAAAGGATCATTGATTCACCCCCTCCCCCTCTCATTGATCTCACCAATTTGGGGATCTACAAAATTACTATGATAGTTTCTTATAGTATCAGTCACATTAAACGTTCATAGTAGTTCTAAGCTATAATAAGAACCTTTAAGTGATATTCTGATATTCTTGAACTTATGTCTTATAGTTAGGACAACATTCTATGAAAGAACACATAGTATTTTTAGGTGATTGATTCTTCTAAGAGAAGAAGACTACATATCATGAATTTTTCACTTAGTAATCTCTAGGAAGTAAGATTCTAAGGATATACCCATAGGTAGTAATTCCACATGTTTATATGTTATTGTATATTCCTATTCGAAAACTTTTTTAATGATCCTTAGACTTAATATTATTATTAACACATATCATGTGTCATGTACTTTGATGTATTGACCAAAATTGTGATGTTCTATATTCACTAGGATATAGGATATGTTAAGTGTGTCATCAATTATATACATTAATGAATTATTCAATAGAGTATTTTTTCCTTCTGATTAAGGAAGATGATATCTCATGACCTTTAATTAGAATGGAACTGTCAAACTAAAATTCCACGGACATAGTGTGTTAATGGGTTCATTTTAGGAAGTAGAATAAATAAATATCAAGCACATAGGTTGATGACATGAGTATGTAACCTTCTTAAGGATAGATATAATTAAAAAATAATTATATTACATAGTCATCATTCATATGATGTTGTTGTCATTGCAAAATTAACTTGTTCCTCTATAGGTACCTTTATGTGTTACTAGACGGTGATATTGGACATTAGGAAATCCCACCTAATGTCACAAAGGAAGAGGCCTATAGGTTCACATAGTTATTGTTTCAATTAATCTCAGTTAAATTATTTTAGAATTTAATAGTTTGAATAAATAATATTCTCAAGACCAAGGAATAATATTTCTTTAGGATTTTATTGATCAAAAATATTCAAACACAAGATATATTCAAATTAGAATATATAGGTAAATTGAATATTAAATTAATATTTTTTCACAAGATCATCTAATGGATTATATATTTATTTCTTTTTTTCTTTGAAAGGTAATACATAATATTTATTATTAAATAAATATTTATTTAGTTACATGAATATTAAAATAACTATTTATTTACAAGACTATGAATATAACATTTATTTATTTTATCAAATAATGAATATTTATGTACTTTTTTTAGGTTCGATAAATACCAAGGAGGATAATCAGGCTAATTCAATCACCTGATAGTGAGAATTATATAAGAATTAAATATCATTAAATAAATATTAATTTATTTAATTGATAAAATAATATTTAACAAATACGTGAGTTAGCGCATGCCATGTGAAATAATATTATTATTTTAACATGGAGAATATATGGATTTTAATATTTCATTAATGTAATTTTGTGAAATTATCAATATTAAATCCAAATATCTATATATTCATAACATATATCATTTTTTGGGGTTTGCCTTGGTGGAACTCAATTTTTGGTTGTGTACAATGAAGCTCTCCCTAGGTTTCTCTGTCAATAAAGAACATCTCTAGGGTTTCTCTCAAGATCAATAGATATTCCAAATCTTACTCATTCTCAAGACCAATAGAATATGCGATGTGATCATCGATATCAAATTATAACTTATTATGATCAAAACGAATGACACAAAGTGATCAATTAGTATGCACTAACACCCATAGATTAATTGGTGATGTTTAGAGATCAAGGAGAATGTTTGGATCACCACCAAATGGATTCTAATTTGGATCCTAATAGCAAAAAAATACATCATGAACAAGGTCAGAATGATCAATGTCTTATTTAAAGAAAGAATTCCAAAACTGAGTTAATTATTATTATTAGATTAATTATAAATTTAATTATAAAGTCCCACTCTTTAGTTATGGGATTATTTCACTATGTTCCCCATTTATGATCATTTTAGATGTCACAAACTGACCCAACTAGAGCTCAATCCATAACAACCCCGAACCCACCTCCATAGGCTAGGGGTGGTGACAAGCACATAAAGGAATATCCTAAATGGGAGGCATTGTCCTAATGTACCTATATGCACATACCTGACCATCTAAATGCAGAAGTGTAGAGGAATAATAAAAAATGGGTGCAACAGCTAGAATATAAACCATACATGAAAAACCTCTAGGGTGTACAAGAGTACGACAGTGAAAACTGAAATTAATGGGGAAAATACATTCCCAACTAGAAAGATGTCCCAACCTCAAAAAACTATAAAAGTAAAAGTGTTTAGAGATTTCATCTCTTGATCTATAATCTTCGACCACCATATGTGGTAAAATGCACCAAGTATCCCTAAGATCCTCTGAAGTCACCATCGACTTGTCCTCTGTATGTATAAGACATGACACGTGCGGGAAAAGCCTATATAGGGGTGAGTATAAATATACCCATTAGGACACCATGAAAGCTGAAAGGGGAGCAATAAAAGACAAAATAGGAATATATTGTAAATAAATCAACTCAAATCAAGAGAGTAAATAAGATCCCACAACATGGATATATGTGTGTGTGTGTGTGTGTGAATATATATATATATATATATATATATATATATATTCTCAAAGCAACGAAACCCAAATGAGAGATAAGGGGATCTCCATCTCATAGCCCAGACTTGAAAGAGTTTCATTAGTTTTAGAAGTCTATCATCAATGCCCATCATCTCACACATATACCCAGTAGAAATCATCCAAGTCAATCCACACTTCTCCACTATGTCACATAGTCAAGGGGCATAATCTCAAAGTAGAGGACCCATGACCTGGTACAATATGAGGGTTCCACTCAATAGTCGATAGAGGACCCATGCCTTTCCTAGGAGGAGGGTTCCACTCAAGTAATTGGTAGATGACCCATGCCCAACCCAACTGGAGGCTACCACTCTAGAATTTTAGGACCCATACCCTATTATAATAAGATGTTTAGACTGATATATTCAAAGACCCATGCCTTGTCTCCATGGGAGGGTGCCACTCAATAGTCGGTTGAGGACCCATGCCCTACCCAAAAAGAGGGTTCCACTAAAAGAGTAGATAAAGGACCCATGCCCAACCCATCTGGAGTATGCCACTATATAGATAGGTAGAGGACCCATGTTCTATCCTAGTATAAGGGTGCCACTCTAGAAGCCTTTGGTGATCCTATGCGATCACTTTTTTCATTAAGAATCACCTAAAAAGGAAATAAGGGGTACACAGTGTGTGAGGGGACTAACACGGTGTGTGGTCCTGTTCCATCGTATGGTCATGTATCTATAGGTACACGTCCCACTACCTATGTAACTATACACAGTGTATAGAGGTTCTACACAGTGTGATTGAGCCACTTGAGGTCATGCATGTGCCCTTTTTCCATGTCTGTTCACTTTTCCCAGGTTTCTTTACTTTGGTATATGGCGTGTTCTTAGTCTTACTAATTCCCATGTACTCCCAGATTACAAGACGTGTTTCCAGAACATGTTTCTCACAGTGTGTGGGGGTCCCACACAGCGTGTGATAATTATCTCTCTTGAAACCCTAACTGTCGCAGCAAGGTCCCTACACACTGTGTGTTATTAAGACTACATGGTGTATAGTTTTGATTTTTTTTAGAAAGTTATATCTATGATTAGCCATTCTATATCTAGATTCCTCACTGTATATCTCATCTCTAACCACCTAAAATTGGTGTATCTCATTCTCATTCACCATTTTCGACCATTTAGTGTTTATAATATCAATTTTTTTTGGGTTTTTTCTTCCCACATGCACCGTCATCACCTTGTGTGTATAATGTCATTGCCAAGTCCTGGTTTGGATCCTGAGTCTTCAATACATTCACTTTAAACCTTAAAAACCTTTGATTTCATCCCTTATTTAATGTTCTATTTGTTGTATGTGATTCCACCGTGAATTTGGGGGTCCGATCAGGCTCAGTACACCCAACAATGTTGAACCATGGCCCTGTACCCCAATGGTGAAGAATGCAAAGAATCAGAGGCTGAAAATTACTAAAAAGGTTTCACAATCATTAGCCAATCATTTTTGTCCAATGAACAGAAACAAGGATATTCAAGGTGAGGAAAGCTAAATAAACAATTAAATATATATATAGGCACATGAAACATCTAGAAATTATCACAAATCAAATAAAGGGTTGATCATGCTCAATAAATTTAATCAATAAATTCATAATCCAAAAATTGATTATTTCTACCTAGTTTTGTATTATTTCTCATTTAATAACATGATCGCCAATGAATGAGATAAGTTGTTCTGTTTGTTGTGCGGTGATCTTTCTGGATCCAGAGGTTTGTCATCATTTGAATATGATTTTCCAATGAGAGGAGGAAGAATTAATTGAGCAATGATCCCAGAGTTATGTGGTGAACCCAAGAGATATTTCTATAAAAATGTATTAATATATAGAAATATGATTAGTTCATTTAATTAAAATAAATAAATTTAATTATTTATTTAAATAAATGAACTAGCCCATGAATTTTTTTTATCTGAACGCCCCACGATGACATATTTTAGGTCACACCTAGGGTAAAAAATTTATTCTAGACTCAATTGTGGTCTCAGATTTATGATCTGAGATTCTATTTAAGATTTATCCCATTTTATGTAAAACACTTTGTGTGCATAATATTAAATAAATTTAATGTTTTTTATAAAATTAATTATGGGAACACCAGGACTCGAAATCGCACGTCTTCTCAGCTCCTGGTTCTGAAAATATCTCTATAAATATTATAAAGCCTTAAAATGAAAAAATAGGGTATCTAAAATACATATCATTCTTCATAATGTTCTTATGGTTTATTAATTAGAAATTTTGAAAACCCATCATTAGGAATAGACTCAACCAGCTTTTTCTTCACACAAAACCATCAAGTAGTGTTAGAGTGATCACATTTAATTTTATAATTATTTAATTATTTGTTGATTTTTATTGAAATTATTTTGTTAGTTTCTCATTTAGTTTTTTTCTTAATACATTAAGTTTATATAATATGTCCATCTACTATTATTTTAATAATAAAAGGATAATAAAAGTTGAAGAATAAATAGAGATACCATTCGGAGGTGTCGGGGGATCCTGGCTACACAACTAGATTACATGCCATACAACTAAATTTCATATTATGTAGTCTTATTCAACCACATGCATACATTTTTATTCTAATCATGGAATTTTTTGTGATGTTTTATTATTCAATGTATAATTACACCATGTATTAATCTCCAAGGGTGGACATGGTTTGTCGGGTTACACAGTGTGTAACTTCCATACACAATGTTTAACACCAACATGACATAGTGTTCATTTGGTTAACATATGTAGTATGTAATTATTTATACCATGTTTGAATTAATTACACACCATTTATTGATTACCAGTCAAGAAACACAGTCCAACCATGATTACTTGATGTGTGGATAGTGTACAAACCATGAAATGTGGTTTTATCTCACATAGATTACACATGAATTCCCTATGTGTGTAATGTGGTATGGGTAGAAAGAATTGTACAATGTTTAGTTGGTGTACACATCTTTTAATTCATACCCATTTATACAGAGTACACACTAAAATAGGATTTACACCACATAAAATTAATTATCAGGAATAAAATTTACAATGACATTAAAATAAAGAAAATAATTTATCTAGTGTATATGTAATCTGGAAATATTTTACTGAATATTAAATTTCAAATTAATTTTTATGTGAATATTGTTACTACATTCCATGTTCTCATAATATATATTGTGTATATTTAAAGTAGTACAAGTTGTGTAGGTTAAAGCAGGCCATGTGTTAATACATGACGAGATGGATACTTGGCTAGACACATGGAACTACACACTATATACACTATATGTTGTGTGATTACACAATACATGACTGAACAGAGTACTTTATAGTTTATAAGGGTACACATCATGTATCCTCCAAGTAAAAATTTGTGTACTTAAATAGTTTTAAATAAAACTAATTTATTTACTTAATTTAAAAATTATAATGGATATGAGTCTCATGTATATCCATGAAAACATATATTAACAATTAAGATAAATAATTAATAAATTAATAAGACATTTATTTATTAATTCAATATACATTTATCTTAATTAATAGATCCATTTGAAATAAATTCTAGATTATATTAATTTCATGTCATTTCATGTATTTGACTGATCATGAGAATAGATCAACCAATTCATGTGTTGGATTCCTATTTAATTTAATATTATTACATGATTTTTATTATGTGATAAATTTTTATTAAATTAAATATTATGGAATGTGTTTCATACCTCCCACATCTATTATATAAGACTTGTGTATCAATGGTTTATTTTATGTATCTCATACCGCTAATTCCCCTGACCTATACCTGATTAAAACATGTAAATGAAGGTTCTACAAGGATTGGCGGTTGTTCATAACTTGAGTTGAGCTAAAACCAAATAAGAAGATACAAATATTATAACACCATAAAATTTTAGTAATAATTTCCCTTTAAAGGAATACAATTTTGAATAGATTGTTTCACATGCAACACCAAACTAAAACAAAATCATTATAATTTAAAATAAAAAAAAATAAATTTGACTATTATAATATAACCATTAAATTAACACATATAAATAATATTAATGACACTATTAAAACTATATATAAAGGAGAATTGATTTCATCGAGCATTATGAGTCTTTCTTATGAGGCTCACTTGTCCAAGATTGGAAAAGAGGTGGCGCCACTAGGGTTTTCTCTAGACTAAGCCTAATCCAAACTAAAACTATTATGGTATGTTAAAATTAATATGTGAGATAAGTTTAAGAATATGAAAATTTCCACAAGATATATGATAGTTGAATTTCCACCCATGACTACCACTAGGGCATATATTATGATTAGATCATGAACAAAGATCTTGAGGGGTTATATTAGTATAAATTAAGATGATATAAAAATGTAATTATAAATGTAATAATTTATTTATATCACATAAATTTTATTCATTTTACATTTATACTTTTAAATAAAAATAAAGTTCATTTTTAATAATAATGCATTGATAAAACTCAATTAATGTAACTAAATAACTAATTATTCTAAAAAATGTTTAATCTAAAAATTGATTTTTACGTGGTTTATTTAATGAAACTAAAAATATCATTAACAAAATATATTTTTTATATGAATAATATATTAAAACTTATATAATTGGTAGTTTATAGGAAATAAGAATAAAATAGTTAATATCTAAATTGTAATTTTCCAATTTAAAACTATTTTTCATTATATCTTATACTTCCATTTAAAATTTAAATTCCTAAATTCTATAATTTTAATTTTAAAAAATGAATTATATTTTTAGATTTATCATTTAAATATTATAATAATATTAATTATTGATATTTTTCTAAAAAATGGGGTTTGAGTGAATAGTACAAAAAATGCTTTTTACAAATACCATAGATTTTATAAAATTACTATAAACTAAGTATGAATTTAAAAATTATAATACAAATAATGAAAAAATTATATTTAAGGATTAAAATAATTCATTTAAATAATTACTATATTAAATTTAGAAAACCCATGTTTCATACTTTTAAAGTTAAGTAATATTTATTTTAATAAAAACTATTTTTAGTTTATTTATTTTAATTATTAATTCTCAAGGGGGTGTTTGGTTTTGGATTTATTTGAAAATAACATAAATCTTATTTTTGTAATAATAAACCAATTTATTTTATGGAAATCAACAACATTGATAATTTTAACCTAATCTTTTTTTTACACTTAAAATAATTTTTTCCTAAAAATGTTTTTTACATGTTATGTGTGTTGATATTAAAATCAATTAGTATCACTATTGTAAATTTTTATATAAAATTTTTATTTCATATTTGGAATCATTAGGTAAAAATTTTGTAATAAATACTATTTTATTTTCAGACATTAAAAGTAAATTATTTTAGTAAAAATTAATTACCACAATAAAAATCAAAAATGGTAAAAGTGAAATATTGAATAGTAAAAGGATTAAAAATGTTAAAAACATGTGTGAAAAATGTATGGTTGATGCTTCATCAAAATTACCCTATCCAACACTCCATTTCTTTCCATTATTGAATCCAATTGATGAGAGGACCACTTGAGATATAGTCAACACTGAGAGGATGTGAATTAATGTTAGGGACTTTTTAGTCCAATTTATTTTTTATCCCTTTTACCTTTTTGAAAAATTAAGAACTTAATTATCTTATTATATTCTCATACCTTTATTTTTTAGCAAACACACACAAAGTGTAAAGGATGTTTTCAAGGTTTTCTTTTCAATAAGTAAGCCCAGTCATTGCTACAACTAGAAAATAATCCTCGGTCACATAAGCCACAATAATGAGATACCTATTATAGTGGATCGGCCATAAAAAAAGTCACCAAAATTATGGTACCCTAAAATCAAGTGGAGGGGATATAAAAATAATCATGAGCCCCAATACTGATAATAACCTGATCTAACAACATCACTATGGTGAATCTTTATACTAACTATATAGATAGTCTCAAACTACTTCAATTAATTTTCAACACCCAGAAAGTCCTCCACCAATTGAGACTCATGTAGAATATCATATTGTTGATTTGTTCTTATATTCCTCCTTATATTGTTACATACATAGTATCATGTAAGAAACCTCTCTTCCTATTCTCTTGTATGCATAGTGGTGTAAAAAACCTTACTTTTCTTCCTAATAACAAACTAGAATGCTGATTTTCTTGCATAGGTGTAAGACTTATCTTCTACTATTATTTTTCTCTTAATCTTTCAGTGAGATATTCTTCAATATATTAAAATTAAAATTCATATTACCTTATTATTCCTTCTTATTCAACATTATTTATTTAGTGCACTTAAATTACACTAGACCATCTTCTCTTCCTTTCTTTATCTTATTCTTTAGTGTAAGAAAACTTCACTGGTTCTTCTTCTATTTGAATCACATAATGTGAATGAGTATGACAACCATAGATTCAGGTATATCTCTTTTTCTTCATACCAATATAATATTCTCTTCATTTTTTATATTAAATCATCAATAATGAAATCATTTCACAACCTATAATATATATATATATATATATATAATAGAAATAACTGCAAAATTATATACTTATTTTCTCTCTATTTTGTATCCACTGTCTCATATAAATACATGATTTGAATTTACAAGATTATAATTAATTAAAATCCCATTGATCATAGCCATCATGCTCTCTGATTAGATATATAATCTTTATCTTGAACATCTTCTCATAATTACTTAAGACTCAACATTAACTTCTCTCATGATTATTATCATAGAACATATCCTATAGTAACCACACATAATAATTTATGTGGTTTAATCATTTATAAAAATTTATCCTTCAATCCATGATTAATTTATCTTCATTTAAAACACATATGCATACTTATACAGTAAATGCAGTTGTGGAACCTTCTTTATTTGTGTCACAAACCTCACACTCTCTTCATTATTCAATCCATAAAATATTCTTCATATATCTTGGATTGTATTCATGATTTTATGAACTTTTAGGATTCATGGAACTTTCATCATGGAACAATTTTCAAGGCATGTATCTCAATTCATACATGAGAAATATCTCATACATTCCTTAAAAATTTTAATATTTTGAAATAATAGATTAAACCAAAGCCTCATGATTATTATTTTAATGAATTTGAGTTTACTTAATATCAACTAAAACCATTATCCTTATCAAAATTCATGAGCAACATAGACAATTCTCATACATCATGCATTTTATACATACTATCTAATGTAATAAAATCTATGGATGGTTCATATATGTGGCTCAATCAATTATGTAGTATATCACATATCCAAATTCTTAGTCATCAAATATTTAGATACCTGAAAAATTATCATATGTATCAATTCATATACGTGCATTAGCGTGAATTGACATACAAGATCCATTTTCCTATGTGACCATTTTTCTTACATGATCAATCATAAATGTGATTCATTCACTTGTGTGAAATATTTGGCTATATATATTCCCTTAATATAGTAAAATCATTACATGGATATTCACTTGTGAAAAACATTTTACTGTGTGAATAACCTCCATATAGGAATCACATACGTTATTATGCAATTATATAACCAACTATTGAAATTTATCTTCTTCCTTATTCTATAATTCTTTATCCATAACTCATAATAAGAAACATGATAACCAATATCATGATATTTGATCTTTAAGGTAAAACCTCACTTAGCATCCACTGATTTATCTTGTATTCTTCAAATAGATTATAAAATCTCCATGGAACTCCTTTTCTCTTCATCCAATACCTATGGATAGAACTCTTGAAATATTTAAATGTCTTTCCCTTAAATAATAATAAGTATTTACAAGGCAATATCACTCTTCTATCATATACTATATGATAAACAAATCTAAACCAATATTCCAATATGTGTTGCATATGATTATCACTTAATAACAAGTCACACAAGGCTTGAGAACTTCTTCACAATATCCAAGCTCTTTTTCTTAACTTTTACCATATTGAAATTATTTTGACAATAGATATAAATAAAAAAGTAGGCTCAATAATATCCCCTTATTTATTTATTTTTAATACCTTTTAAATGATGAGTCAATATGTGTTTTCTCCATTATTTATTTTCCCCTTTCTTATCAAAATTAATTTCACTTCTCTCAACCATTTTGGAAAGAAATACAAAGTAATTGGGAAAAGTGTTATCAATTCATACTTAGAAAATTTCCATTAATCATTTCACTCTATGTCAACTTGATTCTAATGGTGGTTTTGGGTGTAGTGGAAGCATGTGGAGGTGGGTGATATATTAAAATTTCTTTTAATAAATGTTTCCCGAAACCAAGAGTGAGGATCTTTCACAAAAAAAATTATAATTAATTTATTTAATATTTAAAGAAATAAATACCTAGACTTAGGAACTTTCTTCATTGGTGAATGTTGATCATCCAAAAAGACCCTATTGGATTACCTTTGTAGCATTATGGTGATCCAAGCATAGAATCCCTCTAATGGTGATCCACACGGGCTCTTATGATCTATGAGAAACACCACTTGATATTTAGGTGCTAGTGTGGTGAGTCTAATGTCTTACATTGTTCGTTCTTGATCGCTCGTTCTTTGGTCTTGAATAAATATCTCTTTCACTTCTTGTTATTGAGAGGGAGAGAGAATGGGAAGTTGAGAGAGAATTCTTTGTGCGGAAAATTTCTCTATTCTCACTTTTGGATGTTCTACACAATATATATAGATACCTATTTATATAGTTAGAATTTAAGTTAAAATATTATTTAATTTTATACTGGCCATTAAATAACATTTATCACCTTTAATAAATCTTGTGCCTTATAATAATAATTATATAATTATTATTTTATGGAGCGCACCAACTTGTGAAATAACAAATATTATATAATAGTCTTGTTAATTGATATTTGTCATCAAACATGGTCTTGGTCCTCTAGAATTTATTAAAAATCCAAATAAATATTTTATTAATAAACAAATATTTTATTCACAATCTTGAAAAAATTTATTTATTAAAATATTCAATAAATAAAAAAAATATTTTATTCACAAGCCGACGAATAAATATTTATTTAATTTATGTGATAACTATAACTTGAATAAAATTATTTCTCAGACTTAAGAATAATATTTATTCCATTAATTAAACTCAAATATAATTTAATTGAGATCAATGGAAACACTTAGTATGCGACCCTCTAGGATTCTTTCTCGTTGCCATTAGGTAGGCTTGCCTAAAGTCCAAAATTATTGTCTAGAAATGGATCAAGCCACCCAAGAGAAATAACTTAATGTTTAAATGTTTAAAATCACATATTCACACTCATTATGTAATATAAACCCTTTATCACAATATCTCATCAAGTAGGTCGCACATCAGTGTCACCAACCTATATGCACGATATGTCTTTCTTTGACTATCTAAAATAAACATGTCATTACACAATGGAAGTGGTATTTAATGTGATGGTTCTATTACAATAATTGATTTGAGATATAATCTTTAATAAAGATATAAGGGTCAAATCCTTCCTTGACTTATTCATTGATGACACCAAAATATATTGAATTCCTACTGGCAGGTCTGTTCTTATAATATCCTATCTTAGAGATTACCAAGTGATAACTTCATGAGAAGAAGCCTCATATGCTTATGAGTACCCGCAACTAATATTCTATATACTATGTGTCCCATCATAGTGTGTTATCCAACTGTATAACATTATTTGAGAATATCATCATAACGCATCAAGGTTCTCATCATAACAGGGAACTGCTATGAACTTATCAATGAAAAATATACTATAGGACCTTATTACATTAGATTCCTACAGAACAACAAAAAATATATAATAATAAGTTTTATTAATATTTAATAGATATAATATACATGTAATCAAAGTACAAATAGTTGTTCCTAGGTCAACAAATCCAAAAAACTACCACTTGGACTAGATCCAACTTCCTACGACCTTCAGTCTGTTATACCTCACATGATAGTCATGTTTCTACTGAGTCGAGACTTTAGTCGAGGAGTATTCCATGTTGTCTTACATGGAAATACTACTCACTACAAGTTCAACTCTGTGAAAAAAATCCCACAATATATAATACTTCTGAAGTATGTGCTTCATCTATTGATGTGACCTTAGATCATTTGCAAGAGTCACTATTGCAGTATTATCACAATAGAGTGTGATAGGATCTTTACTGTAAGATAGCACATCAATATCTTGGATGAATTTTTATATCTATACTGCTTCTTTATCTACATCAAAATCTGTAATATTCTAAGAAACTACTATAGAATCTACAACTACATCCTACTTTAAGCTCTTCTATTTCACAGAGCCTCCATTCAAAGTGAAGATGTGTCTTGCTTGTGAATTCATGTCATCTTTATTGGTTTGGAAACTATCATATTTATATACTCTAATGAATATTTCATCATCTCCTCTATAAACTAGAAACATATCCTTATTATACCTCAGATACTTAATGATAGTCTTGACTACCATCTAATGGTAGTCGCCTGGATCATCTTGATATCTTCCTACCACACTTAATGCATAGGTGAAATATAGACTAGTACATATTGTAACATACATGACTAACCCAATAATTGATTCATATTAAATCCTTGTCATTATGTTTCTTTCCTCATTTGTTTCAGGATACATTTTACTAGAAAGATGGATTCCATGTGACGTTGGTAAAAATATCCTCTTGTATTGTTCTATACTGAATATGTTCAGTATCTTATCAATGTATGTACTTTGAATTAGGCTGAGAAACCTCTTAGATCTATCATGATGGATATTGATCCTAAGAATATATTTTTCCTCACCCAATTCCTTTATAGAGAATCATTTATTCAACCATGCCTTAACAGACTATAATACTAGTACTTCGTTTCCAATGAGTAATATGTCATCAACATATAATATTAAGAAAATGCCTACACTCCCACTAAACCATTTATAGAAACTTGTATCTCATTCATTTTTTATGAAACCAAATTCTATTATGGCATTATAAAAAATAATTTTCCATGACCTGGATTCTTACTTTAATCCATAAATGAATCTTTGTAACTTACATACCTTATTGGAATACTTTAGAGTCACAAACCCTTGGGGTTGTGTCATATAGATATCTTCCTAGAGGTTCTCATTAAGGAATTATATTTTGAAATCCATTTTCAAAATCTCATAATCATGGAAAGCTGTAATGGCAAGAAGAATTCTGATGGATTTCATTATTGAAACTGGTGAAATGGCTTTATCGCATTCAATGTCTTTATATTGTTTAAACCCTTTTGAAACTAGTTTCACTTTATATGTATTGAAATATCCTTTCATGTCCAATTTCTTCTTGAATACCCATTTTCAACCAATAGGATTTATATCTAATAGAGGTTCTACCAAAATCTATACTTGGTTTTGGTACAATGAATCAATTTCAATATTCATGGATTCTTTCCACTTGGAAATATCTATGTCACTTACTTATTCATTGTAGGTTATAGGATCATTATTGTTAACTAATAATGAGTCACTATCCTCATTGAATATAAAAACCATATTATTCGTGTTCTCTAACCAATCTAGTACTCCTACATAGTAATTGTTTCTCTAGAACAATTTATTCTTCTATGAGGATTTTTAGAATCTGTTCATGTGCCAACTCTTATTTATTTTGATCTTGCAATTCATTGAAGTCCATATTGTTAAGATCCACCTCAAGAAATGGGGGACTTCTATCAACCACAACCTTTTTATGAAGAATTGTATATGTAGTATCCCTTTTTTTCTTTGGGATATCCTATAAAGATACACTTTATACCTTGGGGTGAAAGATTTTTACTTGAATAGGCCTTAACAAATGCTTTGCAAACCCACACATATAATTAAGACAACATGAGTTTCTTTACATTCCATAATTGGTATGGTATACCATCTATTAATTTCATTGTCACTCAGTTTAGTACGTATTCTACTATTTATAATTCCTATCCCCAAAAGGATAATGGAAGAATCACTTGACACATCATTTATCTCACCATGTCCAACAAGGTGCGGTTCCTCTTTTTTCTTTCACTCTTCCATTGACGTGTATAAGGAGGAGTGAGTTGAGAAAAAATCTCAAACTCCTGTAAATAATAAATGAAGTCTTGATTAAGATATTCTCCACCATGTTCTGGGTGAATTTTTTTAATCTTCTTACCAATATGGTTCTCAAATTCATTCTTTTATTATTTGAATTTATCAAAAGAGATTTACTTATACCTCATTAAGTAGACATATCCATGTATGCTAAAATCATTAGTAAAAGTTGTTAATTATTAATACCCACCCCTTTATTCAATAAAAAATGGTTCACACACATTGATATGAAGTAATTCAAGAATTTATGTATCCCTTTAACCTTTCTTTCTAAATGGGGGTTTGGTCATTTTTCCATATAAACATGAGTGACATACACCAAGTGGATTTAGTTCAAAATAATCTAAATATCTATCTTGATGTGATTTAGTCAAGCACTTTTCTTTTGCATGACCTAGTCAGTGATGCAAAATTAGGGTGTGGTGTGAGTCATGTGAAGTAACTTCATTATCGATTTCTATTATTTGTTTCATGTAATCCAACACATAAAGACCATTATTTAAATGTTCCTTACCATAACAAATGTTATATTTATAAAATAAGTAAAATTTATTCCCAAAGTTAAAAATATATCTTTCCATATCAATTCTGGATACATAAATAATGTTTTTGGTAACTGGAGGCACATGATAACAACCATTTAAAAACATGATCATTTTGGTCGGAAATGTGTGGTGGTAGTCCCTGATAGCTATAGCAGCAAGTTTAGCTTCATTGTCTGTTCAAAGATCTACCTCTCCTCGATCAATATTTATGAATCTATTTGGTTCATGTATTTGAATACATATGTGATCACAATAATCTATATCAAATACCTAATTTATAGAAATAGATAAATTTCACTCAATAACAAATGCACCTGAAGCTTCCCCTTACTTCTTTGGTTGGGTGCAGTTTTTCTTCCTATGGCCCTTCTTGCCACATGTGAATTAGACAACATCATATTCCCTTGATTTCCCATTGATCTTACTATTCTTGGAAGGGTGTGAAGAATATTTGGGCTTAAATATCTATTCTTTCCCTTTCTGTTTTTTCACCATAAGTACACAAGGTTTTTCACACTTCGCAGCCTTATCTACTTAGCGAAGAGGAGTAAGAAGATCCAGAAGATACTTCTCAATATTGTTCATATTAAAATTCACAAAAAATCTAGAGAATCTCTGAGTAAGTGATTCCAAAATGAGTTTGGTGCCCATTTATTTGGGGATTTTAAACCCTAGAACCTCTAAGCGCTCAATTTATCCAATGAGATTTACTACATGAGGACTAGCTAGGGAAACCTCTCCAAGATTTCTCTGAAAGAGAACCTTTGAAATCTAAAACTATTTATATCATGTTCTTTCCTTGTAAAGACCATGAAGGTTCTAAATCATGCTATAAGCATCCATGTTTTTTGAGACTTCATTAGTTCACTAGAAATTGATGAAATCATAAAACATTGAACATAAACCACTTCGCTCAAATTTTTTGTATAGATAAGTAAGTATTAATCACTCACATGTTTATCAGGAGGATTGGGAATTAAGTATTCTAGCATATAATATTTCTATTCATGGTGTAGTATAACCTGAAGGCATCTAAACCACTCGTAGAAGTTTCTTCCAGTTAAGAGGTTATCTTTCTCCAATATTGATCATAGGGATAGTGTGGATGATGAACCGTTAATTTTATTCTACAATTAAAAGGAACATATTATTAGTACTTTTCTTGAATAAAAAATAAGTGAGATATAATAAATTAAATGTTTTTATTTATTTATTAAATCTCCCACTATTTTATCAAGTCTCAATAGCCCTCACCATTGAACTCAGAATTTCAAGTTTCTTTAACATTCTAGTGGTAAGGATCTTGATTATTTTTTTTAATGATCCATAATTTACCCATGAAAACCATAATAATGTAATTGGGTATGCGGTCTTTCTAACTATGGAATTACAACTCCTTGATCCATTGAGTGGATTCCACTAACCTAAAATCCTAATATAGATTTCATCAACACTTGCCCCCAAATTTTTCATGACCCACCTTATCCTTTAGGAGGGAAGGGATGGAAAAGTTCCATGCCCTTCCTTCCTTATAATGAAGGAGAGATAATGACCTCTAAGTCCTACCTTCAGTAGGCCCCAGGGTGGCGACTAGAACCAAGGGTATAGAATCTCACATAAATGGAAGGCATTACCCTTTTTATAGAACAAGATCAAGAGATAAGATGGTAAATCCCAACAACACCAAAGACTAAAGGTAAAAGTAAATCCAAGAATCCATTATCACATGCATGTTCAAAAGTAAGACTAATACAAAGTAAGACAAAACTTCTAATAATTTACCAAATAAAATAAACTAAGTAGCAACAGAAACTATCCCAACGCCAGAGCTAGTAAAGTCCAACACAATCCTTAATGTCCTCCAAGAAACATGAAAATAGTTTTACATACATAGGGTGAGCATACAAGTATAATCAGTAGGGAAACTAAAGATACTCATGCACAAGTGGGGGAACATACTAATTCCCTTGTGAGAAAATTGAAGAACCTCATGCACCTAACAAGGAATACTAACCAGCCCAACCTCACCAAGGCACACTCTCCCAAGTAACTCAATTCAAGTAAAGTAATAGTATAAGTGAATCAACATTTGGGTACCCCAAGCCACTTTCCCACTGGTTAACTGGTTATTCCTAACGATCTGACATCTTGATGTTTCCACTCTTCGCACACACAGTCCTACTACCACAACCTACCTTCACACACTTGGGAATTAAACCACACACAACCACGATCGTAGATACCAGGTCTACAACAACCATTATCACGCTCGAAGACATCTGGGCCTCAACAACCACACACCACGCCCGAAGACACCTGAGCCTCATCCCAAAGATACATTGGAAAAAATACTTGGCCCGCAAACACCTGAGCCCCTGGTCCAAAACAAACCCTTTCTTGAAGAATCTTGGACTATGGTAAGCCTCAAGCCATTACAGCCCACCTGGATACGCCCGAGCAGCAAGATCTGGAAGAGGGTGTGAGGAAGAAAATCAGTAACCAGTCATCCATCCTCCCACCGGGATGTTGGGAAAGACACCCTCCCCCATGAAATAGAGGTGTTCAGAACACAGTGCTCAACAAGGGTGGTTTGTATAGAAATCACAAGGAACTACAATCTATATATATATATATATATTTAATCAAACACTTAGCCCCAACCTATGGGTTTTTCATGAATAGACAACAATCCCACACCAGCACCTCTTTCTATACTACCCCTATATGCACAACCATATAACAACCACTGCTAAGAATAAACCCAAACCCTTGGTTGTTCAATTGCTATTTATTTATTTAAGGGGATTCACTTTAAATTATTCTCTCACTACCAATCAACTAACAATTGTAACCACACCAAGAAACTAACAAAAACAAATTACAGTCCCACTACACAACAACACAAAACTAGACTTGTAGTACCACTACACATTCCTGTTCAAATACTTCCAACTATCATTCTTCAAAGTAAAACTTCCCATTACTTCTCTCGCAACCCATCCCTACAACCCTGCTGCCCAAAAAAATCCCCAGTGCAGTCTCACTACATAACGAGTCCAAAACTACACCACAGTCCCACTGATTGACGTCGCTCCATAAACACAACACAACATAAAGGTAGTTCAGCTGCCTACAAGTTCATCCATTCCACAATCAATCAATCTCTCAGACTGAGACACCAACACCCCCACTCGTGCCACCCCACATACCAAGCCCATAGAACCAAACCAAAACACACAGCATATAACCACAACCATAAAACCAAGAATATTAAGATTTAACCAACAAAGGTTATTTAATTTACACTTTAATATAACTGGGTTGATCATAAAACAGGTTTGATACTAAGGCATCCTTTTATTTAACCGAGTGTATGTGGTTAATCAAATTTCATGTTACATTTGTGCATCAAAACATCATAATGAAACTGAACACCAATGCACAAGAAAATACCCCCAACGGTCATGATTTTTAGAATGCATATAGCCAAAACATCCATAAGATAAATCAAAGATAACAGAAAAATAAAATAGGTGACCAACATCAAACCACACCCTACCCATTATTTTATTTATGTGTGTTATCTTTTAATCATATTAAATAATTTTGTAATTATTGTTTCAAGAAGAGTATCCAGTCATTCCATACAAGTAACCATTAATATACCCACCCCATATTATTCACAATTAAGAGAAGAAAAATGTAATCCCTACTTGGACGATCAAAGATTGAAGTTACTTCTTGCGCCAAGAATAGGGGATAGTGCAACTTGAAGGAAGACCTCCATGAATGCTGAGCGGGAAGGGCTCCAAAATGGGTACATGACTTGTCTCGGTAGGAATTCACTAGGCACACTAAGAGAAACTAAAAGGAAGAAGGAATGGAGGGTCTTGTCTTAAGAAGAGGCCAAATCCTAAAATTAGGGAAACCATTTAAAAGTACTTGAAATTCAAATCGTGGATTCAACATGTGGCTTGGTTGTTTCACATGTTGGAAATAAATGAGATTTAATAATTCCCCATGGAAATGGTGGAGATAGACCAGTGGACAGCTGTGAGTTGATAGATTAACTTTAAATGGAGAAAAACACATAACAGAGGAAAACTGGGAAAACTCAGAAAACTGGACAAGGTGTGTGACACTGTTTGGTGAGACACTGTGACGATGTGACCATGACAGTGCGATTGTGACAGTACGAACATGATGGTGTGACCTTCACAGTGTGACTGTGACAGTGTGACTGTGATGGTGCGACCATGACAGTGCCACCATAATCGGTTCCACCGTAACAGTGCCACTATTTCGGTGAAACTGTTTGGTAAAACCATTTTTTTTAGGAAAACTCCCAGAGTAAGCCACTTTGATCCCTAAAAACACTACGACCAATGTATTTTCACAAATAAAAGGACTGGGGAAATCGGGATCATTACAAAAAAATTATTAAAAAAAACTTTGTTTGTTAAACTCAATACAATTTTAGTTAAGTCAACCCAAAAATCTCTTGAGAACTCCCCTATAAAAGTAAGTGTCTAGGATTTTTCCATGTACTACACTTAGTTCTATGGTTTCATTCCCAATCAAGTAATGGAAGAAATAGTCTAACTTAATATTTAATTGAGGTATTTTAATTTATGATGCATAAATTTTATCTTGTTTTATCCTTTACATGTCTTGTTAATATTAAGTGGATGTTACTTAATTAATTGACCATGTTGCATAAAACATTTACCCATAATTAATTTATTAAATTTCCATCTTTGCACATTAATTCATTTATTTATGTGATTTTGGCCTTGCATCCATAAAATAAATAATTGCATAGACATAAATAATTAATTAATTAAATGAATTATTCATGGGCTTTATCTAATAGTTGATTTAATGAGCGAAGATTAAATCAACCTTTGACCTAGGGGAAATAACTCTCATTACTATTATTGATATGAGTTACAACATTCTATCTATTCACTTATGTATCACCTAGGTTGGCACCATTATGGTTCTATCTTGAACTTCCTCCACATGCCTTGGGATGCTCCATTAATTAAAAATATTTATTACTCACATGCAGGTGAGGGGAATCAAATGATTGGTTAAAGGAGATTACATAAATATCCTTGGACACATAGGTTCTATATAATAATGGAGGGAGGGATTACTCACAGACCATTATTTAATTTAGTATTAAATAATTTAAAACTCATGTAATAAATGGAATTAAAACATCCAAAACATACACATATCTTGGTCAAGCTCATAAATAGTCATACATGCAACAAATATGAAAAAGTAAATGGCTAACATTCATTTCTTTATTCGTTCTTTTATTATTTAAGATAAAAATGATTTCATTAATTAATTAATTAATTAATTAATTCCCTTCCATATTTAATGATCATATGATCTTATTTGAAGATACTCATTATAATGTCATTTTTGGAAAATAAACAGCAGAACAAATAATGACATATTAATTATAATAAATTAATTGAGAATTTAAAATTATTTAAAACCATTATTAAATTGTCAAAAACATAATGGTGTGCCAATTAATAAAATAAGGTTTTAATGATGTAATTTTAAAATTTAATGTAATTATAATTTTTTCCATTAATGGGAGACTACACAGCATGAACATGTAGATACACACCATGTACCCTGGTTTACATATATCCAAGTCACACACCTATGGCTTCAGCATGTTAACTCTTCCAGACTATATGGTGTGTACATGCTAGCTATATAACCTGTAACTGCTTTCCATGTGTCAGGTTAGCCCAGTCAACATGTGGTGTGTAATAAAATCACCATGTATAAGTAATTACTCAGTGTATCTAGATATAATGTGCATGGGTATACGGTGTGTGCTCCGGTTGCACACCGTATAACCTAGTTTTACTGGGAAAATATTTGACACTTCTTGATAGAATCACCAGTCATTATTCTTTTTTTCTTAAACCTTTAATAAAATTAAACACTTAACAGACATGATTAATATTCCAATAAAAATTTAATTCAAATCGTATTAAATAATGAATAACTTGAAATTAAAATCTAACCAATTTTGAACATAAATCAACAGTCAAATAAATAATTATAACTTTAAACGTGACCACTCTGAAACCACTTTATGATTCCGGGTGTAGTGTAAGTGTGAAGATATGGGAAATATATTATAATTTCTTTTAATAATTGTTTCTTGAAACCAAGAGCTAGGATATTTCATGTCAAATTTATAACTAATTTATTTAGTATTTGAAAAAATAAATACATGGGCTTAGGAATTTTCTTCATTGGTTAATGTTGATCATCCAAAAAGACCCTTTTGGATTACCTTCATTATGTTGTAAGGGTCTAAGGATAGAATCCCTCTAACGGTGATTCACATGTGCTCCTATGATCTCCGAGAAACACTGCTCGATCTTTGGGTGAAAGCACGGTGAGTCGAAGATCTTGTGTTGTTCGTTTTTGATTGCTCGTTCTTTAGTCTTAAAGAAATGTCTATTTCACTTCTTATTCTTGATAGGGAAAGATAAAAATGATTTGAGAGAGAATTTATCATGTACAACAATTCTCTATTCTCGATTTTGGATGTTTTACACAATAGACACAACCACCTATTTATAGAGTTGGGATTTAATTACATACCAGCCATTAAATAACATTTATTACCTTTAATAAATCCAATGAATCATAATAATAATTATATAATAATTATTTTTTGGCACATAAGAACTTGATCAATAACAAATGTTATATAATGGTTTTGTTAATTAATATTTTTCACCAGACCCAGCCTTGGTACGTTTGAACTCCTCTAGCATTTATTGAACAATCGAATAAATATTTTATTCATAAATAAATATTTTATTCAAAAATAAATATTTTATTCATAAATAAATATTTTATTCATAAATAAATATTTTATTCACAATCTAGAGAATAAATATTTATTAAAATATTCAATAAATAAAATAAATATTTTATTCACAATCTGGAGAATAAATATTTATTTAATTTATACGATCAATATAAATTGAATAAAATTATCTGTGGACTTGAGAATGATATTTATTCCATTAATTAAACTCAAATATAATCTAATTGAGATCAATGGAAACACTTGGTGTGTGACCCACTAGGATTCTTTCTCATTGGCATTAGGTGAGCTTGCCTAAAGTCTAAGATTACTGTCTAGTAATGAGTCAAGGCCCCAAGAGAAGGAACATAATGTCGCAATATCGACAACCACATATGAATGGTCATTGTGTAATATAATCCCTTTATCACAATATCTCATCAAGCAAGTTTCACATCTGTTTCACCAACCTATATGCTCGATATACATTTCATTAACAATATGAAATAAAAATGTCATTACACTATGCACATATAATTTAATGTGATGAATATATTCCAATAAAAGGGATGAGATATCAGCTTTCATAAATATGGAAGGGACAAATCCTTCCTTGACTTGTTCATTAGTGACATGTCACTCAAGACACACCCAACATCTCCAACTTCTCCATGAAATGTTATCGTTATGGTTTATGAAATAAATTTAATTATGTGAGTTGTAATATGCATTAATAATAATCATAAATTCTAAGAACCATCACACATTCTCATAAATAGGAATATCTGATGACACCGAAATATTTGGAATTCCTACTGGTGAGTTTGTTCTCAAAATCTCCCATCTTGGAGATTAGCAAGTGCAAACTTCGTGAGAAAAATTTGTGTATGCTTATGAGTACTCACACCTGACAGTATATTTACTATGTGTCCCATAATAGTACATTATCCAACCATAGAAAATTATTTTTGAATATTAGCATAGAACATCAAGGTTCTCATCATATCGGGGAATTGTTATGAGGTTATCAGTGTGATGTATACTCTAGGATATTATAACATTAGAGTCATAAAGAACAACAAACAATATGTAATAATAAGTTTTATTAATATTAAATAAATAAAATATTCATGTAATCCAAGTGCAAATAGTTGGTCATAGGACATCAACTTTGACACCTTAATCTTTATAGAAAACAATCTGTTTTGATCTAGATAACAAATTTTTCCCTTATAAAATAGAATGATTCCAAATGAAATAAAAACTCATAGCCTTGTATTCAAGGGATGTCCAAACTATATCAGGCTGAGACAAATGATATATACCAATTGAGATGAAAATTTATCATAAATATTAACCTAAAACTCATAAACTCACTTCCAAAAACCGGTTAAAAGCATTCAAGTACAAATAGTAGTATTTTTAGCCTTAGTACTTCTTCATCAATTCACTTTTAAAATATCATTTTTTAATTAAATTTATCTCCCCTAAAGTTAGAATATGATTTTAATTTCCAATTATGAGAGATATAGGATAAAAACCTCCTTAATGACA
This sequence comes from Viscum album, assembly GCA_963277665.1. Lineage (NCBI taxonomy): Eukaryota > Viridiplantae > Streptophyta > Magnoliopsida > Santalales > Viscaceae > Viscum > Viscum album. The sequence goes on from OY728122.1 coordinate 1,783,373,566, forward strand.
TATACTTTAAGAAATTTCTAAAATAACTAGATCTCTATAAAATAATAATTATGTTTAATTCTACAACATTATCTAATTTTATCCCCCTTAAGAAGACACTCCTTATAACATTAATAATGTTTGATCTCTTAAAAATATGAATAACATGATATTTCATATTGATACTACGCCAAAATTGATCTTCTATTTATGGCTATCCAGATTTGAAAACTTTCACAACTTTACCAGGGATGATATTATTCAATTCATTTTATTTAGAATACCAATTTAATTATCAAACAAGGATGTTATCTTACTCAATTTTATATTAAGAGTTTACAGCAACCACTTCCTTTAACTTCATAAAAGATGTTTCTTTCATGGACTTTTTTTAGAATGCCAATTAAGATATTAGTCTTATATGGTGACTTCTTCATCAAGGTTCTCCAAAATTGGAAACCATAACTTCTACTCAGGATCTCCCCCAGAAACATTTCTTCGCCTTTAATTCCCAACATTTTAAGCACAAACACAATACTCAAGTGTTAATAGAATAAGGTGGATATCCTTAATTAATCAATGTGAATAGAAATATTGAGATTTTTTCTCAACAATGTTTCTCAAATATTCATACTTTCACATTTTTTTTCAAATCTGATTTGTCTATTGGAATCCTGGATCTCTTAACTAATTCAACTCCTTTTTTGGAGACAATGTGTTTTTATCAGCCTTTATATTGAGTGCATTCATGATTCTTCTTAGGGATCCTTCTTGTTATTAAAGAATAGTTAATAAACCTTTTGAATTTTTTCCATATTCTTTACATCTCTCACTTGGATATTTTTTTCATAATATTTTTATTTTATTGACATCCTCTCATGAAATTCGATATCTTCATGTGAAATATCCTCTTTTCCTTCAACACTTTATTTTTCTTAGGCTTCATCAAACTTTATTTCCTTCTCCAGATATTCTGGCCAAATTTCTAATATATATTTTATGTCATTGGAAGCCTTATTGGAGTTCCCACATGGCATCCTTATAGTTCCTTTCTTCATATATTTCTTATGAGATGTATCACTCCTATTGATAATATTTTTTAACCAATTTTGAATCTGAATTTTATTTAGATTTTTGTCTAAGGATCCTTCACCGACCTTCTTAAACTTATTGGGAGAATTCTTGTTTACAACATTCTAATGTTTTATTCCGATTGATTCTTCTTCTTTCCTCGTCAACTTCTATGGTATTATTTTCTTATCTAATTTTGATACATGCTTAGATGATCTTGAACCATTATTGTGACCACAACCTCTTCCAACATCAAAAAAATCATTATGTGTGTCAAATATATTTTATGTAGATAGATTCTTATTTTTATATGAATGTTTCTTATTATTATTTGGGTTTATACCCCTTGTAATTGGAATCCTTTTTTATTTACCATTTAGGATATTATACCAACAATTTAATGCACAATTCCTAAATCTTTTACATCATCAACATTGACCCATAAACCTTGATCTTCATTTATTTTCTACATGTTGTCTATAATTTTTAGAATAATGAGCATGTTATTTTTGGGTCTTCTTCATCACTTGTTGGTCTGTTTTTGGGGAACCAACTACCCTAATTATTTTTCTATCTACCATGGACATAGTGATTGGTTTTAATTAACTTCTTATCATCTATATTTTTATAGGTTTGGATTTTAACCCTGTACTTTTTAGGAATATAGATTTATAATAACCATGTAATTTGGATATGGATGGTACCTTTTCCTTTAACCGTTATTTGGTAATATCATCAAATGATTTCATGACTTTCTTTTCACATAAGAGGGGTCTTTGAAACTATAATCCTCCTTAGAATTGGTTATGATAGTATCTCCATACTTATTTTATTGTGAAGTATCAACATGATTCATTTAAAGAATGTCCAATTTTATTTCTAATTATATACATCTCATATTGATGAAATTATTTTGATCTTAAAGAAATTACATTATATATTTATAATCCTTCAACATCTTCCCAAAATACTCTACATGCATGAAAACCTTCTCTTATAACAGTATGTTAATCTCCTTGATCCTCTTTGATTTTATATCCAATTTATCATTCTAGACATCAATGTTATTTTTCATATTTTATTATAATGTATGGATATTCTCATCAAAAACTTTAAGTGACCTTTTTATTTTCTCAGATTATGTTGAGGTACTCTTATTCATGCTTGAAGTATCTTCCTTCAAGCTCCTCATACTCTACTTTAATTAATCTAACTTGTATAGAGATATTTTCACAAGTGTCAAACTTTTTCTTGAAGGCCTACTCCATTTATTAATACTAAATATCAAGAAAATTGATTTCATGCTACAGGCTTTCAAAAATTCCATAGATAATAGAAACAGGATATTCAGGAAAACCATGGATCGTATCTTTTAATGCATCAATTAAAAAATAAGCTGACATGTTATCACTCCCACTAGTGCTTGGATATAACTCATGAAAGTTTTGAAAGGAATTTACACATACCATAGAATAACATGAATCCATTGATCCCTTTAAGGTAGAATTTTTTCCTTATCTTTTTCGGTACATCGAACCACAAGTATTTCTCTTTTCAATCTAGATATTTCTTCTATTCTTGGATCACTTGAAACTTCTTCCTATTTTAAAAATAGGGACATATTTCTCATATTATTTTTCTCTTTCATTTTCATATTCATAAATTTCTTAGTAGAGACTTGTTTTTTTATAAATAGATATAAATTCCCCAAAACTAAACTTCATAATAATTTTAAGAAAGAGACCTAAAATATTAAAAGAGAAAAAATTCATCATGAGAATCCAATCTAGGTGAACCTAATGCTCCGATACTAGTTAAGAGGACTAATTGGGATATAGTAAACACTGAGAGGGTGGTGAATTAATTTTGGGGACTTTTTATTCCAAATTATAATTTTATCCTTTTTACCTATTCATCCAGGTAAGATCTTAATTATCTTATTCCCTTCTCTTAACTTCATTTGTTAGAACACACACACAAAGTAGATAGAAGATTTAAAAGGTTCACTTTTCAATAAGGAAGGCTAGTCCTTTTTACTACTAGGAAATAATCCTCGATCACATAGGCCAATATATTGAGATAACTATTATAGTGGATCATAAAGAAAACAATCTTTTACCTAAAGCGTGGCACCCTACAATCAAGAGGGGGTACAGAAAACAATCATGAGTCCCTAGACTGGTGATAACCTAGTCTAACTACATCATCTTACTAGATCTTTATACTATCTGTATAGATATTCTTCAACTTATTTAATTGATTTTTAACACCAATAAATTCATTCACTAATTGAGACTCTTATTGAATTTCATAGTGCTACTTTATTTTTTTATTCCTTCTTCTTCTTTTGTTACTTTCATATTTGCATACAAGAAACCTCTATTCTTCTTCTATTATATGCATATTAGTGCACACAACCTTATTCTTCATAGTAAAAAACTGGAATGTTCATTTTCTTACAAAGGTATAATATTTATTACTCTTATATTATTCTTCTCTTATATAGGCTACAATATCTTACTTTAATATATGAAACGTCCAATACACGACACCTTCTTTTTCTATATTCTTACCTATTATTTCCTTAGTGAACTTTACATGAACTAGATATTATCCTCTTCCTTCATTTCTCTTCTTCTTCGGTACAAAAAAAATCTACACTTGTTCTTATTATTCTCTTTGACTCACAACATGTGCATGAGAATGAAAACCAAAGAGTCGGGTCTCTTTATTTTTATTCAATTCCAGTAGAATATTCTATTTAGTTTTTATATCAGATCATTAACTACACAATACTTCGATAGCCCAAAATATATATATAATGGTAATAATAAATTTAATTTTAGTTAATTATTTCCCCTCTCTTCTATATTCACTATCCCATATGAATACTTAATTTGAATTACCAAGATTAATGGTAACTCAAATCCATTTGATCACATTCATCATGGTCTTTGATTAGATTTTCATTATTCAGCATAAAATTCTTCTCATAATTCCTAAAGACTTGTCATTAACTGCACCTATGATTATCATCATAGTATATCACTAGTAACAACCATATATAATAACTAACTTAGATTCATCATTTTTTAAAATGGATCCTTTAATCCATGATTAATTTATTTTCATTTAAAACACATATGTATACTTATCCAATAAATGCAGCCATAAATACTTCTTCATTTGTGGAACAAACCTCACATTCTCTTTATTCTTCATTCCACAAAATTTTCTCCATATATCTTGGATTTTATTCATGAATTCATGAACTTGCAGTAGTCATGGAACTTCCTTCAATGCACAAATCCTGTGGTATATCTCTCGATTCATGCTTGAGAAATAGTATATAAATTACTTAAAAAGTTTCCTCTACCTAAATAACAACTTACATTGAAGCCTCATGAATATTATTTCAATAAATATTTATTTAATTTTCATCAACTTAAACCATTCTCCTTATCGAACTTCATGTCCAACTTAGCTAATTATCATACATCGTGAATTTCATGTATACTCCCTAGAATACTCAAATTTTTTCTATAGATAATTTCTATATGTGGATCATTCTCTTATATAGAACATCATGTATCTAATTTCTTAATCATAAAAGATTCAACTACATTAACAATTCCCATATGTTCCAATTCACGTATGTGTATCTCCATGAATCTGTGTACGTAATTTATTTACCCACATCACCATTTTATCTACATGACCAATCACAAACATGATTTATTAACCTCCATGAAACATTAATCTATATATATTCTATTAATATATTAAAACCCTTCCAAGGATATTATTTGACATGAAACATTTGCCTATATGAATCGGCTCCTTGGAGGAATCTCATGTGTGATTCAATGCTTCTTCAATTAGCTCCTGAACTTCTTCTTCTCCCTTGTCATATAATTATATATCCATAACATATAAAAAGAAACATGGTAACAAATATCATAATATTTTATCTTTAAAATAACACCACACTTAACACCAATTTATTTATCTTATATTCTTCAAAGAGATTATAACTTCTCTATGGAAATCTATTTTTCTTTATACAATACTGATGGATGGAACTCCAAAAATATTTAAATGAATTTTTCCTCAAATAATAAAAAGTAATTCTAAGGAAATATATAGAAATATAAGACTTACATTCATAAAAATTACATCATTTTAGATTAATATTCAACTCATAACATTACGATCCATACCAGAACCATAAATGTTTTGTTCCTTTAGAGACTAGATACATAATCCTCTTATTTCATGAAATATCTTCAAAATTTACCACATAGAAAACTTATTAGGTATAACTGACTAAAAACCTTTCTTATTAATCTAGGGAAGTAAAAACATAATAAATGGAGATCTCAGATACTCAGTAAGGGTAAACATTGGAGATATCAATCAATTATTATAGATGATCATAAAAATAAATTAAAAATTTTACACCCAATATGTCATGGATCATAAAAATGAGTCATGGAATAAAAATTTATCATAATAATAGACAATAATAATAATAGTGTGGAATCATCAATAATTAGTCATGTTAAATGAGAGCATAACATAGACATATGAATGTGGTGAGAAAAATAATCTTATAACATTATGAACATGTATAAATATAAATTGGTTCACTCATTAAGTTAAGGACATGAAATCAAGCCCTCATATAAGCCTATGGACATGAAACCAAGTCCATACATAATCTTATAGACATGAAAATTATCTCCACACATACTCTTATAGACATGAAAACTAGGTCCATGCATAGAATTGTAAACATGAAATCAGGTTCACATATACCATATTTATCTCATGAATTATCCATATTTACCCAATTCATTATAGGATTATAATAAACCCACCAATCATATAATCATAATCTATTCATATGTATTCTATAGGATCATGAAAACATCTAACATTTCATCATAACATAACCTATGGAAAAGAAAATGGGTTTTATAAAAATCTCATTATCATAACAATAAACTATCCAGAGAAAGAATAAGGTTTTTATTATAGAATCATATCCCCAATGAAACATAAGTAACTTCAAATTATTTCATTATAGATAAAAACTACTTTAAAATATCACATGGAATATTTCTTGAGGAAAATAGCCTTTTCATTTTGGAACCAGTTATTTAAAATCCAAATATTTAAAAAAAATTAAGGAAAACATTTTATTTGAAAATAAACATGGAAACTTATAAAATAATATTCAAATAATTTAGTGGTCATGATGGATAGAAATTTTTTCCTGTCGTATACATTATAAAAAATATTCCTTTCACATTTTTGGTAAAAGTCAAAAGTACCTCATTTGGAAAACAGCAGCAGGATTACTTTAAAAAAAATATAGAAAGTAAAAAATGGGTAAAAATTAAATTAAAAAATAAATTTTTAATAGTAAAAAACATTCTTGAAAACAATATATAAAACATGTATATGAAATAAAAAGTTTTTTTATCAAAAGAGAATAAATAAAGGTGACTTTTCTTAAACAAATGTTGAACCATTTGGAGTACTAATGAGAAACAAATGGTACTAAAACTTAAATATTACATACATATCCATAGTATGATAAATATTAAATGTATTTCTTAGATAATTATCATATAATTTCCTCAATTTTAATTCAATTATAAGCAATCATGATTAAAATAGGTTAAAACATAAATCCCTTACCACTTTTGTAACTTTCAAATCAAAACCTCATAAAAGATAGAACCTTATATGGAAATGTAAATCCCTATAATTTTAATTATAATAATAATAAAATACATTCATTTTAATTATATACACCACATAAAATAAACAAGTGGTGAATATATAATGTTTCTCATAGAAATAAAAGTGGGATGAAAGTCCCTTACCTCAAGTTTGACTTGCTTCAAAAGCATTCTAACCTCTTGTGTAATAAATTTAAATTTATTATAATTATATACCATAATAATTTAAACACTTATAATATCATATATTATCAACTTACAAAATTTCATCACCAATTTATTAATAATTCATTATTAAAATCATCGTTCTGAGTGTTAACTGTTTCATTTTTCATGAGAATTTCGGTTCGGTAGTTCTGGTCTTTGTACTTTGGTCATGGTTCCATAATCTCAAGAATATTAATAATGATGTAAATATCATACATATTACTTATATATATATATATATGTATATATATTTAGGTTCATCAATAAAATATAGAGATATAAAAATGAATTATAATATTCATGGAGATGGTAGACCATATGAACGCATAAACGTTGTTTTTACTTTTTTAAAGATAGAAAAAAAAGTTAAATAATAAATCACATTTATAGAATAATTATTAAATCATATATATTATATATATTCATTAAATATATCATTTTTTCCATCCACATAAATAAAAAATAAAAAATGAATCACATCGCTTCATAGAGGTGGTAGTCCACGCATACGCACGAGCGACGTTATCATTTTCTAAAGAAAAGAAAGGTAAGAAGGAAGATATAATATTATAGTCTTAAAAGTATAATTATATCAAAAATATCATATATAAACATTAAATCCATCATAATAACCATCCATTAATGATGGTTATGGAAAATTAATTGTATCGCTACATAGAGGCGGTAGTCCATACATACACATAAGTGGTACTTTCACTTCCCATTTGATAGAAAAGATGGTGAATCATTATGGTTACACAATAATAAATTTTTATTATATTAATTATACTAAATTTATTATTTTATGATTAATACCACATAATTATAGTAGGTATAATAAGAAACGAATTGAAATATTGAGGGAAGGATGATTATCACTTCTTTAGTAGGCCTCCTTTAGATCCCCTCTTAAGGATCCTTGTAATGAAATTTTAAGAATAAAAAAACTATAATTCACTTATAATATATAAGATAAGAGAAATGGGTGGGTTTTGGCCGATCTAGATGGCTCAAGGAGGTGTAAAGAAAAGAGAGACAGGTTGTCCTTTTATATGGGAGGGAAATGACACACTTGGAATTTCTTACAAGATTTAAATATAATTAATGTATTTCTCAAGTATAATTCTTCAAAATAGCCATTAATTATAATAAAAATATGATATTGTCTAAATATCATTAGAAAATGAAATTTAGATAGGTTTTTAAAACATTTTAAATCTTATCATTTGGTTTAACTCCTTTGTTAACCAATTTTAACCTTAACCATGGTAATGAATTTTCTAATCTTAAAAGGTTATAATTTTAATTATAGGGTAAAAATTGTATCATAAATGGAAAATGGATGAAATTTTAGACCATTTATCATCTTAATTTTAGTATTTCAAGATTTTTATGATTTTTAAATAATTTAATAATATATTATTTTTCATAAAATTTCATTAATTTCATTTTTGACACTATTCATTTATGTTGAATTTAAATTCGTCAAGATAGCTATAGAATTGGAATATAAACCTTTCACACATAAATAATATGTTATATGTATATAATTAATTTGTGTAACCCAATTATTCATCCATATTATATTACTTTAAATATTTTTAAAATCATTTATTTTAATTTTCTATTAATTGAATAAATACTTTATCGGCGTTGTGTGAGCATTTAAGGAAATTATTCCATCACTAAAATTTAAAAATAAATTAATCTGAGAAAAAAAATATTTTATCTTTAAAATAATAATTAATAAAATAAATTAAACTCTTTTAGTCCTTATGAAAAAAATTTAGAGTTACAAAATTCAAGAGAGTGACATTTTTTATTTATCCTTTTCTTACATTAATATAGGGGTCATAATCAAAGAAAAATGGAACCAAGTTTCCATATTTTTGAAACTTTGATGATTATGGACAAAATAAACTCATATAATTAGATAAATTAAAGTTATAGAAAAAATTTAAAGCCTTTTCCCAATGTTTTGACCCTATTTTACCTGTTTCACCCTGACCGATGTCACAAAAATTTACCAAGATTACTATTCATAAGGATAAAAAATAAAAGGGTACTATTTACCAAATTTGTTCAAAATGATTATAAATATGGAATTAATTTTTTGATATTTAATTTATAGAATAGTCAAAATTCCATTTTAAATTAAGCATGAAAAACACTACGAAAATCATTTTTAGAAACATAAATTTTTAAGCATAAACTGAATTTATTATTATTTTATGCCTAGTAAAAACCATAAATGGATGTAAAATAATTTTATTGAATAAAAAATATATAAATTTCATTAAAATAATTATTCATAACTGATTTATTTGATTAATTAAAATAAAAACACAATGCTCACATAAAAATAGGTTTTAGAAGAAAAACAATTGTTTACAAACCCAAAAATGAGATTATAAAAAAAATTAGTTATTCTTCCTATGTAATTGATTATATTATATCAAATTAAAGGATTCCAATATTATTTTAACATAAAATTCAAATCATAATTGTACCTATCAAGGAAAATAAATGATGGTTTTACAAAAATCATAATTTTCCACTATTCACTGAAAAATTAATCTTTTTATAAAAATACCAAAATTTCACCCTAAGATAATTTTTATATTATTATTTAAAAAATAATATCCATTTTATAAAATTAAATTCCTTAAATTTTAATAAATTAGTTATAATATTAGCATACAAAATGCAATAAAACCCATTTTTGAAGAAAACATATTTTTAAACCATAAATGACTTTACTAAAAATTGAGTACTTATATATTATGAATTAACTAATATATTTTAATTAAGTAAAAAAGTATATATATATATATATATTTCTTAATGTGTTTAATCCTATTCATACATATCAATTTAAGGGATATGTTATAATATATCATGGTTCGTTTTAAGTTCAGTTTTGTGTTTTAAGCAAGCTATCGAGCATTTTACAATCTATTTTAAGAGAAATATATTCTAAAATATTAGGTTGTTACATTATACCCCCTAAATAAATTTCACCCTCTTAATTTTAATCTTCTTAAACAAAGGTTCACAGATTGAAAATTCCTTTGTTGAAAACCCACATCACGTAATGGGATCATAAAACTTCCTTTGAAAAGGGGAAGTGGAAAAAGTAAAGGGTACCCAAAATAACACATTACCAGGTTATCAGATAAGGATAACATTGGTGGGAAGCTAAATTATAGACATATCAAAAAAAACATAACATCTAAGGACTAATAGATAGTTATAGAGAACATGATCAAGAGAAATTTAATGACCATAAAACCATAAATCATTGAGGGGTGAAAAGGCCATAAATTAATCAAAAATGAAGGTAAAAGGATAACATTTTTATTTCAATATCCTTTTCTTAAAGTTGAGTGATTATTTTACTACCAAGATATAGAATATGAGAAATTTTACATACTTGATTTATTTCTATTTCACAAGCACAATTTTATTCTTTGGTTATGCTTCGACAAATTTTCACTTCATCACATACCCCAAGAAATTAATCTTTAAGTTGAATTTTTTATTCCTAAATAACTAATATTAATATTTAATGCATCATAGTATCTATAAAAAATTAAAATTCATTACATATTTCTCTATATATTTAACAAAACCAAAATGGTTAGCACAAGTAATCCAATGTGGATAAATATAATACATTAATCTCTGAAACCACAATAATAACACCCAAAGTTCAACTTAATCCATTCCATAAATATTTAACCATAAGGATCCTCAAAAATATATCTAACCAAGATTAAAACCCAAATATTAGAATGATTTTTTCACATATCCTTCCATAATCAACATAACGATTTTCTTGAAATAATTTTAATCACTCATAAAGTATCATAAACAAATGTATATACCTTGATTATATATTCTACAAAATATAATCGTTATTTCCCAAAATAAAGTCTCAAAAAAATCAAATTTTCTTCCAAAATATAATTCAATTTTTATTCCTTAAATAAGATCCTATCTTAGCCAAGAATATTTCCATTGGAAGTTCAGTTTCATCTTTACATTGATAAATAATCATAGGTTGATTTAGAATGTAAAATATGATTTCCTTATTCCAGAATTTTATATGGAATATTTCTAGAGTGAGCTAGTAAATGCTTATAATCACATCAAATTTCTCTAAATTATGAACAATAATATTTTCATAAGGCTCATTTATACAAACATCAACATGGAATCCCAAACTTTAGAGTGGAATAATTATCATGAGTCATTTTAGTTGTTGTGACTATATAATATTTCCCTTTATCCTTTGAATTCTAAGGTTGTTGTGAATTATTTTCCTCATTATCCCTTGGATTAGGGAATTTATTTTCATAATGACTAAACACCTTACATGTAGAGTGCTGAAGTGTGAGTGGTTTATTCTTTTGATATCTCTCTATATTTATTTCATTGATTAGACTCTTTACATCACTTCAACATTCTTTAACTCAATGGTCAGGCTTCCTACACTTGAAATATCTTCTTTTTCCTTTTAGTAATTCACTTGAGGGATCCTAATAACATTTTTTTACAAGAATTAGGTAAAAAAAAATTCTTCCCTCCATGTGACATACCATTGGAGCTTCCATGAAACTCTATATTCCTTTTCTTATCACTAGAAATTTTAGTGAACATTGAAAAATTTATTCATAGATTCAAAAGTCCATATGGTTAATACCATTCAAATACCAAGTTTCAAACCACTAAATTATTGATCAATTTTTCTTTTAGAGGTGATGATTAAACTAGTAGCGTACCATTCGAGTCTTATAAAATTTTCCTAATATGTACCTATAGATTCATCATCCTTATACTTACCACAAGTAATTCATTCTCTATTTTTATACATAGAATATGAGGGAATTACTTACTTAAGAATATCCACTTAAACTAATATTATTACATAGATTAAATTTCTTCCTTTTGTATCATATTCTTAATAATATTCTACTGTTGATTTTCTTCACCATCTAAATGATAAATGTGTAACATCACAGGTAAATAAAGAATATGAAATTTTTATATTTATTAATATTTTTGAATAAAATGTTAATATTACTTTAAATGGAATGATATGTTCGATGGTGTACCCAATACATAACAACGAGTTTCTTTGAAATCTTACGTTGCATACTAATAATATAATAATATTATTTTAAATAGTAGTTAACGCCTAGCCGTTGTAATGGTGGGAATGAACAGAACTAACTACAAAATGATTATATATGTTTTTTAAATATTTTAACAATTACCCAATAAATGATAGAGTCTTAAAATGCAAATGAATCCATTTTTAAGCATAAATATTCTAATATTCTTAAAAAGGTTGATTAATTGCCTTTTGATGGAGAACCTTTTTTTAAAACTACTTTTTGTCAATTTTATATGTTATATTTGAAAAAATAAAATCCTTCTTTAGAATTGGGACATCAAAATTTACTTTGTGTAATTTTTTTTATTTTTTCGATAAAGTTCATTTTTTAATGAATAGTGAAAATGTTGTGTTTTAATTTGAAACCTCCTTTTAATATAATTTATTTATGTAGTTAGATTATCTTTTTAATTGGTTTTAAAGTTTATTTAAAATATATTTTTACCATCTAATCCAATGGTGATCATTGTAATTATTTTCACTTTGAAATTAGACATAAACAAGTGTCAATCTTTTGATAGATATTGTTTTCTTAAAAACACGCTATTTGTTTTCACAGTGGGAATTAATTAAAAAATTAATTAATTCAACTTATATGTTTTTAATTTGGTAAAATGGACATCATTTTTTAATTTGTAATATCAAATTTACTTTGGATAAATTTTTGGTATTTTTCTGACAAATGTTCATTTTTAATGAATAGTGAAAAATACTGCATTTTACTTCAAAACTGCTTTTTAATCTAATTTAATTATATATTTAGATTGTCCTTTTAATTGTTTTTAAAGTGTAATTTAATTATATTTTTATCACTTAATACAATGTTGTTCATTGGAAGTAATTTCACTTTTCAATTGGATGTAAAAACAAGTCAATCTTTTGATAAATTTTACTTCTTAAAAACCCATATTTTTGTTGTGATAACGAAAATTATTTTTAAATTAATTACTGAAATTTCTGTGTTTGGAATTTGGTAAAATGGATTCCATATTTGGAATCCGAAGGTCCAAATTATGTAATTAAGTCTCTTTTTTTTGACATTATGAATAGTAACGACGATAATTATCTTTAATTATCGTGATTAGTAATCTGGTAGTTAAGGGTAATAAAATAATATCATAATAATATAAAATGACCTCAAAATGTGTCCAAATCCTCTTTTTTGAGTCATTTACAACCATGGGAAGCTTTTTACCAAACTCGAGGGCCCATGGAGTCACATGGGTGTGATAGTGACATTTATGACTATTTTTAAAAAAGAGGAGAAATATAACAAAGGTTTGTATATCCTAAGTAAAACAATTTTAATTTTGTTTAAATATATGATATCGTAGACTATAAATAGTAATTGGAAATCTAAAAATATTTCCTACATCGTGATATTTTTTTATAATTTTTAGACATTAAATAAAAAAATTTATTTATAACACCATGATGATGCAGTGATTACCTCATTAATGAACGATTTAAATAAAATGAAAAGATAAGCTAAAATCTAAGACTTAAACTTGTCAAAATCATATTTTATGGGTTTATTTATAACCCTTATCAGATTATCCTTTAAATATATCATTGTGGGACCTTTAAAATCTGAAAATCATTTTATAATAAAGTAACATTTCAACACTTTCCAAAAGTGACCCTCCTCCCTCTTATAAAAGGCTCCCACCTCTACCCCCTTACCCACACCTCTCAAGCCCTTGGATAGTCCAAACTCTGATCATATTATCTCTCCACATCCCTCTATTACTCCTATAATCCTCACTTTGTTCATAAGTCTTTCCAAGGAAGCCTTTGGCTCAAATCAAAAAGAGTTTCCCGATTTAGAGGTAATGTATTCTCTTGAGTTTCTTTATTTTATTTTCCTTCTTAACTCACCACTATATTCTTATTATTTGATCCCATTATAACACTAGTATCCTCAATATACTAGTATTTTGTTATGATAAGGATTCTACCTAAACTTACATACACCTTCGTCTAATGGTTAAAGAACATAGTGTTTCTGTGGGTGGCGAATTACTGCCTCACGAAACGATGATTGTTCAGTATTATTTTAACACCTCTCATGGTGGCCATTATGATGGAACTATATTTATATATGATACATATTATATTTATTTCCTCTCAATTCTTCTGTATTTTATATTTAAAACATACCTTTATGCTTTGAATGTTGTGCAAATGAGATAATTTCATTTAAGGAATTGTGGACAACCGCCCCCTCAAGTGATGTGACTCGTTCATTCCAAACATGGAATTTATAAAGAATTTAATTAATGAACTTATTTTACCTATATAAAATATATATTATACTGGAATTATAATATATTTATGTCTAATTTAGTTTTAAATTCCATTAATATGACAAAAAAATTAAAGTAGTGTTCATGCGTACGTACGGCTTACCGTCTCCATGAATGGTGCATTTCATTTCTTATCTCCAAACATTATGGAATATTATTAAATACATATATACTGGATATATATGATATTTAAATCATGTACACCATTCCTGATATTATGTACTTAAAACTACATGGACAATTCTCTTCAAACAAGTTCATTGTTGACTCATGTACCGAACATCGACAAAACGTGTGATATGACCTCATATAATTAACTAATTATTATAACATGATAATATGTGATATTAATTTAATAATAAAATTTAAAGGAAGTCCTTAATAAATTATAAATTGACCAAATTTTATTATTCAGGAATATAAAGAAACAAACAAGACAAATCAGACTTGAGGTAAGGGGATTTCTTATCTCACTTTTAATTCCGTGAGATTTCCATTGTTCGCCAATTATTTATTTCATGTGGTGTATTGTGTACTTCCATTTGATATATATTATCATGATTCTATTTATATTCATGGTATTATATGATTCATTTGGTTCTTATTATCTTTTGGTCATATGACTCGATTTATTACAACGAGGTAAGGGGTTTTTATCTCACTATTTATTCCCGTGAGATTCATGCTATATTTGTCACTATCTCCTTTGAGTGGTATATTTACTGTCCATTATTATACTCTTTGTGTAATATACTTTCATTTATAGGTATTTACATCAACATTTTATAGTCCTTCTTTCATGGGGTGTACCTTTCGAAAGTTACCCAAATCGGTAAGGGAACCTTTCACCCTCCTCTTTTTAAAAGACTTCTTTTTGTTAGGTATTTTAATTTACATCTTATTAATATTGGGACATGTTATTATATATCTTTATTGAGGTAAATTTTATTTCCAATTGATGAGATACCCTTTTTATCTCTCATCAACTCATTTTCTGAATTTTAAAGTGACATCGTTAGGATGTCGAATTTCTGTAAGGAAACTTCTTAACCCAATTTCAATTATTTGGGTTAAACCTCTACTTCTTGATTATGTCGTACTATGAATATGTGTGGATGACCTCTGATTATTTTACACTTAATATCCACATATATTGGGTGTATTTATATTTGTCACACATAATTATGTAATTGATTTATCCTTAATCTAAGGATACCATCTTTGTACGGGACTTCGTCTCAATATCCTTTTGTCAAGGCATACTTCAATTTATATACGACCTTCTTTTATTAGTTGTATAATAAACCCTTTTGACTTTTAATTTCATTAAAAATGAATCTTTTTACACAAATCATTTTACTAAATGACAAAAGGAATGTTTTTGTCTTACGTATGCGGCGACAATGACTTCTCCGCCGCCGTGACCATTATTTGAGTGTTGGCTTCTTCTACAAGCCATAACTTTTTTAAAATGAAAAATAAATGCCATGTTTTACTTTTCATTTTTTTTGTATTGAAAATGGTTTTGATAATGTTTTGATTATATCAATGTGTTGTATTGATATCTTGTGATTGAAATGTGGAAATGTTATGTTTCTTTTCTGCATGTTTTATGTGATACGATTATGTTATGGTTCTTGGGAATTGTTTATAAAGTCAGGTGGTTCTATGATAAACTAAGGGTGGGTGATCCTGAGTTATCTCTCAAATGCATTGGGTAATGCGAATGAGTTAAACTCTAAGGTTTCTCTGAAGAGATTTAGGGAATATACTATGATGGGTATTCCAAACGTAACCATGAGGGTTACTCCCTACATAAGAATGTTGTGAATGCCTCAAGTTACCTTTATGTCTTATGATTTCTATGTGTATTTCACAAATCTTATGATTTCATGAGGTATGTTAAAAAGCTTATGTTATGTATATATTGATGATCTGATGTTTTCTTTCTTTGTGTAACCCTTACTGATCTTTTTATGCTCATCCCAAGTTTTTGAAATTTTTTTCACACGAAATAAAGTGGAATGGGGTCAAGGATGGGATCAAGGAAATGTCATGCTGTCTAAAACATGGAACTAGACATGAATCATTTGTTCAAGAGTTTTTATTTTGTGAAAAAAATGGAAACAAAGTAGATGTGTCTACTTTGTAATCATTGAGATGTAATAGTTATGTCCTAATTCTCTAAAACTCTAAACCTAAAAAGATACTCAATGTGAATTATTCATTTAATTAATGATTATGTAATGTTTTTAGGCCGGGTCCTTATAGTTGGTATCAGATGTTGGTTTAGATAACTTTAGAGGTTGGGGTATTCTTTAAGCACAAGTGACATTACCATAATGGTTAGGATTTTAGAAAGAGTCATAGTTATTTTTATAAAGTGAATGATTTTAAGATAACATGAATAAGTATATCTTAGTATTTACCCTCCTCGTAAGATATTATATGATTATTTTACTGATATACTCACACTGACCTTTTTGGTTTTAGTAAATGGTTGGATCTAGAAGGCACCAAAGTAATAGTGTATGTGAAGGAAACTGTGACGTTTTTTTGAATGATCAACTAAATGATATGGGAGATGAAATGAGAACTCTTGTGGTTATTCTCAACCAACTATCTGGAGTCATGATTGACCACCTTAACCTTAGTGATTTTTATAAGGAATCATATATGTGAGAAACAAATCCCTATGGAAGTTTAGGTAATAATCATAAAGGTCAGTGTGTTCAAAAACCTATGTGTCAAAGATGTGGAAATAAAAACCTAGGAAAATATTTCAAAGGGACATAAAAATG
Organism: Viscum album; assembly: GCA_963277665.1. Classification (NCBI taxonomy): domain Eukaryota; kingdom Viridiplantae; phylum Streptophyta; class Magnoliopsida; order Santalales; family Viscaceae; genus Viscum; species Viscum album. The sequence continues at coordinate 1,783,390,859 of OY728122.1, forward strand.
TTATAGATGTGGAAATGAAGGTCATAAAGCAAGAACCTTCCATGGAAAAAGGAAGCATCTAGTTGACTCTAGGAAAGGGAAAGAAGTTCCTTCTGAAGGATCAATTGAATGTTTTAAATGTAGTGTGCATGGTCATTATGTAAACATATGTCCTACGAAGAAGTTTCAGGAATGGAATCACCAGGATCGTAAAAATATTTGTTTACCAATACCTAATGCCATTCCGATTGAGGATGAAGAAACTTACAATGACCAATGAAAGGTATGGATTATTTCTTAACATATGTTTTCTTATTATTTAAATCTTAGGATATGATTCATGATTTTGTTTATATGAAAGAAGTATTTCAGAATAAGTTGTAAATGAATGGTTAATGGATCATGAAGAATTTTGAATGAGTAAGAAATCAACATATAAGGGATTCAAGAGTTATGGTATATTTTAGGATGGTGAAATTCTTAAAAGTATTAATGCTCTTTTGATGATGAGATTACATTAGAAGACTTTTTATAGTATGTGTATCTCTGATGTTTGATATATGAAAATTTTATTCAAGGAATAATTATCTTTTCTTTTGTGGATATAGTTATAAAGAACCATTTTGGTTTATATGATCCTTGAATTTGAGGTAATTACAGGTTAATACATTTTGGGATGAAAAAAGAAAGTTATTAGATAACCTTTGTGGTTAAAATATGTTATGGTTATTTTTGATGAATTTATCTCTTTTTGGGAATGTTATAAAATTATGTATTTTTTGAAAAGGGACAACATGCAAACCGTGTAACAACCCGTCGCATCGGACGAAGCTGTGGGAATCAAACCCACAACCAAAGTGTGACTGGTATTTATCTCCTACCACTGGACTACATGAAGTCCCTCGTTAGTATGACTAATTATTTTTAGTTAGATGATTTTATGAATCAAGTATAAGTTGATTTTGGGTTATCTATGGAAATGATAAACCTATCATGGAGGATATGTGATTAGGTTAATTACTTTTCAATATGATACTTTAAGAGTAACTGATGTTATTTTGAGATAAATGTTAAGATTTACCTTGGAAGACTATGTGATTAAATCCTTCAGAGATTTGGGTTTCAATCTTAGTTTGGATTACTTTGAAGAATTTTATGGACAACTATTTATTTAATGGTCTTTCTTGAACCTTGGGTTATTTTTGTTGAATTTTAGAGATTAAGAGTAGTATTTCTTTTTATAAATGATTATCCTTTTGGGGATTATCTGATCTTGTACTAAAAATTTTGGTTTTGGTTAAGGTCTAAAGACATGGGAAATATATACTTCTCTTTTTTGGATTAGGTGATTCACTAGAAGTTGATTATAGCACTCTTAATGTGAATAAGTCTTCTTAAATATTCATCTTTTGGAGAAAATGTGAGTTTGTGTTATAAATCTAGTAAGAGATGAAAGTCTACATGACAAGTAAGTATGTTTCCTTATGATTTAGTTAAGCTCATAAATAAATTCCTCAATGAAAAGTAACTTAAAACAAAAATGTTGTTTGTTAACTTTTCCTACTGGGGAATCAAATACCATTTAACCCATCACAAGTTTGTGATTTTCTGGTGGTTAACTTTCTTCTAAACATATTTTCTATCACTCTCCATCAGAACTTGACCCTTTTTTCTCTTCCATATCCATGTTTTCATGGAATACTGGTATCTTTTGTCTTAGGTGACCTTTTTACTTTTCTTTCTTTCTTTTAAAGTGATAGTTTAATTTACTCCTTTTCCGATGTGGGGCTTTCAATAAAGTTTCCAAGCCCAATTTTAAAATTACAAGGATGCAATTCCCAAAAGGGGGGAAGGATGTAACATCCCAAGTAAATAAAGAATATGAAATTTTCATATTTATTAATATTTGTGAATAAAATTTTAATATTACTTTAAAGGTAATGCTATGTTTGATGGCTTACCCAATATGAAACAACGAGTTTCTTTGAAATCTTACGTTGCACACTAATAATATAATAATATTATTTTAAATGGTAGTTAACGCCTTGCCATTGTAATGACGGGAATGAACATAACTAACTACAAAATGATTATATATTTTTGTTAAATATTTTAACAATTATCCAATAAATGATAGAGGCTTAAAATGCGAATGAATCCAATTTTAAGCATAAATATTTTAATATTCTTTAAAAGGAAGATTAACCGCCTTTTGAGGGTGAACCTTTTTTTTAAAACTAATTTTTGTCAATTTTATATGTTATATTTGAAAAAAATAAAATACTTCTTTAGAATCGGGGCATAAAAATTTAATTGTGTAAATTTTTGTTATTTTTTCGATTAAGTTCATTTTTTTAATGAATAGTGAAAATGTTGTATATTAATTCAAAACATCCTTTTAATATAATTTATTTATATGGTTAAATTAACTTTTTAATTGGGTTTAAAGTGTAGTTAAAATATATTTTTACCATTTAATCTAATGGTGGTCATTGGAATTAATTTCACTTTGAAATTAGACATAAACAAGGGTCAATCTTTTGATAGATATTGTTTCTTAAAAACATGCTATTTGTTTTGACAGCGAGAATTAATTAAAAAATTAATTAATGAAACTTATATGTTTTAAATTTGAAAAAATGGACATTATTTTTCAATTTGGAATATCAAATTTACTTTGGATAATTTTTTGGTATTTTTCTGACAAATGTTCATTTTTAATGAATAGTGAAAAATACTGCATTTTACTTCAAAACTGCTTTTTCATCTAATTTAATTATATAGTTAGATTGTCCTTTTAATTGGTTTTAAAGTTTAATTGAATTATGTTTTATCACTTAATACAATGTTGTTCATTGGAAGTAATTTCACTTTTCAATTTGATGTAAAAACAAGTCAATCTTTTGATAAATTTTACTTCTTAAAAACCTGTCTTTAGTTGTGACAACGGGAATTATTTTTAAATTAATTACTGCAATTTATGTGTTTGGAATTTGGTAAAATTGATTTCATATTTTTAATCATAAGGTACAAATTATGTAATTAATACTCTTTTGTTTTTGTACATTATGAATAGTAACGACGGTAATTATCTTTAATTATCGTGATTAATTAGTAATCCGGTAGTTAAGGGTAATAAAATAATATCATAATAATATAAAATGACCCCAAAATTTGTCCAAATCCTTTTTTTCGAGTCATCTCCGACCATGGGAATCTTTTTAATGAACTTGAGGGCCCATGGAGTCACATGGGTGTGATAGTGACCTTTATGACTTTATTTTTTAAAGTAAGAGAAATATAACAAAGGTTTGTATATCCTAAGTAAAACAATTTTAATTTTGTTTACATAAATGATATATTATAATATAAATAGTCATTGTAAATATTAAAATATTTCCTACATCATGGTATTTTTTTATAATTTTTAGACATTAAATAAATAAATTTATTTATGACACCATGATGATGCAGTGATTACATCATTAATGAATGATTTAAATAAAATGAAAAGATAAGGTAAAATATAAGACTTACACTTGTCAAAAACCTATTTTATGGGTGTATTTCAAACCCTTATCACCTTTTCCTCGAAATATATCATTGTGGGACATTTAAAATCCAAAAATCAATTTATAATAAAGTAACATTTCAAGACTATCCAAAAGTGACCCTCCTCCCTCTTATAAAAGGCCCCCACCTCTACCCCCTTACCCACACCTCTCAAGACCTTGGCTCGTCCAAACTCTTCTCATATTATCTCTCCACATCCCTCTCTTACTTCTATAAGCCTCACTTTGGGCATAAGTATTTCCAAGGAATCCTTTGGCTCAAATCGAAAAGAGTTTCCCGATTTAGAGGTAATGTCTTCTCTTGAGTTTCTTTCTTTTATTTTCCTTCTTAACTCACCACTATATTCTTATTATTTGATCCCATAATAACACCAGTATCCTTAATATAGTAGTATTTTTTTATGATAAGGATTCTACCTAAACTTACACACATCTCTATCTAATGGTTAAAGAACATACTGTTTCTATGGGAGGTGAATTACTGCCTCACAAAACGATGATTGTTCAATCTTCTTTTAACACCTCTCATGGTGGCCATTATGATGGAACTATATTTATATATGATATATATTATATTTATTTCCTCTCAATTCTTATGTATTTTATATTTAAAATAAACCTTTATGCTTTCCATGTTGTGAAAATGCGATAATTTCATATGAGGAAGTGTGGACAACTGCCCCCTCAAGTGATGTGACTCGTTCATGAAAAACATGGAATTTATAAATAATATAATTAATGAACTTATGTTACCTATATAAAATATATATTATACTGTAATTATAATATATCTATGTCTAATTTATTTTTAAATTCCATTTATATGACAAAAAAATGAAAGTAGCATTCATGCGTACGTACGGCTCACCGTCTCCATGAACGGTACATTTCATTTCTTATCTCCAAACATTATGGGATATTATTAAATACATATATACTGGATATATATGATATTTAAATCATTAACACCATTTCAGAGATGATTTACTTATAACTACATGGAAAATTCTCTTCAAACAAGTTCATTGTTGACTCATGTACCGAACATCGACAAAACGTATGATATGAACTCACATAATTAACTAATTATTATAACATGATAATATGTGATTTTAATTTAATAATAAACTTTAAAAAAAATTCCTTAAGAAATTATAAATTGACCAAAGTTTATTATTCAGGAATATAAAGAAACATACAAGACAAATCAGACTTGAGGTAAGGGGATTTCTTATCTCACTTTTAATTCCGTGAGATTTTCATTGTTCGCCAATTATTTATTTCATGTGGTTTATTTTGTACTTACATTTGATATATATTATCATGATTCTATTTATATTCACGGTATTATGTGATTCATTTGGTTCTTATTATCTTTTGGTAATATGACTTGATTTATTACAACGAGGTAAGGGGTTTTTATCTCACTATTTATTCACGTGAGATTCACGCTATATTTGTCACTATATCCTTTGAGTGGTGTATGTACTGCCAATTATTCTAATATTTGTGTAATATAATTTTGTTTATGGGTATTTACATCAACATTGTATAGTCCTTCTTTCATGGGGTGTACGTTTCAAAAGTTACCCAAATCAGTAAGGGAACCTTTCACCCTCCTCTTTTTAAAAGACTTATTTTTGTTAGGTCTTTTAATTTACATATTCTAAATGTTGGGACATGTTATTATATATCCTTATTGCTGTAAATTTTATTTCCAAGTGATTACATACCATTTTTATCTCTCATCAACTCATTTTCTGAATTTTAAAGTGACGTCGTTAGGCTGTCGAATTTCTGTAAGGGAACTTCTTAACCCAATTTTAATTCTTTGGGTTAAACCTTTACTTCTTGATTATGTCATACTATGAATATGTGTGGATGACAAATGATTGTTTTATACTTAATATCCACTTATATTGGGTGTATTTATATTTTTCACACATAATTATTTAATTGATTTATCCTTAATCTAAGGATATCGTCTTTGTATGGGACTTCGTCTAAATCTCCTTTCATTGAGGCATACTCCAATTTATATACGACCTTATTTTATTAGTTGTATAATAAACCCTTTTGACTTTTAATTTCATTCAAAAGGAATATTTTTACATGAATCATTTTACTAAATGACAAAAGGAATGTTTTTGTCTTACGTATGCGGTGACAACGACTTCTCTGCCACCGTGACCATTATTTGTGTTTTGGCTTCCTCTACAAACCATAATTTTTTTAAATGAAAAATAAATACCATGTTTTAATTTTATTTTCTTTTTTGTTATTAAAAATGGTTTTTGATAATGTTTTGATTATATCAATGTGTTGTATTGATATCTTGTGATTGAAATGTGGAAATGTTTTGTTTCCTTTATGCATGTTTTATGTGATATGATTATGTTATGGTTCTTGGGAATTGTTTATGAATTCGGGTGGTTCTATGATAAACTAAGGGTGGGTGAGCCCAAGATATCTCTCCAATGCATTGGGTAATGCGAAGGAGTTAAACTCTAAGGTTTCTCTGAAGATATTTAGGGAATATACTGTGATGGGTATTCCAAACGTAACCATGAGGGTTACTCCCTACGTAAGAATGTTATGAATACCTCAAGTTACCTTTATGTCTTATGATTCCTATGTGTATTTCACAAATCTTATGAGTTCATGAGGTATGTTAAAAAGCTTATGTTATATATATATTGATGATCTAATGTTTGATTTCTTTTTGTAACCCTTACTGAGATTTTTATGCTCATACCAAGTTTTTTAAATGTTTTTCATAGGACATAAAGTGGAATAGGGTTAAGGATGGGATCACGGAAATTTCATGCTGTCTAAAACATGGAACTAGACATTAATATTTTGTTCAATATTTTTTATTTTGTGAAAAAAATGGAAATGGAGTAGATGTGTCTACTTTGTAATCATTGAGATGTAATAGTTATGTCCTAATTCTATAAAACTCTAAACCTGAAAAGATACTCAATGTGAATTATTCATTTAATTCATGATTATGTAATGTTTTAAGGTCGGCTCCTTATAAAATGGCTAGGAAAACTTTTTCATGGTTTGAGAACTAAATAATGGAAAATACATTTTCCCTCTTATTTATCTATTTCTCATAAACTATTAGAACAGAAGACCCATATAATAAGGGTGGATGTTTTCACATAAAATATTTAATGGCATGTTTCTCTCTCCTTGGTGAATTCAGAAATTCAATGTGATCTGTATTATCATGCATATCTTGATAGATTTGAGTGATAATAGTTACAAAATATTTTATCTCAACTGCTAATACATTTTTCTCATGAGGAAGGTCATTTCATTGTTCGTCACATTCATTTTTCACACAATTCCTTTATGTTAAATCCATTGATTAAAACAGATAAAGTATAGTTTGGGTAAAACAATTATAGTGATAAATCATATAATCATGAAAAATCACTCATAGGGTTTCTAAATCAGGACACCTTCTTTTAAATCTATGACACCTTAGTTTTAACCTAGGCCATCATTGGTTATCATTTATTAAAATCATTTATAATGGTTCATAAGGAAAATATGAGTTAACCCAAGCATAACCCCTGGGAGTGTCAAACTAGGTTCACAGTAAGGGTGCACTCACTATGCACCAGAATTATGGTCATGATATACCCGACCAACTATTTTTGAGGTTATTAACCCTAGATGAAACTAAGCTGAAACCATTTCCACTTTTAGTATATAGATATTTATGTTTTTCTTGGAAAACTACATAATCTTTATCTTTCCAAAACTTTAGGATGTTATCCTATATTTAGGATTATCCCTAGGGTTTATCCATATTTCTATAATCATAATCTCCAAAGATTGACTAAAACCTACACTAATTCCAACTATAGTGACCCAATATTTACATACATAAATATTACATCATTTTAGATTAATATTCAATACATAACATTATTATCCATGTTAGAACTGTAAAGGTTTAGTGCCTTAAAAGACTAGATAAATAATCCTCTTATTTCATGAAATATATTCAATGTTTCCCATATAGAATGATTCTTAGATATAACCTACTTAAAACATTTATTATTAACATAGGGAAGGAAAAACATAAGAAATAGAGAGCTCATATTCTTATTAAGGGTAAACATAGCAGATAGTAATCAATGATCATACTTGAGCTAACAATAAAAATAAGGGTATGAGATCATGATCATAAATTACACAGTTCATACCCAATCTATCATAGATCATAAACAAGAGTCATGGTATAAACCTTTATCATAATAATAGTCAATATTTATAAGAGTTTGGAATCATCAATAATCAGTGATGCACTTGGACTCCATTATTATAGTCCTCTGTGATTTTTCCCCTCCCTATCCTTGGGCAATCGGGTTAGGTCCTTTACTTTAATAAAAAAATCATATTGGATTTCTCTAAGGAGTCATCAATATTCACTCATGATTCATGAGACATGAGAGCATAATATAGACATATGAATGTGGAAATAAAAATAATCTTATGAAAATATAAACATGTATAAATAGAAAAATATTCACTCATTTAGTTAAGGACATAAAATCAATCCCTTGCATAAACTTATGGACATGAAATTAGGTCCATGCATAATCTTATGTACATGAAAATAAAGTCCATGTATAATCTTATGGATAGGAAAACCAGGTCCACAAAACATGAAATAAATTTCAAGCATAACGTATTTATCTCATGAATTATCCATATTTACATAATGAATTAGAGGGATATAACAGACCCAAGATCATAAAAATATATAACATTTCTTCATAACATAACCCATGGAAAAGAAAACGGGTTTCATAAACATCTCTTTATCATAAAAATAAACCCTCCATAAAAATAACAAGTATGTTATCAAAGAATAATATCCCCATTTAATTGTAAGTAACATAAAATGATTCCATAAAAGTTAAAAAAATCCTTTAAAATGTCACTTGGAATATTTCTTGAGGAAAATAACCTTTTCATTTTGAAACCAGTTATTTAATATAAAAATATTTACAAAATATTAAGGAAATAATTTTATTTGAAAATAAAAATGGAAAATTGTAAAATAATTTTCAAATCATTGAGTAGTCATTAAAATAGGAAATTCTATTCATGTTGTATATGTTAAAACAAATATTTCCTTCAAATTTTTTATAAAAGTCAAAAGTACCACAATTAAAAAAATATAATAATATTACTTTAAAAAAAATTATAGAAATTCAACCATGGGTAATAATTACTTTAAAAAATAATTTGAAAATAAAATAAAATTCTTGAAAATATTTTATAAAACATGGATATTGATGAAAAAAAATTCTGACTGAAAGAGAAGAAATATGGACAGGGTTTCTTAAAAACATTTCTTGAACCATTTTGAGTACCAAAGAGAGTAAAATGGTAATAAAACATAAAAATTACATACATAAAAATAGGTTAATAAAAATTAAAGGTATTTATATAATAAGTATCAAATAATTTCCTTAATTTAAATTCAAGCATAAACAATCCCAATTAAAATTGGATTGAAAAATAAATTTCTTAACACTTTGGTAACTTTTGAATCAAAAACTCATGAAATATATAATATTATATATACATGTAAATTCCCATTATTTTCATGAAATTAATCATAAAATACATTAATGGTTGTTATATACACCAAATAAAATAAATAAGTGGTGAATATGTCATGTGTCTCGTAGAAATAAAAGTGAAACAAAAATACATTACCTCAAGTTTGAATTTCTTAGAAAGCGCTCTAACCTCCTGTATAATAAATTTTAATTTATTATATTATATAAAAATATTAATTACATACTTATAATATAATATATGATCCAATTTTAATATTTCAAATCCCATTTATTAATAATCCATTATTAAAATCATCATTTTTGAGTGTTAACTGTTTCGTTTTTCATGAGAATTTCATATTTGTAGTTTTATTCTTTATACAATAATTGTAATTAAATAATATCCAAAATTTTCATCATTATTTAAATATAATATATATTCATTATATATATATATATTCATCAATAAAATGTAGATATAGAAAAATTAATTACACCGTTTATGGAGACGGTAGACCGTACAGTACGTACACATGAACGCTAATTTCACTTTTCGATTGGTGGAAAGAATGAAAGGTAAATAATATTTCACATTTTCATACTTATTATTATATAAGATATATCATAGATATTAATTAAATATATCTTTATTACCCTCTATGTAAAGTGGAAATGAAAAATGAATCACATCATTTTGTGGAGGTGGTAGTCCACATGTACGCACGAGCGACATTATCTTTTTCCAACAGATTGAAAGTTAAGAAGTAAGATACGATATTATAGTTAAAGAGGAATAATTATATCATAAATATCATATATAAATAATAAACCCTTCATAATATCCATCCATGAAATATGGGGATGGAAAATGAATTGTATCGTTGTGTGGAGGCGGTAGTCCACACGTATGCACGAGCGATACTTTCACTTCCCATTTGATGAAAAAGAGGGTGAATAATGGTGGCTCCTTAATAATAAAATTTTATTATATTTATGGTTATGAAATTTCTATTTTATTACTAATTCCATATAATTATAGGATTTATAAGAAGAAATAAATTGAAAGAGGTTGGGTAGGACGAATACCTCTTCTTCGGTAGGCCTCCTTTAGATAATTTCTAAAGGACCCTTGGAATAGTATCTTAAGAAGACCATAAACTCTAATTCATTTATATATAATTTTAGAAAATAAATTTTTAGTGTTTTTTTGAGATATATGGCTCAAGTATGTATAATGAAAAGAGATAAGGGGTGTCTTTTTTTAAGGGGGAAAAGGACACACTTGGAATTTTTTAAAAGATTTAAATATAATTAATGTATTTCTCAAGTATAATAATTAAAAATAACCATTAATTAGAATAAAAAAATTATATGGTATAAATATCATCATAAAATTAAATTTATATGGGTTTTTATATCATTTTAAACCTTATCTTTTGGTTTAACCCCTTTGTTAACCAATTGTAACCTTAACTATTATAGAAAAGGTTTTAATCTTAAAGGGTTATAATTTTAATTATAAGGTAAAAATTGGATCATAAATGGAAAAGGTATGAAATTTTAAACAATTTATCATAAAAATTTTCCTATTTTAAATTTTTTTATTATTCTTAATAATTTAATAAAATATTAGTTTTCATAAAAATCATTAATGTCGTTTTTTACACTATTGATTTACATTAAATTTAAATTCATCAATATAGTCATATAATTTGAATATAAACCTTTAAAAAATAAATAATTTTTTATATTTATCTACTAAAATTTTATAACATAATTATTCATCTAAATTTTATTACTTTTAATATTTTTAAAATCATTTATTTTATTTTTCTATTAATTGAATAAAAAATGTGTCAACATTGTGTGAACATTTAAAGTAATTATTCCATAAATAAAATTTAAAAATAAATTAACATGATAGATAAAATTAATTCATATTTAAAATAACATTTATAATATAATTTATCCACTTTTTATCATTATGAAAAAAATGGAGTTATAAAAGTCAAGAGAGTGGCATTTTGTATTTATCCTTTTCTTAAATTAACATAAGGGTCATAATAAAATAAAAATGGCACCAAGTTACCATAATTTAAAAAAATTTATGATTATGGCCAACCTAAACTCATAAATTAGGATAATGGAAAGTTTTTTAGAAATTTTAAACCCTTATCCCAATGTTTCAAACATGTTTTACCCTTACCGATGTGACAAAAATTTACCAAGGTTATAATTAATAATGACCAAAAATAAAAGGGTCCAATTTACCAAATTTGATCTTACTGATTCCAAATATTGAATTAATTTTTAAAAATTTAATTTCAAGAAATTTTATAAGACTATTTTAATGTAATCGTGCAAAACGTAATGAAAATTGTTTTTAGAAAAATTCATTTTTAAGCATAAAACTAAATTTATTCCGTTTACATACTAGTAAAACTCATAAAATGAATGTAAAATAATTTTATTTAATACATAATATATAAAATTAATTGAAATAATTATTCATTAGTGATTTATTTAATTAATTAAAATAAAAAAAAATTACGCACATAAAAATAATTTTAAAAAAAAATTTTAAGCCCAAAAATGAACTTATACCGAAATTAAGTTTAAGGATAATTAATATGTAATTAATTATATTATATAAAATTAAATGAGACCTATGTTACTCTAAAATAAAATTAAAATCATAATGGGATATTTTAATGAAAATAAGTGATATTTTTCCAAAAATATGCATTTTTCACTATTCACTAAAAAATTAACCTATTTAGAAAAATACCAAAATTTCACCCTAAGATAATTTTGATATTATTATTTTTAAAAAGAAATATTTTTTATAAAATTAAATTTCTAAAAGTGGTATAAATTAATTATAATATTCACACATAAAATGAAATAAAACCCATTTTTAAAGAAAACATATTTTTGAAACATAAAATGACTTTACTAAAAATTTATTACTTATATATTATGAATTTAATAATAAATTTGAATTAAGTAAAACATATATTTATATATATATATATATATTAATTAGGTTAATCTTATTTATACCCATCCATTTAATGGTTATTTTATAATATATCATGGTTCATTTTAAACTCAGTGTTACATGTCAAGAAAGCTATTGATCACTTTATAATTTATTTAAAGGTAAATATATAATAAAATTTTGGGGTGTTACGCGAGAGATAATTTTTTCATATAACTAATATATGAAAAAAAATCTAAGCCAAACTTCCAAGATGTGGTACATATGATCATCACTTAATAAAAAATCACACATGGCTTGGGAACTTCTTCATAAACTCTAAGATATTCTTCTTCACAATCACCATATTGACATTATTTTGATAAAAAATGAAAATAACACAAATAGGGATCAATAATTGACCTTTTAATAGTGAATTTACTATTTATATTATTATAAGAATTTCACTCCCCTCCCTTATAAAAGGATCTGTCACCACCCTAATTCACCCCACACCCCAAGCCACTTAGATTCAAAAAAACTCTACCCAAATAAATCCCCAAAAATCCTATCCACTTCCTAGATGTTTTTTTTCTTCTCAAAAGACCACATCTTAAACCCTTAATTCAATTTATAGAGGATATATCTCAAGGAGTAAGGTAACATTCTCAATTCCTCCCTTTTCTTTCCTTTTACTTTATTTATTCTTCTACCTCCTCCTAATATAATATAACCATATTAACATAATTACATAAATATCATAAATATAATGAAATTTTATTATGTGTATGGGATGACCGTTTTTTACCTTCCTCCCAACCATTCAAAAAATGAAAATGTCACTTATGTTGCGTGAGGACTACCACCTCAATAAACAATATGATCCATTTTTTATAACAACTTTAAAAATATGGTTCAAATTTGGTATTTAATTAATAAATATGATACATAAAACATTATTAAGATTCTAAAAATATAAACCAATTCTTAGATTATTTATGTTCTATGGAAAATGAGAACAACGCCCATGTGTACGTGCAGACTACCACCTCTATCAAGTAACATATTTCATTTTTTCATAAATAATTTTGTATACTCTTAATATATTTTAAAATATGATTAATCACATTAAAAAAATTATACTTCTTTAATAATGATATTACTCCAAAATAATCATTTTATTAACCATACCCACCAATCGATTACAGCATGTTCTTGTTTGGGTTGATTTAACCACCAGCGGAACAATAATATAAATTTTTATCATGGTTGACTATGGAAACTTAAATATTGGTATTATTATAAAACAAGATAAAATAGTATTTTTTTAAGGTTCTAGAAATTTTATATTAATATTTAATGCATTATTAACATACCATGTTTTATTCATAAAAAATCCTCAAAACAAGCTCATCGCCGATTCTACCTTTAGGAATTGTGACTAAAAATATCATGGAATGAAATTAGATATTTATAAATCAATATAAATAATATATTACAATACCATGTATAATCTATAAATTATTAACTTGATATAAATGAATAAGAATCAATATCGACAATTTAGGGCATACATGAAATAATCAAAATTGCTAACATTCAGCGATGAAAATAAACTATAACTAACTAATAAATGTATAATAAATAATTATAATTTAAGATTATAAATGATAAAATATATGAATAAGACTTTTAAATAGGTCATTAATATTGTTATGTTTATGATATAGAAGTTAAAGTGTTTTCATTGAAGTTGAGAGCTAAGGTCAGGGTGTTTCTTAACTCAGTATCATTTCATTGAGTTATAATGCTTATTCTTGAACTTTATTATTTTATATTGGGTAAATTCTAGCCTATTATTGCATTATGGTGTTTTTCCTTTTTTTTATATGTAATTTAATTTCTATTTTATAAAATCCCTTTAAAATGATTCTTACTTCAAAAAGATGATGTTTGTAATGGGTTCTTCTTGACTTGGCTTCTATTTTTGAGTTATAATTGTTCCTCTTTGATTAAGATTTTGTAGTAATTAATTCCTCTATTAATTGAGGATATTATAATGTATTTACTCATTTTATAGGTAATTACATTGAAGGATTTATTTCTTTATAAAATTGTATGATGTAAAGAATAATTCATACCCTCTCCAAATGAACTCTTTCTCTTCCATATCCATATTCACTCTTCCAACTAATTTTATCCTTTATTATTTTTAAATACAAAAAAGTTTTATTTTTTGTAATCTAAAAAATTCTATTTATTTATTTTTAAATGACAAATTTACCACTCTCTTTACAATGTGGGTTTCAATAAAATTATTTTCAAAATATTTAAAAGGATTTCCATTTCAAGTTGTTATTTTTATCTTCCAATCCACATTTCTTATGGAAAAAAATTAATTCTTTTTAAAGGATAAATTATTTGGATTTATGTTAAATTAGTCTATAAAAAAATTAGGATACCTTCTGGAAAATTATTTTTGAAATTGATAATGTTTTTTCTTTATTAAAATGTTAAGGAATGTTTTCTAAAAACACTTTTTCATGGTTTCGCTACCATTTTTCTATATGAAAAATCTGACTCTTATAGAGTTATGTTTTATGAATCACCTTATAAAAGATTCTATGAAATACTCCTTTTAGAGACTGAATGTTGGTATTAATCAATCTTATCCATGAAGTCAGTTTATGTGATACCATTTGGAAATTTTAAAATACCCATTTTCACTCCTTGGATTTTGTATGATATGACAAATGATTGATTTCAATTGGAACACATAAGTATGTATGGTTTATGGGTGGGGTCCTATATCACCTTCCAATGGATTGGATAATGTCTTATATCACATGAGATAATATAGTGTGAGACATCTTGGACATTATCACAAATTAATGGGTGAGAGCCTTCTTAGATATGACCAAAAATTAAAGGGTGGCCCTTCTAGGATATACTCCCAAAATAAAGGTTGGGAATTTTGGATATTCTCATAATATGATGATCTATTGTGCTTATGTTTGTTCTAGAGTTCTTTATTGTGATATGTTTTAAGGGAATGCTGAATTTCTTTTCCATATGCCTATTATTATTCTCCATGGATCATGTTTATTATCTCATGGTATATGTTTTTTTATTTGAGATTGCATGCACTTATATCATGAATTATAGAAAAAACTTATTATTCCATGTTTATTTTAATAAAATATTTCTCCAATGATCATGTTTTCTCATATTCTTATGATCTAACCATTGATGACATGCTGATAAGTTTTCCCTTACTGAGCATTTGAGAATGCCCCTTATGTTTACATTCCCCAGGTTATAAATATGATTATAACTTATGAGAAGTATATAAAGGAGTCTAGTGTGACTCAATTACGAAGAAATGTCCACAAGTTTTATAAAATAAGTTACATGTATAGATAGTTCTCAAAGACATTAAACCTTCAGTTCATGGAATTGTGAGTTTATAGTGAGTTGTAATGTTTATATTATGGAAATTATGTAAAATAAAGATATTTTTATCTTGGGTCATCTCAATTGGTATTAAATCCTATGTTTAAAGTATTTTATTTTAGCACTAAACCTGAGAGTACAGATCTAGGGTGCCTCAATTGGTATCAAAGTAAGGTTTTGTTATTTTTTAGAATTAGTTTAGTTATTTTTTGGATTATTTTAGTTTTATTTTTGGGATTAGGATGAGTCAACTTTAATGAAAACCCTAAGTATAATTTCATATATAGTATTACATCCATAAATTTTAGTAAAGTATGTATTATTTTGTTTTCTTGGTAATGACATCTTTGTCAGGATACTATAAGTAGATATAGGATTTGGAACATATATACCTGGGGGTAGTAACCTTGAAAGGGGTTTATTAGGTATTAACTTAATTTTCACTTAATGCATGACAAAGAGGCCTAAACCATCATTTGATACTCCTGGGGGATATAATTTTATTAATTTATATTGTATTTACAAGACACTATGAGGAATTTTAATATAATTAGGTTATAGAACCTAAAAGGAAAAGAAATATGGATAACCTTGATTGAAGCTTAGTGATTCATAAGTTAGGGTAAACAAATAATTGATGAGTTATTTCATCTTATATTTCCTTTTATTTATTTATTAAATTAATTATTCTCATCCATAAATTTTCTTTTATTTTAAGAAATGGTTAGAACAATGATAACCCAAGTTAACAATGGGTGTGATGGAAAAAGAAATGATTGTCCTAATGAGTATCCAAATGGGAGATAATCTTGTATTAAGATTCTTATTTTTATGTTCAACCAACTATATAGAGTTATTATTAACAACTTGATTCTCAAAAAACTTTAAAACACACCAAATAAGTATATTTTCATTGAATATTAGGTGATGAATATGAGGAAGGAAATATTATTCAACTTATTATGTATCAAAAATATGGGAAGAAGAACCCATGTTAATGTATTTATGTAACTAGAATATGTTTTAACTATGGTAATTGAGGTCATTGATAAATAATATTCTGATGGAAAAAAACTATATTTTGTTTAACATGATGAATAAAAATAATTCTCTTCCTAAGGATCCACTTGCAATTCGATGTTTTAGATCTGAGTAATTATGGAACTATGAAAACAAGTTCACTTATAAAAAGTATTAAGATGAAAATAAAAACCAAAAACCTTATATACCATGGGAATAAGTAAAATCTTATGAAATTACTATTATTTAGGTGGATAGTGATAATAAAGTGGTGTTAGGTACACTTATTCTCGACTCTATATTTACAAATATCTTATATCCCGTGTGTTTTCACCAACTATTAGATATTGAATTATAAATAAAAAACCTAGTGGTATAATTATTATATCCAAGGTATATAAATATCCTTCATGTTTTGTGTGATTACGATCCATGAAAGTCTTATTATCTATCATTTAGATAAATTTAAGATGATTTTGGAAAAAGATGTGTTCTCTCCACTTAGAGGAAAACTTATTCGTCAAAATAAGGAAATATAATTTCATATAAACCTATAATATTTTATCAATTAAAGGATGATTATGATCAACCTTTAGAATAAAATCATATAATTTTGTTCTTAATACTGAAAATCAAAAGACTCTTAGTTCAAATGGTTGGAGAAAAAATCAATATTAGGTATAAGCTTATTCTAAGGAAAAAATATATATTTTCAAGGTTGATATCTCTATAAAAATTATATATTGAGTAATTTTTATATTTTATATACCCTTATATATTTCCATTGGTAAATTATAATTAAAAATTTTGATGATGTAATTTATTTAGGGGGTAAATATAATGTTCCTAAATTTTAGTATTGATTTTACTTTATATGAATACTATGTTGAATATATAATTTCACACGCAACGCCAAACTAAAACAAACCATGATAATTTAAAATAAAATTATGAAAATTGACCATTATAATCTAGTCATTAAATTAATGGTTATAAATTATAGTAAACACGCTATTAAAACTGTGTATAAAGGAGAAGTGGTGTCATTGAATATTATGAGTCTTCCTTATGAGGCACGCCAATCTAAGCATAGAAAATAAGTGGTTTCACAATGGTTTACTCTATAAAAATACTAATATGAAATATAATAATTATGATATGAGTGAAATAATATTCTAGATAATTTCAATCTTGTGGAAACTTCCACAGGATCCATGCTATTTTAACTTCCACCCATGACTGGCATTAGAGCATATCTTATGCTTATATATTACATGGAGATCTTTAGGGGTAATGTAAGTGGAATTTAAGAGGATATAAGCATGTAATTATCAATAAAAAATTATTTATATGATATACCACATTTATTTTATACTTTTCACATGTTGACATTTAAATAAAAATAATGTTCACTTTTATTATTAGTGCAATTAAAAAACTCAATTAATGTAGCTGAATAACTAATTGTGATAAAATTTTATTTTATAAAAAATTGTATTTTTATGTACTTTATATTAAGAAACTATGTATATAATGTATAAAATATATTTTTTATATGAATAATATATTAACACTAATTTAATTAGTAATTTATAAGAAATAATAATAAGAATAGTTAATATCTAAAAAGTTATTTCCTATTACTAACAGTTTTTCATTATATCTTATATTTTCTATTAAAATTTAAATTATATAATTTTAATTTTAAAAAAAATTAACTTCATTTTTATATTTATCATGTCAAAATTATCTTAATTTTAATTTCTGATATTTGTTTTTGAAAAAAATGGTTTTTAAGTGAATAGTAAAAAATGCTATTTTTTAAAAATGTTGTAGATTTTCTAACAATACCATAAACTAAGTATGACTTTAAAACTTACAAAAAATCCATGATTAAAAATATTTTTAAGGATTCAAATGGTTTATTTAATTAAATACTACATTTAATCTAGAAAAACCATGTTTGGAATTTTGAAACTTAAGTGATATTTTTTTTTTTTAAATGATTTGTTTTTTTAATTAAGTTTTCTCAAGTGGGAATTCAGTTTTATCTTGATTTTAAAGAAAAATAAATCTTATTTGTGTAATAATAATCCAATTAATGTTAGGTAACTTAACAACATTGATAATCATATCCTAAACATTATTTCTACGCTTAAAAATACTCTTTTCCTAAAAATGGTTTTTACACGTTATGTGTGCTAATATTAAAGTTAATTTTTATCACCCTTATAAATTTTATTTTAAAAAAATATATATCATATTTTATATAATTACTTCAAAATTATTTAATAAGTCTCATTTTATTTTTATTCATTAAAATTAAATTGCTTTGGTAAAAAAATTACCATGGTAAAAACAAAAAAAGGTAAAAGTGAAAAATATAAAAGTAAAATACTATAAAAACATGTTAAAAACATGTGTTCAAATTCATGGTTGAGGATTTATCAACCTTACCCCTTCCCCCTCTCCATTATTGTCTATTATGGGATCCACCTGACCTTGTAATAGTGACTTTAGCCTTTATATTATTACAAAAATGTCACTCCCTTCCCTTTTAAAAGGATTCATCACTACTACACTTAAATTTACACCCTAATCCACCTATATTTGACCAAAATATGCCAAAATAATTCCTGAACACTCATATTCAATTAATAGAGGTTTTTTTATTCTCAAATGACCATCTCTCAAAGCTTTAATCTAATTTGAAAATGAGATTTTCCAATGAGAAAGGTAACATTCTCAATTACTCCCTTTTCTTTTATTTTCTTTTCCTTTCTTACTTATTCTGCCTCCACCAAATATAATCTTCCCATTTTAACATAATTACATCATTACAATAATTATACTAAGATATTATAATGTTTATAGTATAACCATTTTCTACCTTCTATTGAAATA
The DNA here is from genome assembly GCA_963277665.1 of Viscum album. Classification (NCBI taxonomy): domain Eukaryota; kingdom Viridiplantae; phylum Streptophyta; class Magnoliopsida; order Santalales; family Viscaceae; genus Viscum; species Viscum album. The sequence goes on from OY728122.1 coordinate 1,783,410,358, forward strand.
GTGGGTTCCCTAGACCCAACTATGCAGTACTTTTGATTACCATATCATGTATACAATTAGATATACTAATGTATTATTACCTTTATAGTATAGATTTTTTTTCATCCACTATTTAATGTTAATGTCCACATATTAATTTTCATATCAAAAGGTTATAGCAGATTCTAGGCTATAATAAAAAACCTCAAGATACTATGACATTAATCTTAAACAAAGGTCATATGGTTTAGACACATATTACTGACTGAACATAGTATATGTTTGACTATCAGGTGTTGGGGGATCATAAACATTGAGACTTATTCTCATGAAGTTCTCACTTAGTGATCTCTAGTAGTGAGGTCATGAGGACAGACCTTCCAATAGAAATACCACACATTTTGGGTGTTATTGAATGTTCCTATCTATGGACATGTGTAATGGTCTTATGACTTGAGATCATTACTAATATGTTCCATTTGATCACGTACTTTGATGAAAGGTGAAAAACATAATGATGAAATAATGGTAAGGTAGTTTGTGTTGGGTGCATCATTGGTGGCATGACATTGGTTAAGTTTTCAAGAAAGGATTTGTCACTTCCAAGTTAAGGAATTTATATATCCCGGGCCATGTTGACCAGGATGGTATCACCTTGATAAATCCATGGCCACGGTAGTCCAATGAAAATCTATCTAGTTAGATCAAAAAATAATAAATAAATAAAAGGGTGATGGCATGGGTGTGCGTCCAGCTTTGTGAGATATTAAAGACAAAGAGATTATATTAGACAGCACATGTTCGTAGGTTAGTTGTCATTATTATGACAATACTTATCTCTTTAGGGGCCATGATGGGTTACTAGATCCTGCTCTTAGTCAATGAATAGTATTAACTACTATTGAGATAAGGGCCTAGAGGGTCACACACAATAGTGTATTCAATAATCTTCTCTATTTAGTTGAATATGAGTTTTGGACATGGTGGGACCCACCACTAGGGTCCAGGATTTTTCTAAGGATAAAATACCACCAAAGTAATAAATAAATTCACATTATTCAAGTTAATAATAATGATCATTGAATTTATTTACAATTTTTTGAGTAAATACATGAAAAATATTAATTGAATGAATATTAATTTAAAATATTCATGCTTCATTTAATATTTACAAGAAATACAAGCTAAGTTAATAGATAAATTTTTATCATGCAATATATTTATTATGTTATGGTAAAGTGATAATAATAATAATAAATGATATTTATGAATCAGTTTAGTAGTCAAAATATTTTTTATAGAGTGTTAATTATTCAGGGGTTATACAGAAATAACTGGGTATTTTCTTAACACCCTATAAATATAGGAGGAGAGGTATTCTTTAGGGACTATTCATAACCTCTCTCTCTCTAATACTCTCTCATTTATTCTATAGAGAGAGGCTCTAGATCCAGGATCTCGGATCAAGCTCTCTCTTAAGCGTCGCAAGCAAGGTGGTGTGGTGATGGTGAAAGCATCGAATGCATCATCTGATCTCTGCACTAGCACCCAGAATTCAACAATTGGTGCTCCCTCAGTTTCTTGAACTGTGTATGGATGATCTAGAGGAATTCATCTTTCTATTATTTAAGCAGCGATCACCAACTACGACAAAACATTGTGTGTGGCTTCAGATCTAAACCATGTATTTTATGGTTTTAGTTTTTTCTTAATCTTATCCACATGAGATCCTCTATATGTTATAATAGTGTGTACCATATATCCAAATATTTAGTGCTTTTGATTACCATATCATGTATACAGTTAATTATATATGATTTATTCTTACCATTATAGTGTAGACTTTTCTAAATCCACTATTTAATGGTAATGTCCATAGATTAAATGTCGTATCAAAAGGTTATAATAGTTCTTAGGATAAAATGAAAACCTCTAGATACTATGTCATTAATCTTAAATATAGAAGTTATGTTCTAGATACATCTTACTTACTAGACATAGTAGATGTTTGACTATCATTTACTGAGGTTTTATAAGCATTGATACTTCTTCTCATGAAGTTCTCACTTGGTGATCTTGATTAGTGAGATCATGAGGATAGGCCTACTAATAGGAACAACACATGTTTTGGGTGTCATTGGATGTTCTTATCTACAAACATGTGCAATGGTCTCCCAAATTGAGATAACTTCCAATGTGTTCCATTTGATTGTGTAGTTTTATTCAAGGTGAAGATGAAATTGTGGTAAGGTAGTTTGTTTTGGGTGCATCATTCATGGCATGACATTGGTTGAATGGACAAGAAATTCTTAGTAACCGAGCACACAGCGGAAGCACCAAAAATGGGATTTTAAAATTTTTCACTGATGATCGACATGAACTTGTCGATGTCGGTGAATTGATGCCCAATTAATTCATTAGGATCATGCATGAAAGAGATTAAGCAAAATATTAAAACCATAAAATACCTGGTTTAGATCTGAAGTTTCACATGACATCTTCTCGTCATTGGTTATCACTGCTCAAAGAATATGAAGTTGAATTCCTCTAGATCATCCACACACACTTCAAGAAACTACAGGAGCACTAAATGTCAAATTCCGGGGTGCTAGTGCATATTTCCTATGACACATTCAATACTCTGATGATCATTGCATTTCCTATCTTGCAATGTGAAAGAGAGAGCTCAATCTGAACTCTTGTATCTAGATCCTCTCTCTCTAAATTTTGGTATATAGAATAATAGAGAGAATGGTTATGAATAGTCATATGTGAATTCCTCTCTTCTTCTATTTAAAGGGTGTTAAGAAAATACTCGGTAATTCCTTCCCAGCTCCCCAAATAATTAACACTCTATATAAACAATATTTTGACTACTAAAATGAGTCATAAATATCATTTATTATTATTATAACTTTCCTATAATATAATAAATATATTACAATATAATAATTGATTCATTAACTCAAAGCATCATTCCCAAAAATATTAAATGAACCTTGAATATTTTAAACAAATATTAATTAAAATAATATTATTCTAAAAAGGGAATCCTCAGGTGTTGCCTTTTTGAACCCTCCACACAAGAGAACCCCCTCCCCATGAAGGTATCACTCTAGAGAGGCCCCATCCAGGATGGAGCCGATGCCAGCTGAGATGATAGAGGTTCCTCGAGGTTTACGGCCCAAGCGGCGATGGTTCATTCAAATAATATTTTCATGTATTTAAATTAAAAATTCTAAATACATTAAATAAATTCAATGGCCATTATTCTTAAATAGAATAATTTGAATTTATTTATTGTATTGGTGATCATATCTCCTTGGAAAAATCCCAGACCCTAGTGGCGGGACCAACCATGTCCAAAACTCTTATTCAACTAAATAGGGAAGATTCTTGAACATGTTATTGTGTGTGACCCTCTAGGACCTTATATCAATAGCAGTGAATAATATTCACAGACCAAGAGTGGGATTTAGTAACCCATCATGGCCCCTAAAGAGATAAGGATTTTCACGGTAGCGATAACCAACCTATGAAAATGCAATGCGTAATATAATCTATTTGTCTTTAATATCTCATAAATCAGGACGCACACCTATGTCATCATACTTTTCTTGATTCATTAGTTATTGATCTAACTAGACGGATTTACCCTCGACTGTTATGGCCATGGTCTTATGAAGGTACTTCCTGATCAATGTGTCATGAGATATATTAATTCCATAACCTAGAAGCAACAAATCCATTCTTGACCATTCAGCCAATGTCATAAAACCAATGGTGTACCCAACACAAACTACCTCACCACTATTTCATCATCATGGTTTTTATCTTTCATAAAAGTATATAATAAAATGACACACATTGGCAATTATCTCAAGTCAGGATACCATTACACATGCCCATAGATAGGAACATCCAATGACACCCAAAACATGTGATGTTCCTATTGGCAGTTCTGTACTCAAAATCTCACTACTATAGATCACCAAGTGAAAACTTCATGAGAAGAATTCACAATGCTTATGATACCCCAGCACCTGATAGTCAGACATCTAATATGTCCGGTTAGTAAGATGTATCAATACTGTTAGACCTTTTTTTAAGAATAATGTCATAGTATCTTGAGGTTATCATTATAGCCTGGGATCTGTTATAACCTTTTGATAGGAAAATTAATCTATGGAAATTACCATTAAATAGTGGATAAAAAAGAGTCTAAACTATAATGGTAAAAATACATCATGTATAACTAACTATACACGTGATATGGTAATCAAAATCATTGTATAGTTGGGTCTAGGGCACCCACTATTACAACATTCCCACTTTCACTAGAGACAACTTTCTAACCAAACTCGTTAGCTCTCACATGATTAAGATCATGTTTTTACTGAGTCACAGCTTTAGGTGTTGGTCATGTCATGCTTCCATCACATGGAAATTATGTTATAGCAACCTCATCTCCTTAAGTAAAAATTCTCAAGATATGGTATCCCTAAGTATATCCCCTTTTTCCACTGTCATAACTTGACATCTTGGCTAGTAAGAATATAATAATTTAAATTATTATAATACTTTACTTACTAGGTGTGAATCCAAGAACTGGAATAAATCATGGCGTATAAATGCTCCTTAACTTCCTTATAATCTGCAATGTACTTAGTATTTGTAGGCATGTCTACCACTGGATTTTATGATCTTATCTTGCTCATCGCCATTAGACTAATTGTGATATTAGATCTCATTGATCTATGGAAGAGTAGTTTGTGTCCCTTGAAACTAGTATCCTTTTTCTCCACATACCAAGTACATATATTTTGTACTTTCCAAAGTATAATTAGATAGTTCTGACTGCTTCACTTACAGTGCTCCTAGACATAACTGATATTTTACTACTATAATGTATATCTTGGAAATATCATTTCTTGTACATATTATTGAATACGTGATTGACCCATCACAAAATCATAAGGTATCGACTCACCATTTTTATCTCCTCCCATGTCCTGAACATGTCAACCTGGAGAGATATATTTCATGTGACATTGGGGACAATTCTTATCTTGAATTGTTCTAGCTTGTATTTTCCAATACCATGTCAATATATGTATGATTAACTAGGTCCAAACAACCTTTAGATCCACCTCAGTAGATCCTATTCCCTAGAACTTAGGTTACTGGTTTAAGTCAATCACGGGAGAATAGATTCTTTCATCCTAGTCTTAACTAAATGTAAGACCAATATTCGTTTTCCATATGTTTCTAAACATATTTCACTTGGAAAACTTTGGCACTCCCACTAACCTTTGGTAGACACATGGTAAACATTTATCACAAATGTATACTCTATGGTCTCATTACTTACTTCAATCCTAAACCATATATCAGTAACTTGAAACCATTATTATCATATGGGACATGACCATCCCTTTTTGGTTGTGTCATATAGACACCATCCATGTTTGGTTCTCACGACATCTAATGCTCAATATAATATGTTTATAGAAAGTAGTTATGAAAAGTAAAATTCTAATGGATTTAGGAATAATGACCTGGTATTACCAATATATCCTTTTTGGTACTACACTTATACCATCCATGTATCAACTCACTTGAATACCCATCATAGTATTCATTATCATAATCCCCCTTTCATTTTAATACATGAAATCCATTATTGAATTTTAATTAGTCTTGTCAATATTACCTAATTTCCATATACTTCTTACCTGTATGAAATATCATTCACAATGAATAATAGATCACTAATTATGGTGAATAAAAAACCATCACCATGGTTTTGACCTTCCTGCATAGTATGTGTCTCTAGAACATTCATGTTCTACATTCTCTTGTGGAACTAGTTCTTATGCCAACTATTTGTGCATCTCTGGCATTGACTAAATCTAAGTCAATTTGGCTCCCACTGTCTCAAAAGAAATGTGAAGACTTTTATAGATATGTATTCCATCACTTGACTAAAATATTATATCTTAGGGATTTATGTAATATCCCAAGAAATCATTAGTATAATTACAATACATACACAATGTGTTTGTACTTGATGCAAGTTTGTTTGTATCCTAACAAACTCGTTGCATCTAACCACATTTTCTTAAGAAATAATGAATTTCCATCATACTATAACTCATATGATATCCATGTTTCATATTATATGGCATGTGATTATGGTATATCATCGTTATTTTCAAATCGCTTCATAAAATATAATGTAAGTTTATACAACTTGCAACATTTATTCTAATTACATCATAAATCGAATGTATAAAATGTACGTCTAATAATTAATCCACACTACATTTTGTTGATTAATTTTGACATGTAAGACTTCATCATCGATCCACCTTATTAACATCAATGTTTTGATGTAGATAAGGTAATTTTCATTTAGTAATTACTCCATGCAACATTATCATGATTGAGAAATGTTTGGTCAAGATATTATTCGGTATGCCAACCCAAAGCAACTAATATATTCTGGACATGTACATACATCATTTTACCATTCCTTAATTAATTAAAGGAATATAATTAAGAATATTTACCATTATCTTACCCTTTTAATAGTTCACACTCTCTTATTGAACTAATTCTGTAAGCTTTGTGGCATACCTTTATTTCTAAAGGTTTATTTTCCCAAACTAAAGACGTTGATAATACCAAAGTTGGTTAGATTTACTAAGACTATATACCATAATTGGTATATGATTGACATACACTTTAGTTTTTCTTGAACAAGAATTATCTTTCCACCACTGGGTAATTAAGTCTTACATATTATATTCATCAGGTATTGCCTATGATTCATGTATTACTGAACTATTTCTTGAGTATTCAACATCAAAAAACATGAATTTCAAAACCTGGAATAATGTTTCACTGTTTTATAAGGAAACATGAGATAAATTTTTTGGTTATACTTAATAAAATTCCTACATGAATCATTTTACTTGGAAATATATAAGTCATGTACTTCTCATCGTTGACTTAGGAATCACCCTTTCTCAACTGTTTGGAAAATACACCTGACCTCTAGTAATGTTTAAATACTTACTTGGTTACCATATTTCAATAAACATATGTGATAGGCATATATTATTAAATACACAATAATTAAAATTGAAACATTACATTTTACTTCAATGAATAAACTTGAAGAAGAAGTGGTAACTTGATTCTTTAATTCAGTTCATTGAATTTAAACTCACATTGTTTTATTTTATGATATGAAAAGTAAATAACCTCCATTAATACCTCTTTAATTGAAGGACATTGAAAATAAGATTATGTTATTACTTTCCATTGTCCTTTTTACCAAACATGTAGCGGAAGCCCCAAAATATGGGATTTTAAAAAAATTCATTGATGAACAACATGAACCCATCATCATCAGAAAATCGCTGCCCGGTTTATTCTAAGGATCTCACATGAAGAAGATTAAACAAAAAATTATAACCATAAAATACCTGGTTTAGATCTAAATCCATACTCAATGTCTTCTCATCGATGGTGATCGCTTCATGAAGAATATGAAGCTGAATTCCTCTAGATCATCCACACGTGCTTCAAGAATATTAAGGAGCACCGATCGATGAAATCTGGGTTATATCTTGGAATTTTGATGATGTATTCAATGCTCTAATGATCACTGCATCATCTTTCTTACAATGCCTAAGAGAGAGCTCGATCTGAGCTCCTGGATCCAGATCATCTCTCTCTAGAATGTGGTAGAGATAAGAAGAGATAGAATATCTATTAATAATCACAAGTTAATTCCTCTCCTCTTCTATTTATAGGCTATTTAGAAAATACCCAGTAATTCCTTCCCAGCCCCTGAATAATTAACACTCTATACAAACAATATTTTGACTACTAAAATGAGTCATAAATATCATTTATTATTATTATCACTTTCCTATAATATAATAAATATATAACATGATAATAATTGAGTTATTAACTCGACTTGTCGTTCCCACAAATATCAAATGAACCTTGAATACTAACATTCAATTAATATTTTTCAAGTTTTTACTCAAAAACTTGTAAATACATTTAATAAATAAATTCAATGTCAATTATTCTTAACTTTAATAATGTGAATTTATTTATTAATTTGGTGATCGTACCTCCTTGGACAAATCTCGAACACCAGGGGTGGGTCCCACCATGTCCAAAACTCTTATTCAACTGAATAGGGTGGATTCATGAATATGTTATTATGTGTGACCCTCTAGGCCCTTATCTCGATAGTAGTGAATATTATTCATAGACCAAGAGTGGGATCTGGAAACCCATCATGACCCCTAAAGAGATAATAATTTTCACCATAGTGACAACAAACCTACGAACATGAACTATATAATATAATCTATTTGTCTTTATTATCTCATAAAGCAAGATGCACACCCATGTCATCATCCTTTTATTACTTTGTTATTTTTTATCTAACTGGACAAATTTACCTTGGACTACCATGGCTATGGATTTATCTGAAGGACCCCGGAAAACCCTGAGAGGGGAGGGGTGAATCAGGGTGCCAACTTTTAATCTTTAGAGTTATGGATCTTTTTCCCACGTTGGTAGGAACTTGTTAAATATTTCAAACAAATGAAATAAGGGAGATGACACAACACTTTTTCTTGGTTCACCACAAAGGGCTACATCCAAGGAGTATACGCCGCCAATGTGTCGGTCATACCTAAATCCACTAATCTTCGCCAGTTGTGGAGTACAACAGTTTGGTCACAGTCACTCTGTTCTAGGAACACTTCCCTTAAAAAAATTTAGGGATGGCTCACCACTTCCCTCATAACACTTCCATAAACTCCCCCTATCTCACTACTATGAGAGAAGTCAAACTCGGTTTATCGACTTGAAGGTCGCTTCAATGATTTGGCATTAAAGACTTTGTCCCTGACTTAGCACAGAAATCTTCTTGCACCAAAGAACAGAGTTGGTGCTCTTTGAAATATATGTTCAATAAAAACATATGTTCAAAACTTCTCTTTTCAAATCCTCTTTTTGATACACACTCCTTCACGAAGCACCTCTACCTTCATGAAACAAACTGCCTTCACGAAGCACTCCTTCCTTCACGGAACAAACTATCTTCACAAATCTTCCTAAACATTGTGAAAATACTTCCACGAAACTCACTAATTCAATGAGGAATACCTCATTTTCGTGAAGTAACCTTTTCCAAAAAGCATGGGAATCAGTTAAGACTTATAGTCTCTTCGTGATGCACCAAATTGCTTAGAAATCCCTATTCGCCGAGCTCTTCATGAACTCAAAGTGTCTCTAGATTTTCTCTCAAAACTCTAATCCTAATGAAAAGGGGTATCCTCATATTTATAAGCTCATCCATTCGTAAAGCTCCACCACCTCTTTGTGGATTTTCTGGATCATCAAACATGTCTTCGCGGTGCTCCTCCCTTTGTAGAGAACCATATAAATTATCTATTTGAAAATATCATCTTCATCATGAAGTCTTCCATCAATTCCCTTCGTAGCTCCCATCAAATTCACAAATCATTTTGTCAACAACCGCAGAGACCAAAAAACTTGTAATTGCAAAGAACTATGTCTTCAATTGTGAAGTCTGTCGTAATCGTGAAGCACACTGTTAAAACACTTTATGTCTTCACGAAACACATTTCGCAAGTCCCATCTTCGCAAAACTCAAGCCTTTTCCATATTTTCATAAGGCCTACAATAAAAACCACTTTTCACATTGAAATCCAAATTCCAAATTTTGGACCCAAAAAATTTGGAAAACACTAGGAAACTATGCCACCTTCAATACCACTTTTAGATTGAACTGTATAATGCCTTTCCTTGAAATCTCCCTGATCATCCATGTAAGGATTGACAAAAAACACAAACCATACTCCATTTCCTACATATAATGGTTGTGGTTCCAACATTATCAAGGTCCTACAATCCTGATCAACATGGCTCGAGATATATAACTTACTTAACCAGGAGGATACAAATCCTTTCTTGACCATTCAACCAATTTCATGCCACCAATGACACACCCAACACAAACTACCTTTCCACGATTTCATCATCATGTTTTTCACCTTGCATCAAAGTACACAATCAAATAGAACACATTGGTAATGATCTCAAGTCAATATACCATTACACATGTTGGTAGATAGAAACATACAATAACACCCAAAACATATGGTGTTCCTAGTGGTGGTTATTTCTTCATGATCTCACTACTTGAGATCACCAAGTGTGAAATTCATGAGAAGAAGTCTCAATGTTTATGATCCCCCAGCACCTAATAGTCAAACATCTATCGTGTCCAGTCAATAAGATGTTTCTAGAATATAGGACTTGTATTTAAGATTAATGACATAGTATCTTGAGGTTCTCATTATAGAATGGGACCTGCTATAACCTTTTGATATGATATTTAATCTATGGAAATTATCATTAAATAGTGGATGCAGAAAATTGTACACTATAATGGTATGAATACATCATGTATGACTAACTATATACAAAATATGGTAATAAAAATCACTACATAGTAGGGTCTAGGAAATCCACTATTACAACACACCCACTTTCACTAGATCCAAATTACTAACTAGAAATGTTAGCTCTCACGTGATCAAAAACCATGTTTCTACTAATTCGCAGCTTTAGCTGTTAGGCCTGCCACAATTCCACCGCATAGTTGTTATGCTATTTGAGACCTCATATCCTTGAGTAAAACTTCTCAAGAGATGGTATCCCTGAGTATATCCCTTTTTTCCACTATCATAACTTGATATCTTGGCTAGTAAGAATATCATAATTTACATTATGATAGTACTTTTCTTACTAGGTGTGATTCCAATAACTGGAACAAATCGTTTCATTTACCTGCTTCTTAGCTACCTCTGAAGCTACAACATACTCAGTGTTTGTAGGTATGGCTACCACAAGCTTATATGAGCTTGTCTCTCTTATAAACTTATCTTAACTATGATACTAGATCACATGGACCTAAAGGAAGACTATTTTATGTCCCTTAAAAACTAATACCCCTTATTCTCCACTTACCAGGTACATATCTTTTGTATTTTCCAAAGTACAATCAAATAGTATTGATAGCTTCACTTTTAGTGCTCTTGGATATTACAGATATCTACCTAATATAATGTATATCACAGAAATATCATTTATTTTACATATTATGGCATACGTGATTGATCCATCTCTAAATCGTATGGTATCTAACTTAAAATGTTAATCTCTTCTCATGTCCCAAACATGTCATCCTGGAGAGATATATGTCATGTGACACTAGTAACAATTCTTATCTTAAATTGTTCCAACCTATATTTTTTAATACCATGCCACTATATGTATGATTAACTAGGTCTAACCAACCTTTAGATCCAGCTCAGTAGATCCTCCTCCCTAGAACTTAGGTTTCTACTTTAATTAATCACTTTAGAATAAATTTCATCCTAGTCTTAACTAATTTTAAGACTAATCTATTTTTACAAATGTTGTTGAACATTTTTACTTGGAAAACTTTTATTCTCCCACTAACCTTTGGTAGACACATGGAAAACATTTATTACAAATTTATATTCTATGATCTCGTTTCTTACTTCAATCCAAATCTAGATATCAATAACTTTCCACAATTATTATCATTATGTAATGTGACCATACCTTTATGGTTTCATCGTATAGACACCATCCATGTTTGGTGGTCATGAAATATAATCCTCAATATAATATGATTATAGAAAGTAGTTATGACAAGTAAAATTCTAATGGATTTAGGCATAATTACCTAGTATTACCAATCAATCCTTATTGGTACTACACTTATACAATCCATGTATCAACTCACTTGAATACCCATTATAGTATTAAAACTAATAATCCCCTTTTCAATTTGATACATGGAATCTATTATTTAATTTTAACTCTTATTTTCAATCTTAGATAATTTCTATACACTACTTACTTATAGGAAATATTATTCATAATTAATAATTGATCACTATCCGCGGTGAATACAAAAACCTTAACCATGGTTTATCCTTCCTACTCAGTGTGTGTCTCTAGAATCAATGGTGAAAAATTGATTTCACGAGACTATTGTATAAAGCATATGATGGTTATGTCATTATTATATCATCAATGTCTGATGCTAGTTGTGGTCACTACATTAAGACATGTATGATAAAATATGTAATCTCGTCTCTGATAAGCCTATGATGAGAAAGTGAAGTAAGATATGAATAAGGTGATGGTTACACCAGTATGTGTTAATTGAAAGATAGATCATGATATTTCAATGGATCCCTTTCTCATATCATTTTCACTCATTTACTCAAGTCTTGTTTTAAGTTACAAAACAAAATAGTTTTGAGTAAACTACTCATTACCTATTTAGGTAAGGTTTTCCAATTAAATAAGAATATAAAAGACATATTAATCATTAATTCTTATGGAGAACAAATTGAAAGGCAAGGAAAAAAGGCCTATGGAAAGTAACGCCAAAATCATACTTTTAATGTCCTTCAATGAAAGAGGTATTAACATGAGGTTATTTTCATTGCATATTATGAAATAAAACTATGGAAGTTTAATCACAATAAAATGAGTTAAAGATGAAATTTACTGCTTCTTCTTCATGAATATTCATCAATATAAAAGTAATGTTTCAATCCTACTATTTTGGTGTTAAATAAAATATGCCTATCACATATGTGTATCTAAATATGATAAGTAAGTGAGTATAGAAACATTACTACAAGTCAATTGTATTCTCTAACTAGCTGATAAAGGGTGATTTCTATGTCACTGGTGAGAAGTACATGACTCCTTTATTGTCAAGTTAGTGATTCATATAGAACTATTATTGAGTATAACCAAAACATTAATCTCATGTGTCCTTGGACATAAGGAGACATTATTTTAGGTCCAAGAATTAATGTTTTCTTTGGTATTTAATACTCAACCAATAGTTCAGTAATACTTTAATTGTAAGAAATACCTATTGAATATAAAATGTAATACATTTATACCTAGTTGTGGAAAGATAATTATTTTTCAAGTAAAAATAAAAGTGGATGTCAAGGATAACTTGGTTTAGTATTTAGGCTCAGTAAAGGTAAACACCTTTGGTATTATCGGCATCTTTAGTTTGGACAAAGAAACCTTTATAAATAAAGGTATTCCATAATGATTTTAGAATTAGTTATGATAAAGAGAGTGAACAATTCCAAGGGTAATCTAGAGGTATATATACTTTATAAGTTTACTTTAAGTAAATAAGGAATCATAAAGTGAAGTATAATCATGGTCATAAGATATGTGTTACTTCGGGCTAGCATGCTGAAGAATATCTTGACCAATCATTTATCGATCAATATAATGTAGCGTGGTGTAATTCCTAAACACGCATTACCTTATCTACATCATGGAATTGATGTTAATAAGGATGATCGATGATGAATTCTTACATGTTAACATTGATCAACAAAATATAGCATGGAGTATTTTCTAAACATGCATTTTATATATCAAGGTTATGATGTAAGGAGTATCAATGTTGAAACTTATAGAAACTTCCCTTATATTTCATGATGTTCTTTGAAAATAATGGTGATATCCTATAACACTATGCCAACTATAATGACTAACGGATATAATAATAGTAGAATTATGATGGACAACCATTAATTCATAAGGAAATGTGTTTAGATGCAAAGATTTTTGTTAGGATATAAGCAAACTTAAATCAAGGTAAACAGATTGTGCATCTAAGTAATTATCCTAACAGTTTTTAGGATATTACATAAATCTCTAAGATAGAAAAATTGTATTCAAGTGATAGACTAAATTTCTATAAAAGGTTGCAATTCTCTATTATAGATAGTGGAATCGAGATTGACTTAGGTTTAGTCATTTTCATAGATTCACAAATAATTGGCATAAGAACTAGTTCCACAAGTGCATGTGGAATAGGAATGTTCAAGAGAAACCTACTGTGTGGGAAGGTTAAAACTATGGTGAGGGTTTTTGTATTCACCGCATTTGGTGATCTATTATTCATTGTGAATAATATTTTCTATAGGTAAGTAGTATATGGTAATTATCAAAGATTGACAAGACTAATTAATATTTAATAAATGGATTCCATGTATCAAAGTGAAAAGGGGATAATTAAAATGAATATTGTGATGGGTATTCAAATGAGATGATACATGGATGGTATAGGCATAGTACTAATAAGGCTCTATTGGTAATACCAAGTTGGTATGAAAAAATCTGTTAGAATTTTACTTGTAATAGCTACATTCTATGATAATATTATATTATTCATTAGATTTCATGACCACTGAACATTGAAGGTGTCTATACGATGCAACCAGAAAGGGATGGTCATGTCTCATAATGCTAATAATGGTTTCAAGTTAATAAAATCTAGTTTAGGATTGAAGTAATCAATGTGATCATAGAATATACATTTTCAATAAGTGTTTTACATGTTTCTACCAAAGGTTAGTGGGAGTTCCAAAGTTTTATAAGTAAAATATGTTCAGAAACATGTGGTAAATAGATTGGTCTTCAAGTTAGTTAAGACCAGGATAAAATTTATTCTCCTGTGGTTGAATTAAAGTATCAACGTAAGTTCTAAATAACATTATATACTAAGGTGGATCTAACGGTTTCTTAGACCTAGTCAATCGTACATATAGTGACATGGTATTGAAAAATAAAAGCAAGAACAATTCACTATAGTAATTGTTACCAATGTCACATGGCATATATCTCTCTCGGATGACATGTCCGTGACATGGGAAGAGATTAATGTGGTAAGTTGGATACCATACATTTTAGTGATGGATCAATCACATATTCTATGATATGTGAAAGAACTAATATTTCTAGGATATACTTTATAGTAGGTAGATATCATTTATATCCAGGATCACTGCAAGGGAAGTAGTACGAACTATCTATTTGTACTTCGGAAAGTGAAAAAAGATATGTAACGGGTAAGTGGAGAAGAAAGGGTACTAGTTTTAAGAGGACATAAACTGGTATTAATTAGATAAATGAGATATAGTATCACATTTAGGCTAAGTTTTTGAGCGATATAGATTCATATAATCTAGTGGTATCCATATCTACAAATATTGAGTATGTTGTAGCTTCTAAGGTAGCTAAGAATCAGTTGAATGAAATGATTTATTCCAGTTCTTGTAATCACACCTAGTAAGAAAAGTATTATCATAATTTAAATTATGATATTATTACTAACAAATATTTCAAGTTGTGATAGTGGATAAAAGGGATATACTCGGTGATACCATCTCTTGAGAATTTTTACTCAAGAGGATGAGGTTTAAAATAGAAGATTAGCCACACCGTGGAATCATTTTCAGCCTAGAAGATAAATCCATTAATCAGTAGAAATATGATTTTGATTATGTGAGAAACTAACAAGTTCCATTAGCAAGTTGTCTCTAGTGCAAGTGGGATTGTTTTAATAGTTAGTGACTTAGACCAAACTATGTAGTACTTTTGATTACCATATCGTGTATATAGTTAGATATACATGATGTATTTTTACCTTTATAGTGTATACATTTCTAAATCCACTATTTAATGGTAATTTCAAAAGATTAATTGTCATGTAAAAAGGTTGTAGTAGATTCCAGTCTATAATTAGAACCTTGAGATACTATGACATTAATCTTAAATAAAGGTCATATGGTCTAGATACATCTTAATGACTATACACAGTAGATGTTTGACTATATGGTGTTGGGATCTTATAAGCATTGAGACTTATTCTCATGAAGTTCACACTTGGTGATCTCTAGTAGTGAGATCATGAGGAAAGACCTACCAATAGGAATACCACATGATTTAGGTGTCATTGGAGGTTCCTATCTATGAATATGTGTAATGGTCTCTTGAGTTGGAATCATTGCCAATGTGTTCCATTTGATCGTGTACTTTGATGCAAGGTGAAAATCATGATGATGAAATCATGGTGAGGTAGTTTGTATTGGGTGTTTCATTGGTGGCATGACATTAGTTGAATGGTAAAAAAACGATTTATCACTTTAAGGTTAAGGAAGTTATATAGCTCTGTCCATGTTGATCAGGATGGCAGTACCTTGATAAATCCATGGCCATGGTAGTCCAAGGTAAATTCATCAAATTAGATCAAAAAATAATAAAGCAATAAAAGGGCGATGACATGGGTGTGCATCCTTCTTTATGAGATATTAAAGACAAAGAGATTATATTACAGAGTGTGTGTTCATGGGTTGGTTTCCGCTACTGTGACAATCCTTATCTATTTAGGGGCCATGATGGGTTTCTAGATCCTGCTCTTGATCTATAAATAGTATTCACTACTATCGAGATAAGGTCCTAGATGGTCACATACAATATCATATTCAAGGATTTACCATATTCAGTTGAATAGGAGTTTTGGACATGGTGGACCCACCACAAGGGTCTGGGATTTTTTCAAGGATAAAAAACCATCAAAGTAATAAATAAATTCATATTATTAAATTTAAGAATAATGAGCACTGAATTTTTTTATTAAATGTATTTTCAAGTTTTGGAGTAAATACATGAAAAATATTAATTGAATGGATATTAGTTTAAAATATTCAAGGTTCATTTAATATTTTTAAGAAATACGAGCTGGGTTAATGGCTCAATTTTTATCATGTAATATATTAATTATATTATAGAAAAGTGATAATAATAATAAATGATATTTATGACTTAGTTTAGTAGTCAAAATATTTTTTATATAGAGTGTTATTTATTCAGGTATCGGATAGGCATAACTGGTTATTTTTTAACACTACTACAAAACTGCCCTTTATTAGTGCTAGAAATGGCCTTTATTGGCACTAAAAAAGCACTAATAATGTGGGAGACATTAAAAGCCTAGGAATTTCATTATCACTAAAAAATCACTAATAAAGGGGACATTTATCAGTTCTAACAAAAGCACTACTAAATGGGACCTTTATCAATTCTTTTAAAAGTATTGATAAAGGTCCCATTTATCAGTGATTTTATTTAGTGCTTCTAAAGGAATCCTTTATCAGTGCTTTCATAAGTGCTGATAAAGGAATTTTTATCATTGCTGATAAAGTGTACATTTATCACCACTTTTAGAAGCACTAATAATTGTGTCATTTATCAGTGCTTTTAAAAGCACTGATAAATGTGTTCTTTAGTAGTGATTTTAAAAGTGATAATAAAGGTTCATACTATATTGTGCTGTAACAGCACACCATAGCACCAGAAGCACCAGAAACACACCAAAAACACACTAGAAACACACCAGATATCAACAAAAACAAGTCCCAATACATAATTTAAATGAAATGGAATTTACAACACAAATACCATAAAAAACACTATATTATAAACATTTCAAACATTATTTTATATAATTACATAAATACAAATTATTACATACATTCAAAAATAATTCTAACTATCAATGTTACCACAATTTCCATTAAATTTCTTTGTCTAACTACCAACACTGCATGAGTAGGTTCAAAAAAACACATAAACTTGAAAAAAAATACCTATATAAGAAAACAATTATTATGAGTAATACTAAAAATAAATAAATTAAAAATAAATATAAAATAACACATTAATTATATATACAATTATTTTATTGTGAAAATATAAAATATTACCTTTTTAATTGAGTAGAGGAAGTGGTGTTTCTCTTCCATAAAACGCAATGGAGATAACTTGAAAGAAAGTGATAAATGAAAAACTACAGGGGTGAAAAGGTTATAAGGGAGAAAAGGCATGAAAATTGGACAGATCACCCCAACTCGAACAAAATAATACACATGTATAAGAAAAAATTATTACATGAGTAATACTAAAAATAAATAAATTTAACATAAATATGAAATAATGCATTAATTCTATGGATAATGATTTTACCATGAAAACATCAAGAATACCTCTGTTATTGATCAGAGACAGCGTCGTTTCTCTTTCTATAAAGGCATGACACATGGATAGAAATATTCTAAAATAAATGAAATCTACAAGGAATAATTAAAATTAAATCAAAATTTCATTATATTATTCTTCAGTAAAATATAGAAATTATAAAATAAAATTACCTTTACATCTTTCCAAAAGGTTTCTTTTGTCCAGATATAAGCCAATAACAAAACTAAGGATTCTATGTGAACTTTACTACTATTGGTTAACTTCCTATTAGCAAAGAATCTTACCTAAAATTCATGTTTGGTGTCCCCATGATGCTCTCATCCCACACATGCTCACCACCATCTATATCATATCACCATTCAGCATTCACTATTCCTTATCTTCTTGCACCCATTTACTACTTGTAAAGATACATGATTCATGAAGCTGCAAGAATATAGTAAATGGGTGTAGTAATAGAAGTAAAAGTGAATATTGAATGGTGATATGATATAGATAATGGAGAGAGTGTGTGAGATGAGAGCATCACAGGGATGTTGGGTAGTAATTTTAGGTCAAATGCTATGCTAAGTGGTAGTTAACCAATAGTAGTGAAGTGCACAGAGAATCCTTAGTTTTGTTATTAAATTTATGAGTGATGCACAACCAATACATGTTTTGGATTCATTGATCAATGTATCCAAATAGACTTAAATATTATTCTAAAACACTATATTAATAGAAAGAGCAGTAGAAATTATCAAAATACAGAATATAAAGGAACCCACACACAAGGCACAAAGAGAAATTTCAACAAAAATAGACATCTCCAAACAAGAATGATAGAAAGAGGAGAACTAATTCATGAAAGGCTATCCATTAAAAGGTTCACATTCAAAAAAACAAAACCATTTGAACTACAAAAGGATAATTTCATCAGACTTTTATAATGAAAGGTGAACTTACAACATCCAAAAAACAAAAATGAGGAAACTTCGAATGTATTCACCCCAACATGGGAGACAACAACTAATCCAATGTGTTTATGCTTCTTTCACAACAAATCATCCAAAAACACTTCCTCCACCAACTTCTCAAAATTAAGATACTTGGAGAAGAGGACTTGCTCCTTGATATTTGGATAAAGACCTCCAATGAAAATAAAAGCTTTCAACAGATCCAACAACACCACCTCCATACAAAAGGAAACTAGCTCTTTGAAGTATTCAACATAAGCCTTCACCATCTGTTGACCTTGCAGGACACTCATGAGCTCTTCCCTTTTCTTCGTCTTCACCTCCTCGGGTATAAACCATCGGACAAAGAGGGAGTTAAAATCTTCACACGTTATCCCAACTTGCATAGTTGGTGGGGAAAACATCTCTCGTTCTTCTAAAGCTAGACCCCCAAGAAGATCCAGAATAAAATGAACTCTAACAGCTTTGGGAGTTCCAAACACTCTGAAGACATGATCAACTTCCTCAAGCCACTTCACTACCTCTAATGAACCTTGATTGCCACAAAATATGGTAATCAACTGAGTATAACCAGAAATAGGGCGAGAACCACTAGAAACTTTAGGGACCTTTTTGGGCGGTATATTCTGAATAACACAAAATCATAAAATCAGGTTTAGAATCAATCTAAAACACAACCGAAAGGAACATCTCAGGCCAAAAAAACTGGCTCACAAGCCAAATTTCCTAACAAAATAAGAATCCTCTCTTCGAAAACAACTATTTAATTTTCAATTTCAAACCACCTTCTTCTAAGTCCACTTTTGAAAACATAATAACCCACATTTTTTAAGAAAATCCAATTCCAGAAATCATTTTTCCCCATTCCAAATACCATTTCGAAAAACAAATCCAAGATAATCCACAAAACAGAGCATGCACATTAGCCATAATAGATGAGGAAAGAGGAAAAACCAACACTAATAGAATATTTCTCATGAAATGCTTTTAATAGTGGTCATCAATAATCTCTCTGCATGCTTCTATGTTGTTAAACTGAAAAAATCATCCTAGAAGAAAGATGTTAAACTACATAGTGTCTCTCGTCCTATTTTCATGATGTTAAACTGCACAAATTCATCTTGGCAGTAAGGTGTTAAATTACACACTATATATAATCCTGACTATAGGGCATTAAACTACAAAAATTCATTATAGAAGAAAGATGTTAAACTTCACAGCATCTCTCATCTTGGTTGCATGATATTAAACAACACAAATTCTTCCTGGCAGTAAGAAGTTAAATTGCGCAGCATCTCTTATTCTGGTTGCATGAAGTTAACCTATAGATATTCACCTTTTCAACAAACTATTAAAATTCATAGAGGATTCGTGTTGGTAGTGGTGAGTAGATGATATGTAGGGTTCATCAAGGTTAATAACAACACAAAAACAAAAAATTCAAAACCTAAAAGATCAAACAATGATATATGAAAAGTAGAAAATAACATACATTGGATTTTATCCTTAATTCATTTGATGGATCATAGTGGAGTCGTTTCAGCAGCAGAGGAGTTCCATGAGAGATTCAGATCGTGATGAGTGAGTACCAGTTAGGGTTCTTTTAAATAGACCTGGAACACTTTTAATATCACTTTCAGAAAAGCACTGATAAAGATTACTTTTATCAGAGTTAAATTGATAAGCACTGATAAATATCGATTTTTATCAGTGCTAAAAATTTACCATTGATAAATGATTTGTTTAAATAAATTTATTATAATTTTATAATTATTAAATATATATAATTATTTATTTATAATTATTTAAATAATTATTTAAATAATTATTATTATTTATTTATAATAATTATAAACACATAAATTTATAACTATATTTAATATTCATTTATAAATATATTTATTTATAAATATTTATTTACAAATATATTTTTAACATTATTAGTGGATATATAATCTTAAATATATGCATTTTAAAAATGAGTGAAATTAAATAATTCAAAATGAGTGCACTTTAAAAATATTGAAAAAATGGATAAGTTTTATTAACTAAATATAAATTATTAAAAAAATATGGATATATATATATATTTAAGTAAAGATGAATATATATTGAAAATACTAAAACATATTAAATAATAAAAAATGATCAAATTCAAAAAATAAAAAAAATAAAAAATATATATATTAAAAATTAATGCCCTAACTGTAATAGTATTAAAAAAATTGACTGATTAAAAATATAATGTATTAAATGTATCATGTTAACAATGAAATTCTAAAATATATTGAAACTTGAATAAATTACATAAATATTAGGTGTATGTGTTTCTATATATTGTGTAAATATATTTGTGTGTGTGTTTTCATATAAAATACATTAATTACATATATATATATACATGAAATCAATGTAACACATGATGTTTGATATATGTTAATTTGAAAAATCAAACAATATTAAAAATGAATAAGACATTAATATTTTTTAATTAACATTTTATTCATTTTATATATATTTATATTTAATAAATATTATTTATTACTATTTATAATTAATATATATATATTATACTTACTCATTTTTATTAATAGTTGTTTCATTAATAAATTTTTAAATAATTTTTCAATTTATTCAATTTTAAATTTTTTTGTTTCAATATATATTCATTTATATATATACATTTAATATATACTATTTATCAATATTTATAATCTATATATATATAGATTAAATTTATTCATCTTTATCGATAATTATTTAATTAATAAAATGTTTAATATTTTTTTAATTTACTAATTTAAATTTTTTATTTGTTTAATTATTTCATTTTATTCATTTTACATATCTATATATTTAATATATACTATTTAATAATTTTTAAAATTTATATATATTTTTATTCATTTTTAACAATAATTACTTAATTAATGAAATAGTTAAAAAAAATTAATTTTATTCTTTGAACATTTATCAGTGCTAATAAAGCACTAATAAAGTGTAACCATTATCGGTACTAAAATAAAGCACTGATTAAACTGCACTTTTAACAGTACTAAAAAAATGTGCTGATAAAGGGTACCCTTTATCGGTGATTTTTTTAGTGCTGATAAAGGTCCCCCTTCATCAATGCTTATTTTAGCACTAATAAAGATAGACTTTCTCAGCACATTTTTCTAGCGCTGATAAGTGTCAGCACTGTTAAAGGCCAGTTTTTTAGAATTGTAAACAATCTATAAATAGAGGGTGAGAGGTATTCTTTAGGTACTATTCACATCCTCTCTATCTTTATACACCTCTTTCCTGCATTCTAGAGAGAGAGGCTTTTGATCTAGGAGCTCGGATTGATCTCTCTCTCAGGCATCGCAAGCAAGGCGATGCGGTGATCGTCAGAGAATTGAAGGCATCATCATATCTCTATGATAGCACCTAAAATTCAATGATCGGCACTTTCTTAGTTTCTTGAAGTGTGTGTGGTTGATCTAGGGGAATTCAGCTTCGTATTCTTCGAGCAGTGATCATCAACGACTAGAAGACGTCATGTGCGGCTTCGGATCTAAACTAGGTATTTTATAGTTTTAGTTTTGTGCTTAATCTTCTCCACGTGAGAAACTCAACATAAATCGGGCAGCGATTCTCTGATGATGATGATTTCATTTCATTATTTGGTGAAAATTTTAAAAATCCTATATTTCAGGGATTTCGCTGCATGCTATAAACCTACACCTTCCTCCCAACCATTCAAAAAATGAAAAATGTCTCTTGTGTTACATGCATACTACCTCTTCTATAAGTGATGTGATTTTTCTTCCATAACTTCCATAAAAAAATGGTTCAAATAATTTATTTAATGAAGAAATATGGAAAATAAAATGTTATTAATATTATTAAAATATAAACCAATTCATACCTTCTTTACATTCTATGAAAAACTAGGATGACGCATGTGTGTACTTGCAGACTACCACCTCCACAAATAAACTTATTTTATTTTTTTCATCTAGACTTTTATTAATTATAAATATCTATTTAAATATTATTAAACACTTTAAAAACATATAAATAATGTCATTATACTTTTTTAAGTATGATATTTTTCCAAAATAATCACTTTCTTAACCATACTCACTCGTCGATTATAACATGTTTATTTTTGGGTTGGTTTAACCACGTACGTAAACAATGTTATAAGTTTCTATCATGAATAAATACAGAAACTTAAGTACTATAATTATTAGTCATAAATGGGAAAATAATATTTGTATTAAGTTTTTTTAAGGGTTATAATAATATTTAATACATTATTAACATACTAACTTTTAATCATCAAAAATTAACAAAACAAGCTCATCATCGATTTTGCCTTCATGAATTGTGACTAAAAATATCATGGAATTAAATTAGGGAATTATAAATAATTATAAATAATATATTCTAGTAAATTGGTTTATATAGGAATGATAAACTTGGTATTAATTAATGAGAATCAACATAGACACTTTTAGGCATGTGTGAAATAATCAAAATCTCTAACATCCAGTGATGAAAATAAATTACTACTAACTAATAAATGTATAATAAATTATTATAAGTAAAGAGTAAAAATGGTAATATATATAAATAAGGTTATAAAATATGTTATTAAGATAATTATTTTTATGATATAGTATATTAAATATCTTTTGTGAAAGTTGATATTAAAGGTAAGGATGTTTCCTAACTCAATATCCTTTAGTTGAGTTATAATGATGCTTCTTGAACTTCATTATTTTATGGTGAGTACATTATTTCTTATGATTTTACTATGTTTTATTTCATGTTTTTTCTGATTATTTACATTTATATCTTATTAAATCCATTTAAAATTATCCTTACTTAAAAAATATTATGTTTATAAGGGTTTTTAATTAACTGAACTTCTTTTATTGTGCCATAATTCTTCCTCTTTGAATAAGGTTTTACAAAATTGATTTATTTTGTTCATTTCTGTCATTATAATTTCTTTACTTGTTATTTTTTTTGTAAATTACATTGATTAATTTATTTCTTTGTAAAATTTTGATGGTTTAAAGAATAATTCTTATCCTCCCTAAATGATCTCTTTCTCATCCATATCCATACTGACACTCTCTAATAATTTTCTCTTTTATTATTTTGAAATCCAAATATGTTTTATTTCTAGTAATCATAAAATTTATCTTTAGAAATTTTCAAATGAAGGATTTATTGTGGGTTCTAGGCATAGTGGAAGCGTGGTTGGGCCGGTGCCCAACTTTAATTTTTACCATGATCAGTGATTATTTCAGGATCAATACGATGATGAACTTCATTCTCCATAGAATAGAATCAAAGATTTAGATAAAGAAGGAAGAGGCCCGAAACTGTTATATAGGATCTTTCAGATCAAGTTTATAATTAATTTAATTAATTTCATAAAGAAAATAATACCTGGATCTTTAGTACTTTCTTCGTTGATGATGTTGATTGTCCGAAATGACCCTTCTAGATTGTCTCATTTCCCTTACAAGGATCCAAACCAGAATACCTCTAGCGCTGATCAACATGTGCTCCGATGACCTCTGATCAACACCACTTGTTCTTTGGGTTCTAGCGCGGTGAAGTGAGTTTCTTGTGTTGGTTGTTCTTGATTGCTTGTTCTTCAGTCTTGAAGAATGTATCTCATTCTTGAGAGGGGCGGGAAGAGGATTTGAGAGAAAAATAATTTAGCTCAACAATTCTCAATTCACCGGGCGTGAAGTTTGGTACATGGCACAATAGATATACGTGTCTATTTATCAACATGGGGATTTGGTTACAATATTTAATTACGTAAGATCAATTAAATACATTCATAACCTTAGATAAAACTAATGCTTTTTATAATAATATTTCTTCATTATTTATGGTGATCCAGCTTACGCAAAACAAAATAAATACAATTTCACGTCACAAAATAATAGTAGCATTATTATTATTTTAATTTGGGCCAACTAGTTAAATAATCATTTACCATCTTTCAAATAATTATTTTACTATCAAACCAACCTTGGTCCATTCAAACTCCACTTCCATTTATTGAACATTTGAATAAATAAATAAATAATTTATTCTCTTAAATAAATATTTTATTTACAAACTAGTAAATAAATATTTATTAAATGTTCAATAAAATAAATAAATAAATTTTACCTACAATACAATGAATAAATATTTATTTAATTTATGAAATCATTTTAACTTGAATAAAATTATTCCACCATCATGAGAATAATATTTATTCCATTAATTAAATTCAAATAGAATTTAATTGAGACCACCATAAACACTTAGTATGTGACCCTCTAGGATTCTTTCTCATTAGTATTAGGTGGGATTCCCTAAATTCCAAGAGTATGGTCTAGAAATGGGTCAAGGCACCCAAGAGAAATAACTTAAAGTCGCAACAATGACATCCACATATGAACACTCACTGTGTAATATAATCTCTTTGTCTCAATATCTCATCAAGCTAGTTCAATGATAGTTTCATCAACCTTTATGCTTGATAAGTTGTTCTTTGACTACCTAAAATAAACACATTGTTACACCATGTCCATAGAATTTCGCACAACGGTTCTATTTCTATCAAAGGGCTGAGATATCAACTTCCATAAATAGAAGGGATAGATCCTTCCTCGACTTATCCATAATAACATGCCACTCGTGATGCACCCAACGTACCCTACTTCCCGCCAACTGTCTACATGATAGTTTTTGTCAGTAAATCAAAGTGTGTGAGTCCTGACACGTATTAATGATAATCTTAAATTCTAAGGTTCATTACACATGATCATAGATAGGAATATCCAATGACACCAAAACATGTAGAGTTCCTACTAGTGGGTTTGTTCTCATGATCTCCCATCTTAGAGATTACCAAGTACAAACTTCATGAGAGGAAGCCTCATCTGCTTACAAGTACTCGTACCTGATGGTATGTACGCTATGTTTCCCATCATAGTATTTCATCCAACTGTAGAACTATATTTAAGAATATTTTTATAGCATTTCAAGGTTCTCATTATAGCGGGGAAATTCCATGACCTTATCAATGCAACAAATACTCTAGGAAATTATTATATCATATCCATGAAGAACAATGAAAAATATATAATAAGATGTTTAATATTTAAATACATTAAATATCAATGTAATAAAAGTATAAATAGTTGGTTCTAGGACACCAACTCTAATAATCTCCCACTTAGACTAGAGCCAACTGCCTATGAATTTCAGTCTGCTAGACCTCACATGATGATCATGTTTCTACTGAGTCAAGGATTCAGTCAAGGGGTTCTTTGTGTTGTCTTCCATGGAAATACTACTCACTTTAACTTTACCTATCTGAGAAAAATCTCTCAACAGATGATACTTTCTAAGTATGTGATTTTTCCACTGATGCAACCTTGTCTTTTTTGTGAGAGCCACCACTTTAGTATTATCACAATACAGTGTGATTGGTTCTTTACTACTTGTTATTACATCTAGCTCATGGATGAAGCTTCACATCCAAACTACTTCTTGAGCTACCTCATAAGTTGTGATATACTCAGACTTTGATATAGAATATGCGACCACACTCTGCTTTGATATCTTCCAGCTCATTGCACCTTCATTCAAAGTGAAGATGTATCCTGTTTGCGACTTCATGTCATCTTGATCAGTCTAGAAACTAGAATCTGCATATCCTCTAATAACTAGTTCCTCATATACTCTGTAAACTAGGAACATATCATTAGTATGCCTCAGATACTTTAGGATAGTCTTTACTTCCATCTAGTGGTGGTCACCTGGGTCATCTTGATATCTTCCTACCACACTCAATGCGTAGGCGACATCCATCCTAGTACATAGCATGGCATACATGACTGACCTAATCACTGATGCATATGGAGTCCTTGCTATTATATTTCTTTCCTCATGTGTCTGAGGACACATTTTCTTGGAAAGATGAATGACATGTGACACTAGCAACAATCACCTCTTGGATTGTTCCATATTGAATATCTTCAGTATCTTATCAATGTATGTACTTTGAATTAGGCCCAACAATCTCTTAGATCTATCATGATGGATCTTATTCCTAAGAATATATATGACCTCACCCAAGTCCTTCAAGGAGAAGCATTGATTCAACTATGCCTTAAAAAATTGTAAGAATGCTATCTCATTTCCAATAAGTAATATGTCATCAACATATACTATTAGGAAAACAACTGCACTCCCACTAAACCATTTGTAGACACAAGTCTCACATTCATTCTTGATAAAACTAAATTCCGTTATGGATTCATCAAAATGAATGTTCCATGACCTGGATGCTTGATTTAATCCATAAATAGATTTTTGCAACTTGTATACCATATTAGAATCATTTAGAGTCATAAACCCTTCAGGTTGTGTCATGTAGACATATTCCTAAAGGTTCCCATTAAGGAAGGTTGTTTTTATATCCATTTTCCAAATCTAATAATCATGGTAAGACTTAATGGCCAATATAATTCTGATATATTTCAGCATTTCAACTGGTTAAAAGGTTTTGTCATAGTCAATGCCTTGATTGTAACACCCCAAGAATTCATAGTGTGTTATTTCTTCAAAATAATTCAATAACTTGCACTACACGCAACACCGAGTTCAAGCGCACCATGACTTACCAAACAAGCCGTTCAAAAAAGGTTATGAATAGTATTAACTAAATTTTAAACTTTATATAATCCTTATAATTTTAGAATCCATATTATGAGTTTCTTAGACATAATGTAAGAACAAATTCATCTTCAGTATTATAGTTTTACCAAATTTTAATAGTGAACCCTTTTTAAATAAAATATTTTAAACTTTTTGACTACATGGGGACATCAAAAAAAAAAAATTTAAAATAAAACATCCCAAGCTTCCACGGTACGCTTTCCTTTGAATAAAACAGCAGCGTGTGTTGTACGCAACTTCGAGTTTTAACACACACCACAACCGATCAAACTAGCCGTTATGAATAGTAATACTTAATTTTTTTGAAATTATATATATTTTATATTTCAAAATGGACTTCATTTTTGGATTCGGAATATCAAATTTAGCCTAAGGTGAAATTTTGGTACTTTTCGGATAACTTTCATATTTTGATGAATAGTAAAAATTACTAAATTTTAATTAAAAACAACTTTTTTAATCAAAATAATTAATAGTGATAAATTATGAATTTGAGTGGTTTTAAAGTATATTTAGAATATATTTTTACCATTTAATATAATTTTGGTCATTGGACATAATTTTACAATTAAACCGAACATAAACAAGTGTCAATCTTTTGATAGTTATTATCTCTTAAAAACACGCTTTTTGTTTTGACAGCGGGAATTAATTTTAAATTAATTTCTGCCACTTCTGTGTTTTGAATTTAGAAAAATGGATTCCATATTTGGAATCAGGATGTTCAAATTGTGTAAATAGGTAACTTTTATTTTTAGACATTTTGAATAATTACTGCGGTAAATATTTTATTTACCATGGTTAAGGGTAAATCCGGTAAATAAGGGTTAAAAAATAATATTATAATAATACTAAATTACCCTAAAACGTGTCTTAACCCTATTGGTTGATACATGGTCGACCATGGGCATCTTTGGGTCAATTTTGGGACCCCATTGATCCACTTGTAAGTGATAATGACACTTTATATTAATAAAGTTAAAATAAAAATAAAAATGGCATAAGCTTACATCTTTTAGAAGAACAATTTTTACATAGGGTTATACATGTTGGATTTTCGATTATAAATATTAATTAGAAAGCTAAAAAGATTTCCTACATAATGATATTTTATTTATAATTTTTAGACATCAAATAATTTAAATTATTAATGACACAATAATGATGCAATGTTTACCTCATTAATAAATCATTTAAATAAATAAGATTATAATGATTAAAATATTATCTAAAACCTGTCCAATTCTTATTGGTTGATGTTATTTAGAATAAGAGTCATCTTATCTTCGACCTCAATGATTTTTGGACCATTATAAACCGAATATAATTATATTATAAAGTAATACTTTCACTCTTTCCTAAAGAGCCCCTCCTCTCCCTTATAAAAGGAGACCACTTCTACTCATTCCTCACACCTCTCAAGCCACTTGGCTCGTCCAAACTCTGCCCAACTAAGCTCCCCAAATCCCTCTCCTCCTCCTTGAAGCTTCCCCTTAGGCAGAAATCATTTCAAGAAGTCCTTTGGTTCCAACCAAAGTGAGTTACCTAAATTAAAGGTAACAATTTCTCTTAAAGTATTTTCATTTATTTTGCTTCTCCAACCCCCAAAATATTTTTATTTCCCTTCTTTTGTAACAACAACAGTATCCTCAATATACTAGGATGTTGTTATAAGAAGGATTCAAACTACACATTCACACAACTCCATCTAATGGATGATGAACATAATGTTTCTGTGGATGGCAAACTAACGCCTCACGAAACGATGATTGTTCAAATACATCTTACCGCCTCTCATGGTGGCCATTAGGATGGAACTGTAATTAAATATGATATTAATGATATATATTTTATATATATAAGCTTCTGTAATTCCATTTTATTTCATACCATTATTCGTTTCATGTTGTATATACATACGATAATTTCATTTGAGGAAGTGCGGACTACCGCCCCCTTAAAATGATATGACTCGTTCATACCACACATGGAACGTATAAAGGATGATGTAAATGAACTTAAGTAACATATATAAAATATTATATTATACTGGAATAGTAATATACCTATGTATAATTTGGATTCGATTCTTTTAAAATAAAAATTAAATGGAAGTAGCGTTCGTGCGTACGTACGGACTACCGTCTCCACGAACGCGATGAGATTCATTTTCCATCGTATCCATTCAAGTATAATTATCATTTGATGATTTAAAAATGATGTTTAAGAACTTGATACCATTCTGGATATGAATAATATACATCCCATTAATAACGAATATGTCTCACATAACAAAGAATATAAAGTAAAATGAACCCGTTAACACCCGAAATGACGATAATTCTAAAATATTATTAACAAATCAATGATAAAAGATCATATATGATATCATATTAAAGTAAATGATTCTTTTATTATTCAATAACAATTATTTCACCATTATACAGGAGGTAAACCTACCATCTACCAAGGAAAAAGTACAATGTAAGGGTTTTCTTATCTCACTTTTAATTCCGTGAGAATTCCATTGATCACCACTTAATTATTGCATGTGGTGTATGTGTACTGCCCATGATCGTATTCATTGTGTAATATACTTTAATTTATGGGTATTTACATCATCATGGTATGATACTTCTTTCATGGGTGTATGTTTCGTAAGTTACCTAATCGATAAGGGAATTTGAGATTTCAATTTCCACTCATTTGGCTTTACACATATTTCATTGATTATATTACCCCAAGATTATGTGTGGAATCACTATTCATTTGATTATGTCATAATTTCCACTCCCCTTCCTGTGGATAGAAGTTTGATACACATAATCACTCCATTGGTAATTCTCAAGTCATTGATATGAATTTGATAAGAGTAATTTTAACTCATTCTCCATTTGTTGAGTTAAACATCCAATTCGTTGGTATTGTTTTTTTTACAAGAATATGTGTGAATGTCCTTTGATTGTTTTACACTGAATATCCAATCATATTTAGTGAATTTATATTTGTCACACATAATTATGTCATTGATTTATCCTTAACCTAAGGATACAACCTTTTTGAGAAATTTCATCTCAATTTACATTCCATTGAGACTTCTTTGATGATATACACCAAATCACTTCTATGTGGTGTATATAATGTACTTTGACATAGTATATCATGAATTCCTTTATTCTCATGATATTACAATGTTTTGATTACCTCAATTATTTGTATTCAAGTGTCTCTCTTTTGGTTAGAAACTCTAACCAAAATACCATTTTAAAATGTTTTAAAGAATTATTCTTCTAAATCATGCTCATTAATGTCCATATTTTAAAAATGGTTTTAAGGATTTATTTATATGGACATTAAAGTTTTAAAATTAAAACTCCTTTTAAAAGTTTCAAAGTGGTATGGGACACTTTGATTCAAAAATATACTTTTAAATGGCTTCTTGACAAATAGTGTGACTTTTAAATGTTTTCAAGAAAAGGGGGATATTTCTCTCAAATAGTTTTGATGATTATTTTCATCTATGTCAACATCCTTCATTATTATTGATTGAGGTTAATGTGATACAATACAATCTTCCATATTGTATCGAATGAATTATATTTGACTGTGGATGTTCTATTTTTATACCATTCATGGTTTGTGGTTAAAGTATTGACATTTCGTATGCTAGTTTTAATACGAATGTTTATTTTATGCTTAAACCTATTCATATGAGGAATGCATTGGACTTAATAAGTGACGGGTGGAGCCCTCTATAGCTCCTCGATGCATCGGTAGGTCTCATGAGACAAACTAGTGTCTTGGCACAAGGCCTTGGCAAAATCTTATTTATAGTCTTGGCACGAGGCCTTGGCTATGTGGTTATGATAGTCTGGCATTATGCATTCCATCATTATGAAAGTGGTTATTGATATTGCATGTGATCATTCGACTAGTAGAATATCCATGTGAGTAAGTAAATGGCATTATTTCATTTTACCTTTGCCATTTTATGTTGAAGTTCAAGTTTAAAAGGCTTTTGTTTTAGTTATAAATTGCCTTAAGTGTTTATGCTTATTTATGAAAGCTTCTGCTATAATGTTATCCTTACTGAGCATCCGAGCTCACCCCTTTCAATGTTTTATTTTTTCCAGGATTATGAAGAAGTAATTTATGAATGACCTGCAGGGATAGTATAAGGGGATATGAAGACAAGATGTTTTTTTTTATGATATAATGTAAAAATTTATGGATGTATCTAGTTATTCCAAGGCTACTAAACTAATCGGTCTTTCGAGACTTGATCTTTCTCATGATCATGCCAATGTTATGTAATTAATGCACCGACTCTGGGTAGCTGGGGTCGGGGCGTTACAGTTGGTATCAGAGGAAGTTTAGTACAAACCTTGGAAGCTAGATTTAGATAAACTCTGATTAGAGCACGTAGACCTAAGATGAACTTTGAGGATTAGTATAGAAGAACTTCCTAGAATTTTGGTATTGTAATGATTTTGTGAGTTTTCCAAGCAATACATCCCTGTCTGGATACGAGCAGGTAGAGGTGGCTCTGGCACAGATGTACCTAGGGGTAAAACCCGAAAACACCGCTTTGAGCTAGACTCGAACGGGAACTGGTACACGACAACGGGCCTTGCTGCACTCTTGGTTACGACACTCCCGGGGGATATGCTTTGGTAAATTCACAAGATTAGTATAAACCATTATTAAGGGAATACAAAAAATTCCCCTAAGAATATATGTCGGCAAATAGATAGCGGATAATGTAGATTTTAACATAGGGTACCCCAAGTTAGGATATATTGTTCAATTACAAGAATATCCTATTATGTCTTTTTTTTTCCTATTAGATAAGTATTCAAAAAACCTAATTGTATTTTATTTTGTTAGTTGAAACATGGAGGGAGCAAGATCACGAACAACTCTTCTCTCTCTTCCTGAAGAACTACTTACAATTATTATCCAGAAGTCATGCGCAGACGATGTTGAAACTTTTTCAAATGTCCAAGTTACATGCAAACAACTTTATGAGACATCCAATACCTCTAGCATTGCGCGATTCTTTCAAGGATCAAGTACCGACTGTGGGATAATGTTGCGCTCTCAACTTTCTTACCACGCTAAGCGTGGGAAGTACCATCAGGGTCTTTTCAAATTATTCACTTTATCACAAAATTACGATGCACTAAATGATTTTTTAGATGCCGCGGAAGAGGGAGACCTTCGAGCAGCCTACATGTATCAAATTATATATTTATGTCTTTTGGGATATACGAAAACTAATTTACCAAAACCTTATTTTAAAATATTTGAAGATGAATCAGTGAGAATTTTCCTAAAAAAACATGTTAAAGACGATGTCTCCAAATTATATATAAGAAATACCTATTTTTTTATGATGCATCGATGCTTCCATCGATATAATCCAAAATGGATGAGGAGTTTTTGGGTAAAGGAAGTAGATGATTTGGAAAAATTCCTGAGGTACCATTGTGACACATGAACGCATTCTACCAAAAGGAAAATCCGCCTAGTCTCTCCAGAGTTCATGTTGACAAAATACATGCCTGACCCAACGCATGTACTCACCTATGAAGAATTATAACTGGAACCAGATCTATCTTATTGTGGAGAGCCTATCAGAATTCTTCATACCAAAGATCAAGTGTTGAGAAACCGGATGACTCGTCTGGTAAAAGATCTATGGATAAATCATAAGATGGAAGAGGCAATGTGGGAACCCGAGGAACATATGATGAAGAACCTATGTGGAAATAAATGGATGGTGAAATGTTTAAAAGTGTTAGTGCTCTTTATTGATGGGTTTACTTTGGAATAATTTTCTTTTGTATTTGTAACCCCTCAGTTTTCCATGTGAGAATGATATTTGAGGAATAAT
This sequence comes from Viscum album, assembly GCA_963277665.1. Lineage (NCBI taxonomy): Eukaryota > Viridiplantae > Streptophyta > Magnoliopsida > Santalales > Viscaceae > Viscum > Viscum album. Next base: position 1,783,443,970 of record OY728122.1, read on the forward strand.
TGTCTCTTCTCTTGTGGATATAGGTATAAATAACCATTTGGTTTTATATGATCATTGGGGTTTGAGAAAATGATAAGTTATTATAATTTAGGATGAAAATGAAAAGTATGATATAACATTTGTGGTTAAATTATGTTATTTTGAAAAATTTATCTCATTTGGGTAATATTATAGAATATAGTTTTTGAAAAAGGACAACACGTAGACCGTGTGACAACCCGTCGCGTCGGACAAAGCTGTGGGAATCGAACCCACAACCAAAGTGCGATTGGGATTTATCGCCTACCACTGGACTACGTGAAGTCCCTGGTTAGTATGACTATTTTTTTGTTAAATGATTTTATTGATCAATAATAAGATGATTTGGGTTCTTATGTCTTATCAAATGAATACCCTTGGTATAGGAAAATGATTTGGTGATTAAGTGATAAATGTTATTTTGGAAGATGTTCATTTTGTTAGGAACACTATATGCCCAAGGAAAATAGAATACAATGAGGTTTCATTTGTAGAGTAATGGTGGATTTTTATCTACATTTTTATTGTTGATTTATAGTGATTTGGGTTATTTATGGAAATGATTAACCTATAACAGAGAATATGTGATGATGTTGATTACATTTAAGTATGTGATTTTAAGATTATTTGATGTAATTTGGAGATACAATGTAACATGGGAGACTACATAATCAAATTCTTCTATGTTTTGGGTTTCAATATTAGTTTGGATTATATTAAAGGATTTTAAGGACAATTGGTTATTCAATGGTATCTATTTAACTTTGGGGTATTGTTGGTTTAATTTTAGAAATTAAGATTAGTGCATATTTATCTCAATGAATATCCTTTTGGGGGATCATTAGATCATTCACTAACCATTTTGGTTTTGATTAATCTTCAAAGACAATGTAAATATATGGTTTATCCTGCATGGATCATGTGATTCTATAGAAGTTTATTCTAGCTCTCCCAGTGTGACCAAGTCTTCTTGAATACTCATCGTTTAAAAAAAAAATGAGTTAGTGGTGGAAATTTATTAAAGAATGAAAATCTACTTAAAATTTAAGTATATCTCATAATGTTCTTAGTCAATATCATAAATGAATTCCTCTTCCTTATGTAATGTAACTTTAAAAAAAAATGTTGTCCTAGATGGTACCTTAAATCATCACTAATTTATGGCTTTGGGATTGTTGGCCTTTTCATAGCCATGTTCTCTACCACTCTCCATCAGATAATTGATGGTTAGATTTCTCCTCCATATCCATATTTTCCTACATGGAACCCTAGTATGTGTTATTTTCGGTAATCTTCATACTTTCCACTCTTTATTTTAAATAGAGGCCTCATTAATTCATTTTTCGATGTGGGATTTCAACTAAGATATTTTGAAATGTCAAAAATGTGTGATCCCAATACCCTATATTTTGTTGAACCGATGGTACTTCAAATCATCATAGATTGATGAGTTTAAGGACCTCAATTTTATACTTGTTTGTGATTGATGACCTCAACCACTACCTATAAATATTTACGTTTTTCCTCCAATTATATGTCTCTAATTTCCACCAATGTTCTCCTAATCGAGATCATAATTTGGTGGTGACCCTTTCATTTCTCTTTTCCTCATATTAAGACTAAATTTTAGTAAACCAATTTCCGATGTGGGTTTTCCCACAAATATATTTTCTATTTTCAAACTTTTATTTTCGAAGAACAATTTCAAATTGCGAGGACGCAATTTATTGAAGGAGGGGAGAATGTAACACCCCAAGAATTCATAGTGTGTTATTTCTTCAAAATAATTCAATAACTTGCACTACACGCAACACCGAGTTCAAGCGCACCATGACTTACCAAACAAGCCGTTCAAAAAAGGTTATGAATAGTATTAACTAAATTTTAAACTTTATATAATCCTTATAATTTTAGAATCCATATTATGAGTTTCTTAGACATAATGTAAGAACAAATTCATCTTCAGTATTATAGTTTTACCAACTTTTAATAGTGAACCCTTTTTAAATAAAATATTTTAAACTTTTTGACTACATGGGGACATCAAAAAAAAAAATTTAAAATAAAACATCCCAAGCTTCCACGGTACGCTTTCCTTTGAATAAAACAGCAGCGTGTGTTGTACGCAACTTCGAGTTTTAACACACACCACAACCGATCAAACTAGCCGTTATGAATAGTAATACTTAATTTTTTTGAAATTATATATATTTTATATTTCAAAATGGACTTCATTTTTGGATTCGGAATATCAAATTTAGCCTAAGGTGAAATTTTGGTACTTTTCGGATAACTTTCATATTTTGATGAATAGTAAAAATTACTAAATTTTAATTAAAAACAACTTTTTTAATCAAAATAATTAATAGTGATAAATTATGAATTTGAGTGGTTTTAAAGTATATTTAGAATATATTTTTACCATTTAATATAATTTTGGTCATTGGACATAATTTTACAATTAAACCGAACATAAACAAGTGTCAATCTTTTGATAGTTATTATCTCTTAAAAACACGCTTTTTGTTTTGACAGCGGGAATTAATTTTAAATTAATTTCTGCCACTTCTGTGTTTTGAATTTAGAAAAATGGATTCCATATTTGGAATCAGGATGTTCAAATTGTGTAAATAGGTAACTTTTATTTTTAGACATTTTGAATAATTACTGCGGTAAATATTTTATTTACCATGGTTAAGGGTAAATCCGGTAAATAAGGGTTAAAAAATAATATTATAATAATACTAAATTACCCTAAAACGTGTCTTAACCCTATTGGTTGATACATGGTCGACCATGGGCATCTTTGGGTCAATTTTGGGACCCCATTGATCCACTTGTAAGTGATAATGACACTTTATATTAATAAAGTTAAAATAAAAATAAAAATGGCATAAGCTTACATCTTTTAGAAGAACAATTTTTACATAGGGTTATACATGTTGGATTTTCGATTATAAATATTCATTAGAAAGCTAAAACGATTTCCTACATAATGATATTTTATTTATAATTTTTAGACATCAAATAATTTAAATTATTAATGACACAATAATGATGCAATGTTTACCTCATTAATAAATCATTTAAATAAATAAGATTATAATGATTAAAATATTATCTAAAACCTGTCCAATTCTTATTGGTTGATGTTATTTAGAATAAGAGTCATCTTATCTTCGACCTCAATGATTTTTGGACCATTATAAACCGAATATAATTATATTATAAAGTAATACTTTCACTCTTTCCTAAAGAGCCCCTCCTCTCCCTTATAAAAGGAGACCACTTCTACTCATTCCTCACACCTCTCAAGCCACTTGGCTCGTCCAAACTCTGCCCAACTAAGCTCCCCAAATCCCTCTCCTCCTCCTTGAAGCTTCCCCTTAGGCAGAAATCATTTCAAGAAGTCCTTTGGTTCCAACCAAAGTGAGTTACCTAAATTAAAGGTAACAATTTCTCTTAAAGTATTTTCATTTATTTTGCTTCTCCAACCCCCAAAATCTTTTTATTTCCCTTCTTTTGTAACAACAACAGTATCCTCAATATACTAGGATGTTGTTATAAGAAGGATTCAAACTACACATTCACACAACTCCATCTAATGGATGATGAACATAATGTTTCTGTGGATGGCAAACTAACGCCTCACGAAACGATGATTGTTCAAATACATCTTACCGCCTCTCATGGTGGCCATTAGGATGGCACTGTAATTAAATATGATATTAATGATATATATTTTATATATATAAGCTTCTGTAATTCCATTTTATTTCATACCATTATTCGTTTCATGTTGTATATACATACGATAATTTCATTTGAGGAAGTGCGGACTACCGCCCCCTTAAAATGATATGACTCGTTCATACCACACATGGAACGTATAAAGGATGGTGTAAATGAACTTAAGTAACATATATAAAATATTATATTATACTGGAATAGTAATATACCTATGTATAATTTGGATTCGATTCTTTTAAAATAAAAATTAAATGGAAGTAGCGTTCGTGCGTACGTACGGACTACCGTCTCCACGAACGCGATGAGATTCATTTTCCATCGTATCCATTCAAGTATAATTATCATTTGATGATTTAAAAATGATGTTTAAGAACTTGATACCATTCTGGATATGAATAATATACATCCCATTAATAACGAATATGTCTCACATAACAAAGAATATAAAGTAAAATGAACCCGTTAACACCCGAAATGACGATAATTCTAAAATATTATTAACAAATCAATGATAAAAGATCATATATGATATCATATTAAAGTAAATGATTCTTTTATTATTCAATAACAATTATTTCACCATTATACAGGAGGTAAACCTACCATCGACCAAGGAAAAAGTACAATGTAAGGGTTTTCTTATCTCACTTTTAATTCCGTGAGAATTCCATTGATCACCACTTAATTATTGCATGTGGTGTATGTGTACTGCCCATGATCGTATTCATTGTGTAATATACTTTAATTTATGGGTATTTACATCATCATGGTATGATACTTCTTTCATGGGTGTATGTTTCGTAAGTTACCTAATCGATAAGGGAATTTGAGATTTCAATTTCCACTCATTTGGCTTTACACATATTTCATTGATTATATTACCCCAAGATTATGTGTGGAATCACTATTCATTTGATTATGTCATAATTTCCACTCCCCTTCCTGTGGATAGAAGTTTGATACACATAATCACTCCATTGGTAATTCTCAAGTCATTGATATGAATTTGATAAGAGTAATTTTAACTCATTCTCCATTTGTTGAGTTAAACATCCAATTCGTTTGTATTGTTTTTTTTACAAGAATATGTGTGAATGTCCTTTGATTGTTTTACACTGAATATCCAATCATATTTAGTGAATTTATATTTGTCACACATAATTATGTCATTGATTTATCCTTAACCTAAGGATACAACCTTTTTGAGAAATTTCATCTCAATTTACATTCCATTGAGACTTCTTTGATGATATACACCAAATCACTTCTATGTGGTGTATATAATGTACTTTGACATAGTATATCATGAATTCCTTTATTCTCATGATATTACAATGTTTTGATTACCTCAATTATTTGTATTCAAGTGTCTCTCTTTTGGTTAGAAACTCTAACCAAAATACCATTTTAAAATGTTTTAAAGAATTATTCTTCTAAATCATGCTCATTAATGTCCATATTTTAAAAATGGTTTTAAGGATTTATTTATATGGACATTAAAGTTTTAAAATTAAAACTCCTTTTAAAAGTTTCAAAGTGGTATGGGACACTTTGATTCAAAAATATACTTTTAAATGGCTTCTTGACAAATAGTGTGACTTTTAAATGTTTTCAAGAAAAGGGGGATATTTCTCTCAAATAGTTTTGATGATTATTTTCATCTATGTCAACATCCTTCATTATTATTGATTGAGGTTAATGTGATACAATACAATCTTCCATATTGTATCGAATGAATTATATTTGACTGTGGATGTTCTATTTTTATACCATTCATGGTTTGTGGTTAAAGTATTGACATTTCGTATGCTAGTTTTAATACGAATGTTTATTTTATGCTTAAACCTATTCATATGAGGAATGCATTGGACTTAATAAGTGACGGGTGGAGCCCGCTATAGCTCCTCGATGCATCGGTAGGTCTCATGAGACAAACTAGTGTCTTGGCACAAGGCCTTGGCAAAATCTTATTTATAGTCTTGGCACGAGGCCTTGGCTATGTGGTTATGATAGTCTGGCATTATGCATTCCATCATTATGAAAGTGGTTATTGATATTGCATGTGATCATTCGACTAGTAGAATATCCATGTGAGTAAGTAAATGGCATTATTTCATTTTACCTTTGCCATTTTATGTTGAAGTTCAAGTTTAAAAGGCTTTTGTTTTAGTTATAAATTGCCTTAAGTGTTTATGCTTATTTATGAAAGCTTCTGCTATAATGTTATCCTTACTGAGCATCCGAGCTCACCCCTTTCAATGTTTTATTTTTTCCAGGATTATGAAGAAGTAATTTATGAATGACCTGCAGGGATAGTATAAGGGGATATGAAGACAAGATGTTTTTTTTTATGATATAATGTAAAAATTTATGGATGTATCTAGTTATTCCAAGGCTACTAAACTAATCGGTCTTTCGAGACTTGATCTTTCTCATGATCATGCCAATGTTATGTAATTAATGCACCGACTCTGGGTAGCTGGGGTCGGGGCGTTACATTGATGATGCTTGAACCCTTTTGCAACCAGTCATGCCTTATAGGTACTAACCTGTCCTTCCATGGCCAGTTTCTTCTTGAATACCCATTTGTAACCAATAGGCTTTACATCAACTAGAGGATCTACCAAAATCCATACTTGGTTTTGATACATGGAATCCATTTCATAATTCATGGCTTCTTGCCACTTGGAAACATTTATGCCACTTACTACTTTATTGTAGGTTAGAGGATCTTCATTATCAACAAATAATAAGTCACTATCCTCGGTAACTAGAAAATTGTACCATTCAGTTTCTCTAACCTTTATTATACACCTACATAGTTCTTGTGTCTCTGGAACAGATCTTTCTTCCATGGGGCTTTGTGAAATATTTTTGTGTACCAAATCTTGTGTACCTTGAGCCTCGACTTCATCTAAGTCTATCTCGCTCCCACTATCTCTTTTGGAGAAGTGCTCCCTCTTAAGGAATATGGAATGTCTTTCCACTGTAACCTTTTTTCTAAGGGGTTGTATAGGTAATATACCCTTTTTTCTTGGGGTATCCTATAAAGGTACACTTTGTTCCTTGGAGTGAAATTTTGTAAGTTAAAGAGGCCTTAACAAATTCATCGCTTCACCCACACATGTAAATTAGATAACATGGATTTCTTTCCACTTCATAACTTGTATGGAATACCATTTATTGATTTAGTTTGTACTTGGTTTAATATGTGCACCGCTGTTTTTAATGCATATCCCCAAAAGGATAATGGAAGACTCGCATGATTCATCATTGATATAACCATGTCCAATAGGGTGTGGTTCCTCCTTTCGCTCACACCATTCCACTAGGGCATGTAAGGAGGAGTGAGTTTGGATATGATCCCAAACTCCCATAAGTAATCAATGAAGTCTTGATTAAGATATTCTCCACCTCAATCTGAGCAAGGTTTCTTAATCTTCTTACCATGATGGTTCTCAACTTCATTATTTTATTCCATGAACTTATCAAAAGAATTTTACTTATAACTCATTAAGTAGATATATTCATACCTACTAAAATCATCAGTAAAATTTATGAAGTATGAGTACCCTACCCTTGATTCAACTGGAAATGGTCCACACACATCGGTATTGTAACACCTCGAGATTTTATAAGATATATTCTTTTTAATTTCTTTCATATCTTCTGTTTTAAGCTACACCAATATTATCATGCACTATACGCAACACCGTATTAGCATGCAATATACGCAACACTAATCTTGGATCGTTTTACACACAATTTCAAGTTTGGTTGATAGTAGTTATTCTACGCAACATTGAGTGTGTATATATATATATATATATTCAATGTATAAATGAAATATGGTTGGATTTTGTTATACAAAACAACAAAGGATTCTTGCACTACACGCAACCCTGACTTGGCTTTCATTACACACAATCGCGACCTTCCTCGATAGCATGTGTTGTACGCAATACTGGGTTTCACTAAACAACGATATATGGTTATAATATTATTATAAACTAGTCATTATGAATATTATTAACTAAATTTTGAATTTTATAACATTATTATTCATCTTACACATTTTCTAGAACATAGTATGAGAACAAAATAAATTTTTCAGGTAAAATAAGTATTTTTCAAAAAATGCAGTTTTGCCACCTTTTAATGGCGCACCCATTTTAAATATAATTTTTGACAATTTTATAAGTTAAATTTTACAAAATAAACTTTATCTTTTGAATCATGATATAAAAAATCATATTGGATAAAGTTTTGATATTTTTATGACAGTGTTCTTATTTTGATGAATAGTAAAAACACCCTAAATTTTACTTAAAAACAACTTTTTTCATCGAGATAATTTATATGGTAAAATTATAATATTAAATTGTTTTAAAGTATAAATAGAATATATTTGTACCATTTAATATAATTTATATCATTATCATTGATTTTACATCAAATTCGTAGGTTAAATCAATTCAATCTTTTGCAATGTTTTAAACAAAAACCCATTTTTTCGACAATGAGATTAATTTTAAATTAATTACTGCAACTTATGTGTTTTGAATTTTGAAAAATGGATTCAATATTTTAATTCAGTGGGTACAAATTATTTTAATAGGTTACTTTTATTTTTTTGATATTATGAATAGTAACTACGGTAATCTTTATTTACTGCAGTTAAAGGTAAATCAGGTAATTAAGGGTAAAAATAAGATTATAAAATTACCCTAACACATGCCAAAATTCTATTGGATGACTAAAAGTCGACCCATATCACCTAAGGGTCGGAATAGATTCATTTTATGGACTTTTGACCATGAAAATAATTTAATTATTATTAAAACCAAAGAAAGTGACAACATGTCACTCCCTTAAATCTTTTAAGTATAATAATTTTAATTTAGTGGTAAAATTCATGGAACTTAGAACATGAATATTCTCCAGAAATAAAATAAAATTATCTACATCATGTGAATTTATTTTTAATTTTTATGGATTAAATAATTATCATTTAAGGTGACACAATAGTGATGTTGAAATTATTTTATTGATTGAAATATCAAAGAAATGGTTTTAAAAACATTAAAATAAATAATATATGAACTATTTAATATGATCCACAAATTTTCTAGATAAATATGACATGTTATGAATCTATTAGATGTTTTAGTTCAAACATATCATCTGTGTGGATTTTATTTAAATTCAAATAAATGAATAGTGTCAAAATTGACACTATTGTTATTTTATAAAAATAACATAATATAAAATTGTTTAAAAATCACCAAAATATTTAAAAAATATAAATTAAAATTTATATGGTTTAAAATTTCATAAATTATCCAATTATGGAAAATTAACAACACATAAGTAATTATTTATAACAATTTAAAATTTAGAATCTTATTACCACAAATAAAATTAAATAGATTAAATAAGGATAAATCAAGTTGATAAGGTTTAAAATAAATTTCCAACATGTCTAAATTTTATTGGCTGATGAGATTACAACCATATATCATCTAATATTTGAATATGAGTCATTTTTTGGAGGTTTTTATATGGGGTTTGATTTATTATAAATTAATATTTTTGAGGTTTCCAAAGGTGCCCCTCTCCTCCCTTATAAAAGGGAACCTCCTCCCTCTCCTCTTCACAACACTTTGAGCCTTCAAGATCGTCCAAACCATGCCAATTTATCTTCTAAACTTCCCTAAAAACATTTTTTAGGTTTTTTTCTTCTCAAAATACCAACTCTAGTCCCTTAAGAGGAATCTTAAAGGAGGTGCATCGAAGAAGAGGTAATCTCTTCTATCAATTCTTTCAAGTTTATTTCTTCTTCAACTTCATATTATTTATTTGTTTCATTTTAAATTAATAAAATAAGTATAACTAATATACTGAAATGATATTATAAATATGAAACAACCCCATTTCACCTTATATCCATCCTACGGAAAATGAAATCACTGCGCGTGCGTACGTACGGAATACCGTCTCCACATCGTGGTGTAATCAGTTTTTGCACCACCACCTTACTTGTATGGGTATAATGGTATAAAGAATAACTATATATGGTTATTATAACATAATACTGATTATGAGATATTATATCATCCACTCTAATTCTATTCAATAATTATAGGAATGATATCATCGCTTGTTCGTACGTACGGACTACCGTCTCCATGAACGCAATGAGGTTCATTTTCCATGATTAACCATTCAAGTATGATTATAAAGTATATATAATAAATAATCATGAAATATATTACATAATAATGATACTTTATTTATGTACATATATGTTTCATCTACTTAATTCCATTCAATTCAATAAGGAAACGAAAACAGCGTTCATGCGTACGTACGGCCTACCGTCTCCATGAACGGTGTATTTCATTCCATTTATCGATCTATCATATATATTTATATGCTGAATATATATTATATATAAATCATGTTTTACATTCTGGAATTAACTAAATCAGGATATAAGTAATAATATCAAGAACAACAAGTCGAAACACGTACGATAAATGAAACGATTTTACCCAAAACGCTGCTTTAACATGGAATTTACAAAAGAACGGGTAATATAAAGTCATAAGTGAACCATATATGATATCATAACAGTGAATATGATTCTTTAATAAGTCAATGAAGTTATTTAAATCATTATACAGGAGGTTTGGATACATACGAATCATATCGGACATAAGGCAAGGGATAATTTTGCAATCTCATTTTTATCCAAGATTTCTTATACGTAAGTATTTACTGGGGTATATTTTTCATCCATGTCCATAAAAATGTTTTAATAATGTGTTTAATATTCTTCCATGTATGTTTAAAGTCATTTTTACCTCTTTTTGACCTTTACTTTGTGTTATGGAAGGAATCTTTCTTTATACGAGGTACTTTTTGACTTTTTCGGTAAAAGTATAAGAAGAATGTTTTTTAACTTATATGGAATGAATGGATTTTTACAGTTTCATAACGACTTATTTTAATGAATATTATTCTACAAGATTTCATGAATATTTTCAACAAAATCCTTTTCTTTTAAAATTGCATGGAATTTTGTGAAAAGGAAAATGATCTTGAAGAAGAAAGGATATTTTCCTCAAGAATTCATTTCAAATGTTTTGTCAAAACTATTTTCCATCTAAGATGACATTATTTAGTATGATTATGTTTCAATTATAATGTATCTATGGTTTAAATGGTTTCACTTTTCTTATGATGAAATGATATCCATTTGTTTTATATGGATTATGTTATGATGGGATGATGTTTATGAAACCCATTTTATTCTTCAGGTTATGATAAATGATTTATGTTTATGTTGAGGCACACGTAAGAATGATTTAATTATGAGATGGGTGGGACATATATCTCCCTCCAATGCATTGGGTAAATATTTATATCTCATGAGATAGACATGGATGGAATGGCAGGTTAATCTGGTTCAGTGATACAGGACTGGAATGAGGAGTGAACTCGATTCAGTAAGGGACTTTGTCCACTAAGATGGTTTTGGAAGCAATGCCTTGGCTACTATGGAAATCGTATCATGTGCTTAATGGTTTTCCAGAATTACATGTTTTATTCCCATGCTATTTTATCATGATTGATATTCCATTATGATATATGCCTTACGTACTACCATGTTTTATGTCATTGCTCAAGATTTTGATGTTTAAACATTATGTTCATGTTTTTAAGTTCAAATGTATGTGGTTTGTTTTATTTTCTCCATGCTTACCCTTACTGAGCATTTTAGTTGACCATTTATATGTTTTCTTTTCCCCAGGATATAAATAAAGTTTTTAGGTAAGAAAACAAAAGGGGAAGATATTTATGGGAGATGTTGAAGATCTTTCACCATGATTAGAATATTATGTTCTGAGTTTTCAAAGACACTGAACTATTACGGTCCTTCTGTGTTGGTTTTTGTTATGTATTAAGTATTCCGAAAAAGTTATGTAATGTCCATGTACGTCACGATTTGGGTCTCTACAATTGGTATCAGAGGAAAGGTTTAGTTAACCTTTGGAAACTAGGATATGAAAACTTTAGTGAAATCCCTAGAGATATTTCTAAGGTATATCTAGGGATGTCCCTAAGGTTAAGTATTAGTATAGGTTATAGTCCTAGAATTTCGGTAATGATCATAGAACTAAACCTAAGATGTTAGATATTGAAGTTACTCCCCCTTTATTATGTTGTTTTCCCTAGCATGATTTTTTCCTCTCATGCTATTCTTTTTGGGTTTTAGACGATGGTTGGAACCCGAAGGAACCGTGTTGATCAATGTAATGGAAAATTCAATGATTTTCCTCCTAAACAAACCAATGTTATGGGATATGGAGTGAAAAATCTTATTGTTATACTTACACAAGCTACAAATCATTTTGGACTTCAAAACGAGAAGAGAAGGGAACAATATTCTATTGAGTCCTTCATGAGGAAATGTACACCTTCTTTTTGTGGGTCTTCTGATCCACTTCTTGGTGAACAATGGATCAGTACCATTGAAAAGATATTCTCCATACTTATCTATTTAGAACATGAAAAATTCATTATGGCTGTTTACCGTTTAGAAGGTGAAGCAGACCAGTGGTGGACTCTAATTAAAAATACAAGGCCCCAAGATGAAATTTAATCCATGGAATGGGATGAGTTTAAGAACTTATTTTTCAATAATTAATTCCCTCGTATTCTTCGAAAAAAGATGTAAAATTAGTTCCTTGATCTTAATCAAAAGGATGATGAATCTTTTGGTATATACGAAGCAAATTTTACAAGGCTTTCAAGGTATGAATCTGGCTTTATCATCCAACCTGAATGTAAAGTTGATTGATTCTTTAGTATCTTAAAACCAAGTCTTCGAAGGGCATTAGATATAAGAGACTTCAGTAGCTATGAAGAAATTGTGTATTGTGCTATCAAGGTAGAAATGGAATTTGGTGTTACATATCCATCTCATGGTTTTGACAAGAAACTAAAGATGGAGTTCAAGGAAAAATCTCAGAACAATGGTGAAAAGAAGATGAATGTTTCTTTAAGCTCAAAGTGTGGAAAGAAGCATGGTGGAGATTGTCTAAAAGGTACTAGAAAATGTTTTAAGTGTGGAAAAGAATCTCATAGAGTAGTTGAGTGTCGAAGTAATGGGAAAAAGGTAGCTAATGATGTGAATAGAGAAAAGACTATAGAGAAAGCTCCACCAACACTTCAATGCTTCAAGTGCAAGGAAATGGGGAATTATGCTAATCAATGTCCTAATTCAAGGGTTAATGATGATCTATTTGAGCAACCTCTTAAGTAAAAGGATAAAGGTAAGTCACATGTGATCACTATTTGTGATGTTGAGTATGAAAATGATGTCGTGGAATGATTAAGTGTTTATGTAATGGGATTTCAAAATAGTATCATGGAATCTCATTTATGGTATTGTGGAATTTTGGAATATCTATGTATTGGTTTTCAATAATTATATGGTACCGGTAACCATGAAAGGTGATTGAAATATTTTTGGAAAGAAGATGATATGCGCATAATGAAGGAATAAAGAGAAAATGAAATGAGCTCATGACTGATATAAGGACAAAGTTATATCATGGTTTGAGTATATAGAAATTTTGGGATTTTGGTATGTGGAAAGAGTTAACTTTTGACAGCATTAATGTTTTCACTAAGGTTCAATAGGTATTCATTTTTCAAGAGAATACATGATTAAGGTATTCACATGTTTGGAATGTGACCAACAAGATATATCGTATGATATATGGGGGATAAATGATGGTATTCAGATGCTCGGTAAATGACATTTCTAGTAATTGTTTTCTTTATACTATGAGATTGGACAGAAGTATTTTGGATAATCATAAAGATTGGAATAGATTATGTTGTACGTAAGTTAGTATTGTTTAAGGCTAGAACTTTTTTTTGATATTTTTGATGGGATGTCATAATAATATAGTTTTAGAGAAAGAACAACCTGCAGGACGGGCGAAAACTCATCGTGTCGGACAAGGATGTGGGAATCGAACCCACAACCAAACTGCGACATGCCTTTATCACCTACCACTGGCCTACAGGAAGTCCTTGGTTAGTAGAAACTAGTTATATTTTATTAAGAAGTATGATATATGAAGTATAAGTCCATTTTTTGAATCATATACGATTAACCTCACCATATATGGACTTGTGTATATTTGATAAATTTTGATAACCTTTTGTTTGAGACAGATGGAATGAACCATCATTCTATCACATGATCTGCTAACACTTCAATAATGAAAAATTCAACTTCATTTCTTTAAGAGATGAAGTGAAAATTGTTCAAGGCACAAACAACGGTGAGATTGTACCAAAATAAAGTAAGTATTTCTTCTAATTCAAATTCTTCAACTTTAGGTAAATGATCTTGAAAACCAAAAATGTTGTCCTATTACTCTCATATCCAATGAATCAAATGGTACCTTAGATCATCTAAAATTTATGGCTTTGTGACTGTTGTATTTTTCATAGCCATGTCCTCTACCACTCTCCATCAGAACTTGATGGTTAGATTTCTCTTCCATATCCATATTTTCACCTATGTTCTCCTATGTCGAAACCCATTGATTAGTTAATTTGGGTAACCATTACATTTCATACTTTAGTTTTTAAAGATAATTTTTGGTAATCCTTTTTACCATGTGGGTTTCTATGAAAGAAACTCTCATGTAATAAACCATTTATAACCCCGATGAATTTTGAGGGTGAAATTCATTTTAAGGGGGGTAGAATGTAACACCTCGAGATTTTATAAGATATATTCTTTTTAATTTCTTTCATATCTTCTATTTTATGCTACACCAAGATTATATTTCACTATACACAACACTTTATTAGCTTGCAGTATACGCAACACTAATCTTGGATCGTGTTATACACAATTTCAAGTTTGGTTGATAGTAGTTATTCTACGCAACATTGAGTGTGTATATATATATATATATATTCAATGTATAAATGAAATATGGTTGTATTTTGTTATACACAACAACAAAGGATTCTTACACTACACGTAACTCTGACCTTTCTTACATTACACGCAATCGCGACCTTCCTCGATAGCGTGTGTTGTACGCAATACCGGGTTTCACTAAACAACGATATATGGTTATAATATTATTATAAACTAGCCGTTATGAATATTATTAACTAGATTTTTAATTTTATAACATTATTATTCATGTTACACATTTTCTAGAACATAGTATGAGAAAAAAATTAATTTTTTGGGTAAAATAAGTATTTTTTAAAAAATGCAGTTTTGCCGCCTTTTAATGGCGCACCCATTTTAAATATAATTTTTGAAAAGTTTATAATTTCAATTTTACAAAATAAAATTATTCTTTTGAATCAGGATATAAAAATTTACATTGGATAAAGTTTTGATATTTTTCTGACAATGTTCTTATTTTGATGAATAGTAAAAACACGATAAATTTTACTTAAAAACAACTTTTTTCATCAAGATAATTTATATGGTTAAATTATAATAGTAAATTGTTTTAAAGTATAAATAGAATATATTTTTACCATTTAATATAATTTATTTCATTATCATTGATTTTACATCAAATTCGTAGGTTAAATCAACTCAATCTTTTGCAATGTTTTAAACAAAAACCCGTTTTTTCGACAACGAGATTAATTTTAAATTAATTACTGCAACTTCTGTGTTTTGAATTTTGAAAAATGGATTACATATTTGAATTCAGTGGGTCCAAATTTTGTTAATAGGTTACTTTTATTTTTTTGATATTATGAATAATAACTACGGTAATTTTTATTTACTGCAGTTAAAGGTAAATCGGGTAATTAAGGGTAAAAATAAGATTATAAAATTACCCTAACACCTGCCAAAATTCTATTGGATGACTAAAAGTCGACACATATCACCTAAGGGTCAGAATAGATTTATTTTATGGACTTTTTACCATAAAAATAATTTAATTATTATTAAAACCAAAGAAAGTGACAACATGTCACTCTCTTAAATATTTTAAGTATAATAATTTTAATTTAGTGATAAACTTCATGAAACTTCAAAAATGAATAGTATACAGAAATATAATAAAATTATATACATCATGTGAATTTATTTATAATTTTTAGGGATTAAATAATTATCATTTAAGGTGACACAATAGTGATGTTGAAATTATTTTATTGATTGAAATATCAAATAAATGGTTTTAAAAACATTAAAATAAATAATATTTGAACTATTTAATATGTTCCACGAATTTTATAGATAAATATTACATGTTATTAATCTATTAAATGTTTTATTTTGAACATATCTTCTATGTGGATTTTATTTAAATTCAAATAAATGAATAGTGTCAAAATTGACACTATTGTTATTTTATAAAAATAACATAATATAAAATTGTTTAAAAATCACAAAAATATTTAAAAATTAAAATTTAAAATTTATATGGTATAAAATTTCATAAATTATCCAATTATGGAAAATTAAAAACACATAAGTAATTGTTTATAATAATTTAAAATTTATAATCTTATTACCATAAATAAAATTAAATAGATTAAATAAGGATAAATCAAGTTGATAAGGTTTAAAATAAATTTACAACATGTCTAAATTTTATTGGTTGATGATATTAAAACCCTATATCATCTAATATTCTAATATTAGTCATTTTTTTAGGTTTTTAAGTTGGGTTTGATTTATTATAAATTAATATTTTTGAGGTTTCCAAAGGTGCCCCTCTCCTCCCTTATAAAAGGGAACCTCCTCCCTCTCCTCTTCACAACACTTTGAGCCTTCAAGATCGGACAAACCCAGCCCATTTATCTTATAAACTTCCCTAGAAACATTCTTGAGGTTCTTTTCTTCTCAAAATACCAACTCTAGTCCCTTAAGAGGAAGCTTAAAGGAGGTGCGTCGAAGAAGAGGTAATCTCTTCTATCGATTCTTTCAAGTTTCTTTCTTCTTCAACTTCCTCTTATTTAGTTGTTTCATTGTAAATTAATACAATAAGTATCAATAATATACTGATATGATATTATAAATATTAAACAACCCCATTTCACCTTCTATCCATCCTACAGAAAATGAAATCACCGCGCGTGCGTACGTACGAAATACCGTCTCCACACCGTGGTGTAATCAGTTTTTTCACCACCGCCTTACTTGGATGGGTATAATGGTGTAAAGAATAAATATATATGGTTATTATAACATCATACTAATTCTGAGATATTATATCATCCACTCTAATTCTATTCAATAATTATGGGAATGATATCATCGCTCGTGCGTACGTACGGACTACCGTCTCTACGAACGCGATGAGATTCATTTTCCATGATTAACCATTCAAGTATGATTATAAAGTATATATAATAAATAATAATGAAAGATATTACATAATAATGATACTTTATTTATGTACATATATGTTTCATCTACTTAATTCCATTCAATTCAGTAAGGAAATGAAAATAGTGTTCATGCGTACGTACGGCCTACCGTCTCCATGAGCGGTGTATTTCATTCCATTTATCGATCTATCATATATATTTATATGATGAATATATATTATATATAAATAATTGTTTACATTCTTGAATTAATTAAATCAGGATATAAGAAATAATATCAAGAACAACAAGTCGAAACACGTACGATAAATGAAACGATTTTACCCAAAACGCTGCTTTAACATTGAATTTACAAAATAACAGGTAATATAAAGTCATAAGTGAAACATATATGGTATAATAACAATTAATATGATTCTTTAATATGTCAATGAAATTATTTAAATCCTTATACAGTAGGTTCAGATACATACGAAGCATATCTTACATAAGGTAATGGATAATTTTTCAATCTCATTATTATCTGAGATTGCTTATACGTAAGTATTTACTGGGGTATATTTTTCATCCATGTCCATAAAAATGTTTTCATAATGTTTTTAATATCTTCCATGTATGTTTAAAGTAATTTGTACCCCGTTTTGACCTTTACTTTGTGTTATGGAAGGAATCTTTCTTTTGTTTACCATACGAGGTACTTTTTGACTTTTTCGGTAAAAGTACAAGGAGGATGTTTTTTAACTTATACGGCACGAACGGATTTTTATGATTTCATAATTCCTTATTTTCATGAAGATTACTCTAAAATATTTCATTACTATTTTCAAAAAAATCATTTTCTTTTAAAATTTCATGGCATTTTGTGAAAAGAAAATGATCTTGAAGAACAAAGGATATTTTCCTCAAGAATTCATTTCAAGTGTTTTGTTAAAACTGTTTTCTATCTAAGATGAAATTATTTAGTATGATTTTGTTTCAATTATAATGTCTCTATGGTTTACATGGTTTCACTATTCTTGTGATGAAATGATATCCATTTGTTCTATATGGATTATGTCATGATGGGATAATGTTTATGAAACCCATTTTATTCTTTGGGTTATGATGAATGATTTATTTTTATGTTGTGGCACACGTAAGAATGATTTATTTATGAGTTGAGTGGGACCTATATCTCCCTCCAATGCATTGGTTAAAGATTTATATCTCATGAGATAGACATTGCTGGAATGGCAAGTTAATCTGGTTCAGTGATACAGGACTGGAATGAGGAGTGAACTCAATTTAGTAAGGGTCTTTGTCCACTTAGATGGTTTTTCCAGCAATGCCTTGGCTACTATGGAAATCATATCATGTGCTTAATGGTTTTCCACAATTACATGTTTTATTCCCATGCTATTTTATCATGATTTATGTTCCATTATGATCTATGTCTTACGTTCTACCATGTTTTATGTCATTGCTCAAAATTTGATCTTTAAACATTATGTTCATGTTTTTAAGTTCAAATGTATATGGTTTGTTTTATTTTCTCCATGCTTACCCATACTGAGAATTTTAGATCACCCTTTATATTTTTTCTTTTCCCCAGGATATAAATAAAGGTTTTAGGTACGAAAACAAAAGGGGAAGATCTTTATGGGAGATGTTGAAGATCTTTCACCATTATTAGAAGATTATGTTCTAAGTTTCCAAATATACTAAACTATTATGGTCCTTGTGTGTTGGTTTTTGTTATGTATTAAGTATTCCGAAAAAGTAACGTAATGTCCATGTACATCAAGCTTTGGGTATATATAGTTATGAACCAATTCAAGAATCTCTTTAACCCTTTCACCTTTCCCACTAAATGGGTATTTAGTCATTTTTCCTTGTAAACATGCATGACATACGCCAAGTGGTTTTAGTTAGAAAGAATATAATTATATATCTTGATGTAACTTTATCAAGTATTTCTCATCTACATGACCTAGCCAGTGAAGCCAAAGTTGGTTGTGGTATAAGTCATGTGAAGTATTTTTGTTATCGATTTCCATTACTTGGTTTGTGTAATCTAATACATAAAGAT
Source organism: Viscum album (assembly GCA_963277665.1). Classification (NCBI taxonomy): domain Eukaryota; kingdom Viridiplantae; phylum Streptophyta; class Magnoliopsida; order Santalales; family Viscaceae; genus Viscum; species Viscum album. Next base: position 1,783,463,216 of record OY728122.1, read on the forward strand.
CATTGTATAAATGTTCCCTACCAAAAAAATGATATATTTGTAAAAGAAACATTCATTTCCAAACTTGAAAAAAAAAACTATCTATATCTAATATAGATATAGAAATATTGTTTTTAGTAATATATTTCACATAATAACAACCCTTTAACACCAGGATCATCCCAGTTGGAAACGTGAGGTGGTAGTCCCCGATAGCTACAGCAGTAAGTTTGGCTCTGATGGCTGCTCGCAAATCTACCTCCCCTCATTCAATCTTCCTGAATCTACTTGGTTCCTATATTTGGATACATATTTGAGAACCACAAGCTATATCTAATAACCAATTTGTAGAAACAGATATATTGCATTCGATAACAAATGCAATTGAAGCTTCCCCTTGCTTCTTAGGCTAGGTGCAGTTTTTATTGTAGTGGCCCTTCTTGCCACATGTGAAACAAATGGCCTCCTATTCCCTTACCTCCCCTTTGATCTTATTTTCCTTATAAGGGCATGAAGAAGCTTTGGGCTTAAATCGCTTTGCCTTCCCTTTCCTCTTATTCACCATAAAGATAGAAGGCTTGTCACGCTTCATATCTTTTTCCACTTATAGAATGAGGATAAGAAGATTAAATAGAGGCTTCTCAATGATTTTCATGTTAAAATTAACAAAAAATCTAGAGAAGCTCTAAGGAAGTGATGCGAGCATGAGATCGGTGCCTAGTTATTTGGAGAAGAACCCTATAACCTTCAGGCGCTCAATGTAGCAAATGAGCTTGACTACATGAGTCCCAACTGGGGCACCCTCTCCAAGATTACTATGAAAGATTGATTTGGAGATATCAAAACTTTACTATCTTTATCTCTCCTTGTAAAGACCACAGAGGTGATTGATCATTCTATAAGCATAAATGTTTTCATGAGACTTCATGAGCTCACTAGACATTTATGATAGAATCAAACATTGAACACTTATCGCGTCATTCATAAGTTTTTCATAGACCAGGAAATCCTCATCACTCGCCTATTTTGTAATTGGATCGGGTAATACTGACTCTAACATATAAGACTTCCATTCATGGTGTAGGATAACCCTAAGGCGTCTAAACCATTCCTAGAAGTTACTGCCAGTGAGGATGTTGTCTTTATCCAGAATTGATCGTAGGGATAGTGTGGTTGAAGAGCTTGTAATTTTTATTCTACAATTAAAATAGCATATCATTAGTACTTTCTTGATTACATTTTATGATAAATAATAAATTGATTTTATTAAGTCTCCCACTATTTTATCAAGTCCCAATGGCCCTCACCATTGAACTTGGAATGTCCAGTTTCCATGACATTCTAGTGTAAAGGATCTATATTCCCCTTTGCATAACCCCAACAAGGGTTGGTCAAGCTATTTGAAGGTATTTAGGTACACGGGTCTTTTCCAATTATGGGATTGCATCTCCTTGATCAGTTGAGTGGACTCCCCAATCCTAAAATCCTAACTTTGGATTTCCTCAACTCTTGCCTCCAATATTACACCAATTCTAGCAAGGGATACTCCTCTTCATGTAATATGGTTAAGTCAAACTGAATCCTTTCATAAGGGCTTCCTATATAAAAGTAAGTTTCTCAATAAGGGTTGGTCAAACACATAGTTTTATTAACTTTTTCCCTTAATCAAGTAACAGAAGGCTTGGTATGACTTAATATTTTATTTGAGGGATTTTTATCTCTTATGTTTGAACTGGTTATTATCATTATAACATGCTTGTTAATATTAATTGGAAATTACTTAAGTGATTAACCATGTCTTGATAATATTTATTCATAAGACTAGTTTATTTTAGTTCTATCTTGCTTGCTTTTATAATTCATTAATTATGTGATCGTGACAACACATTCATAATGATAAACCATGAAACTGATAGAAATAAAATAAATCAAAGGGAATTATCATGAGCTTTTATAATGGTTAGTTTATCTAGTGACTGATAAACTAACCCTGACCTCGGGGAGAAATACCTTGAACCTTTTGGGTTCGTGTTTACAGCCTTCCACCTATCCACCTATGTATCTCCTGGGATTGGTTTTGTCTCAACTCCAGTTTGAACCACCTCCACAATCTTGGGAGTTCCATCCATTAAATATTCTTTTAAAATCACATGCAGGTGAGGGGTAAAACGGGGTTTTACATAAAAGAAACCTTGGGCATGAAGGCCCTGCATATTAATGAGGATAAGGCTCACAGGCCAACAAATTTAATTTAAATAAATTAAAATAAACCATCCACATACGAAGGTCTTGGTCTAGCTCATGATCATCCGTATATCCAATGATATTTACACATAAATAAAATTAGCATTCAATTATTTAATCATTATTGTTTAAGATAAATCATGCTTGAATCAATTAATTATCATCTTTAATTAATCAATCATTTTATCGTAAACCCTTTTCTAAATTTCCTTGAGATTCTCATCCATCATAATTTTAAACAAATAATTTCATTTAAAATTATCTTTATACGTAACTTGTACCTTGGAGGAAACCTGGTGAATTCTTGTTCATAACTACCCAATGAGTAGAAATGAACATTATGCAGATGTTAAATTAAAAACATATATATATAACACCTATCATGTTTTGTGCCTTAGATTTACGCCCGCACCATGGTACACGTCTCAAGGGTTTGTATAATATAATAATAAATTTTAATAAATATGAATAATTTGGATGAGTACATGGCATGTACCATTTTTCACCGTCCATCCGAAGTACACGCCTAGGGATATGGCGTGTGAGTGTACTTCGAAAATCTTCAGAGTACACGGTGTGTCCAGTGGTCTACACGTCATGTAGTATCCACGTTACATGGTCTCCAGCTGGGCAAGCCGTATGTGGGGTACACAGTCCAAGCCTAACCTGAAGGGACTACACATTGTGTCCAGTGGGCCACATGGCATGTAATCTAGAAATCATGTGCCACCTATTCCTGGTCAACACACAGAGTCATTAAGACTTAGACAAACTCTAATGACACAGCTTGGTTTGGTGAACTAGACCTAGTGCATTGAACCTTGACTACATGGCATGTACTACCGAATACACACTGTGTGTTCTGGTGTTGTACGACCAAGAACCTTTGGCACCTTCAGATGAGATACTCTTTTTTATTTTAATCAAAATTAAAAGAAAAGATCATTTTTTAAGGTGAACGAGAAACAAAAGAGGAGGAAAAGATCTCAAGATTCAGATTTTCAAAACGATTAACTTGAATTGAAACAACTAAATTATTAAATGTGTAAATCATCAAAAAAAATATTTAAATAATTATAAACTATGATGTAAACTCACTAATACCATTTGTGGGTTCTGGACATAGCAGAAGCACGGTTGGGTCGGCACCCAACTTTATTTTTTACCATGATCAATGATTATTTTAGGATCAATACAATGATGAACATCAGTCTCCATGGAATAGAATAAAATATTTATATAAAGAATTAAGAGGCCATAAACCTTTAGAGAAGATCTTTCACATCATGTTTATAATTAATTTAATTAATTTCATAAAGAAAATAATACCTTGATCTTTCGTACTTTCTTTGTTGATGATGTTGATCATCCAGAATGACCCTTATGGACAGTCTCATTGTGCTTATGAGGATCCAAACCAGAATCCCTCTAGCAGTGATCCACACGTTCTCTGATGGCCTCCGATCAAAACCACTCGTTCTTCGGGTGCTAATACAGAGAAGCGAGTGTATTGTGTCAGTCATTCTTGATCACTTATTCTTTAGTCTTGAAGAATGTCTCTCATTCTTGAGAGGGGTGGGAAGAGGATTCGAGAGAGAAATCATTTAGCTCAACAATTCTCAATTCACCGAGCGTATAGTTTGGTACATGGCACAATAGATGTATGTGTCTATTTATTGACATGGGGCTTCAGTTACAATATTTAATTGTGTAACGGTAATTAAATACATTTATAACCTTATAGAAAACACATGATTTTAATAATAATACTGTGTCATTATTTATGGTGCACCAACTTACACAAGACGGAATAAATAAAATTCCATGTCACAAAATAATATTATCATTATTATTATTTTAATTTGTGCCAACTAGTTAAATAATTATTTACCATCTTGCAAATAATTATTTTACTATCGCATCAGCCTTGGTCCGTTAGAACTCCACTTCCATTTATTTAACACCTGAATAAATAAATAAATAATTTATTTTCTTAAATAAATATTTTATTTAAAAACTAGTAAATAAATATTTATTAAATATTAAATAAAATAAATAAATAAATTTTACTCACAATCCGGTGAATAAATATTTATTTAATTTATGAAGTCATTTTAAATTGAATAAAATTATTCAACTGTCATGTGAATAATATTTATTCCATTAATTAAAATCAAATATAATTTAACTGAGACCACCAGAAACACTTATTGTGTGACCTTCTAGGATTCTTTCACATTGGCATTAGGAAAGAATTCCTAAATCCCAAGAGTAATGTCTAGAAACAGTTCAAGTCACCCAAGATAAAGAACTTAAAGTTGCAACAATGACATCCACATATTAATCCTCACTGTATAATATAATCCCTTTGTCTCAATATCTCATCAATCTGGTTTCATGATAGTGTCATCAACCTTTATGTTTGATAATTCATTCATTGACTGCCTAAAATAAACCTGTCATTACACCATGGACATGGAATTTCATGAGATAGTTCTATTTCAATTAAATGGCCAAGATATCAACTTCCATAAATGTAAGGGAAAAATCCTTCCTCTACTTATCCATTAATAACATGCCACTCGTGATGCACCCAACATACCCTACTTTCCGCCAACTATCTGTGTGATGGTTTTTGTTAGTAAATCAAATTGAATGAGTCATGACATGTATTAATGATAATCTTAAAGTCTAAGGATCATTACACACACTCGTAGATAGGAATATCCGATGACACCAAAACATGTGGAATTCCTACTAGCGGGTTTGTTCTCATAATCTCCCGTATTGTAGATTACAAAGTACAAACTTCATGAGAGGAAGTCTCATCTTCTTACGAGTACTCATACCTGATGGTCTGTATGCTATGTGTCCCATTATAGTATTTCATCCAACCGCAGAACTATATTTAAGAATATTTTTATAGAATTTCAAGGTTCTCATCATATTGGGGAACTACCATGACCTTATCAATATAACAAATACTATAGGTCTTTATTTAATCATAGTCATGAAAAACAATGAAAAATATGTAATAAGATGTTTAATATTTAAATACATTAAATATCCATGTAATCAATGTAAAAATAGTTGGTTATAGGACACCAACTCTAACATTTATCACTCTATCTATGATATTTATTTTAATAAAATTATTTTCAAAATATTAAAAATGATTTCCCTTTCAAGATCATATGTTTATATTCCACTATACATTTCCTATAGAAAACCATTAATGATTTTTCAAGGATATATAATTTGGATTTATTTTAAAGTATTTTTTAAAAAATATTTTCATGTTACCTTCTTGAAAATGATTTGTGAAAGTGATAATTTTGTATCTTTATAAAAATATTAAGTAATGTTTTCTAAAAGAACTTTTTCAGGGTTTTGATTCAATTTTTATCTTTAAAATATCTAAATCCTATGGAGTTATGTTTCATGAATCACTCTATAAATTCCTCTATGAAATACTCCTTTTGAGTGATTTAATTTTTTTTATTAATTGATTTAATCCCTAATATCATTTTATGCAATACCATTTAGAAATGATATAAAACCCATTTTCATTCCATGGGTTTTTTATGATATGATGAATGATCAATTTCATGTGAAACACATATGTATGGATGATTGATAGTTTGGGTCTTATATCACCCTCAAATTAATTATATAATGTTTTATATCTCATTAGATAATTTAGTTTTTTCCTTCTTAGATATGATTATAAATTAAAGGGTGATCCTTCTTGGATATACTAAAAAATGAAAGGGTAAGCCTTATTAAATATTCTAAAAAATTAAAGGGTGAGACTTCTTATATATGATCACAAACTAAAGGGTATGCCTTCTTGTATATTCTCAAAATATGATGATTCTTTGTGATTATGTTTGATCTAAGGTTCTTTGTTATGATTTTTTAAGGGCATGTTACATTTTTTCCATATTTCTATAATTATGCTCCATGTATCATTTTTATTATCTCATGGTATATATTTATTAATTTTATATTACATGAAAGTTTATCATGAATTATGGAAAACTATTATTTTTTCATGTTCTTTTTTATAATATATTTATCCCTTACACCTATTTTCTCATATGCTTACAATTTATCCCTTGATATCATGTTGATAAGTTTTCCATTACTGAGTATTTGAGTTCATCCCTTTCTTATGTTTCCATTCCACAAGTTATGAATATGGGTATAACTTATGATAAGTCTAAAATGGATTATAGTGTGGCTCAAGTATAAAGAAATTTCCACAAGTGTTGTAAAGTAATTTTATTATGTAAATAGTTCTCAAAGACACTAAACCTTTGTTTCATGGAATTGTGTGTTTATTATGAGATGTAATGTTTAACTTATAGAAATTATGTAAAATATATATATATATATATAGCTTGTGTTATCTCAATTAGTATTAATTACTATGTGTAAAGTATATGTTTTTAACATCAGACTTAGGAGTGAGGATTTGGGGCACCTTAGTTAATATCAGAGTAGGGTTTAGTTATTTTGAAGGATTTTTTAGTTATATCTTTAGGATTAGTTTAGTAGTTTTTTTGGGATTAATAAGATATAACTTTAGTGAAAATACTAAAGATAATTCTATGTATAGTATAACATATTAAAAATTTATTAAAGTAGATATTTTGTGGTTTTCCTATAAATAAAATCCCTATTTGGATACTACAAGTTAATGTAGAATCTATATCAGATATACCTAAAGATGGTGACCTTAAAGGGTGTATTTGATATTAACTTAATAATCACTCATTTAATGATAAATAGGCCAAACTATACAATTTTTTCACACTTTCAGGGGATATATTTTGGTTAATTCACATTCTATTTATAAACCATTATGAGAAATTTGAATATAATTAGGTTGGAGAACCAAATAGGAAAGGAATTGTGGATAACCTAGATTGAATCCTAATTATTAATAATTTAGGGTATAAACATCATTGTTGAGTTATTTATTCAAATCATTCCTTCCATACATTTATTGATTTAAGAATTTTTATCCCTATATTTTATTTTATTTTAAGAAATGGTTGGAGCAAGTAAAATTGAGTTAAAATGGGTGTAATGAACAAAGAAATTATTGTACTAATGAGAAACTGAATGGGAAAGAAGATGGTCATGAAAATCTTATTTTTATGATCTCACAACTATCTTGAGTTATTATTAGAAACTAGAGTCTTTCTAAACTTCCAAATACACCAAAGAAGAGGGGTATATTTTTATATAATATCAATTGATGAAGATGATGAAGGAAATAAGATTCAACTTCCTAAATGTAAAAATGTGAGAAGAATCACCCAAGGGAATGTCTTAAATAAACTATAATATATTTTATCTATAGTAATTTAGGGCATAAAGAAATAATATTTTGAGGAAAAAGGAAGAGTTCAGTTAACATGATGAAGGAAAATAATGTTCTTCCTAAGGACCCATTAGCAATTCAATGTTTTTTATGTAAGTAATTTAGGCAATATACAAACTAGTGCACTAATCCTAGAGATTAAGATGAAAATTTCCATGAACAATCTCCTATAACATGGTAATAAGTAAAATCCTATACAATAACTAATATTTAAGTGGATAGTGATAATAGAGTGGTGTTGGGTATATTTGTAGATGTCTTATGTCCTATAACTTTTCACCAACTTTTTTCTATTGAATGGTAAATAAAAACACATATTGGTGTCATTATTATATTCAGGATATATGAATCTCCTTGAAGTTTTGTGTGATTATGATTCATTCAATTATTATTATCCATCCTTTATATAGATTTAATGTTGTTTTGGAAATGGATTGGTTATCTCTACTTAGAGGAAAAATTGTTTTTCAAAATAAGGAAATCACATTTCATATCAACTTATGATAGTCTATCAATGAAAGGATGATTTTGAAAACACTTTAAAATAAAATCATATAATATTAGAATTAATACAGAATAATGATATACTCTTATCTCAAATGGTTAGAGAAAAATCAATATTGGTGATAAGACTATTCTATGGAAAAAGATGTGTTTCCTGGGTTGATATATCTCTAGAAATCATATCTTGATCTGTTTATATATTTTAGATACCATTATATATTTTCATTAGTAGGTGATAATTAAAATTTTTTATGATGCAATGTATTTAAGGTGGGGAGAATGTAACACCCTAAAATTTTAGTATTAGTTTTCCTTTAAATGAATACTAAATTGAATAGATTGTGTCATATGTAACGCCAAACTAAAATAAAACCATAATGTGTTAAAATAAAAATATTAAATATTAACATTATAATATAAATATTAAATTAAAGGGTATAAATGATAGTGACCATAAAAATAAAACTTTGTAGAAAGGATAAGTGGTGGAATCAAGTAGTATGAGTCTTGTTTATGAGTCTTGCCTATCCATTCTTGGAAAGGATGTGGTTTCCTAGGGTTTTCTTTAGATCAGTCACAATATGAACTAAAAAATTATGATATGAGATAAAATTTATTTTAGATAAGTTCAAGCTTGTGTAAATTTTTATGATATCCATACTAGCTGAAATTACACCCATGCCTACCACTAGACAATATCTTATGATTAGGAATTATGAGGAGATATTTAGGGGTTATGTAAATTGAAATTAAGATGATATGAACATGTAATTATAAATTTAATAAATTATTTATATATCACATGTATTTTATACATTTAACATTTTTACTTTTAAAGAATAATAAAGTTCATTTTTAATGCTAATGCATCGATAAAACTCAATTAATATAGCTAAATAGCTAATTGTGCTAAAATGTATTTTATCTAGAACTTGAATTCTATGTGATTTATTTTAAGAAACTAAATATATCATGGATGAAATATAATTTTGATATGAATAATTTATTAACACTAATTTAATTAGTAATTGATAAAAAATAAGAATAAGAATAGTTAATATCTAAATAGCTATTTTCCTATTAAAAAGAGTTTTTAAATATATCTTATATTTTTATTTGAAATTTAAATTACTAAATTATAGAATTTTAATTTAGAAAAATTAACTTCAATTTTTGGATTTTTCATGTTAATATTATATTAATACAATTTTTTGATATTTTTCTAAAAAAATATTTTTTAGGTGAATAGTACAAAATATTGTTTTTACAAATACCATATATTTTAAGAAATTACAATAAACTAGGTATATATTTAAAACATATAAAACATTTTTAATGATAAAAAAGATATTTAATGATAAAAATTATTCATTTAAATAAATAAAATATTGAATTTATAAAATCCATGTTTAACATGTTGAAACATAAGTATAATTTATTTTGATAAAAACTATTTTTGGTATGTTTCTTTTAATTAAGTTTTCTAAAGGGATAATTCGGTTTTTACTTGATTTTAAAGCCATATAAATCTTATTTATGTAATAATAAATAAATTAATATCATTTAAATCAATAAAATTTATAATTTTATCATAAGCATTATTTTTATGTTTAAAAATAAACTTTTCCTAAAAATGGTTTTTACACGTTATATGCACTAATATTAAAATTAGTTTTTATCACCCATGAAAAATTTATTTTAAAAAATTTATTTCATATTTATAATCATTCATTCCAAATTATTTAATAAGTACCATATTATTTTTATTCATTAAAAGTAAACTACTTCGGTAAAAATTAGTTACCATGGTAAAAACCAAAAATAATAAAAGTGAAAAATATAAGAGTAAAGGACATAAATTCATGTTAATAACATGTGTAAAAATTTATGTTGGAGGATTTATTTAAATTAACTCTTCCCCCACTCCATTATTTTCTCTTATTAGATCCACTTGACCTTGAAATAGTGACTTTACCTTTTATATTATTATAAAAATGTCCCTCCCCTCTCTTATAAAAGGAACCATCACCATCCCAATTCTTATCACACCCCAATCCAATTATATTTATCCAAAATATTTCCAAATAACTCCCTAAAACTCCTTGAAATTTCCTATAGGTTCATTTATTCTCAAAAACTGCATCTCAAAGACTTAATCCAATTTTCTAAGGAGTCCTTCCATAGAGAGAGGTAACATTTTTTATTACTCCTTTTTCTTTCTTTTTCCAATCCTTACTCTTATACCTCATAAAAATATAATCTATATATGTTCACATAATAAATTCAGTATCAAAAATATATTTAAATTTTATTATGCTTATGGGATAACCATTTTCTACCTTCCTCCCAACAATTTGAAAAATGAAAATGTCACTTGTGTTACAGGTAGACTTCAGCCTCCATAAGCGACATGGTCTATTTTTTATAACTACCTTAAAAGGATGGTTAAAAGGGGATATTTAATGAATAATTATTATAATTTAAATATTATTAATATTCTTAAAATATAATCCAATTCCTACCTTCCTTACATTCTATAGAAAATTAAATGGAAGCTCATGTGTACGTACGGACTACCGCCTCCACAAAGCAACATATTTTTTATTTTTCATCTAGACTTTTCTTATTAATCAAAATATATTAAAATATAATTAATAATATTATAAATATATATATATAATCATTATACTTCTAAAATAATGATACTATTCCAAAATAATCACTTTTATAACTATACTTGCCCTTCAATTATAGCATGTTCTTGTTTTGGTCAGTTTAACCACCTATATAAAAAGTGATATAAATTAATATCATGGATCGATATAGAAACTTAAATACTGGTATTATTATACATAAATGATCAAAAAAATTTAAGGTTTTGTGAAGTTTATATTAATATTTAATGCATTATTAATATATTAACTTGTGTTCATCAAAAATTACCGCAACAAGCTCACCACTTATTCTATCTTCATGAATGATGACTAAAAAATCCTGGAATGAAATTAGAGATTAATAAATATTTATAAATAATATATTATAGTAAATTTTATAATCTATTAATGATGTATTTGGTATCAATGAATGAGAATCAATATAAACACATTAAGGCATGCGTGAAATAATGAAAATCGCTAACATTTAGTGATGAAAATAAACTGTAAATAACTAATAAATTTATAATAAATTATTATAATTAAAGATTAAAAATGGTAATATATATTAATAATGTTCTGAAATAGGTGTTTAATATGGGTTTTTTTATGATTCAAAATATTGAATCACTTTTATGGAAGTTTATAGTGAAGTAAAGGATGTTTCTTAACTCAATATCCTTTCATTGAGTAATAGTTTTCTTCTTCTTGAAATTAATTATTTTATATTGGGTGCATTATATATTATGATTTTATTGTGATTTATTTCCTCTTTTCTTATATGGATTTAAATTTCCCTATTAAAACTACATTTAAATGATTCTTACTTAAAAAATATGATGTTTGTAGGGGGTTTGTAAGGGGTTTTTCTTGACTCAACTTTTTTTCTTGAGTTGTAGTTTTTTTATTTGAATAAGGTTTTTAAAAAAATGATTAATTATATTAATTTATGATATTATAATGTATTTCCTATTTTTTTTCTAGGTAATTACATTTATGGATTTCATTCTTCATAAAATTTGATGATGTAAATAATAGTTCTTATCCTCTCCAAATAAGATATTTCTCTTCCATATCCATGTTCACTCTTCCTACTAATGTTAAAATTTCTTATATTGAAATAAAAATATGTTTTATTTATAAAAATATTAAAATTTCTCTTTGCATATTTTCAAATGAAATATTTATAAATATATTTGTGATTTAGGTTTCAATGAAAGTATTTTTAAAATTTTAAAAAAAAAATATCTATCAAGTTTGTATTTTAATCTTCCACTCTATATTTACTATTGAAAACTATTAAGTCATTTCCAATGCCCTATTATTTGGATTTATTTTAAAGTGTTTTTTGAAGAAAAAAATCATGTCATTTTTTGAAAATGATTTTTGAAATTGACAATTTTTCTCTTTATGAAAATGTTAAGGAATGTTTTTTAAAAGCTATTTTACAAGGATTCACTTCCATTTTCCTCATTAAAATATCTAACACCTCTAGATTTATGTTTTATGAATCACCGTATAAATTCCTCTATGAAATAATCCTTTGGGTGATTGAATTTTGGTATCAAAAAATCCAATCCCTAAATTCAGTTTATATGATTCCATTAGGAAATAATATAAAACCCATTTTCTTTCCATGGGTTCTTTATAGTATAATGAATTTTTTATTTCAATTGGAACACATATGTATAGATGATTAAAAATAATATATCACCCTCTAATTCATCGGTTATGATTTTATATATCGTTATATAATGTATCATGGGCCTTCTTGGATATTATCATAAATTAAAGGTTGGTTCTTCTTAGATGTGATCAGAAATTAAAGGGTGAGCCTTCTTGGATATGATCATAAATTAAAGGGTGAACCTTCTTGTATATTCTCAAAAACTAAAGGGTGAGCCTTATTATATATTCTCTCAATATGATGATTTAATTTTATTATGTTTGTACCAATTTTATTTGTTATGATATGTTTCAAGGGAATGTTACATTTCTATTAAATATGCCAATTATTATGCTCCATGGATCATGTTTATTATATCATGGTATATGTTTGTTCATTTGAGATTACATGTACTTCTATCATAAATTATGGATAACTCTTATTGTTCCATGTTCTTTTTAATAAGATGTTTCTCCCCTAATTATGTTTTTATATATTCATATGATCTAACCCTTGCTGACAAGTTGATAATATTTCCCTAACTGAGTATTTGAGCTCACCCCATTCTTAAGTTTCCATTCCCTGGGTTCTAAAGATGGTTATAGCTTATGAGAAGCCTAGAACGGAATCTATTATAGCTCAATTATTGATAAATGTTTATAGGTGTTGTAAAAAAGTTTCTTATGTATGAGATGTAATTTTTAACATATATAAATAATGTAAAATAAGGATATATTTGGTTTTGGTAATCTCACTTTATAGTAAATCCTATATGTAAAGTATGTATTAATCACCGAACCTAGGAGTACTGGTTTGGGGTTCCTTAATGGTCAATGGTAGAATTTTTCAATTTGAGCCAATATTGTCTTAAGGAGTTTTTTACCTAGGCTTAAAATTTGATTTATCATCCACTATACAAATAAATCATTATAAAAATCATGATCCAATCACTTTATTTATTTTATTTTTTCAAATAATGGGTTATTTACTTGTTTATACGAATGCTTGTTTATATGATGATTAAACTAGTTCACATAAATTAAATAAGTTAATAATACATATAAGATAAAATTGAATAAATGAATTATGTGTAAATTATTTTATGAAAACCTAGTTAATTAATTATGTACAGTCCACATAATATTAAAAATACATGCAAATGATAAAATAATGAAATTTATGCATAATAAAATATATTAAGTAAATATTAAGTTAAAAATGTATTACATTACTTGACTAAGTATGGAACCAAAGAACTAAGTGTTGGTATATCCCTCATCGGTACACTTACTTTTATCAGGGGGATTTATAAAAATTTTGGGTTGACTTGACATGTTATATATCAAGAGAATTATCCATCACTAGAATTGATGTTATTTGGAGGAAATTATTTGATAAATATAAATCCAAATTTTAAGATTGGTGAATCCACTCAATGGATCTAGGATCTGTAAGATAGCAGTTGAAAACACCACTTACCTAAACATATTTGAGTAATTGATCCAACCCTCATATGGATTATGAGAAGGTAAATATTAATCTTTTCCACTTGAATGTCCATATGATGAGTCATTTTGAGTCCAATGGTGAGGACTATTGGGACTTGATAAGATAGTGGGATACTAATAATTTAATTTAATTATTTCATCTCGTATATTTTATAATCAACATAAAGTATTTAATTCAGATTTCATTTTGTTGTAGAAAAATTAAAATGTTGTAGACCTCAATAACCCTATGATCTATACTGGAGAAAGACAACTTCATAATTGATAGTAACTTCTAGGAGTGGTCCAAGAACTTTCACATTATACTACACCAAGAATATAATATTTACATATTGGATTCCCCATTTCCTAATCCTCCTTCTAAGGATTCAAGTGAGGAATATATTTTTTCCTACTTGAAACAATTAGATGATATACTAGATGTGTAGTTTTTAATATTATTATCCATGTTTGATAAAATCCCAAAGTCACATGATAACATGGATGCATATAGCATGATCAAGAATATCTGTGATCATTATAAGGATAGAGATAGATTGGAGTGGTTTGATATCTCCAAGGTACTCTTTACATGAAATATTAGAGAGGTTGAGATAGTCATACCTCATGTGTTCGGAATGATTGCTTGCACTAGGCATTCTAGGTTTTAATTTTTCCGATGAATTCCACACATATCTTATACTTTCCTCACTCCCATATAGTTTATCTATCTTTGTTGTAAATTTTAATATAAACAACAGTAATATTTATCTCCTAGATATCCTTACTATTATTTCTCTGGTAGATAAAGATATGAATCATGAAAATATTTATGTACTTATTCTGAAAAAGATGAAGGGAAAATTAAAGGACCCAAAGACTAACACCAAGTCTAAGTATTCTTCACAATGCCCAACTAAGTGGAATAAGGTCAAAGTTAAAGTAAGGTAACATGATGTTATCTATTTTTCATATGGAATGAATGGTAATTGGAAGAGAAATTACACCATGATAAAGAATCAAGGGGAAGATTTAGGTGTATTAAATATCAAGTGAAATCTTTCTATTTTAACAAATTGGGTATTAGATATAGATTTCAGAGATCACATTTGTTTCTAAATATATAAACCAAGTAGATTCAGAAGAGTTACATGAGGTGAGGTGGATATATGAGTTTCTAGTGGATCAAGAATCGTTGTGGTGACTATTAGATACTACCACCTCACATTTCCAATAGGATTGATATTCATTTTCAAGAAATGATATTATATTCCAAGATTTACCAAAAACATTATTTATATATCATGTCTTCATTTATAGGGTTTTATTTTAAAATTTGGGAATAAAACTACTAATTTTACAAAGATAACATATGTTATACTATGAAAAATATTAATAATGATTTTTATTTTTTGTAATATAAAAACAAAATATTTTTAATCGAAAAAAAATCTAGTTCACATGACTCAGATTACACCCAACATCACCAACTAAGTCATATAAATGAAAAGAACTTAAAAAATTAAATCAATATTTTTATTTATATTATTTTAAACTAAAACCACTTGGTATATTTCATGCTTTTTTATAAGAAAAATAACCAAAGATTCATTTAGTGGAAAGGGTGAAAGGGCCATGGAGCTTATTTAATTGGTTCATACATAAGTTTGTAGACCATTTCCTATTGAAGCAAGGGATGGATACTAATACTTTAGAACTTTTACTGATGAATTTTTTAGATATAGATATATTTAATTAATGAGGTATAATATGTATTCCTTTGATAAATTCAAGGAATATAAGAATTAAGTTGAGAATAAAATTGGTAAGATAAAGAAATGCCACTCAACCCATGGTGGAGAATATCATGACCAAGATTTCACTGATTATCTATAAAAGTTAGTGATTCAATATCCACTCGCTCCTCCTTATAAACTATAATGGGATGGTGTAAGTGAAAGGAGTAACTGTGCCTTGTTGGATATGGTGAGATCAATGATGAGTCATACAAGTCTTCCATTATCCTTTTGGGTATATTCATTACTGGCATCAGTGTACAAACTAAACCAAGTGCCAAAAATAATGAAAAAAAGTGTTCCATACAAACTTTGGTGTTGAATGAAATTTGTGTTGTCAAGAATATTTTTTTATGGATTTGAATTATTTGTTAAGGTCTATTTAGGTAACAAACTTTCACCCTAGGGAAAACTATATCTTTACAGGATATCCTAAGGAAACAAGGGGATATTACCTATATGAATCTTCAGATAAAAATGTTATACTGGAAAGACATTCCATGTTTATTAAGAGGTATAACATCTCCAAAATATATAGTGGGAGTGAGATATAATTCAATGAAGTCAAGCCTCAAGATACACAAGAGTTATCCTAGGAAAATATTCCAAAAATCCTCATGGAAGAGGATGTTCCATAGACACAGGTGTTGTGTAAGAGCACTAGAGAGGTTATAAAACCTAAACAATATGATTTTCTAGTCATAGATTAAGGCGACACGTTATTATTGGATAATAATGAATCTCTATCCAATAAGGTGGTAGTAAGTAGCTCATAAGCTATAAAGTGGAAAGAGGTTATGAATTCAGAAATATATTCTCTTTACTAAAACCAATTCTAGATTTTTTTTATCCTCTAGTGGATGTAAATACCATTGATTAAAAATGGGAATTCAAGAAGAAACTAGAAATGTAGGGTAGATTCAATACCTATAAAACTATAATGTTTACAAAAGGGTTTTAAATTCACCAAGGCATTGACTGTGATGAAACCTTTTCACCAGTTTCCATATTGAAATCCATAAAAATTATACTTTCCATTCATCCTACGATGATTATGGGATTTTTAATATGGATGTAAAAATATTTTTCCTTAAATATAACCTTCAAGAAGTTGTATATATGACACAACCAGAAGGTTCTATGGATCCAAAAGATGACAATAAGGTGTGCAGGGTGCAGAGATCCATTTATATATTAAATCAAGAATATGGGCTATAGAACATTCTCTTTGATGAATCCATAAGGGAATTTGGTTTCATAAATAATGGATGTTAACCTTGTGTCTAGAAGAGTTTTAGTGGGAGTGTGATCATTTTACTAATATTATAGGTTGATGACATATTACTAATTATAAATGAGATAAAAATATTATAATCTGTTAAGTCATAGTTGAACACATGCTTCTCCGTGAAGGACTTAAGTGAAGTATCATACAATCTTGGGATCATGATACATCATGATAGATCCATGTGGATGATTAGACAATTTCAAGTTGAATACATTTACAATATATTTAAGAGATTCAAAATGGAATGGTCTAAAAGGGGATTATTTTCATTATCACATAGCATACATCTATCCAAGAAAATGTATCCTCAAACATGGGAGGAGAGATAGAGGATGAAAAGGATATAATTATAATAATTCATAGGTTTATTCATGTATGCAATTATATATACTAGGTTTAACATTTCCTAACCCTTAAGTGTGGTAGGAAAATATCAAGAAGACCTAGAAAAATGTCCTTGGATGGTAGTCAAGACTATCCTAAAGTACCTCAAGTGTAGTAATGATATGTTCCTAGTTTATAGAAGATATGAGGATTTATTCACCAGGGTATATAAATAGGATACTTTTCAAACCAATTACAATAATATAAAATATTAATCTGGATATTTATTCACCCTAAATGGAGGATTTATAAGATAGAAGAGAATAAATCAAGTAGTGTTCATTGATTCTATAGAAAATTACAAGTATATTGTCGCTTTAGATGTATCTAAAGAATATATGTGGATATGAAACTTCATCTAAGAGATAGATATGGTTCCTATAAATAAATATCACATCACACTTTACTGTAATAATACTATAGTAGTGTATCTAATAAAGGAGCTAAGGTCGCATCAATGGATGAAGTGCATAATTCGTAAGTATCGTCTCTTGAGGTGTTTTTATCAGTGTGGTAAGGTTGTAATAAGTATAGTTTTAAAAAATGAGAATGTAGAGGACCCATTTAATAAAGTATTATCTTAGAAAAAGTAGGATTATCATGTTCAATCTATCATACTAAAAGTTGTTAGCAGATATCTCTAGTATAAGAGGGGGTGTATTGTAGTTGGTTCCCTATAAATAATTACTTTGTAAGTTGGATTAATTATATATTAAAAGTCTTTAATATTAATAAATATATCATCATATATTTATTTATCTTCTATATATCATTAATTTGATAATTTCCTAGAGTATATGTCTCATTAAAAGATCATAAAATCTCCCTACTATAATGAGAAACTTGATGCGCAATGATGATATTATTAAACTTATGTTCTAAGGTTAGGATAAAATTATATAATGGGACACATAGTATATTTTATTATTAAGTTATTTATTATAATAAGAAAATGATACTTCATCTCATGAATTTTGTACTTGGTAATCTCAAGGGTGGGAGATTATGAGGATAAGCATGCCAATAGGAATTCAACATATCTATATGTCATTGAATTTTCCTATCTACAAACATGTGTAATGAACCTTAGACTTGAGATTATTATTAATTCATATAATGAGTCATGTACTTAAATTTATTTACCAAAAATGTGATACTCTATGTTTATTGGGAATTCAGATATGTTGGGGGCGTCATGAGTGATAGGAATTGATGAATAAGTCAACAGAGGATTTGTCCCATCCGATTAAGGGAGATGATATTTCAAGCCCTTTGATTATAATAGAACTATCAAACTAAAACTTAAAGGTCATGGTGTATTTATGGGTTTATTTTATGAATTCAAAGAAATATATATTTAGCACATAGGTTGATGAAATGAGTATGAAACCTCCTTGACTAGAGATATAATGTAAAATGGATTATATTACATAGATAGTTTTTATACGTGGTTGTTGTCGTTGTGACATTAACTTCATCCTCTATGGGTGAATTTACGTGTTGCTAGATGCTGATATTGGTGTTTAAAAATCCCACCTAATTCTACTAGGTAAGAGACCTAGAGGTTTAAAAACATAGTTTTTCCATTAATATCAATTAAATTATATTTAAATTTAACAGTTGGAATAAATAATATTCTCAAGACTGAGGAATAATATTTATTTATAATTTTACTGATCAAAAATAATCAGTAAACAATTATATTCGAATTAGAATATATATTTGTGAATTTAATGTTAAATAAATATTTATTTTCAACAGCATCCAATGGAATAATTATTTATCTCTTGTTTTATTGTAAAGGTAATAGATTAAATTTATTATTAAATAAATATTTATGTAGTTTCATAAATATTAAAATAAACTTTTATTTATAAGGAATTAAATATAATATTTATATATTTTATTGAATGAATAATATTTATTTATTATTTACTACTCAAAGTTCAATAAATACCAATGAGTATAGTCAGTCTGAGTCAAGAGTTTTTTATTGAGAATGATATAAGTATTAAATTTCATTGAATAAATATTAATTTATTTAATTAATAAAATGATATTTAACAAATGTGTGGGTTAGCACATACCATGTGAAATAATATTACTATTTTGACATGGATAATATATGGAGTTTAATATTTAATAAAGTTACTATTGTGAAATTATAAATATTAAAACCTTATCTCAATATATTCATGACATATATATTTTTCTGGGGTTAACCTTAGTTGAACTCATTTTGTGGTTGTGCACAACATCACTCTCATTAGGGTTCTATCTTGATGAAGATACACTCTATGATATCTCTCAAGATTGAGAGATATTCCACCTCTTCCTCCTCTCCCTTGAGATAAAGAGAACAAGTGATGTGATCATTGATATCAAAGGATCACTTATTACGATCAACATGAATGACACATGGTGATCGATTCCTCCATACTAACACTCAAAGAACCATTGGCGATGTTCTAAGATCAAGGTTATTATGTGGATCATTAATATAAGTATTATACTTTATATCCTTGTATCAAAATTAAATTAAATCATGAATAGGTTTTGAATGATCAATTTCTTCTTTGAAGAAATAATTCCAATACTGAGGTAATTCTTTTTGTTAAATTAATTATAAATTTAACATAAAAGATCCTCTATTTGGTTATGGGACTCTTTATCAATGTTACTAGGTTATGATCATGATACATGTCATTCATAATCATGTTCTTATGATTTATTCATTGGAAACAATGAAAATCCATCACTGGGAATAGACTTGACCGACTTTCATTATGCCTGAAACCTTTAGGATGTCATTACACTAAGTAGTGAACTCCCATAGGTTATAAGTAACACAAGTGCCTCAAATAAAAACATGTTACATGTTATAAAAGGGTTTTAAAGTAAAATTTCATTGAAAAATAGTAATGATTATATCATATGTAAAAACTTTATCATATTCTGACTTGTTTTATCTTTCATTATAAATGTTGTAACACCCTGGACCGAGTGCCCAAACAGAACCTGCATAGGGAAGCTACATGGCCTCAAGAATGACTCCCCATACATCAAAGTATATTGATTAGTGATAATGTCCTGACCTATTCATAGGGAGACTATGACCTCAAAAATAATTCTTGTGGTTTATGCTCAAATCTATTGAAAATTCAGTATGCCCCATCTATATAATGGATGTCCCACCAACCTGTATAAAGTAAACCAAGAGCCCAACAGGGCCACTAATGTCCAAAATAGAAATTAATAAAATATTATATATGATTCAATAAACATAATAGAGTATCAATAGATAAAACATGGAACAATAGTAATCATATACAAAAGGCAAAAATCATCCAGTGCATGCTGAACATAATTGAGAATAAAAAACATCAGCCTCAGGCCCTACTCACATACCATCCCACCATATACATGGCCCCTATTACTTATTGACTTATACAAAATATCCAACTCCACATGGTTCTAATTTCCTAATATAAAATAGGATATTCTACCTGGGTACATCAAAACACATACTGTGTACGTGGGTAGAGGGTCAATCCAATGACCTAGTAAGTATCCCTAGTGCCTCAATAATAATGAGTGTTGTTGTGATCAAGTATATGTACATGAAATAAATATAAATAGGTGTGGTTGTCTATATTAAACACACCCACCTAGAAACATAGAACACCAAACACATACAACCATACCTGATTTGGTACCGTGTTGGGATCCACCTCATACCACAACACATACAATACCTACTTCGGTGCCATGTTGGGATTTGTGACATACTAGAATCTATATAATAACTACTTAATAACCATGTTAGAGTTATTTCATAACATAAAACATCCCATCCCATACTCAAAGAGGCTAGGTAGGGTGTCAACCAACAATGTCCAACCCACACGTGAAGACTCTAATTGAGGAGTCATCGAAAACCTCGACCCATTACCCAAGGGAGAAGGGTATGGTCATACATCTATGAGCATAGATCCATCCCTCATCACTTGAGTGGGGCCCATCATATATTTATCACATCAACCCAAGACCCATATCGCGAGGTTCCCCTCAATCCAATCCTACTAAGGTCAGTACTCCTAAAACATGATCCAAGCCACTCATGGAAAGTTCCTCAGCCCAAGACTAATCTGGGTGAGGTCAAATTCATACACACCAGCCAAGACATTTCTGGAAAGGATCTCATCCCAATACCCTCATCAAGGCATGATCATAACACTAACCCATCCTCAAAGACTCTGGTAATTTCACAATAAATCACACCAACCCATCCTCGAAAACTCTGGAGAGGCCATAATCAAGCAAACCATCCCATCCCCACAAACTCTGGGGAGGCCATAGTCAATATCACTAAAACATCACTATAGACGCTAGGGATTCTACATTAATAACACATAGGCAATAGAAAATAGGGTACACATCTCGTCTTAAAGCACACTAACTCACCATCCGAGCATTAGTCCCTCAGGACCAAATTTCATGCCTCAAACACATTCGAGACCCATCTAGATCCTCCATGGAGTATGTCACATCCATATGGAATAACTACCACTTTGATACCATAAGAAATATTTCTCATAGGGCTACCCACACAACACATGTGCATCATCATGTAAAATAGAACACACACCAAATCATAACAAGGGCATACAGAAATCACTCATGCTTTGGAAATAAGTAATCAACCACACATAGTAAAATGGACCAAAATAAGTTCAACCTATTCCTTATAAATTCTTTTTAAAAATAATTCAAATCCCAATTTTAAAATTAATTCAAAAGGAATCACATGTTGCTTTACCAATGATAGGTCATTTACCCCAAATCCAATCAAACCTCCTTTAGAAAACCAATATTCAGTTAAAATCCCATTTCAAAACTCATTTATAAATTCATAAAATTCATTTGAAATATTCATCTCAAAAAAATCTTTTTAAAATACCATTTTAAAAAGTAATCATTTTCCCTTTAAAAACCAATGCACATAACCATGGAAAACCATAAAGAGGACCATCGTCACTCATTTGACTAGGGAGATGCCATTGGACCATTTAGAAAGATATAAAACCTTATTGACTATTAGGTCAACTCAATCCCATCCCAACTATATAGACACACAAATCAGACACCATGTATGAAGATATATTAATGAAGGAATAAAAACGTAAAAGAACCAAATAACCAGGAGAACAAAATAATGTTAAGGCCCCCAACTTCAACCAAGGACATTCCCTTTAAATATAAAGCATTTCCATCATTTCATATGCTCTCTAAATATATACCTCAACTCTTAAGGCCCTATCTCACATCAATCATCACCCGAAATTAATTATAATAATTTATAATTAATGACACAAAATAAAAAAAATTAACCTAATTCCTAAAAACTCACTGGAAATTCAATAAATTTATTTGAAGTCTGTACCAACCTCCACTAGGTCCATGAGTTCTTAACTCACCCATGAACATCATGAAATTAATTAATTAATTAATTAATTAATTAATTAAAACCAAACTTCCAACTTGGAATAACCAGTGTTAAACTCATCGGGTAGTCCAATGGTGTAGGAATCACAAGAAACTAGGTGCATTTGATTCCTGAAACACCCATAATTATAATAAACACAAAATCACCAATTTAAAAAACTAAATGAAAGGTGAATTTCACCCCAAAACACCATAAAACCTAAATAAATCAAGATGGAAGCATACCTTATAGAAAATAGAGAATTGTGGGTTGTTTATGGAGTCTCAGGATATCCTCTACAATCTGCATGAAAAATCCCTTTTAGGTGAAATGATTCTTCCATTATCTAATGAAATTGTTCATCAAAACCCTAGAAAACCCTAATGGAAATTAGTGGGAATTAAGGGAGGAGAATAAGGGATAAGAGTGGAGATACCTACCTTGAATTGAAGCAACAAAACCCTCTAGAATCACCCAGATATAAGGGATGCCAAGGGGGAATAAAGGAAGATCCAAGGGGGCTCTTCTCACTCTTATTTCATGGATAGAGTAGGAGGAACCAGAGGGGGTTCAAAAGAGGAACCCCTTAAATTTAAAAAAAATCTCCACATAAAAAAATTGCCCAGACTCCACCAGGTAGTCGATGGACTCTACTGCTGAATTTCAGTAGCATCAGCCACTCCTCCCTTCTATGTCTTCCTCTTGAACAACTATAACACCTACAGGACCATGAACCCTATAAAAACATCTCTTTAATAGGTTCCAACTCTTGGAATTTCATTCTAATCTCCAGTTATCAAAACAAAGCATCCACCAAATAGAAAATTCAAATACCCTTAGGAATTTCCAACTTGTAACGATGTGATTTGTTAAAAAATCCCCACCATAACATTTCTTATAATCGAGAATGCATGGTAGTAATTTATCCATGAACCATATCCCACCTTGGTCATTAATTCGCCTCTAACTAGCTTCTTTCTATCTTGGAACGCCTAACATGGATTTTTTCCCAACTCTAAACACCAAACCCAGATACACTAGCTTTTCTCTAAACCTCCCAATTCAATCTCTGAATCATGTCAATTATGTTCTGAATTATGTTACTAATGTTATTCCCATCTCACCACATCCATTTCTACACAATCACACCAGTCGGTCCATCCCTAACCAACTTTCTATGAAATCACACATCCTCACCATCATCACACCACCACTTCACCCAAACATAATGACTTACTCACAAAGGAATTACCACATCGAAACCTGAAACTTGGAATATTTCCTCAATTGGTTTTTTAAATTACCCCCATCCATTATTCTACTCCTCCCTGTTCACCTACATGCATCCGATTTGACTCACCCTCAGATCATGCTTGCACCTTCCCAAGCTTGATACCCATGCACTAACTCCAACCAACAATGCACCTGAATTCTAAAACTGGGTCCAAATTCTCATTGGAATACCATTTACATTTCAACCATCCATTTAATAATTTCACTATTCCAAAAAACCTTGATAAAAGAGTCATAATTTGAAGCTCCCCACCCTAGGAGTTTTCTTATTATCGCTCTACTGAGCCAACACCCGATATTCACTACCCAAGTCATGTCTATTACCATGTGTAACACCTGGATGTGACCACCTCACTAATACTCAAGAACCAAACCATAACACTGATTACAAACTCTAAGGTGGTTCTCAAAATCTTCCATAAATCCCAAAACATTGAAGTTTCAACACCTGACTCATTTGTAACATTATAGTGATTCCCATTATAAGACACTTATACCAATGGATGATTCCTAATATAGATACTCCCTACCATAGGAATCACCCCACAAAATAGAATTTAATTGTTAATAACCACATACCAATAAAATAAACATCAATTTATCCAACCCATGAAATTATTAAAAGAATATCAAAACACAAACCTGGATACTCGATCCCAACATTAAAAAACATGATCCCACAATAAGAGGATCCCAAAATGTATCTACCTTGAACCTACCATGAGAAGATCCATCAAAGAAACCATGGCATGCACACCAAATTTACAATCCCACCACCATACCTCTATCATTAAACTATTAAAGATCTTGAAAAGTGGTTTATATAGGCACCGGTTTCTCTTCCCAACACTTGATTATTTTAGGTCCACACCCACCTATCACACATGGTGGTTGTCAAAAAACATGACTTATAGTCCAAACACACAAATTCAAACATCTTGGTTACTCCTATCCAGAACACCAAAACCCTAGAAAACCAGTTTCCATGGGTACTAGTTTCTTATTTTTAAAAACCCATTTGAATCATCCTACACACACCAAAACTCACCGAAGTTTTTTAAAACAAAACTTTTCAACTAAGTGTTTTCACCAAAAACCTAAATCACCAAAATCTCTAGCCTAGTTGATCACTTTCCTAAAAACTGATCTCATTTTCAAGCCCATTTTGAAAACAATTTCCAAAACCACTTTGAAATCCAATTTAAAAATCCATGTGAAAACCATTTTTCAAAACCCATTTTCCTTAATTTTCTCAAAACCCAAAAATCCAATTCCATTTTAAAATCACTGGCTCCATGAGCCATTTCAAATAAAACCAATTTACAAAAACCATTTCATTCACAGCTCATGATACCACCTGATATTTTTTTTAAAACATGTTTTTCGCAAAATTACATAACTACCAAAACTATTTCTCTATGGTGTCCAAATAAACACATCACAAACAATCAAACAACTAAGACCCTCATATACATATTAATATAATCACACCTTATAATATATATGGTAAAATATCATTTATATTATGATTTTCTTTGATTAATATGGATTTTTGACAAGGCTTCATATCAAACAACACCACCCATAGGCGCATGTATCATTCCCTTAACATGAAACTAACATGACACATGGACAACTCACTGGCTCCCATCCAATCCCTATTAATTATCATGAATCTCATCATCCCATATTGAATTATCAGTCAAATACAATACCTAAATCATCCTAGAGTTCCTAGTCCCAAAATTGGACATCCCATGGTAACTTGAGTTTCAACTAATGTCATTTTGGCCAGTCATGCACTTGATCTACCACCCATGTCCTAATAATTGAACACTATATTTAATTGTACTTCCCATCCCAATAAATGATCTAATACCATTTTGTAACTCCCCGACCCAGGGCACCTAAACATTTATTGAGTGAGGATGTTACATGACATCAGGCATGCCTCCCCATATTCCATAGGCTAGAGACCAACAGCAAGGGAATAACCTATTCTTAGGGATACTATTCCCTCCAAAATAAGTATCATGGGTCATGAATTAATCTACTAAAAATTCAGTATGAACCAACTATATAAAGGATATACCACCAACCTATATACAGTAAACCAGGATCCCAACAGGACCCCCATAGTCCAGAATAGAAACCAATAAAATATTCTATATGATGCAATAAACAAAACAAACTAGTGGCTGATAAAACATATTAAAATATGAATTATATACAAAAGGGGATTGGATAGTACATTTTGGGCATAACTAAGAATAAAAACACTAACTTATGGCCCAAATCACATACCATCATGTTGTATCTGTTGTACATCTCGAACCTCTCGTTGTTTGATTTTCATGATCACAATCACTTTCATTTTTATCTAACATTGTGTTTTAAGTGTTTGTGTTGATAGGCATTTGATTGCCAAGAAGTTGACCAAGGAAGAGGCAGAAATGGACTGAAATTCAGTCCACCGGCCGACCGGTGGCTTCACCACCGGCCAGCCGGTGGCACCCAGACTCAAGGGGTAGCTACTGCCTTCCCACCGGTCGACCGGTGGCTCTGCCACCGGTCGACCTGTGGCACCCAGCACAAATAGTGAGACCTTCTGTCTTTCCACCGGCCAGCCGGTGGCTCCTCACCGGTCGACCGGTGGAGCCTGGATCAAGACTCTTCTTCTCTATCAAGGCACCGGCCAGCCGGTGGAGATGTACCGGTCAGCCGGTGGCCCCTGGACAAGAATCCTATGCCTTTTTGCACACACCGGCCAGCCGGTGGGACTGTACCGGCCAGCCGGTGGACACAGTCAAACTAGCCGTTGGGCTGTTGACCAGCCTGTCCACTTGACTCCCAACGGCTCCGAAGACCTCTCCAACGGCTCCGAAGCCTCCCCAAGGGTTCCTAGCCTATAAATAAAGGCTGAGGAAGCCCCAGACAATTACCGGAACACTTGTGAAGCCAACGGACATATTTTGGATCAATTGGCCAACCTCCGGCGACTTCCTTCAAAGGAACCCCAAGAGCTCCAACAACTTCCACATCCAAGGAGCTCCACTCAAGAAGCTTGGGAGAGCACGCCCATCAACTCCATCATCCATTGGCGCCCGAGTCTTCCCAATTACGGGTTTTATTGCATTTATTTATTTTGAGCTTAAAATTGGGTTTGTGCCTACAAACCCCAACCCTTTTCTCTTCCCCCCTTCTTTTGGGTTTCACACCACCACTAAGGTGTGAAGAGGTTGTCAAGCCTTACCTTGTAAAAGGCTTGAGATCGGTGAGCTAGCCTTCACCCGTAAAAAGGCTAGTGGGTTATTGCTTAACCATCAAAAGCATTGGGTTCTTGCTTAACCACTAAAAGCAAGCTGTAATAGGTCCTAGTGCTACCTCAAAGCCTAGTGGGTTTCTTGCTAAAACCATTGAAAAGCAAGCGGTAGGAATCTCTCAACGGTTGAGTTGGGAGCGGAGACGTAGGCCGGGTTTTGGCCGAACTCCGTTATCAATTTCGTGTGTATTGCCTCTTTTATTTTCCGCTGCACTTTGTTACTTTGTTTTTTAATTGTTAATCAATTTTTTAAAAGGCAATTCACCCCCCTCTTGCCATCTTTCCCTCCTTGGGGTATTCTTCCGACCCAACATTAGGTATCAGAGGGAAGTTTGTGTAATACCCTAACCGGTTACAAATTTTAAGATCCATTAAGATGGCATCAACCTCTTTCGCCCCCGAGGGCCTCTCATTGGGTCGGGCTCCATTTTTTGATGGGACCGACTATAATTATTGGAAAACCCGCATGACTACCTTTCTTAGAAGTATAGGGTATCCCATATATAAAATTGTCATGCAAGGTTACACCCTCTCCTCTCCCGATGAATCCAAATGGACCCAAGCCGATATAAAGAATTTCGAGCTTGATGGCAAAGCCATGAACGCTCTACATTGCGGCTTAGATAGAAATGAGTTCAATCGAGTGTCTACTTGCACCTCCTCACATGAAATTTGGAAACTTTTAGAAGTAACTCATGAGGGCACTAATAAAGTCAAAGACACTAGATTGGACATGTATAGGCAAGATTTTGAGTCATTTTCAATGCATCCAAATGAGTCTATTTCCGATATGTTTACTCGCTTTACTGACGTGTGCAATGGAAGGAAATCTCTTGGTGATAATGTTTCAGCCGAGACGATGGTCAAGAAGATCCTATGGGTCCTTCCGAGCTCATGGGCACCTAAAGTGACGGCGATCCAAGAAGCTAAGGACGTCAAAAATATGCCGGTAGAGGAGCTCATTGGATCTCTTATGACGTACGAGATCACGATGAGGAGGCAAGCTCAAAAGGAGGGCACACCAATCAAGACACCAAAGAACATTGCCCTCAAGGTACAAAAAGAAGTAAGCTCCTCCTCATCCTCATCTTCCTCATCTACTTCATCATCAAGCGGCGACTCGGAAATGGAGTATCTCGCCCGCCAAATGCAAAAATTCATGAAGAAGCACAAGAAGAAGAAGAAATCCCGCAAGCACCGAAAGCAAGAACCCACCGAAAAATCCGAGCCCAAGGTGAAATGCTACGGGTGCGGCGAAAAGGGCCATTACAAGCCCGATTGCCCACTCAACAAGAAACGGGCCACGCCAAAGGAAAAAGGAAAGAAGAAGGTCCTCAAGGCCACATGGAGTGACACCTCCTCTTCATCATCCTCCTCGTCTTCCTCGAGCGACAACGGTACAAAATGCCTAATGGCATTCCATGAGGTAACATCTTCCGACTCCTCCTCTTGCTCTTCAAATTCAAATTCTTTAAATCATCTATCCTATGAAGAACTCTCACATGCTAGAGATCAATTGGAAAATGGCTTTCATGAACTATCTTCAAAATTCGTTGCTTTGAAAAAGTCTTTCAAAAAACTCTCCTCCGAAAAAGAACAACTTCTCAAAGAGAAGGAGGAGATGTCCCTTAAAATCCAAAATTTTCCAAATGTTGATTCTATGGAATCAACCATCAAAGACCTTAGAGAAACCCTAGCCAAGTTCACCCAAGGTGAACAAAATTTGAAAAATTTGCTTGGTTCCCAAAGGGTTTCCCGAACCACCAATGGACTTGGCTATACCAACCAAGCCTCCTCCTCCCATGCACCCACTGTTTTTGTAAGGGGGAGCTCCGATTTTAAATTTTGCAACTATTGTAAAAAACCCGGGCACATGCTATATGAATGTAATTGTAAAAATGCCCGGTACGGTCAACCCAAATCTTTTTTCTATTCCGATGAATTTTATAGGAGAAGACCCGCTATGAGACAAGTATGGATTGAAAAATCCCTTCTCGCAAGTCTCTCCGGGCCTAAAATTGTTTCTTTTCAAAATCCCACTCCCCGGTGATTAGTTCTTTTTATTTAGGGGGAGAACTTTCTCATTTTTGATTCAAAATCTCAAAATTCAAAAATTTCATTTGGTTTCAAATTTCAATTTTCAATTCTTTTTAAAATTCAATTTAGAATTTTCAATTTTCAATTAGTTTCCAACAGTTGGTATCGAATTGGTTTTTGATTCAAAACTTTCAATTCAAACTGTTATTCAATTTTTGTTTCAAATCATTCAATTTCCAAAATTTCAATTGATTTTCAAATCTCATCCCTTGTTTTTCAAAATTTCCCTCAATCAAGTTTTATGCCCCACTCTATTTTGATAATCACAAAGGGGGAGAATTTCTTGATTGATTGGGGGAGAAACTTTTTTGATCATGCTTTGCTTTACATTTCATTTTTATTTAAGCATTCCTTTCAATTCATGTTTTTACTTTAATTGTTTAAGTGATTGTGATCATCAAAATAGGGGGAGATTGTTGTACATCTCGAACCTCTCGTTGTTTGATTTTCATGATCACAATCACTTTCATTTTTATCTAACATTGTGTTTTAAGTGTTTGTGTTGATAGGCATTTGATTGCCAAGAAGTTGACCAAGGAAGAGGCAGAAATGGACTGAAATTCAGTCCACCGGCCGACCGGTGGCTTCACCACCGGCCAGCCGGTGGCACCCAGACTCAAGGGGTAGCTACTGCCTTCCCACCGGTCGACCGGTGGCTCTGCCACCGGTCGACCTGTGGCACCCAGCACAAATAGTGAGACCTTCTGTCTTTCCACCGGCCAGCCGGTGGCTCCTCACCGGTCGACCGGTGGAGCCTGGATCAAGACTCTTCTTCTCTATCAAGGCACCGGCCAGCCGGTGGAGATGTACCGGTCAGCCGGTGGCCCCTGGACAAGAATCCTATGCCTTTTTGCACACACCGGCCAGCCGGTGGGACTGTACCGGCCAGCCGGTGGACACAGTCAAACTAGCCGTTGGGCTGTTGACCAGCCTGTCCACTTGACTCCCAACGGCTCCGAAGACCTCTCCAACGGCTCCGAAGCCTCCCCAAGGGTTCCTAGCCTATAAATAAAGGCTGAGGAAGCCCCAGACAATTACCGGAACACTTGTGAAGCCAACGGACATATTTTGGATCAATTGGCCAACCTCCGGCGACTTCCTTCAAAGGAACCCCAAGAGCTCCAACAACTTCCACATCCAAGGAGCTCCACTCAAGAAGCTTGGGAGAGCACGCCCATCAACTCCATCATCCATTGGCGCCCGAGTCTTCCCAATTACGGGTTTTATTGCATTTATTTATTTTGAGCTTAAAATTGGGTTTGTGCCTACAAACCCCAACCCTTTTCTCTTCCCCCCTTCTTTTGGGTTTCACACCACCACTAAGGTGTGAAGAGGTTGTCAAGCCTTACCTTGTAAAAGGCTTGAGATCGGTGAGCTAGCCTTCACCCGTAAAAAGGCTAGTGGGTTATTGCTTAACCATCAAAAGCATTGGGTTCTTGCTTAACCACTAAAAGCAAGCTGTAATAGGTCCTAGTGCTACCTCAAAGCCTAGTGGGTTTCTTGCTAAAACCATTGAAAAGCAAGCGGTAGGAATCTCTCAACGGTTGAGTTGGGAGCGGAGACGTAGGCCGGGTTTTGGCCGAACTCCGTTATCAATTT
Organism: Viscum album; assembly: GCA_963277665.1. NCBI lineage: Eukaryota > Viridiplantae > Streptophyta > Magnoliopsida > Santalales > Viscaceae > Viscum > Viscum album. Next base: position 1,783,494,406 of record OY728122.1, read on the forward strand.
CGTGTGTATTGCCTCTTTTATTTTCCGCTGCACTTTGTTACTTTGTTTTTTAATTGTTAATCAATTTTTTAAAAGGCAATTCACCCCCCTCTTGCCATCTTTCCCTCCTTGGGGTATTCTTCCGACCCAACAGTATCAACGGACTATATGACCTTATATATTATACCATGAGTCAAACTCCAGGTGGTATTAGTGTCTTCAGAGAAAATAGGACAGTCTACCAATATACATCGAAACCCATGTCGTGTGTGTAGGTAGTGGGTGAGTCTAACAACTCAGTAGGTATCCCCAATGACTCAAAAATACTAATAATCATTATGATCAATTTTATGTTCATATAATACATATAAATAAGTGAAATCATGCCCATGTAACATACTCATTCGAAAACAAAACACACTATGCACATACAATCATACATGCTTCGGCACCATGTCAGGATCATACATGCTTAGGCACCATGTTGGGATCCATGTATTACTATAATCCATACAATAACTAATTCAGAACCATTCCAAAATCTTTTCATCACATACCATATCTCATCCCATACCCAAAGATTTTGGGTAGGGTTTCAACCAATAATGTCCATCCCGCACCAAAAGACTCAGGGTAGGACATTATCTAGAAGCTCAGCCCACTACTTGAGGAATCGGGGTAAGGTTATACTTCCATGAGCCTTGAACCAAACCTTATGACTTAAGAGAGTTCCATCATCTATTCATCACATCAACCCATGAACCACCTCCCAGGGAGGTCCTTGACCCAAGCCTACTAAGGCAAGGTCACCTAACACACAACCCAAACCACTCATAGAAAGGTCCTCAACCCAGGAATGATCAAGGAATAGAATAATTCATTCACATAATCCCAATACATGTCTAGAAAGATCCTAAACCCAATATTTAGGTCCATCACGCCAACCCATCCCCACAAACTTTGGGGAACTCACAATCAAGCACATCAAACACTAGCACAAAACTGGGCAAGTCCAGCACCACCCCTTTATCAGCGCTAACGAAAAAGCGCTGATAAAGGGGGGGACCTTTATCAGCACTCAAAAAAGCGCTGATAAAGGGTGGCTTTATCAGCGCTAAAAAAAGTGCTGATAAAAGTACCCCTTTATCAGCGCTTTTTTTAGGGCTGATAAAGGCCCCCCTTTATCAGCGCTTTTTTTTAGTGCTGATAAAGGGGGGGCCTTTATCAGCGCTTTTTTTAAACAAGCGCTGATAAATGGTCGAATTCAAAAAAAATTAAACAAAATATATTAATATATAAATATAGTTATATAGTTATGTTGATATAAATATAATATATAATTTTTAAATATATTTTAGATAAGTATAAATGTATATTTACACTTAATATACTTAATATGTAAGATTTTTAGTGAAAATGGATTCTTAAAAAATTAAAAAAATATTTTTAATTAATAATTTGATAATTATTATGGAGTAATAGTCATTTAATAAAAATTTGAAGAATCAAAAAATTAAAAAATTAAAAAAAGATCCAAAATTTGTTGAAAACGCAACTCAAACTTCAAACGGCCATAACTTTTGATCCGGGTGTCCGTTTGAGCTCTACCACATATCAAATCGAAGCCTGCGACGAGCTCTATGTCACAATGATTGGGGAAACCCCGGTTAAGCATTTTTCGAGACCAAAAGAGGCCCAGAAAGCCTCCAAAACTGAGTTTTTTGTCGGGGTACCCAGATTTTTTAACATTTTGTGGATTTTCATCCTCGTTTAAGGGGGTATTATTGGATTTTTTTGGTGGGGACTGAATTTATTCCAAGGTATTACATTCATATTGATATTATGTATTTGAAATTTCATCCTTTTTTTATAATGCACTGCTATTTATAATCAAATATATAACTATATGTACATGTTTTTTATATATTCACACCTAAAAATTAAATTTTTTAAATAAATAATTAAACATATTTACATATAAAATATATTAGATTTATCCAAATAATAACTAATATCCATTTTATTTAAAATACCAATATATGAATATTTATATAACTACTATATATTAATATAACTATACATATATTAATATAACTATATATATATATTAATATAACTATATGTATATATTAATATAACTATATATATATATTAATATAACTATATATATATATATTAATATAAATATATATTACTCTACGAATAAATATAACTAGATATATATATATATATATATATATAAATAAATAGATATATCATGAATAAGAGAACAAATCAATATAGGGTAGTGGCAAAGGCTTTAGGTGCGCAGGGGGAAGGTCTCGAGATCAAATCCGGGTGGAGGAACGGGTGCGCGCACAAGGTTGATTTAAAGGTCTAGCGCTGATAAAGGGTTTAGGTGGTGCGGGTGGGCGCTGGAGGTACGGGAAAATGCTGATAAAGGGGGGCTCAAGCATTGTAAAAATCCCCCCTGATATTGGCAGTATTTTTTTTATTTTTTTTATTTTTTTTAATTTTTTTTACTTTTATCAGCCCTAAAAAAAGTGCTGATAAAAGTGTTCTTTTATCAGCACTAAAAATAAAGTGCTGATAAAAGAGCCTTTTATCAGCGCTTCGTTTTAGCACTGATAAAAGACCCCTTTTATCAGCGCTTTTTTTTAGCGCTGATAAAAGGGGTCTTTATCAGCGCTTTTTGGAGCGCTGATAAAGGGGGCCCCACCCCCCCCCCCTATCTTTTCCGGCTTTATCATTACTTTTCTAGCACTAATTAAGGCCATTTTTAGCACTGATAAAAGCCGTATTTGTAGTAGTGAAACCATACCCACAGACTTTGGGGAGGCCACAATCAAGAACATTGGACCATCCCTATAGACTCTAGGGATTCCATAATCAATCACATCATCTTATACCTTCAAAATCTAGGGATACCACATCAATAACATGTGTTCAATAGAAAATAGGTCATGAAACCCGTCTCATAGCTCACCAACTCATGATCAGGGCATGAGTCCCTCATGACCTAGCCCCATGTATCGAACACATTTATGACTCATCTCAATCATCTAAGGTGTATGTAATGTCTATCTAGACTAACCATCACTTTGATACCATAATAAAGGGTTCTCATAGAGAAACCCACACAACACACACGCATCACTATGCAAAATAAAACACATGGAAATCATAATAAGGGCACACAAAAATCACCCATTCTTTAGAAAATAGGGAATCACCCACACATATTCAAATGGAAAAAAACAAGTTCAACCAATCCTTTCCAGATTATTTTGAAAAATAATTCAAATTACTCTTTTAAAAACATTTCAAAATGTGTCACATGTCGCTTTACCCACACTATTCCCTTTTCCCCAAATCCAATCAAACCTCCTTTAGAAAACCCATTTCCATTTGAAACCCTGTTTCAAAAATAATTTTTTAATTCACCAATTTACTTTCAAATATCTATCTCAAACAAATCATCATGTTAAAATTAAGTTTTAAAAAAAATCATTTTCCCTTGGAAAACTAATTCACACCACCAAGGAAAACTATAAAGAGGCCCATCAGCACTCGTTCGACCAGGGTGCCACCATCGAATCATTTAGAAAGCTATTTGTCCATGTTGACTATTAGGATGATGTGATATCATCCCAAACTTGTAGAAAATCTCAAAAAACATATAGAATACAAGAATATATACTAACGAAGGCACAAAAACATAAAATAACCAATAACTAAGAGACTCAAATAAATTCAAGGCCCCCTACCTCAAGCAAGGTCGTTCCCTTTAATTATGCACCCAAACATCACTATTTGGGATCTCCCAAGATTTAACATAACTCTTGAGGCCCTATATTACATTAAACATCACCCATAATTAATTGTAATAATTTATAATTGATTAAACAAAGTTAAACAAACATTTCTAATGCCTAAAAATTCATCAGTTGTCCAATAAATTAATATGAGTTCAATGTCAACCTCCACTAAGTCCATGAGAACCTAAATCACCCATGAACATCATAAAATTAATTAATTAATTAATTTAAACAAAAACTACAACTTTTAATAACTGGTGTTAAACCCATCAGGTGGTCTAATGGTGTCGGAATCACAAGCAATCAGGTGTGTTCTACTCTCAATGCACTCGCGACCCTATCCCACATGAAATCTCTAATTTATAAACCTGAATTAAAGGTTTATTTCACCCCAAAATTGTAGAAAACCTAAATAAATTGGTACAATAGTATACCTTATGTAAAATGGTGAATGATGGATTGTTTATGGAATCCCCAAACATCCTCTACGGGCCATATACAAAAGATAATTTAGGGATAAGGATTCATTATCTGGAAAAAATCCTTCTTCTGAACCCTATACAAACAAAATGGAAATCATTGGGAATTAGGGGAGTATAATATAGGAGAGGAGAGGAGATAATTTCCTCAAATTAAAGAAAAAAACCCTCTAGAATCACATAAATCAAAGGGGCACCAAGGGGTAAGGGAAAAAATATAAGGGGACTCTTCTATCCCTTCTCGCGCTACTGGAGTAGGAGGAATGTGAGGGGGGTTACAAATAGAAATACCCTACAATTACAAAAAATTCCCCCATAAAAAATCTTCCTAGGATCTATCATTGATTCAGTATCCCAAGAAGTATTTTTATCCATTGTCCCACCCATATGTTTGTGGCCTCTAATACTGAATTTCAGTAGGATTAACCACCCATCCCTTCTCTAAATACCTCCCAAACAAATGTAAAACCTACAAGCCCTTGAACCCCATCCAAAAACATCTATTTATGGAATTTAAAATCATAGAATTTCATTTTGATCTCCGGTTCTCAAAACAAACTATCCACTAAATAGAAAATTCAAATTCCCTTAGTAATTTCCAACTCATAATGACATGGGTTGTTGGAAATGCCAACCATATAACTAATTATTCTACTTATATTTATTAAAAAAATATTTTAGAAAATTTATTACATTAACTATAAATATTAATGATTATATAATATATGGATATGGCATGCATTCCTTTTCTTACCTTCTAGGGCACACATGTATCCCATGTAATCTTATAGGGTCGTCTTATTCTGCCTTTTAACATATGAATATCACATCACTTCCATAATGTTTCACTCCCTCCTTTCATTATCCCTCATCTTTGTTGTACAGGTTTCTATAGTATAGTGGCATATGATTTCACCTTTTTCAAAAATCAACTCATCGTATCCCTTATAGAGTGATGGAGGATGAAGACACATACTTTTCATCTACCAAAGGGATATATGGAAATTACTCTCAAGGATGTTCCCCTTATGCCAGGCCTCTATATCAAGGGTGTGGTTGTGACAGGATGAGTTGGTGATGATTGGTTTGATTTAGTTCATAGGCTACTAGGCATTGAGGTCCAAGATGATGTTAGTTCCTTCATTGGTATTCATCTATGCATTCTATGGATAGACAATCAACTCTCACATTTAATTGGTGATACTGATGAGATCATTGTATTGAGAGTTACACATACATTCATTTTGTGACTTATTAGAAGAATGATATTTGTTGATTATTCTATGACATTCATCCATATAATTTATTTACCTTTACTTGAGGGCCTGGACTAAATAAGGAGATACAGCCGAGGGTCTGCATGTCCAGATCATACATACATAGCACTATACAGCACATGTTGTTTCAATAATATGAAAATTATAGGATGTCTTATTCTTATTAAAATATGGGTATGATATCACATCCCTCGCTTCAGTATACATGTTCATACACCATTTCCTATGGATATTATACAAGACTCTTCTTGTGGATGATGGTATGTTGATTCATCCTTTTTATGTGAAAGTCAAATATATAAATTTTTATTATGAAACTATAACTATGATAATGTTATCTTCTGGTGGTGTCGGGTCCATAGATATTTCCAGACATAAGGTACATGCTAATAGACTTATGTTGTATAGTCTTCATCCAAATGATGTATGTGATTATTGATTATATATTTAAATTATTATTTTCTATCATAGATGATTTGTATATTCATTTTTTTATTCTAGGTTTCATGGATGCCATATGCAAGGCCTGTTATTCAGAGCCTCCTACCTTACTGCATAATGATGATTACTTCTAATACATGAATGGTTCCTCATATTCATTTTCACATGGTCTAGTGGTACCATGTCGATTGAGTTATGAGGTATTTAGGCTCCCTTAATCCCATTCTTGCACTACGTAATCAGTTATCATCACTTTATTCCATAAAGATTTCAAGGAAGTGAGACTTTGACTAGAGGCGGTATCATGCACGATATATTGAGATGTGAGACATACTTCATGAGTCTTGATTACAAGTTGTAGGCATGATGTGCTTGAATTTATCAAGACATCTAGATTATACACCCTAGTATCACTTAACCTTGTTGTTATATCTTAAGAGAAACATGTGAGGATATCATGACTTGGTAATAACTCTTTCACCATTTGAATAAATCTTTTATTAACTATAATTATTTGCATTTTTTTATAGGATACTCATACCACACACCTCTTACATATCTCTTATCCCATAAAGGGATTCACATTTGACTGAGGATATTTTCATAGAGTAGTGGCAAAGCTAAGTCATCCCATGGATGATATTTATAATGGGATTTTCTTTGATGTTTCAGAGGATGTTGATTTATAGTTCAATGTGATAGAGGGTGACGAGCCCCATATAGATGTGCCACATGATGATGTGGCACACGAGGAGGATGTATAGCATGATCATCCATATTCACCTTCGCTTCCTATTATAAATGATCCATAACCATAGTCTATTCTTACAGAGGCCCAAAATTCCTCTATTATTGATTCCATTATATACTCACTACAACGTCCAGCTCAGATCACTGTGAATAGTAACTAGACTGGTGGTGATACATGACCTCAGGAATGCCTCCTCATACACTAGAGGTTACTGACTAGTAGCGGGGGTCTAGGGTGGTATCATGAGGAGACTATACCTCCTTGTATTAGAGTGTGAAAAAATATAAATATATATATAAACATTAACCATATAAAAAATCAGAGAAAATGGAAGTAGTAAACATATCCATCAGTAATAGATGAGATACTACAAACAAACTCGAATGGTCATGCCAACATACAAGACAGATCACCCACTAGGCCGATCACATATAAAAATCAAAATAAAGTAATATAAATACTAAAATAAAAATATAGGAGGATCCACTACAATCCCTGAGCCTCACCTCTTCCTAATCTCTAATATGATATGAGATTTCCTACTCAATCATGAAAAACCTAGGCTCCTACCCAACCAGTATTTGTAACCAATTGAGAGTCTACTTGGGTACCCAAGTGCAATGGAATCCCAAGTAGGGTGTGAGTATAAAACTCAGTAGTGAACCACCAATGTGGACTTGTACATATCGGTAATGCGGTTATATGTGCATGTGACATTATTTGAATAAATAAACAGTTTCTAAAAATAAATAAATAAATAAACAACTAAAATAACCACTATCAATCCTTAGGTCTATGACCTCGATCGACCATACCTTCTTCATCCAGTGATGGAGTGTCTCAGAGCATGTCGCGATGACCACGCCAACCCATATAATGACATTGGGGTCTTTCACCTAGGTATACAGTGATAATGACTCAAGTATAAAATCAGCCCCGTATACATGATAATTATCTGGGGAAATCTCCATCCTAGTATCATAACCCAAGGACTATTCCATCATAGTATACAATGGTCCCATCATCTAATCCCCAATAGTGCGGGAGACTCAAATACACCAACCAAAGAACCCACAATCCTCAGCAACTCGCATGTGGTAGGAATTCCATCCTCTACCTAAAACAAAGTAATCTCATCTCCAAATCAATGGAAGCCCCACCAGTAGTATCACCAACCTTCTCAAAGGGATTTTTCATGACCTCCCTGCATGGATTATTCACGACCTCTTCTTAGAGAGTATTCATGACCTCCCCATAGTGATTATTAATTCACGACCACCTAAGAGTGTGTTTTCCATTTATAATAAACAACTTCCCAAAAAAAAATTCCCAAACATATCATAAAAAATTACCCCCAAGGGATACTTTCCACACCAATCATATAAGAACCACCCCCAAGGGAATTTTCCATATCACAATATTAAAATAAAAGGATAAAAGGGTTGATTGAATGCCTAAACCTATCATCACTATACACATTCTATCGCACCCGATCAGGGTTAGTCTATCATTGGGACACCAATTATAATCCCTTAGAGTAATATAAAAGTGGATACATACCACTTGGGGTCCTTGATCTAATACATAATCCTTAGACCAATTCATGTTTCATGGATTGTCACATTCCTTAGAAATGTCACGGTTATAACTTAGCCCCATGGACTCATAGGTCAAGCCACACTAGAAATAGTCTAAAGGGATGGCCCATGGTTCATCTCAATGTCTTTAGGGTCTATCTAGGATGGTTCTCTCACCCAAACCAAGTATATCATGCCTATGGTCTCTCTACCAAGGCTATATATATATCAAGTATCCTCATGAGGCCAAATAGGGATGTCTAACTCAATTCATCTCACACCCCCTATTAGAGGTGTCCAAGGTATACAAACTTATAGTCAAGGTCTCAACCATTGATGGTCAAGGAAATCAATCCAGTGTTAAGGAACCTCATAGAGTTTTCACATTATGAAGTCTAACCAAACATTTCATGTTAAATAAAACATTTTATCAAATCAAGTTCATATCCCTCATTTGAAAGACTACACCACACATTCCACATAAAACATGTGTAAATACCATAGGTCATATATATAAGACCACTTACCTCTTTTATGATGATTTCCCTTTTTAAACCATAGCCTGAAACCTAATTCCTAGGCTCTTCAAGCCCATCCAAGCCAAAATAAACACTTAGGATCATGTTTCAAACCAAAACATACAATTACAATTGATTCACAATTTATTAAACAACTATAATTAATTTCCAAATTTTTTTCAAGTTTACTTAATCACCAAAAATCTCATTGTCACTCTTGCCTCACCAGAACTATGACAAAGAGCATGTGGGAGGTCTATCATGTACACATGACAACATCTTGAGACAGATCCCTAATAAGAAACACCAAGTCCCCATTCGATTGAATTCCTTTTTTTAAGAAAAATTTTAGAAAAATTTTTTTTGTGACATACCTCACTGAAACGGCGTGAAATAATGAGAAGACATTTTTTGGGGACATCTTCTAGCTAGGATAAGTCAAAGACCCATGAGAATCAAATGATTCCACCACACTCTATTGGAATCATATCAAGAACTCAAACCAAAGAAAACAAAAAATTATAGAACTTGGAGAGAATGAATAAGGGAGGATGGAGGAGGGTGAATCTCACCTTTAATTTTCAAATAAGACACCATAAATCACCCTAAATGGAGGGGGATCAAAGAAGGGAGTAATGGATTGGTTGGATGGGTCATGCATGTGAGGGAATAAAAGGAAAGGAGAGTCTTACCTCTTAAAACTTGCAAGGGAAAAAAGGTAGAAATCCACTTTTAATGAGCCACATGGTTTTGGAACACTATTTTCCAAACCATGTGGTATGATCTATTCAATAATACCCCTCTTGTATAGTTTATCCATATAGTTTACCAAACCATTATCCAACCATACTATTGGAACCACCTCTATCTATAGAATTTCACACAATTTGTTGAAAACTATGTGCAAACCATGAATTAATACCCAATTACAAACCAAGATACATGGTTTACTCATAATCTAACATGGTTAACCCTCAAATATATGATAACCATGAAACAAAACTATACACTTTATAAACATAATTGGAAAACTCCTCACCCTTAAAGCGTATCACGGTTTATCTTAAATTGTGTACACCAAATCATGTTTCCTAGGCAGAAACCCTACAAAACTTCTAAAATTCAATCCAAATATTTTGAGACTCACCCAATCACCCAAGGAACCTATTAGGGCTCAAACCATAACCAAAAACATAATATTAGGGCACTAAAATTCTTATATTCTCAATCAAAATCTTGGTTCTCAAAATAAACCATACATCAACTTAAAAATTCAAAATCCCTTGGAATTTATCAACTAAAAAAGGGATGGGGTTTTAAAACTTCTCCAACATAACACTTATAGACCTTGATAGGTCTCATTAAACTTCCAACCAACCACCCCAACCTATTTCAGTTATCAATTCAAGGATAAACAGCCTCATTCTATTCTTAAACACTAAATGCACATTCAAGGTGTATTTCTAAGATTAAGGTGATCGAACTACCAAAACACGATCCAACTCCCATTTTCATCATTGAAATTTCTGATATAGAACTTACCTTAGCCTTTATATACCAAGAGACAAAGGTTCCATACAATTAATCACTTTTTCAATGGAACTCCCCGCCATAGGACCTAGCTAAAAGAGGCGAATTTTGAGATATAGTGTCTTCCACTATCATAACCTCCCATCAAAGCATATCTATAACATCCATTAACTCACTCAATGTGCTTTTTAAATCATCACACCAAAAAAATATGTAAAAAATATATCCAAATTCGATAATTCCCTTTTATCCCTAATTCCAAACCAATTCATTTGAGTATCACCACCCATAAACAAGGACCTAAAATATGTTGAATTTCTTTGAAATGTCCCATATAAAACTCTAAGTACACATTTTATATCAAATATTATGCATCTGATGTGGTTTCTGATTAACTACATCCAATTCCACTTGAGAACGCAAGGTGGATCTCCTTAGGTTCACCTAACTTAGAAATGCTTAGTCGCCCCTACTAATGTATCACCCAATCATGATTCATCTCTAAAGGTATAGCATGATTTTTGGAATATCCACACTAAAGTATAAACCTAATTCTTGATTTGATTTCCTAAATGAATATACAATCACCTGAAAACTACATTCATGCTCTACCATACAATGAGCACTGATAAATCCCTAGCTCAATCACATTAGGACCACCTCAAATCATCTTGAGATTGAATCCAATGCTCAAAATCTATCTGAGATCATTTCTAAATTATACCTATAATTTAATGAGAAATACATATGAATTTAGATCCATTAGCTCATTAGTGTCAAAATTCCATAACAACTTTCTAATGGTTGGTTTCATGTATCCATAACCCTTACCACATGAGGGTCACACACCCATGATCAATATGATGATCCCCACCATATGAGTGTCATTATCATCACTTTACTAGATCAAAACCCCAATCTCTATAGCATGTATCCCATCCTTCACTAAACACAATGCTCGTATGTGGCCAACCTTTCTCACAACTGAACACTAACAAGGAACATCAAATTATTGTATGTTACTATCTCATGGAAACATCATCATCTATCATTAACTGAAAACTCACCGCCAATGAGGGTTTCAACTCCCAATGCCTGATGGTTCACTCACCACCATCCATCTCCCCTTATACTTCTCCAAGAGTACAAAACTCTCCAGATTGGGTCGTTATCATTCACATTCCACTCCTCTCGATCCATGCTCACTATCCTGTTAGTACCCAACCAGGATCAACCTATACCATCCATGGCACCATACCCAGTCCATTTTTTAGGTCTCCTCTACCACAGAGGTACTTTTCCCATTTTTCATCAAACTCCTAGGAAACCATGCCCACGTCATGTCAATTACATCTAACATGATTTCCCTAAGAACATCTTTAAAAATGATCAATTTACTAGTTCCATGGTATAACACATGCTCACCTATCACCCGTAAACATACCGAAACTTGAGCATCTACTTATACTCTAACTGAACTTAAAAACACATCTTAAAACCATAGGGTCAGCCATCTGAATGATCATGCCCTTCTAAACCAACCTCAACCCATAGATTCAACACTCATGGTACTTTTCCCAAGAAAACCCAAGGAATCCAATGTGCCTTTTTCTCAAAACCCTATAAGGGTGTTCACATTTATAAAATGACCCCTATCATGGGTTTCCCTCATAAGAAAAACTAGGAACCTACTCACCAAAACACTGAGCTACTCTGCGAGGTCACTAGGTCTTCCCACCTAGCTCATAAATAAAAACTTAGAAAGGTCCATATGAGGGAAAATCATGTTCCAACACACCCTTCATAGGGTCTCAAATAAACATATGTTGGGAACCTTTCACTAGTTCATCAACCTACTAGGGAACTAATCATCATTAGGAATCAATATACATGATTGCACCCTTGAGAATCATGATCTCAAACAACCCTCACTGGCCCTCCACATGTGGGAGTCACCCCCACGAGGATCATGTTTTCATCTTCTAGGGTCCATATATATATATATATATATAAATGTGTCATACTATAAAATCTATAACAAACTACCATAGTTATAGGGTTTGTTTAAGTAGAATTACATTACAATATATACGAGAAAATACCATATAAATTGTTACTGGAACTTTAAATAACTGAACTCATATAATGATCACCCTCATGGGGTTTATCATAAATTCGTCGAATGCTTACATTGACCAAATAGGGTCACCACATGCCCCCATCACTGGGGGACTAGATCATCGCAATTTTCATCTAGAATCTCATCATAGACCCACATAACCTACCATTAAAAGAAAATATATGCATGTTAGTCCAGTTGGGTATAATTTCACTAAGAATTTATACAGTAAAACACTCTATAATCTATTGTTGGAACTTTAAAAAATTAAACCTATGTTTTTAGTGATATAATCACACATTGTAAGGCCTACATCTCATGTTAATCCTACATTATTACTCATTATGCATGAGGAACACCTTTCCACTATGGGCCAAGATCCAAAATCCAATATAAATCATAAGATCACCAAACATTCAAGTGAATCACTCAAGGTAAAAATCATATATTTTTAATATAAAAAAAAATAACATCAATCCCTGGCCCTTAGTAACCTGAGATTCTCAACAAAAAAAATTTTAATGATACACCAGCCTGATATCCATCATAGGCTCTGACATTTTCCTATCTCACCTGGAAACCATATCACAAATAGTAAAAAAAGAAAAAAATAATCATATTCCACTTTGTAAAATCTTAGATTGGATCACTATGAACATTAATCTAACTGGTGGATCTATGTAACCTCAGTCATTCCACCTCATATATCAGAGGTTTTTGACTAGCAATGGGGGTCTAGGGTAGTATTGTGAGTTGACTGCACCCCCTGTATTATAGTGTACAATAATATACAAAATATCAAACCATCAACTACATCAAACATCAGAGTAAACCTAAGTAGTAAACATATCCATCGGTATTAAATGAGATACTAAAGACTTGAATGGTCATGACAGAATAAAATATAGATATCTTACTTGTAAAATCACATTTACAAATAAAAATAAAGGAATATAAAGATAAAAATAAATATAAAATAGGGTCTACTACAATACTTGAGCCTCGCCCCATCCCGATATCCAACCCCATGTGAGTTATCCTGCTCGATCATGAAAAAATTGATCCCTAACCAACCTATACCTGCAACCAAGTGAGAGTATTCTTGGGTACCCAAGTGCAATAGTTTATTGAGTAGGGTGTGAGTAAAAAAATCAGTAGGGAACAATCAATGTGGTCTCATACATACCATCAATGCAGTGATATGTGCATGTGACGTTGTATGAATAAATAAACAGCTACTAAAAACAAACAAATAAATAAATAACTAAAATAATCATCATTGATCCTTAGTTCCATGACCCTAATCATCCATACCTACTCCATCCAATGTCAGAGTGTCTCTAAGCACATCACAATGACTGTGCCAACCCATATAACAACCCATGGGTCTTTCGCCCCAATATAAAATGATAACTACCTGAGGGATAAACTCACCTCAATATACATGATAATGACCTAGGGAAATCTCCATCCTAGTATCACAACCTGTGGACTTCTCCATCTCAGTATGCAATTGTCTTGGTAGCTAATCCCCATCAGTGCTAAAAACTTGACCATGCCTGCCAAAGAATCTGCAAGCCTCAAAAGATCACACATGAAAGGAATGTATTCCTCTACTTGGAACCAAGGTAATCCCATATCCAAATTCATGATAGTCCCAATAGTAGTATCACTGACCTCCCCAAATAAAGTTTTCATGGACTCCTCATAGGGATTATTCATGACCTCCCTATAGTAAGGTTTCACGACCACCCAAGAGGGTGTTTTCCATTTATAATAAATAATCTCCCAAAAGTCATTTCCCACACATAACTTCAAAAAACCAACCCTAAGGGAATTTTCCAAACCAATCATATTAACATCACCCTCAAGGGTGTTTCCCATATCATAGCATAAAAATAAAAGGATATAAGAGTCAGTCAGACACCTAAACCTATCGTCACCATCCACAGTCCATCGCACCTACTCATGGTAAATCTATCACTGGAACACCAATTGTAGTCCCCTAGGCTAATAAAAAAGTAAAGTCACCCCACTTGGGGTCCTTGGTCCAATATATAAGCCTTGGTCCGATGCCCATCACACAAGGTGTCACATTCCCCAGTGAGGTCATAATTATAACCTGGATTCATGGCCTCATAAGTCAAGCCTTGCTAGAAACAATCTAGAGGGATTTCCTATGACCCATATTAATGTCTTTAAGGTCTAGCTAGATCAGTACGCTCACCAAACCCAAGTCCATCCTATCTATGGTATATCCACCAAGGCTAAATATATCTCAAATGTATTAAATTTTCTTAATAGAGCCACCAAACTCAAGTTATCTCACACACCCTCATAGAGGTTTCTAAGGCATAAAAAGTCCTAGTCAAGGCCTCGGCCATTAGAAACTGAGGCAATAATGCCAGTGCTAAGGACCATTATGGCCTTGGAACTTTGTGCAGACTAACCAAACATTTCATTTTAAATAAAAAAAATTATTAAATCAAGTCCATATCCATCAGTAGAGATATCTCACCATAAATTCCACATAAAATATGCATAAATACCATATTGAATGTATAGAAGACCACCAACCTCTTTTACAAAGTGTTCCCATTTTAAAACACTTCTTGATAGCTGCTACCTAGGATCACCAAGCCCGTACAAATCTAAATCAACACCCAGGATCATGTCTCAAACAAAAACATCCAATTACAATCTATTTATAATTTATTAATCAACTATAATTAATTTCTATTTTTTTCAAATTGGAATAATAGCTAAATATATCACTGGTTCTCTCACTACACTAGAACTGTGACCAAGTGCACATGGTATGTGACTCCCCCTATTTAAGTTATGTATTTTTTAAACTATACATAGTGTTTTGAATATGTTTTAATGTGATTTGAGGTGGGATAGAGGTGTTTGGGAGTCCAGAAATGGAAAGGGACCAAGTAGGTGGGTATGCTATAGCTTTTCAAGCTATTGCATCTCCACTGGCTAGCTGATGGAGTATGTGGTATTATTAGTATGATTATAGATCCCATCAGTCAGCCAATGGGAAGAGACCATCCTACTAATGGGGTTATTGGGTAGAATCAATTTTTTCCAAAAACCATCAGTCGGCTAATGGAGCCTTCGATTAGAATCTGTTATACCCAGTGGCTCTCTAGTGGAATTGTTTGGAGCCTAATAATCCTAGTAGGTTTTATCAAAAAATATATAAAATCATAATCTCTACCACTCTTTCTCGTTCTCTCATGCCTCTATTGACCCCTGTTACACTAGGAGCTCTCTTTCAGTGATTTTGGGCTCCCTCTACTCCTTATGTATCCTCCCTTTGATGCCCAGAAAACAGTTTGATCCTACATTCCTAACCCAGTGAATTCCTTCTTAAAATAAATCAAATCCATTCTATTCTCCTTGGTCAAAAAAAATTAGATTCTCAATGTATTGATAGAATCTAAGGGTTTTTACATGGTCTACTAAGGGAATTATTGGTCATTGATAGAATTGAAACCCAGATTCAGTGAATTGGCATCTACACATCATCTAGACCTAGGTCGTTGTCAGTAGAAGATTTTATCAGGTAATTATGATCTCTTACTACCATTTGGGTGTGTTTTCTCCATTATTTTGATCCTATAATCCTAATCATGGTGAATTAGGGAGTCTTCTAGGTTTTAGTGTGGTTTAATTGGTCTTAGACAATGACCCTTGTTATACAAACGTTTTTGCACCTAATGTAGGTAGTCCTTATCCTAAGTGCATGTTATATAGGTTCTTGGAATGATTTTTTGGTGTGTGTGTGTGTGTGTGTGTGTCCCTATGAGACCTATTATTAATGTTTGATCACATGTGGTGTGTGTGTGTGTGGCCCATGAAACCTATGCTCTATGTTTTCTCACATGTGGTTTTGTGTGGATATGAATCTTTCTTAATATGACATGATATTTATTTTTCATCCTATATATATTTATGGCATGAGTTATATTTTTCAAGTTGATCCATATGGATTATCCCTTTGAGAGGGATGTATCAGACATCAGTCGGCATGGACAAGGGTTATAATTTCCAGTATGATGTTTCAAAAATATTTTTTGGGCTATCCCATCAAGGGGGAATGTGTCAGGTGGCTGGACATTATTCTATCTAGAATGGAACCGAAGCAGGTAGAGTTGGTCTTTAAGGACCTGACTTAAATGTTGTTCTTGTGTGATATACCTATTGTTTATTTGTGTTCTGTTTACTTTCATGGAATGAAAGTTTATATCTTATGCACTTATGTTAAGTATTTTTGGTGGTATCCTACTAGGTTTTATACTCACACCCTACTTAGGAATCTCGGTAAGATTGTATATGACCAGGGATCTGGTGAAGGGAAAGGGACCTACGATGGGCAGTTGAGTAGGATTAGAAGTATTGTGTTGGAATTACAAGATGGACATTATCTTGGATGTATGTTTCTCATTTTTCTTATTTACTTTAATCTCATACATTGATCCACTACTTATAGGGATCCTCTTCTTTGTTTGGGTTGTGTAACTAATATTCCATATTGTTACTTCATGGGTTGGTACTTTGTGTGTTCACTACTTCTCTGATGATTTATTTATTATTTATTTTTTGATTCTATTATTGTCACTTTCATTGTATACTTAGATGATTACCTACTACTAAGATAATATTCTCCCCAAGATGATCCATTTTGTCCCTTATCACTAGTTAGAAACCTATTGCATATGGGGAGGCATGCATGAGGTTTTGTGTCATCCCATCCCAGACCTAGTGATTCAAGTGAGTGTTATAAGATTGTATCATAGCACTGGGTTCACTAATATATATTCATTTCTTTTCCTTGATTTAGGATAGGTTAGATCAGATATAGGGTAGTTAGGACTCAATTAGGGGAACTACATTATTTCATGACCAACACTATATAGTGGACCTTTGAGTTTCCATAAAATGAGAATTTATGCTCTTGTTGTTTGATATTGCCTTTGATTTAAATTTACCTTGGGTGATATGAATTATAATGGACCATAATTTTCATATATATATATTACATCTAAATATTATAATATTCATTATATAACATTAAAAAACCATGCTAGAACGGTATATGTTTAGTGTGTTTGGAGACTTGGAAAAAACAATTGATTTATAAAACATCTACATCATCTCCCACTTATTCCTTCATAACTAGAACCCTTATTGACACATATTATTTAATAAAATTATTCATATCCTAGGGAAAAGAAACATATAAAAAGGGAGATCTCATATGATCATTAAGGTTAATAAAGGGAGATAACATAAGCATAATGGAATAAGAACATGAAAATAACATTTAAAAATTATATCATGTATATCAAGGATCATGATATTGAGTTGTGGAATAAATCATAGAAGTCCATAAAACATGAATTATAAAGAACATGATTCATGGGAGTATAACATAATACTTTAAATTTTGGCATTATCATAAGCGTAGAAATCATTTTCAAATTAGTTAAGGCTCACTTCCAATACCATTATAGTGGACAAATTCCCTTACTGAATCGAGTTCACTCCTCATTCCAGCTCTGTATTACTAAACTGAGTTTACTTCCCGTTTCAGTCATGTATATCTCATGAGATATAAATCTTTACCCAATGAATTGGATGGATATATAGTTATCACCCATCACATAATTAGAACCATACATATGTGTTCCATAAGAACATAATTCATTCATCATGTTAGAACCCATAAAAAGAAATGGGTTTTATAAACATTTCATTATAACATAACTTACAAAAAAGAAAAATAATTCATAAACATCATTACATCATAAACATAAACCATTTATATAAATAATAATAATGGTATCCATGTATAATATCCCAATTAAATTATAAATAACACCAAATAATATTGTCTTATATTCAAAATAATTTTGAGAGATCACTTGAAATAATTCTTAAAGAAAGTATCCTTTTTGTCGCGTAATTTTAAAAGAAAAAATTTTTCTTTGAAAATAACCTTATAAGATTTTAAGGGAAGATTAAAGGCATTAAATCATCATGAAAGTGAAAAAATACATTCATTATATATAAGTTAAAAAACATTCATTGGGTACTTTTTATAGGAAAAGTCACAAATAACCTCGTTTGGAAAACAACAAAAAGATTCCTTTAAAATCATTTGGTAAAAATTCACAAATGTGTGAAAATAAATTTAAAAATTTTTAGAAGAGTGGTAAAAATATTTTGGAAAAAAATTTATGAAATATGTACATGGAAGATAAATATTCCCCAATAGAAACTTACGTAAAAAAATCCTGAATAATAATGAGATTGTGAAATTAACCCTTACCTTAGATCTGATTTCCTTCATACATATCTGAACCTACTGTATAATGGTTTAAATAATGTTATTAATTTATACTAGAACCAAATTCATATTTATTATATAATATATGATCCTATTATATCATCTTATCACCCATTTTCTAACAATATTTCGTTTTTACCCTTCTTTTTAATGCTAACTACTTCATTTTCCTATGAATGTTTTGTTATATAAGTCTTAGTTCTTGTGCATAGGATATAGTTTTTTTCATATAAATAATGATATTAAGGTAATATATATCATATTTATTAATTATATATATTTATATAATCATTACTAAATAGTGTGCATGGAAAATGAATTGCATTGCGTCGTGGAGATGGTAGGTCGTATGTACGCACGAGCGACGGTATCATTACCTTAATGGTGAATAGTGGAGGAAGTGGATGGTGTATTATTTTTTCATAATAAATATCATGTTATAATTATTATATATATATATATTATTTCCATAATTATACCCATCTAGTTAAAGTAGTGATGAAAAACAAATTACACCATGATGTGGTGATGGTAAGTCATATGTACGCACGTGTGGTGATTTTATTTTTCCTAGGATAGATAAAAGGTGGAATATGGTTTTTCTATAATCATAATAAAATCTAATTATATATTTTATACTATATTTATTACTTCATTATTTAAACAACACATTAATAGTAAGTGGAAGAATAAATAAACTTGAAAGAGTCAGTAAAGACGATTACCTCTTTTTCAGTGAACTTCGTTTAGATCTTTTCTTAGGGACACTAGGGTTGGTCTTTTGAGAAGACCAAAACCTCTAGAATGTGTCTAGGTAAATTTATAATAGAAATTGGTAGTGTATGTTCGATCTTTAAGGCTCTATGTGATGTGAAGAAGTGATGGAGGAGGTGACCTTTATAATTGAGGTGAGGGGTACTTTTGGAATTTCTCAAAATATTAATTTATAATAAATTTAATCTCAATCTAAATACCTCATAAATTGTATGGATTAGAATATAAGATGATATAAGGCTATAATATCATCAACCAATATATTTTTGAAAAGTTTTGGTATTATTTTAAATCTTACCATTTTAATTAACACATAGTTAACCTATTTAAATTTTAACTATGATACCAACTTTTTCAATATTGAAAGGTTGTAATTTTTACTTATGTGACGTCAATTGGACAATAAATGAACAATTTATAAAATATTAGACCATATTATAATTATTTTTAATTTTTTAAAATTTTTTATGATTTTGAAATAATTTAATAAAATATTATTTAGATAAAATATCATTAGTGGCAATTTCGATACTATTCATTACTTAGACTTTTAAAAATATTAAGATAATAAGTTAACTTATAAAATATATATTTTATTATATCCCTAATAGGTCAAGTTCATCTATAAAATTCGTTTATCACATTAATTATATTATTTATTATTTATTTTAATATTTTTAATAACATTTATTTGATATTTCCATTAATAAAATAATTATCGCATCAGCATTGTGTAATTATTTAATATAATTATTTATTCACTAAAAATTAAAAATATAATACCATGAAGAATATAAATATACTATATTTTAGAAGAATATTTATAGTTGAATATATATTTTGTGTAACCATATATTAAAAATTATATAGTATTTAAAATATGAATGTGATGTCTTTAAATTTTTATTAAATGAAATATTATAAATATGAAAATCACATATAAGTGACCCAAAAGGTAAAAAACAAATTTTTATCATGAAAATGTTTTTATTAAGTTAAAAAATTATACTTATATTCATTCATAACATATCTTTTTCTCCATGTGGACACATAAGGGATATTTAAGATAAATAAAGTGACATTTTGTGACTTCCTTTTATTTAAATATTATATAAGTCATTTTAATGGAAAATAGTCCATTAAAAAACTTAATTTATATCCTTATGTTTTAATTTTCTAATTACCTTCATCCAATAAAATCTTTTCATGTGTTAGGGTTATTTTATAGTCTTTATCGTTTTATTTTTAACCTAAATTATTCAATTTATCATTTATCGTGGTAACAAATTTACCAAGGTTACTATTCATATTGACCAAAAATAAAAGAGACCTATTAAATAAATTTATACCTTTAGAATACAAATTATTCATCCATTTTAAAAAAAACACCGAATTTGTAGAATAAAACTGGTAAAACTCCATGAAAAACAGTTTTTCAAAAAAAATCCCTTTTAAAACATAAAATGTTTTTATAACAAATTCAAGTCTGAAATCATTTTCAAAAACCATAAATGGATTATTTTAAATTAAAATTAACTAATTAAAATTTAAAACTAATCCAAAACATAATTTTACCTTGTAAATACTTTAAAAGAAAATACATTTTTCAATAAAAACTGTATTTTTATTATTCCTTAAAAAATAAATATTTTTAGAAAAATAATAATTTTAAGATAACTTTGAAATTTTTAATTAAAAATTTAAATTAATTTTTTCAAATTCATTTCCTATAACTTCTAAAAATTTAATATCCATTCATAAAAAGAAGAAAAACTCATTTTTGAAGAAACATATTTTTGAAGAATAAAGTGATTTTACTAAAATTGTGTGATAAGAACTTACCAATAGATTAATATTGAGTTGGAGATATATATTTATTTCATAAATTAGTTATTCATATTTATTACCTCTCATTTTATGGCTAGGTTATACTAATAGTGTCTCACAGTTCATTTAAACTCATGGTTGCATGCAACACAAGCTATTGAAGAAGAGGAATATTTCATAAAAATATCTAGGTGTTACATTACACCCCCTTAAAATGAATTTAACCCTATAAATTCATCACATGGATATAAAAATATGAGTATGAATCTACCTCATCACATACTTATATTCCCACATAGCTTCCTCAAATTATTGGTTCCAACATAAAATTTTAACCAAGAAAGTGGTCTTGTTTTGTAGAACTTTTTCTCTACAATCCAGAATCTCTATTAGTTGTTCTTAATAAGAAAGATATTACTTCATTGGTATGAATTATGAGTTTAGTACATTTGAAGAATCATTCATGTACTTTCTTAGGATAGATACATGGAGCACATCATGAACTTGAGAGAGATTCGATGGAAGCGCCAATCTATAAGCTACCTTCCCAACATGATAAAGAATATCAAAAGGACCGATATGCCTAGAGCTTAGATTTACCTTATTTAAAAATCTCATTACTCTCTTCTAGGAAGATATTCATAGAAATATCTTGTCACCCACTTCAAACTCTAGGTCTTTTCATCAATTGTCAGCATAAATTTTTTTCCACCTCTAAGTTGTTCTTATGTACTGTTGAATATATCTAACCTTCTCTTCTATTTCCTCAACTAGATCACATCCAAATAGCTTTATTTCCCCAAAATAATTCTAGCATGTTGGAGTTATTCAATAATTACCATAGAGGTATTTATAAGTATCCATCTGAATACTGGAGTGAAATCTATTATTGTAATAAAATTCTACCAAAGGTAGGTGTTGATCCCAACCACCTTTGAAATACATAGAGAAAGATCTCAAAATGTATTCTAATGTTTAAATTTTCCTCTCAGACTGATCATATTTCTGAGGATGATAAGAAATGTTGAAACATAAATCTACATCCATATCCTACTAAAGACTTCTCCAAAATGTCAAGGTAAACCTCAGATCCCAATCATATTTAATGGGAAGTTTTACTTCATAAAATCTTACCACTTCCTTAATATATATTCTATCAAGATGGTCAAGGGAGAAATATTCTCTGATAGAAATAAAGTGTTCCTATATCATAAGACTGTCAACTATAGCACATATATCAATATAGTTTTTAGATGTTTTGGGAAGTCTGATGAAAAAATCTATGTTGATGTTTTATCATTTACATTATGATATAGGTAATTGTTGTAATATCCCCTTAGACATATGTCTCTCATACTTAACTTGCTAAAAAACCATGCACCAAGAAACATACTCTGTAATATCTCTCTTCATGACATCCCACCATAAATACTTTTTCAGGTCCCTATACTTCTTTGTGCATCCAAGATGAATAGATAATGATGAACTATTAGCCTCATCCAATTGTTCCTTCTTTAATTATGGTATGGGAGGGATACAAACATAGTTTCTGACCTTTATTGTTCCATCATAAACAAAGTTGAACTCAGGAACATTTCTCACCTTATTTTGAAACTCTATATCTTCCTTATGTGCCTCCTTAATCTCCATGTGTATATATGCTTGAACATTCATTTGATCCAGATAAGATTTATCCCCATCCTTTAAAATTACAAGATCCATCCTTTGTAAAACTATAAAAAATGGATCTTTTTTTATCCTCATCATAGATATTCTATCATGGTCCTTTCGACTCAAATCATTTTCCACCTTGTTATCTTTCTTAGGGTGATAATTTATTGAGAAGTCATAATCTTTAATCAACTCCAACCATATTATTTGGTGCATATTCATCTCAATTTGAGTGACAATATACTTTAAACTTTTATTATTAGCATATATGTCACACCTTTCTCCATAAAGATAATGCCTTCAAATCTTTAATGAAAAAATTACCACAACTAACTCCAAATCATGAGTTAGGTAATTTTTCTCATGTATTTTCAATTACATGTGGCATAAGCTATCACCATATAATTTTTCATGAGAACACATACCATCCCCTTCTTTGATGCATCACTATAGATCCCAAACCTTTCTTCATTACAGGGTAGTGTGAGTAAAGGTGCACTAACTAACCTTCTTTTCATATCCCTGAAATTCTCTTCACATTCCTCCATCCATATGAACTTAACACCTTTATGATTTAACTTGGTGATTGGATTAGATAATCATGATAAATATTTCAAAAAAAAATTATAATATCCATCCAAACCAAGAAAATTTTAGATCTCAATTACCTTTATTTGTATAGGACAACATTCAATAACTTCTATCTTTATTGGATCCACATATATCCCCTCTCTTGAGATTATGTGACCCAAAAATGAAACTTTATTAATCCCAAATTCATGATTGGTAAAAAAAAATTATACAGATTATACTTTATCAGGGTCTTTAGTAAAATCCTCAAGTTATCTTCATGTTTTTACTTGATCTTTGAATATAAAATAATATCATTTATAAATACTACCAAAAACTAATCAAGATAGTCTATAAAGACTATATTCATTAAATCTATGAAGATAGCATGGGAATTAGTAAGACTAAAATGCATCACTATAAATTTATAATGTCCATACCTTTTATAGAATGTCATCTTGGGTATATCCTCTTTCCTGAATCTCAATTGATGATATCCAAAATGAAGATCTATCTTAGAAAAGTATTTATCACCACATATTTTATTAAATAATTCATCAATACAGGGGATAGGATATTTTTTCTTGATGGTGATCTTATTAATTTCTTGATAATTAATATAGAGTCTCATTGATCCATCTTTCTTCTTGAAAAATAGAACAGGTGAACACCAAGGTGGCGCACTAGGGCATATGAATCACTTGTCAAGATTTTCTTAGAGTTTATTATTTAATTCCTAAAACTAAATTAGGTTCATTCTATAAGGAGTCTTTGAAATAGGCATATCACCCAGTATGAGTTCTATTGAAAACTCAACTTCATGATTTGGTGTAATACTAAGAAGTTCTTCTATAAAGAAATCAAAAAACTCATGTACAGTAGGTGTATCCTTAATGGTGAGTTTATCCCCAACCATATGAGATAGATAACCTTATTTTATAGGAATTAAGACCCACAAGATGGAATTAATTTCCATTAGAAGTTTATATTCATACTTGAATTGATATATTTTCATAGATTCATTTAGAATATGAAATGTGACTTCCCTTACTCGGTAATTGATATGATATCCATATAGAGAAATAAAATTCATTCCAAGAATCACATCAAATTTAACTAAAGGAATGATCATAAGATTTATAGGAAGAAATTTCCCACAAACATCAACTAGAGAATAATTATAAACTTGTGATGTGACCGTTGTGTCATTAATAGTTTTCACAGCTAAATCAATATCAAATTATTGAGGTAATACAGTGATACCCTTATAAAATTCTTTATAAATAAAAGAGTGGGTGGATCTATAATAAAATAAAACATTAGATACTTTAGAATGGATGGTAAGTGTACCTTTCACCATTTCATTTTCATGCTCCGCATATCTAATAGTGATTGCATAATATTTTCCTTTGTATTTGGACTTAAGAGGTTTCTGACATCAATAATCATCTATAGACCTTATATTTGGGCATTGGTTGGCATAATTACCATTTTCATTACACTTAAATCATTAAAGTGTATAACGTGCATTCTATGCAATTTTTTATCTATTTACAACATTAGTTAACTTCTTCCCATCACTTCAGTAATAAATTTCTTGATGACCTTCCCTTCAACACTTAAAACATTTATTAGTCCCCTTAATACTATTTACTCCATGTTTATTTCCACACTTTTAGCATAAAGGAAATCTCATATTATTTTCACTATGGTTTTTATATTTTACCTTAAATTCCTTTTTTATCTTCTTATTGAACCCATAAGATTGATGGGTAAGTCCAATATCCATATCAACCTTGAGAGAACATCAAATGATTTCTTTATAGCTACTGATGTCCCTTATATTTAACACCCTTCGAATACTTGGTTTTAATCCACTGAATAATCAATAAACTTTAATTTCTGGTTGGATAATAATTCCAAAAGTGTACCTTACAAGTCTTGAAAATTTTTCTTCATAGGTAACAATATATTTATCACCATTTTTCTTAATCTCAGGGAACTCCTTATCCATATTCATATTAATAATACAAAGAAATTAATTATTGAAAAATAATTTCTTGAACTCGTCATATTCCATGGATTCAATTTCATCTCATTACCTTATATTATTGATAATATTCCACCATTAATATGCTTCACCTTCCAAAAGATATACTGCCAAAATTACTTTCTCATGTTTTGAAAATTGGAGAACCAAATATATATTTTTAGTGGTACTGATCCATTATTCAACCACTGGTGGATCAGAAGACACATTGAAAGAAGGTGGACACTACCTCATAAAGTAATCAATAAAAAAATTCCCTCCTTTTCTCATTTGGAAGTCCTAAATGATTCATAGATTGAGGAATTTGTGTGAGAATAGAAACAATATTTTTCTTTCCATATCTCATAACATTCATATGCTCAAGAGAATAATCATTTCATTTCTCATCACATTCAACATTAACATGGTTCCTTAGGGTTCTAGGCATTGACTAAAACCAAAAATCATAGTGTGAGCAACACTAATCATAGTGGTAAAACCACATAATCAAGTTAAATTACTTATAAAGTTTTAATTCATGACATATTAGATTTTATCCTAGGTTATTTATGATCATCACCAAAACTCTATGATTTTATCCCATATTTAGACTTATCCTTACGGTTCTTACTAAAGTTTTCACATCCTAGTTTCCAAAATTTAACTAAACCTTACTCTAATACCAACTATAACGAACCATAATTTTCATGAATAGATATTACATATAAATAGAATAATTTTCATTACATAACATAACAAAAAAATTCCATAACTATATAGGTTTAGTGTCTTTAAAAACATGGAAACATAAATAACTGATTCATAAAACATTTCTGTCGTATCTCGCTTATTCCTTCATAACTAGAACCCTTTTTGAAACATCTTACTTAATAACTTTCTTCATATCCTAGGGAAAATAAACATATGAAAAATGGTGATTTCAAATGCTCGGTAAGGGTAATCAAGAGATATAACATAATTATAATGTCATAATAACATGAAAATAACTTTTAAAAATTATATCCTAAATATCAAGGATCATGATATTGAGTTATGGAATAAATCATATAATTTTATAAGACATGGATTATAAAAAACATAATTCATTGTAGTATAACATAAGACTTGAAATTGTGGAATACACATAAGCATAGAAAATCATTTTCATATTATTCAAGGCTCACTTCCAACACCATCATAGTGGATAAATTCCATTACTGAATTGAGTTCACTCCTTGTTTCAGCCCTGTATTACTAAACTGAGTTTACTTTTCATTCCAGTAATGTCTATCTCATGAGATATAAATATTTACCCAATGAATTGGATGGATATATAGGTATCATTCATAATATAATTAAAATCATACATATGTGTTCCACAAGAACATAATTCATTCATCATATGAGAACCTATAAAAAGAAATGGGTTTCATAAACATTTCATCCTAACATAACTTATAAAAAGAAACATAATTCATAAACATCATTCCATAATAAACATAAAAAATTTATAGAAAGATTAATAAATTTATCCATGTATCGTATCCACATTAAATCATCAATAACATCAAATAATTTTTCCTTATATGGAAAATAATTTTGAGAGATCACTTGAAATAATTCTTGAGGAATATATCTTTTCAGCCGCACAATTTTAAAAGAAAACATTTTCTTTAAAATATCATTGTAATATTATAAGGTAATATTCAAGTAATTAATGAATCATTAAATAATAAAAATATTTTCATTCCATATAAGATAAAAAAACATCCCTTTAATATTTTTTCTAGAAAAGTCACAAAGAACCTTGTTTGAAAAACAAAAAAAAAATCATTTCAAACTGTTTGGTAAAAATTCAAACATATATAAAAATGACTTTAAAAAATTGTATAATAATAGTAAAAATATTTTTGAAAAAAATTTTAAGAAACATGGAAAAATAATATAAATATTACCCAGTATATACTTACATAAAAACAATCCTGAATAATAATAATAAGATTGTGAAATTAACTCTTACCTTAGGTCGGATTTCCTTTATACGTATCTAAACCTCCTATATAATGGTTTAAATAATGTTATTAATTTATACCAGAAACATATTTATATTTATTATATCATATTTGAACCTCTTATATCATTTTATCACCTATTTTTTAACAATATTTTTTTATTACCCTTCTTTCGGATGTTAACTACTTGATTTTCCTATGCATGTGTTGTCGTATAAGTCTCGATTCTTGGGAATATGATATATTTATGTCATATAAAGAATAATATTGATGTAATAAATATCATATTTATTCATTATATATATTTATATAATCATTCCTAAATGGTGATCATGGAAAATGAATTGTATTGCGTCGTGGAGACGGTATGTCGTACGTACGCACAAACGACAGTATCATTCCCTTAATGGTGAATGGGGGAGGTAGTGGATGGTATATAATTTTTAAAAAAAATAAATATCATGCTATAATTATTATATATATCTATTATTTCATTTATTATACCCATCCAGGTAATTTAGTGATGAAAAAAATTACACCATGATGTGGAGACGGTAAGTCGTACGTCCGTACGTGCGGTGCTTTTGTTTTTCATAAGATAGATAAAAGGTAAAATATGGTTGTTACATAATAATAATAATATCTCAGAATATATTTTATACTATATTTATTAATTTATAATGTAAAAAACACATGAATAGGAAGTAGAAGAAAAAATAACCTTGAAAGAGTTGGTAAAGACGAATACCTCTTCTTCGGCAAACCTCCTTTAAATCTCCTCTTAGGGACAATAGGGATGATATTTTGAGAATACCATCACATATTGAATTTGGATAGGGAAATTGAGAAGATAAATTGGTAGGGTATGGTCAATATTTAAGGCTCAACGTGATGTGAAGAAGTGAGGGAGGAGGTTCCCTTTTATAATTGAGGTGAGGGGCACTTTTGGAATTTCTCAAAATATTAATTTTTAATAAATTCAATCTCAATCCAAATACTTAAAAATTTCCATGTATTTGAATATAAGATTACATAAGGTTGTAATAACATCAATTGATAGATTTTAGATAATTTTTTATATTATTTTAAACCTTATAATTTTAATTAACCCTTAGTTAACCTATTTTAATTTCAATAATAAAAAAATCAATATTGAAAGGTTGTAATTTTTACTTATGTGATGTAAATTGGACCATAAATGAATAATTTATAACATTTTAGACCATATTATAATTATTTTGTATTTTTAAATATGTTTTATGATTTTTAAATAATTTAATAAAATATTATTTTGATAAAATATCATTAGTGTTAATTTTGACACTATTCATTACTTGGAATTTTAAAAATATCAAGATAACAAGTTAACTTCAAAAAAATTATTTTATTATATCCCTAAGTGTAAGATCTTGTCCTTTTATGGTGTCATCTTGGGTGCGTTTTTATGTACTTCTTGAGGTTTTTAAGTACCTTTATTTTGGAGTAGTGTCTTGGGGTGTGTTTGGGTGAAATTTTAAGAAAAACTAACGAACATTGGGTTGTGCACGGTTTGAAAAACCGTGAGGCTAAATCATACCAACCATGAAAAACTAGACAGAGAGGTGTACATGGTTTGTGCATGGTTTTTCTAACCATGTGACCAAACTGTGCCAACTGTGAAAACCTAGATAGAGAGGTATGAACGGTTGGCGCATGGTTTTCCCTAACTGTGCACCTCTGCCCAAGAAATCATGCATGTGGAATTTAATATCTGAAAATCCTTTTTAAAACCACCCTAACCCCTCAAGACTCCCATATTTCAACCTTGGCTCAAGATTAACAAATTCTAGGTGTTCCCAGAGCCTTCTGGAGGGATTCCAGGGTGATCCGAACACCGTTCTTAGAGATTGAAAGCCTAGATTGAAGATCCACTCTCTTCCCAGTAAGTGGATTTCATCTCATTGCTTCTCCCATTCTTTCCTCTATATTTACTTGATATTTTATGGAATATATCCACTATTTCCATGGATATAAACCTATAAGTTGAGATCTAGATCTATGATTTTGGATCTAAATCTAGATTTATAAGAACTTGATGCCTTTGATCTTAATTTTTGGTTTAGGGATTTAGATCCAAATATTGATCGATGACGTTGTGTCGCTCTGATTTTGGGGATTTCCAATGGGCTAACATGCATTAACAAACTAAGTTAGGTGGTCTAAATTTAACTTTCATAGTCTTGGATTTGATATGTGAATGTGAGTTTATGATTTGTCTATCTTCCCTTGATAATTTATTTCCTAAATTGGAGTAATTAAGAATGTGAAATTTGACTTTTTATTGCCTTGGTGATTAATTGATAATAAAATCACTAAACAAGTGAAGTGGGTTTCCCAAATAGATATTTGATTTAGATATTGGTTATTGTTTGAGATATTGTAATTGAGATATTGAATTGATTGTGATAAGATAATTAATTGGGGGAAATTAATTATGAAGTGATGTTGGATATGAAAGATAATTAATTTTCAGAATTAATTATGCACCATAATGTTGATCAAATATAATTAATTGTGAGAATTAATTAGGAAAAGTTGAGATTTGATATGGGTAATTAATTTTGAAGAATTAATTATGGAATTAGAATTGTGTTGATTGATTAATTAATTGATGAATTAATTAATGGGTTATGTGCTTAGTTAATTGTTGAGTTAACCAATGACCTTTGAAATGTTTAACTAATCATTGTATTAGTAATGGAATGATGTGTCTAATTCTTATGAATTAAATAATGATTAAATGGATGAGATTTTTTTGGTACTAGAAATGGCGTTCTAGACTTATTAGAATTTGGGACTTGGACATGGCATTCCTCCCCAATAGTTATCCAATCATGAGATATGGGGTGTTGGGCATAAGGACCTACACAAAATTAGATATGGGGTGTAGTCATGACGACATACACCAAATGAGATTTTGGGGTGTTGGGCATGACAACCTACACCAAATGAATGATAATAATGAATGATGATTTAAATGGGAAACATGAATTGAAATTGGTCCTAATGTGATGATTAAAGATTAAATTAAAATGTGATAACTATTTAATTATGCATTTTATTTATTACTTCATAGAACTGCATGAACTATCTTTTGACTGGACTCATTTTAGACATCGTTTCTTTTGACTGGACTCATTTTAGACATCGTTGGTGGTGGCCTACTGAGTTGTACTCACACCCTATTTGGGCCGCCTGATTGGCACCTGAGTAGACTTTGTTCTTGCAGGATAGGATAAGGGAAATGACCTAGGATAGGTTGTTTTTTGGGATTGGATCATGATAGAGGGAACCGAACATGGTTCGGGACCCTCTTGGGAGTTGTTGTGTCTTTACTTTTAGTTGCATTGTAGACACTTGACACTTGCATTGTCATAGCATGTTTTACATTCCAGTTGAGTATTGTATTATCTTGTTTGACTATCATATGACATGGTATTATTCTGGTTATTTATATGCTTCCACACTTGGTTTTTTTTGTTTCTATTGGTGTTTTTATTCTGATAAAATAGGGTATAGTCTCCCCAAGACTGACTTACCAGACCCTCGCTGCTAGTCAGCACCCTTTGGTGTGTAGGGAGGTGCGCTTGAGGGCATGTGGCCAACTGGCTCAGGGCACCGTTTAGTGGAACCTAGGTCGGGACGTCACACTAAGAGGTCAAGTTCGTCTAGTAAATACATTGATCACATTAATTATTTAAAATCATATTTATTTTAATATTTTTTTAAAAAAAATCTTTGATATTTCTGTTAATAAAATAATTACCACATGATAGTTGTGTAATTATTTATTATACTTATTTCTTCACTAAAAATTAAAAAAATACCATGAAGAATATAAATCTACCATATTTCATAAGAATGTTTATAACTGAATCTATCTTTTGGGAAACCCTATATTAAAAATGATATAGTATTTAAAACATGAATGTAACATCTTTAAATTTTTATTAAATAAAATATTATAAATATGATAATCTCATCTAAGTGGTCCAAAAAGTCAAAAATAAATTTTTATCATGAAAATATGTTTATCAAGTTAAAAATTTACACTTAGATTCATTCATAACATACCTTCGTTTTCATGTAGACACATAAGGGATATTTAAGACAAAGAAAGTGAAATTTTTGTGATTTTATTTGATTTAAATATTATATAAGTAATTTTCATGGACAAGTGTCCATTAAAAAGATTAATTTTGATCCTTATATTTTAAGGGTCGATTTATCTTAATCCAATAAAATTTGGGCATGTGTTAGGGTCATTTTATAGTCTTTATCAATTTATTTTTAACCTAAATACCCAATTTACCATTTACTGTAATAAAAAAATTTACCAAGGTTACCATTCATATTGGATAAATATAAAAGGGAAATATTCAATAAATTTTAAACTTATTAATCCATTTTTTTAATCCATTTTTCAAAATTCAAAATACCGAAGTTGCAGAAGAAAACCGACAAAATGCTATGGAAAACAGTTTTTTAGAAAAATGCCCTTTTAAAATATAAAATGTTTTTATAATAAATTCATGTATAAAATCCTTTTAAAAAATTATAATTGGAGTATTTTAAATCAAAATTAACTAATTAAAATTTAAAAATAATCCAAAACATAATTTTACCTTGTAAAGACTTTAAAAGAAAATTAAGTTTTCAATAAAAATCAATATTTTCACTATTCCCTAGAAAATAAATGTTTTCAGAAAAAATAATTTTAAGATAATTTTAAAATTATTAATTCAAAAATGAAATTAATTTTTTCAAATAAATTTTCTTGAAATTATAAAAAATTAATATTCATTCATAAAAATAAGAAAAACTCATTTTTGAAGAAAAATTATTTTTGAAGAATAAAGTGATTTTACTAAAATTGTGTGATTATTTTATAAGCACTTACCAATACATTAATATTGATTTAGAGATTTATATTTATTTAATAAATTATTTACTCATATTTATTCCTTCATATTTAACATCTAGGTTATACTAATAGTGTCTCGTGGTTTGTTTAAACTCACAGTTGCGTGCAACGCAAGCTATTGAGGAAGAAAAATATTTCATAAAAATATTCAGGTGTTACACTAATATTTTATGGGATTTAGTGAATGTTCATGAGTCATGTTTATGCACATAGGATCACATTCCATATTTCTATTTCTTTCATTAGATAGAACCTGATTAATTAAAATGCATATTAAAATTATGATATGTGATTTTGGTTCATTATTTCTTTCATTCTTTTATTTTATCCTAAGTATTTTACGCTTGAGTTTATATATATGGTTGTGACTAACTTGAAATTAACAAAGGCTTGTCTTGGGCCATGGGTAGTTCTTATGGGGTTATGCCTTTATGTATGGGTATCCTCTTAGGTTGAACCTTATTGTAAACCCATGTGTGTGTTTATGATCTCTTATCAGTCTTATTGGTTTAGCTATTGGATTTCTCTAAGTTTTAATCAAGAATTTTAGGAAATTCCACCTCATAGATGTCTTGTGCAGCCAGTTGCACCACTTTTTGTAAAGGAGGATGCATCTGAGCATGCTCCTATGGTTGTTCCAACAACTCAAACTTTAGAAGTGATCCAATGAGAGCTCTTCCGGCTAGTATCTATGCAGGGTGGAGGATTCCACAAGGGTGGTCCAACAATGGTTGAATATTCATGTGACTTCTAACTCAATCATCCCTCTATCTTACATGCGACTGGTGTCCCTCGAGATGTAGAGGACTAGATATGATTCATCAAGAGGATCTTCGACTTGGTGGAGACTCTGGAGGAACAAAAGGTAAGTCTTGTAACCTTTATGATTCAAGGTGATGTTGGATGATGTTGGGATGTTATGATTCAAGCTGGTAAATATGAAGGGCTAACATGGGAGACCTTAAAGTACCTCTTCTTCAATTAGTTCTTCCATGATGCACTAAAGATGTACTTATGCTCAGAAGTTCATAGAGCTCTAGCAAGGGATGAGGTCAGTGTCTGCATATTCAGCATGATTCACCAAGTTAATTCATTTTTCTCCTCTTATAGCTTAGATGGTGAAGAAAGGAATCAAGTAAGAAATGTATGAAATTCTTCTTCCAACTATTAGTGGATCGATAGGTGCCTTCTCTAATGCAGTTCTAGTTGCTTATTCTGGAGACAAGAAAATGAGGTTATAGGATGGATGTTAGGGCAAAAGTTGATAGTCAGAGCTGATAAGAGGCTCTTTGACTCCCTCTATGGAAGATGATTCTTCTAGGTTCTATAATTATGGGAGGAAAGGACACTATATTAAGGAATATCTTGTTTTTCTTAGGAATTTTCACCAATGTGGCAAGACAGATCATCTAAATTAGATCTATTCAAAGGATTCACATATTCACACTACAAAATTAGGTAATAGTGAGGGTTTAGGACCTTAGAAATAGGTGCATACCCTATAAGGGTTAGTGAATTAGGTGACTCATGAGCCTTTGGGGCATCATGGAGTGGTTTCTGGTAGATTATATGTAGCTAGTTGGTTTTCGGCTGATGGTGGAGAGGGACCTTTAGCAGTTTGAGGTGTGGTCATGATCATTTCTAAACTCTTTATTTCTTTGTTTGATATAGGCACATCCCATTCATTCATATATACTCAAGTGTTTTTTAGGTTAGACTTTCTAGTTAAGTAATCTTATGAGTTTTTATACATCAATTAACCCCTATGAAATAATGTGGATCATCTTCATATTTTTTCATAATGACTGATGGTGGTTGTTGGCTTCAAGCATGTGTGGAGATTCGTAATTTTAGAGATTTTAGGTTTTTATGTGATCATTGGCATGGAACGATTGACCAAATTCCATGCATACATTGATTTTTGTTGGAGACGAGTGACATTTACAACACCTAAAGGGGAGAAGTTTATGTTGACCAGTGAATGGGTCGTCGAAGTAGGAAGAGTGGGAACAAATCCTCATCTAAGAGAAGTCTATTCAATACAGGTGGCTAGCATGATCCTTATAGTGGATCAGATAGTGAATCCATCCTATTTCCCTCATATTGTATACTTTTACTAAGATATATTTCTAGAGGATTTCTCAGGATTACTGCTAGATAGGGGAGTTGATTTTGAGATCGAGATCATGCCTAGTGCACGACCAATATCGATCCCACTATATCATATGGCACCAATTGAGTTAAAAGACCTTGAGGTACAGCTTAAATATCTTGAATATAAAGGCTTCATCAGACCAAGAACTTCCTCTTAGGGTTCCTTTTTGTTCTTTAAGAAGTAGTATGGTAGTTGATGGTACCACAATTCGCTTTTCTTTTCACCCATATGCCAATGTATTAAACTAGTTTTGTATTGAAAATTACAAGTATAATAACAAATTTCACTTCATGTTTGGCTCAATAATTTAATTATTATAACTATTAAAAATATCTATTTCACTTGTTTTTATGTTTTTGTTATAGGTGGAGGTCATTTGGAAGGCCCAAGATGGAGTTGATGAAAAATGGGCCAAATTGTGCAGGAATCCAAGAACAACTATGGACTAAACCGCATACTTATACTGATATGTGCGTTTAATTGGGATTAAATTTTGTGTGGTGGTCCAAATTTTAGAGAGATAAAACTTTAATGAAGTAACCCAAGACACATTCAACCATTAAGAGTCCCATACGAATCGATATGTCCAATAAAAAGAATCTGCACTGAGTCAAAGGTTTGTCTCTGTATTTTAGAAATATATCTTATTATATATCATATCTAGCTGCCAAATTTGACAGGTAGAAATCCAATATTTCTTTCAACAATGCATTAGTTTTTTGGAAATCAAGATAATATTATATAGTATCCTAAAACCATGTTCCATGTGGTTTCTCAAAATCAGGGTTCCCAAAACCATCTCCCATTTTGGCTATAAAAGAACACCTTGGGCACCTCATTTAGAAGTTCAACCAGGGGGAACGGTGCTACCATTTTGGATTCCCAAAGGATTCTTAAAATCAATCCGAGAATTTATGGAGTCCATGGTAGTTTTTACTTCATCATCATTTTCTTCCTTTCCTCCCATGGAGTTTTAAACACCTTGTGATCACCCAGGGGGCGTGATGTAAATCCCAAGATTCATGTTTGTAATATTTGAATGATATTTTTAATTATAGTTTTCTATGTTATTTTTCATCATCCTCTATTCTTATTTTATTAATTTTTGTATTGGTATGTCATGATCATCTCATATGATCATGTTGGGGGTACCCATTCATGTGATGTTTCACACACCGTTCACTAATTCTTCTTCCCCATTTCAATTATAGTGTTTGTGTGGTTCATATTGTTTAATTGAACTCAAATAAACATTTTCATGTCCATGTAATTTAAATTAATGGTAACACATTAAAATAACATAAATACTTGGACAGCACATCGAGTTCTTCGTGTGTTGCCTTGGTGAGTTTCGATTATGAAGTCAAACACAAATCACCCAATCATCAGCAGTATTAGGTGAATCATTGTGTGTTTCCAACTAAAACATTGGAGGTATACTTGTATATAATCAATAACATTATGTTTCTAGGTGTTACAAACTAGGGATTAAAATATCATAACCCTAAATCTTGAAGTGATGAAGGATGAGAATCATGAGACTTCCCCGGGTTGATCACACTTAATCAATTCTATTAGTTTTTGCTTTGTTTTATCACTCTAATTTTTCTATTGACATCTTAAATTATCGACCCCCATGTTTTCCAAAATCCCATTCCCATTTTATTTTCATAATCAAATTCTTTTAATTTTATAAATGATCTAAGGATCCATCAAGAGACGACCAAGGATTCATGCTATACTGTAGAAATTATAGTAAAACTATACATCTAATTTGATGTGCTCGACAACACGATAAAATTTGGGAATTGTTTTTGGAGATCCAAGATAATTTTTTTCTATTTATTTTATTTTATTTATTTATTTTTCTTCTTAATTATTACTCATTTCAATGTCCCCTTATCCCTTTTTTTGTTTTTGTTTTTTTTTTTTATTTTTATTTTTGTGTGTCCTTCCTCTCTCTCTCTATCTCTTCTTCT
Source organism: Viscum album (assembly GCA_963277665.1). Classification (NCBI taxonomy): domain Eukaryota; kingdom Viridiplantae; phylum Streptophyta; class Magnoliopsida; order Santalales; family Viscaceae; genus Viscum; species Viscum album. Next base: position 1,783,531,236 of record OY728122.1, read on the forward strand.
TATTCTTATTATTCTCTCTCTCTATAATTATTTTGTATAAAGTTCTCTTCTATTTTCACCTATCACCCTTTTTAAGTGATTTTATTTTATCCATCCTCCTTCAAAAAAATACAAAAATAAATAAACATCACAACTTATTTTCATGACCTAATCTGGAAAAGAAACGCTACTTGAATTTGACCCTAAAATTGAAGTCACTTCACAAAGAAAATAGGTTATATAGATTATTAAAATCAAGTAACATTGAGTAAACCCTTTTGTAACCTCAATTGGTCCGAAATTAATCCAAAATTGAACCAAATAAAACCACATAAATCATGGTTGCAAATAATCTAACTTTAAAAGAACTGACCACCCCAGATGTGGAGTACCAACCTACATACATCCAATATCCTCAGGAAGTATCCAAATTTGAGCTGAGATCAGGCCTCATCCACCTCTTTCCTAAATTCCATGGTCTTCCTGGTGATGTCCCTCACAAACATCTCAAAGATTTTTATATAGTGTGCTCCACCATGAAACCCCAAAATGTGTCTGAGTACCTAATTAAGTTTAGGTCCTTCCCTTTATCCCTTGATGTTGTAGCCAAAGACTGGATATACTATCTACCTACCATAATTGGGGACTAGAATTACCTTAAAAGACTATTTCTAGAGAAATTTTTTCCTACCTCCTGAACTGCATCAATTAAGAAAGAAATTTGTGGCATTAGGCAATCACAAGGAGATACCCTTCATGAATAATGGGATAGATTCAAAAGACTTTTCTCAAGATTCCCCCACAACTAGATTAGTGAACAACTGTTAATACAATACGTTTATGAGGGGCTTATCCCAATGGATCGTGGAATGATAGATGTTGCAGTTGTTGGTTACCTTGTTGATAAAACTCCTTCTGCTGCTCGTGACTTAATAGCCAACATGGATCAAAATACAAAACAATTTGGTACACGAGAAATTACACCAACATGAGGAGTTCATGAGGTAAGTCATTAATATATAGAACAAAAGGTAGATAATAAACTTGATGAGATTCATACCCTAATAAGGAAATTATCTCAAGTATAAGTTAATTCACACTCTCCTCCTATTCCATTACATTGTGGTATTTGTTCTGATAACACTCTTTTTTTTACTAGTGCCCGCAGCTTTAGGATTCATCTGAGACTTATACAGTAGTATTCTTTATATGTCCATTCCAACAAGCACCATCCTTCAAGAAAGAACCATTCAGGCCAAATCTAAACCATGGGTGGAAAACACAACCACAATATAGATAAGGAGGAAACCCAAGATACCCCAAGAATAATTGGTATCAACAAGGCCAAGGTATGCAACCTTATTATCCCTCAACATCTCAAAACAATCCTCCTCCTCCCAAATCTAAACCAAGCCTCGAGGAAATGGTGAAGAAAATGGAAACCCAGAACCTCCAGTTCCAACAGACTACACAATCAGCAATTCAAGACCAACAAACTCAAGTGGGACAACTGGAAAACACCATTGGTGAGATTAAGATGAAAGGTTCTGGAAAACTACCATCCCACCTGTTGAAAATCCAAAATACAAAGGTAATGTTTGTTCAATCACACTTCATATTGGTAAGGAAGTTTCTTAATCCAATGATTCTACGCAACAGGTATGTCCCCTATTGAAAACACTCTTTCTCCACCCATAAAATATTACAATGAAGAAAAAAAACAAAAGGGTAAACCAATTATCATTGAGGATTACCATAAACAATCTATTCCTCTTACTTTCCCCCAAAGACTCTCTAAATCTAAGAAGAATTTTTATAATGACATTGATAAAGAAATAATGGATACATTTAAAAAGGTACAAGTTAACATTCCTTTATTGGATGTAGTTAAAAAATTCCTTGATATGCCAAATTTCTTAAAGAGATTTGCACCCATATACGGAGACTAAAGGGGAATGAGAGAGTCAACCTAGGAAGGAATGTCTTGGTATTGATTCAGCCATTAATTCCAACCAAATGCAAGGATCTGGGAACTTTCACGATGCTTTAAATCATAGGGGAGAAATTATTTTCAGATGCTATACTAGATTTAGGTGCTTCAATTAAGTAATTCCTTACTCTATGTAAACTTCTCTATAGGTTAGATATATTCAACCGACATGCATCAAAGTAAAACTTTCCAACCGGAGCACAACACACCCATCAGGAGTGGTTGAGAGAATCCTCATAAAAGTGAAGAATATCATCTTCCTGATGACTTCTATATTCTTGAGATAGAGGATACCCAAACCTAAGGACATGACCCTCTCATACTTGGACATCCATTCTTGAAAACAGCAAAGACGATTATCAATGTTCACAATGGTACGTTGTCCATGGAGTTAGATGGAAAAAAGGTAAGTTTTAACATCCTTGAGTCTATAAAACACCCCATTGAAGAGAACTCCACTCTTCCTGTCTATTCGATGGAATTTCTCTCAAATGATACACGCATAAAAAATTCTCTCCTCGACCCATACTCTGATTCATTTTCCTATTCTTCATCCCTGTATGATTTGAGTTTTGATTCATGTTTTGAGTGTTGTGTGGGTCCTGAAAAGTGTAAATTGTATGCTTTAATTGATGAGTGTGTTCATTCTGAGGTACCCATGTCTATCGATGATTCTGTAAATCTCATTTCAATAGATTCTCTATCCTTATAGAATAAACATGAGAAGATAGACAGATTCATGGATCTCACTCCCCCTAAATCCCCTCCCTCAATCCAAAAACCACCAGTTTTGGAATTAAAACCACTTCCATCTAATTTAAACTATGTATATCTTGAGGGTATTGAAAAATTTCCCGACATTATTGACAATAACCTCTCTCAACAACAGGAATCAAAACCGCTTGATCTTTTGAGAGAGTGTACAAAGGTGATAGGATGGATATTAGTTGATATTCCCAGGATTAGCCCATCTATTTGTATGTACCATATACTTTTAGATGATGAGGTTAAGCCTATAAGACAATCTCAAGGCCAGTTAAATCCCACTCTCCTTGAAGTGGTAAAATTGGAAGTTAGTAAATTACTTATTGTTGGGATCATTTATCCTATATCTAATAGTAAATGGGTTATCCCAATACAAATTATGCCTAAAAAATTGGAATAACAGCAGTTTCAAATGAATAGAATGAATTGGTTCCAACACATGTGAAAAATAGTTGGTCAGTCTATATTGACTATCCTCGAATGAATCAAGCCATGCGGAAGGACCATTTTCCTCTACCTTTCATTGACCAAATGTTAAAATTATTGGTTGGTAAGTCCCATTATTGTTTCCTTTATGGTTATTCAAGTTATTTCCAAATCCATATAGCCCCTGAAGATCAAGAAAAGATAACATTTACCTTCCCATTTGGAACATTTTTATACATAAGGATTCCTTTTGGTCTTTGTAATGCTCCAGGTACTTTTCAGCATTGTATGTTGAGTATTTTTTCAGAGTACCTTGAGAATTGCATGTAATTTTTTATGGATGATTTCATAGTTTATGGAAATTCCTTTGATGAATGTTTGGCACACCTAGGTTCTATCCTCCATCGTTGTATAGAAAAATATCTTGTATTAAATTATGAGAAATTCCATTTCATGGTTGAGCGGGAGATAGTTATTTGGAATATTATTTCAAATTAAGTAATTCAAGTGGATAAATCAAAAATTGAATTAATTTCATCCCTTCTATATCCAAATTTTTTTCGTGAGGTGCGACCATTCTTAGGTCATGCTGGTTTTTACCACTGATTCATTAAAGACTATTAAGATCTTACTTCCCCTGTCTCGATTGTTGAAAAAGGATTCGGAGTTTTTTTTAAAAATTATTGAGGATGCTTTCAATTCACTAAAAAGGAGTATCACATCACCTCCCATCATCCAACCACCAAGGTGGGATCTTCCCTTTGAGCTTATGTGTGATGCCCCTAACTTTGCAGTTGGGTAAATTTTATCACAAAGGGTTGAGAAGGCTCCTTATGTCATTGTGTATGCCTCACATACCCTTGACCCTACCCATTCAAACTACACAACCACTAAAAAATAATTTATTTCTATTGTGTTTTCCTTGGAAAAAATCCATTCTTATCTTATTGGTTCAAAAAACATTGTCTTTTCTGATCATGTTTCCCTTCCTTTTCTCTTAAAGAAACCTGAAGCAAAGCCCTTCTTCATTCGGTTGATGCTCTACCTCCAAGAGTTTGACCTTGACATTCAATATAATAGAGGAGTGGAAAATATTGTAGCTGACCACATTAGTAGGATTTCCCCACCACTGAACCACCATCTTGACTCACCCCTCCCCATTGGAGAATTTTTCCCTCATGAGAACCTTTGTGATGTTGTGGACCTTACCCCCTGATATGCGGACATTGTAAATTTTCTAGAAACATCTAGGGTCCCTACTGATTTCATCACTTTACAATCCCAGAGACTTAATCATGATTAAAGATGGTATATTTGGGATGACCCTTAATTGTGGGGGATTTTTAGTAACCAAGTTGTTCGTCAATGTGTCCCTGAACATGATTTCACCTCTATTTTGACCTTCTACCACACTTTGGCTTGTGGGGCCACTTTGGTTCTCAATGTAAATCTCTAAAGGACCTTCACTTGGGACTTTATTGGCCAAAATTTAGAGATGCCCGTCATTTTTGTAAGCAGTGTACACAATGTCAATTCACGGGAAATATATCTAAGAGGAATGAAATGACCCAGCAACCCATGTTATTTTGTGAGATATTTGATGCATGGGGCATTGAATTCATGGGGACTTTTACAAATTCATTTGGATTTGTGTACATATTATTGATTGATGACTATGTATCTAAATGGGTGGAAGAAAAGGCTATCAGGATCGATGACTCTCAAGTGGTTGTTGATTTTGTGAGGTCCTAGATTTTCAGTAGGTTTGGTTTTCCAAGATTCATTATTAGTGACCAGGGTTCACATTTTTTCAATCGTAACATGAAAAAATTTCTCTGTAAGTATGGTGTTGTTCATAAAGTATCCACTACATATCACCCCCAAACTAACAGACATGCAGAAATCTCAAATCGGGAAGTCAAGAAAATCTTGGAAAAAACGGTACAACCCAATAGGAAAGATTGGAGTTTGTGCTTGGATGATGCACTTTGGGCATACCGTCACTACTGGAAAGAAAACTTTTCCCAACACTTGTATACCAACGGTTCTTTGAACCGTTGGTATAGGTTATCTTTACCAACGGTTTGCATAAACTGTTGGTAAAGATCTCTAACAAGTGACTTTTCCCAACAGTTTTATGAAACCGTTGGGAAAGATGGGTAAAAAATCAATTTTCCCAACGGTTTGATGAAACCATTGAGAAAGATTGGGAAAAATGAGTTTTCCCAACGGTTTTTAAAAACCATTGGGAAAAATATGCCCCAAATTCTCCAAACCTAGGCAGTCGGCTCCCCACGATTCCAGAACCATTCCACTGCTCTCCAGAAGCGATTCCTTCGCATAAGCACTTGAGAAGCCCCACCTATTCCATCGGATCAGTTGCTGCCAGGTTATACTCCTTCCATCTTTTATCAAGGATATAGTTCCACCTCTTATCAAGCATATCCTTCTATTCTCAAGGATTTCGTTATTCCCAATCTTTAGGGTTTTTGTAAAATTTTATGATTCACTACTCCACGAATTGTGTACTCAAATCACTACATCTATGTATGTCCAATTAATGTTTTCATTACACATTTACATTTATAAGGGCATGGTGTCTCTTTATTGTGTTCTAATTTTAAAGATTCATAGTTTTTTTAATCTCAATGCTTCAAATATTACAGCTTCATGTATATGAACTCATAAGAAATTGTTTGTAATATTTATTGATATTATTTCATGAAAATCACTCCTTTCATTAAGATAATGTCAAACATGAAGATCTTATTCATATTAATTTTTGTACACTATGTGTATTACATAACAAGTATATATCATGTTTCTATAAAAATCTATATATATATAAAATGACACACTCTTCACTTATCCTTTGCACAATAGAACATATGGAGTATCTTCTTGAACTTTGCAAAATAGTATGTGGTCCCTAATTAGTACTTCTTCCTTCTTCATGAAACTAATTCACAGAATGTCAAATTTGAAATATTAGTGAATATTAGTTTTTCTAATATAACCATTAATCATTCTGCCTTCGACATCATACATGTGTTATTAAATCACCTTTTTAAAACACAATGACCATTTTCAATGATTTGGGGTTCCTCAAAATGCTTGGGAAAATCAGAAAAATGCATGTATTGAATCGTGTTTCTCATATGGTTTCATGGATACAAGTTCATATCGAAAATCATGACTGCGTGGTTCAAATATCATGAGGACCATGAGATTATTATTATTCACACAAATGAAGTTGTTTTCTGCAACTATGTGTTTTTTTTTCACTTTTGATTTGTTCGAAAGGGGAGCTTTGTGGTCATTAATCATGGTTGTGGGTGGTCATTTAGGATGTAAGATAGTATGACTTCATTTTACTTGATATATCCAATATTATTATTGATTTGTGTTCAATTTGATTATCTTTAACAAGTGATGTTGTTTAATAAGTTGTTATTAATGGTTTTAATAATGACGATATGGTATAAGGGTTCATATAGTGTGTATAAGAGTTCAAATGGTGTGTATAACGGTTGACATGGTATCAGTGAACTCAAGTCACTAATTTAAGCCTTCATTCTCACTAGCATGTAATAAATTGAATGATGTAAACCCATTCTCACATGATTTCTTACCTTAGATAGTGTCCAACATATAGAATACGAGCTTTTGAATTCATCAGTTAACCGGGATCATATATTCCATTTCCCCCAAGATGATTGTACTAATATAACTTTAGAGTCAATTAAATATGGTTCTCATTGTACGTTGTATATTATGTGTCCTTCTTGGCCAATACTCACTTTTATGAGGGTGGGGTGCTTTTCACTACCCATGCTGACATGTGTAGACATCCATAAAAATGTTAGATAAGTCACAAGTTTAATTCAGTAATGTTGTTATCATTGACATACTTTATTATTAATTTCAAATTTAAAAATAAATGTTTTTGTCTATACTTAATGAAATTAAATCTTTTTACAAGCCATGAACAACCTATTAGTGTAGAAGCCTAAAATTTATTCACCCATGGGGTGCACTTGACTTGGGGAAGTGATTGGGTGATTAAAGGTATGGCCATAGAGGTGCCAATAATGAGTTATTGAACATGAGTGAATGATTTGGGATGCCTATAACACATGATGGGACTAAGGCATGTGCCTCTTATAGACCTAATGAAAATGAATATAAATAAATTTTAATTTAATTTATGAGTACTTGTTCTTTATATTATTTTAATAGTTCACTACATTGACTAGAAACTTCTTCCTTTATCATTTACTTAAATGTATTTTCTATTAAAGTTCAATCCTATTGAATTGTTTATGACAAAATGACTTGTATAAATTATTTTTACAGAATGGACAGAAGTTGGATGTATGAAACTGATCGGATCTCAAGCGATTTTCAAAACAATTTGGAGATCTTTATAGATTTTCCATTTCATAATGCTTTAGAGAGTGGTCGCATACACTGCTCATGTTCTAATTATGTTGGTAGACCTTGGTTGAGCCATGAAGAAGTCAGATACCACATAACCAAAAATGGTTTTCAAGAAAACTACTATGTGTGGTATCACAATGGGGAGAAAATGAAATCTCAAATTGGTGATGATCGAAATGAAAGGACTGGAATGGAGAATTTGTTAGATGATCGGTTTCCGTTTATTCGTCATCATGAAAAAGAAAGGATTTCGACTCAAGAAGACTTCTATATGAGGATAGTTGATGCTTCTAGTGAAAATGATGATATTGATAGGGTGAAAAAATTGAATGATGCTGCCACGACTCCAGTATATCGACAATGCAATAAAATGAAAAAGCTGGAATTTTTAATCCGATTGTTTCATGGTAAACTATGTATGGGATTTCTAATATAGCAATCAATTACATTCTTACCCACTTGAAGGATTTACTTCCAGATGATGTATATATTCCCTCAAACCACTATATGGCATGGAAGTTAGTTGAGGAACTTGGATTTTCAAGAAACAAAATTCATGCTTTCCTAAAAGATTGCAGTTTATTCTGGGAGGAAACCGCTGAACGAAATGATTGTATAAAATGTGGCACATCCCGCTGGAAGTCAAAATCTGATGGAACACCATCCTGCATTCCACAGAAAGTAATGTGGCACTTTCCATTGATCCCCAGACTCCATAATATTTTTATTTCTGATGACATATCAATAAAAATGAGATGGCATGATATCGAGAGAAAGAAGACTAATGATGAGTTGGTTCATCCTGCAGATGGATTTGCATGGCATAGATTTGATGCTCGACATCCTGATTTTGCAGCTGACGTGTGTAATGTGAGGTTGGGTCTTTCATGTGATGGTTTTAATCCGTTTGGGCAGATTCTTACTTCGCACAGCACATGGCCAGTTTTTATACACATTTATAATCTTCCCCCATGGTTGTGTATGAAAAAACCTTTCACTTTCATGATTATACTCATATCTGGTCCTTCTAATCCCGGCATTGATATTGATGTATACATTCAACCTTTAATAAAAGATTTGAAACTTCTTGGGGATGTGAGTGTGCGCACATACGATGCATGTTCGAAAGACATATTTCAGATGCATGTTGTGCTTATGTGGAAGATCAATGATTTTCTGGCTTATGCAATGATGTCTGGATGGAGCACGAAGGGAAAACTGTCATGCCCAATTTGTATGAAGAATACACAATCCAGAAGACTGAAACATCATTGTAGTTTCAGTTTTATGGGACATCGACGATTTTTTCCAAATGATCATCCATATAGAATGAATCATCAAAGATTTGATAATACCATAGAGACCGATGCTCCACCTCAGCGTATGTCTCAAACTGATGTGCTTAATGAATTGAAAGATTTCAGTTTTTCATTCGGGAAGGGTCAAATGAAATCTGGAAAGAGAAAGAATGTTTCCACTAAAACTTGTTACAATTGGAGGAAAAGGAGTATCTTTTTTTATTTTCCTTATTGGTCAACTAATTTGTTACGTCATTGCTTAGATGTAATTCATATTGAAAAGAATATATGTGAAATGTTGCTTTCAGTTCTTATAAATTTCAAGGGGAAGAAAAAATATGATTTACGATCTTGGTGTGACTTGGTGGATTGGGGCATCAGACCAGAATTGCATCTTGTGCGTATCAGTGAAAATAAATGGCAACTTCCATGTGCTTCTTATGTTATGACACCTATAGAAAAAAACAATTTCTGGAAGTATTAGAGACTATTAGAGTTCCTGATGGATATTCAAGCAATATATCTAAATGGGTCAACAGAAGAGAGTTGAAGCTAAAATCTTTGAAGACTCATGATTATCACGTTCCACTGCATGAGTTGCTTCCAATAGCAATCCATCATCTTTTGTCCAATAATGTAGGGGTGAATGTTATTTGTTTGTTCCATTTGTTTAGAGATCTTTGTGCTGAGAAGTTGTCCAAGTATTTCTTGAAAAAAATGTTGACAGATGCCCCATTAATTTTGTGTGAGTTAGAGAAAATATTTCCTCCATCATTTTTCACATGCATGCTGCATCTGACTGTCCATATTCCCACTAAAATACTTCTTGGAGGACCTGTTTCTTTTTGTTGGATGTATCCAACTGAAAGAAATATGTACACACTAAAGTCTTATGTCTGAAACAGAAATCATCCCGAAGGTTCTATCGTGAATGGTTACTTGGCTCAAGAATGTATGGATTTCTGCTCGAAGTATTTGTCTGATCTTACTAAAAGAATGAACAGACCAATGAGAAATGAAGAAGAATAGTATGATCAAATTGAACCCAGTTTTCCATCACTTCCTCAAATAGGAGGAATTCCTGGATCATATACATTGAAGACATTAAGCCATGAAGAGCAGGAGATGACACATCGCACAGTTTTGTTCAACTGTGATTTTTTCGATGACTATATCAGGTAAATAAATTGAATATGTATATCTTACATATATATCTGTTAAACTATTCATATTTTTTATCTACAGGGAACATAAAACAATGATAAATAGGAAACATCGTTCTTTATCTTTGAGAAGGAGAGAGACTTTTTATAGCAAAGAGTTTTCTGCTTGGTTAAAATTGAAGGTAAAAATATTACTATTTAAAATAATTATATCAATATTTAATTAAGTTTAATAGTCATTTATATTGAAGGTATTGAGTTTGTCTGCTGACTCTATCTCTGAGGAAATAAGAGCTTTGGATTTTGGTCCTAATACCATGGTTCATCACTGTAAATCAATTGTTATCAATGGGTACAAATTTATTGTCACTGAATGAGAAAAGAACATGAGAACACAACATGATAGTGTTATGGTTACTGCCACAATAGATTGTTATGCTAGTTCATCAGATAGTAGACTGCGATTTGAAAATGTGGGTTATTATGGAGTCATTGAGAAAATAATAATATTGTATTATTACTCTCATGGACGAGTCACAATGATGAAATGCCATTGGTTTGATTCAATGATGATACATGGCACATTTATTGATGATTGTGGATTTAGATTAATTTATATGACTCACACTCTTGCTACCGAATAACCATATGTGTTAGCATCAATGGATAAACAAGTTTTTTATGTCAAAGACCAACTTCGACCTGAATTTGGTGTCATAGTTGAAGTAATTACAAGACATATTTTTGATGATGGTGATGATGGAATTGACACTGTCCCTAGTGCCATTGGAACCAATCCATTTATTTCTTTTGATGACTCCAATATCTCAATTGTCACAGTTGATTGTGAACCTGAAGTTGTGGTTGAAAATATATAGAATCATTCATCCATGTTCTCAATTATTTTGGTTTACCTCGAGTTGGGTTGTTAAGGTTGGTAATATTCAAATTGATTTAGTATTGATCACAAATATGTTTTAGCTAACTTGATCGTTATGTGAATTTTTAATGTTTATTGGTTTCAGTTTTATTTGAATTGCATTTTCTAATTTGGAATTGAACTGTATTCAAACCTAGTCAAACAATATTTCTAACTTGGTGAACATTACAACTTGTATGATTTATTAAATCCATTAAAGCTCTTCTAAAACAATTGATAGCTAAATTACCAATGAATCCCCTTATTCCCTAATATATTTAGTTTTTTGGGTTACACATTAGTTTCCTTTTTCTAATTAATTACATATTTTTTTCAAAAGCAGGAAATGCAGCCAATTGAAGAGAGACGAAGGAAAAAAATGATGGAGAACAATCGTCGAATGGTGGAGTTGGGAATTCCACCATTAGTTCCTACAGTGAGTACTTTATTTAAAATATATATATTTAAAGAATATATAATGTCATGTGATTAATTTTTTTGTAAACATTTTTGTAGGATCCCCCTATACATCGACAGTTATTCGACGAGGAGCATAGTACTGGTCATAGTACTCAGGCCAGTGGTACAAGGAGGGTTTATACCAGAGGTGGAAGAGCAGCTGCACGAACCAGACTAGACCCTGCCCCACCCACTGACATGTCATCCTTCCCATTTGAGACGTGTGCGAGTCAACCCCGTCTAAATCCGAGAAGCGGTGTGGCTGGTACCACTCTAATTGTGTCTCTTTTGTTTAAAATGGACAGGATTATAAGTGAAAAGAACAAATGGCATACAGAAAACCGACCAAACGCATTTGGATTCTATTGATAATTTATCACAACGATCCATGGGTCATATGTGATGTGTATGAGCCAACCCGGGCTCAATCCGAGTCGTGGTGTGGTCAGGATCACTCTAAGTGTCTCTCTTTTGTTTAAAATGGACAACATTTTAAGTACATACAAAAAACCGACCAAACGCATTCATTTTCTGTTGAAACTTTATAAGAATGATCCATGGGTCATATGTGATGTGTACGAGTCAACCTCGCCTCAATCCGAGGTGCAGTGTGGCCGACACCACTCAAAGTGTCTCTCTTTTGTTTAAAATGGACTTCATTTTAAGTGAAAACAACAACTAGCATATGGAAAACTGACCAAACGGATTCTGATTGTGTCGATACTTTAGTGCAATGATCCATGGGACATATGTGACGTGTACGAGTCAACCCCGCCTCAATCTGAGACGCGCTGTGGCTGACACCATTCATAGTGTCTCTCTTTTGTTTAAAATGGACATCATTTTAAGTGAAAACAACAACTGACATACGAAAAAGTAACCAAATGCATTCTAAATGTGTTGATGCTTTAGGAGAAAGATCCATGGGTCATATGTGATGTGTACGAGTCAACCCCACCTTAATCTGAGGCACGATGTGTCTGGGATCACTCTAAGTGCCTCTCTTTTGTTTAAAATGGACAACATTTTAAGTACATACAGAAAACTGACCAAACAGATTCTGATTGTGTTGATACTTTATCAAAACGATCCATGGGTCATATTTGATATGTACGAATCAACCTTGCCTCAATCTGAGACACGGTGTGGCTGGCACCACTCAAAGTGTCTATCTTTTGTTTCAAAAGGACATCATTTTAAGTGAAAACATCAACTGGCATGCGGAAAACCGACCAAATACATTCATATTGTGTTGATACTTTAGGAAAATGATCCATGGATCATTTGAGACGTGTACGAGTTAACCCCATCTAAATCCGAGAAGTGGTGTGGCTGGTACCACTCTAACTGTGTCTCTTTTGTTTAAAATGGATAGGATTATAAGTGAAAAGAACAACTAGAATACGGAAAACCAACCAAACGCATTCAGATTCTATTGATAATTTATCACAATGATCCATGTGTCAATGTGATGTGTATGAGCCAACCCAGGCTCAATCCGAGTCGTGGTGTGGCCGAGATCACTCTAAGTGTCTCTCTTTTGTTTAAAATGGACAACATTTTAAGTACATATGGAAAACTGACCAAAACGCATTCAGTTTCTGTTGAAACTTTAGGAGAATTATCCATGGGTCATATGTGACATATATGAGTCAACTTCACATCAATATGAGGTGCGGTGTGGCTGACACCACTCAAAGTGTCTCTCTTTTGTTTAAAATGGACTTCATTTTAAGTGAAAACAACAACTAGCATACGGAAAACCGACCAAACGGATTCTTATTGTGTAGATACTTTATAACAATGATCCATGGGTCATATGTGACATGTACGAGTTAACCCTGCCTCAATACGAGGTGCGGTGTGGCTGAAACCATTCATAGTGTCTCTCTTTTGTTTAAAATGGACATCATTTTAAGTGAAAACAACAACTGACATACAAAAAACTAACCAAACGCATTCTAAATCTATTGATGCTTTAGGAGAATGATCCATGGGTCATATGTGATGTGTACGAGTCAACCCCACCTCAATCTGAGGCCCAGTGTGGCCGAGATCACTCTAAGTTCCTCTCTTTTGTTTAAAATGGACAACATTTTAAGTACATACAGAAAACTGACCAAACGGATTCTGATTGTGTTGATACTTTAGAAAAATGATCCATGGGTCATATGTGATGTGTAAGAATCAACCCCGCCTCAATCTGAGATGCGGTGTGGCCGACACCACTCAAAGTGTCTGTCTTTTGTTTCAAAAGGACATCATTTTAAGTGAAAACAATAACTATCATACAGAAAACTGACCAAACACATTCGGATTGTGTTGATACTTTAGTAAAATGATCCATGGGTCATTTGAGACGTGTACGAGTCAACCCCATCTAAATCTGAGACGTGGTGTGGCCGGTACCACTATAATTTTGTCTCTTTTGTTTAAAATGGACAGGATTATAAGTGAAAAGAACAACGGGCATACGAAAAACCAACCAAACGCATTTTGAATCTGTTGATAATTTATCACAATGATTCATGGGTCATATTTGATGTGTACGAGCCAACCTGGGCTCAATCCGAGTCGCGGTGTGGCCGGGATCACTCTAAGTGTCTCTCTTTTGTTTAAAATGGACAACATTTTAAGTACATATGGAAAACTGAACAAACAGATTCTGATTATGTTGATACTTTAGAACAACAATCCATGAGTCATATGTGATGTGTACGAATCAACCCCACCTCAATCTGAGATGCGGTGTGGCCGGCACCACTGAAACTGTCTGTCTTTTGTTTCAAAAGGACATCATTTTAAGTGAAAACGTCAACTGTCATACGGAAAACCGACCAAACGCATTCGGATTGTGTTGATACTTTAGGAAAATGATCCATGGGTCATTTTAGATGTGTACGATTCAACCCCATCTAAATTCGAGACGTGGCGTGGCCGGTACCACTCTAACTATGTCTCTTTTGTTTAAAATGGACAGGATTATAAGTGAAAAGAACAAATGGCATACAAAAAACCAACCAAATGCATTCATAATCTGTTTATAATTTATCACAATGATCCATGGGTCATATGTGACTTTTATGAGCCAACCCAGGCTCAATCCGAGTCGCGGTGTGGTCGGGATCACTCTAAGTGTCTCTCTTTTGTTTAAAATGGACAACATTTTAAGTACATACAAAAAACTGACCAAACGCATTCGGTTTCCATTGAAACTTTAGGAGAAAGATCCATGAGTCATATGTGACGTTTAAGAGTCAACCTCGCCTCAATCTGGGTCATGGTGTGGCCGACACCACTCATAGTGTCTCTCTTTTGTTTAAAATGGACTTCATTTTAAGTGAAAACAGCAACTGACATACGGAAAACCGACCAAACGCTTTCAGAATATGTTGATACTTTAGGAAAAAGATCCATGGGTCATTTTTTATGTGTACGAGTTAACCTCACCTCAATCTGAGGCACGGTGTGTCCGGTATCACTCCAGGTGTATGTATTTTGTTTAAAATGGACATTATTTATAGTAAAAACATATGGTATATGAAAAACCGATCAAATTATGAATTGAATTCCAGATTCTGTTGAAACTTTAGTACAATGATCCATGGGTCATATGTGATGTGTATGAGTCAACCGTGCCTCAATATGAGTCGCAGTGTGGTCGAGATCACTCTAAGTGTCTCTCTTTTGTTTAAAATGGACAACATTTTAAGTACATACAGAAAACCGACCAAATGGATTCTGATTGTGTTGATACTTTAGAAAAATGATCCATGGGTAATATATGACGTGAAATAGTCAACTTGGCCTCAATCTGAGGCTTGGTGTGGCCGAATCCACTCAAAGTGTCTCTCTTTAGTTTAAAATGGACTCCATTTAAAGTGAAAACAACAACTGACATACGGAAAACCAACCAAACGCATTCGTATTCTGTTAAAACTTTAGAAAAACAATCCATGGGTCATTTGTGACGTGTAAGAGTCAACCCTATCTCAATATGAGGTGTGGTGTGGCCGGAACCATTTGAAGTGTCTCACTTTTTTTTGAAATGAATAACATTTTAAGTGAAAAGTACAACTTACATACGAAAAACCGACCAGACGCATTCAGATTATGTTGATAATTTAGGACAATGATCTTTGGGTCATTTGTGACCTGTACGAGTCAACCCAGCCTCAATCTGAGGTGCGGAGTGGCTGGAACCACTCGAAGTGTCTCTCTATAGTTTAAAATGGACTTCATTTTAATTGAAAACAACAACTGACATACGAAAAACTGACCAAACACATTAATATTCTATTGAAACTTTAGGAAAACGTTCCATGAGTCATTTTTTATGTGTACAAGTCAACCCCGCCTCAATCTGAGGCCAGGTGTGGCCGGAACCACTCAAAGTGTCTCAGGTTTATTTGAATTAGACAACATTTTAAATGAAAACAACAACTGACATACGAAAAACCGACTAAACGCATTCAGATTCAGTTGAAACTTTAGTAAAACGATCCATGGGTTATATATGACGTGTACGTGTCAACCCAGCCTCAATCTGAGGTGCGGAGTGGTTGGCACCACTCTAAGTGTCTCTCTATAGTTTAAAATGGACTTCATTTTAATTGAAAAAAACAACTGACCTACAGTAAACTGACCAAACACATTCAGATTCTATTGAAACTTTAGGACAACGATCCATGGGTCATATGTGATGTGTACGAGTCAACCGTGACTCAATCTGAGTTGTAGTGTGTCCGGGATCACTCTAAGTGTCTCTCTTTTGTTTAAAATGGACAACATTTTAAGTACATACGGAAAACTGACCAAACGGATTATGATTGTGTTGATACTTTAGAAAAAAAATCCATGGGTAATATATGATGTGCACGAGTCAACCCCACCTCAATCCGAGGTATGGTGTGGCCGGAACCACTCAAAGTGTCTCTCTTTAGTTTAAAATGGACTTCATTTTAAGTGAAAACAACAACTAACATACTTAAAACCGACCAAATGCATTTGGATTTTGTTGAACCTTTAGCACAATGATCCATGGGTCATTTGTTACATGTATGAGTCAACCATGCATCAATCCGAGGCACAGTGTGGCCAGAACCACTCAAATTGTCTCTCTTTCGTTTAAAATAGACTTCATTTTAAGTGAAGACAATAAATGACAGATGGAAAACCGACCAAATGCATTCCTATTCCATTGAAAATTTAGGAAAATGATCCTTGGGTCATATGTGACATGTAAAAGTCAACCCCGCCTCAATTTGATGCCTGGTGTGGGCGGAACCACTCAAAGTGTCTCATTTTTTTTAAATGAACAACATTTTAAGTGAAAACAATAACTGGCATATGGAAAACAGACCAAATGATTTCAGAATATGTTGATACTTTAGGACAACGATCCATGGGTCATATGTAATATGTACAAGTCAACCCTACCTCAATTCGAGCCACGATGTGGCCGGTATCACTCCAAGTTTATGTATTCTGTTTAAAATGGACATCATTTTTAGTAAAAAAAACTAGCATACGAAAATACGAACAAACGTATTCGGATTCTATTGGTACTTATTCAGTTTTTTATTTATTTTATTGATAATTGATAATTAAATTATGTATATATTTAATTATGAATTGAATTCCAGATTCCATATACAATTGTCATCTAAATTTTAAATTGAATTCTAAATCAATTATGTATGTTTATAATTTCATTATGAATTTTGATTTAATTCTGGATGTGTATAGTTCAAGAATGCATTATATGTTAAATGTGTATGAATTTGTTCTCTATATGTATGTATTAGTTTTTTATTGCAGGTAGCGGAATGGAATGGAGGATGTTGTGCAAAATTAGAGGCTGGTGTGCAAATTGCAGGCTGTTGTGCAATTTGCACAGCATAGCCTATGCCAATGGTTTCAAACCGTTGGCATAGGCTTATAATAACCCTTTCCCAACGGTTTACAAAATGTTGGGAAATATTTCAAGGGATTTTTTTACCAATGGTTTCAAGATAACCGTTGGTAAAAACCTTTCCCAACGGTTTAGAACTATTGGGGAAGACTGAATTTTCATTAGATTTACCAACTGTTTGGTGTAAACCATTGGTAAAACTTATGCCAATGGTTTGGTTAAACCATTGGTAAAACTTATGCCAACGGTTTGGTTAAACTGTTGGCATAGGTTAATTTTACTAACCTATACCAACGGTTCTTTGTAAACTGTTGGGATGGATTTTTCCCAATGGCTTACTTCCCCACGGTTTGCAGAACCGTTGGTATATGTTATACCAATGGTTCTGCAGCCTTTCCCAACGGTTCTGAACCATTGGAAAAATCCCCATTTCCAGTAGTGTGTACAGCTTTCAAAACCCCAATCAAAATGTCACCATATGGGATTATGTTTCAAAAGTCTTTTCACCTCCTAGTAGAGGTAGAGCAACATGCATATTGGGTTGTGAAACAATGTAATATGAATCTCTCATATGCAGGTGAGCATAGGAAGTTGTAGATTTAGGATTTAGAAGAAATTCGACGTGATGCATATAATAACTCCTAAATCTATAAAGAGAAAACAAAGGCAATCCATGATTAGATCATTCATCAATGGAAGTTTCATATTGGTGATAAGGTCCTCATGCACAAGAGTCTCAGCCCAATTGGTAAGGACTTGGAAAGTGCATCCAAGAGACCCGAGTTTAAAACCGGGTGAAGACATATTTTCTGGGGGTACTGTAGTAGGCACTGTTTTGTACTGTAGTAGCCGGAACTATTCATCCATTTGTGCTTTTAGGCCACTAGTTTGGGCCTCAGGTCCTTTAAGGCCTTCAAGTCACCCAAGGCCTTTGGGGCATTAAGGTTTTTGGGCCACTTCAAGGCCTTTGGGCCACCTCAAGGACTTCGGGCCACCTCAAGGCCTTCAGGCCACCTGAAATTGTGCTTAAATGACCAGACAGACTCTACAAGGAGAAGACTTCAGATGGGAATTCAGATCAGGCACATTCACCAGAGTAGAATCTAAGAATATTTTTCAAAAATAGAGGGTATGGAACTAACATCAAGACCAACATGTGCATGCACATGAAGCCTAACCGAACAAGCCATGCTAAGGTGGAGAGCTGATATCACGATGAAGAAGCTAGGGAGGAGAAGTTCCAAGTATAGTCTATATATTTCTTAATACTTACTGGTCATGTAATCTCTAAGCCTACAGGCCTTGTAAGGGTTCCCCCTCATCCCTTGGAAGGGGGGTTATCAAAAATCAATAAAAAGAAGGCCTTCAGGCCATTCGGGGATGATAAGGTCATCATGTATAATTCCAGGCTAAAGCTCCACCCAGGTAAGCTTTGTTCCCAAGGGATCAGTCCTTATACTGTTACTAATGTTTACCCTTTTGGTGCTACATATGTTTTTCATGAGAAGAGTGGGAAGAGGTTTACTATAAATGGGAATAGGCTCAAACACTTCTATGAGTATTTTCCAAAGAATCTCATGGAAGAAATTCAACTGATGGATGCCACATATGACACCACTTAGCAGGTTGTCCCTTCTCCCTACCTTTATTTACTTATCTATTTATTTAAAATACTTTCATTAAGTGAAATGTAATTTTTAAGTGTGGGGGAGGGTGATATGTCATATTTAGGATTTAAAAAAAACAAAAACCAAAAAAAATGTATGTGTTTTCATTTTTTATTTCTTTTTCTTTATTTTGTGTTTTTATATAAAAATTGATCTTAAAAAGAATATACAAATCATTTTTCATGCTTGAGTCGATTGTGTGAAAAAAATCCATTATTTTTTTAAAAAAATGTTTTTCAATTGAATGGTGATATGGAATATTTTTCTAGAATTTGTATTTTCAAATCATTCTTAGGTGTTTAATGTATTTTTTAATCCCATGCCTCATTATCACTAACCAATATTTTAATCCCTTACCTGAAAGACATTCTCAGCCCTTTATTGCATATTCTTCCTCTTAATCACTTTCTTGAGAGTATAGGGTCATGTAGAGAAACTTGAACTTTCCTTGATTTTGTTTGAAGCCACAAGATTTGAGTATTCTACATTCATGATAGAGGCAATTGTTCATTGAAAATCCCTTTTTACAATTAACCTCTATTTTTTTCCACCTTGACATTTTACCCTTCTTAAGCCTTAGAGACCATGAAATACATGTTAGGTAGCCACATTACATACTAGATTATCCCTAACTAACCATATCTTGTGTATAATCTTGTTTTATTTTCAAAAAGTGTGGGGGAGTGGGTGTTTCCATGGTAATTATGGGGAGTGAATAATTGTTATGGGATGATATTAGGGGTGCCTACATTTTCCTTGGGAAGTGGGTTCACAAGACATATTGCATCATTTTTTTACACATGTTTCTTTATTTATCTCCAAAAAAACTATTTATAACAAAAATATAGTTCTGTACATAGAAAAAATAAAACAAAAGAAAAAAATGGATAAAAGAGGATGTTTACTCATTATTACTCACTGCTTGGTTGTGACCCACACAAATTGACAATGGGTATAGTGAGTTGGAGGTGATGCACTTTGTAATGGGTTGAGTGTGTACATTCATTATGAGCACTTTCTGAATTTTGACATGTTTTTTATGTAAGATATTAAACACTCCTCTTCTACCTCATATTTTTAAACATTAAATCCTACCAACCCTTGAACCTCAGAACAACCTATTGGAAGTCTGCTTGAGTAGCATGCTAGTTTCTACTGGTAGAGAACTTAGAATCTTGGTAGGCATATGGTAAGATCACATGAACTCTAGGAATATATCATAAATCCACTTTAATATGTTCATTGATTGAATAGGTAAAATTTCTAGGTGATGTAGGTTGTGACATGTTTCATGGGTGAACAAATGAATTTGAACAAATTCAAATGTGAGAGAAGAAAAATGATAGGAAAATTGATTCCATAAACAAGACATAATGAATTTAATTTAAAAATAATCTTGAAAGTTTTAACTCCTTTTATTTATTAATGATACATGATTAGGATATTATACATTTCCCATGAGTACAAAGGTTTAGGTGTGGGGGTGTGATCGTACCACGATTCACTATTTTATTTCACCCTTATACCAATGTATTAAACTAGTTTTGTATTGAAAATTCCAAGTATAATAACAAATTTTGCTTCATTTTTAGATTAATAATATAATTATTATCACTGTTAAAATGATCTATTTCACTTGTTTTTATGTTTTTGTTATAGGTGGAGGTGATTTGGTAGGCCCAAGATGGAGTTGATGAAAAATGATCCAAATTGTGCAGGAATCCAAGAACATCTATGGACTCAACTGCATACTTCTACTGATGTGTGAGTCCAATTGGGATAAAATTTTGTGTGGTTATCCAAAATTAGGTGTTATAAAACTTTCATGTGGTAAACCAAGACAAATTATTCCATTAATAGTCTCATCCAAACATATCTGTCCAATAAAAGGAATCTGCACAGATTCAAAAGTTTGCCTCTATATTTTGGAAATATATCTTATTATATACCATATCTAGATGCAAACTTTTACAGGGAGAAATCCAATATGTCTTCTAAAAAGTCATTAGTTTTGTGAAAAGAGAGATAATATTTTCTAGTGGCTGAAAACCATGGTCGATTTGGTTTCTCAAAATCAGGGTACCCAAAACCATCTCCCATTTTGGATATAAAAGAACACCTTGGGCACCTCATTTAGAAGTTCGACTAGGGGGAAAGGTGCTGCCATTTTGGAGTCCCAAATGAGTCTTTTAATCTATCCAATAAGTTTTGAAGGCCATGGGATTTTCTACTTCATCATTATTTTCTTCATCTCCTCCCATGGAGTTCTAAACGCCTTTTGATCACCCGGGGGGACGTGATGTAAAACCCAAGCTTCATGTTTGTAATATTTAAATGATATTTTTAATTACAGGATGATGTGTTGTTTTTCATCATCCTATATTATTATTTTACTGATTTTTGTATTGTTATGTCATGCTCAACTCATATGATCATGTTTGGGGGTACCCATTCATGTGATGTTTCACACAATGTTCACCACTTCTTCTTCCCCCTTTTAATTGTAGTGTTTGTGTGGTTCATATTGTTTAATTGAACTCACATAAACACTTTCATGGATATGTAATTTCAAGTCATGGTAACACATTGAAGTAACATACAAACCTAGACAGTGCATCGAGTTATTTGTGTGTTTCCTTAGTGAGTTTTGGTTATGAAGTCGAACACAAATCACTCAATCATTGGTGGTATCCGGTGAATCATTATGTGTTTCTAACTAAACCCTAGGAGGTGTCCTAGTATAAAATCAGTAAAATTATGGTTCTAGGTGTTAAAAACCAGAGATTAAAATATCATAACCCTGACTCTTGAATCGATGAAGGATGAGCATCATGATATTTCCCTGGGTTGATCACACTTAATCAATTCTGTTAGTTTCCTCTTTGCTTTATCACTTTCATGTTTTTGTTGAAATCTTATATTATTGATCCCCATGTATTCCAAAATCCCATTCCCATTTTATTTTCATAATCAAAACCTTTTAATTTTATAAATGATCTAAGGCTTCGTCGAGAGATGAACTAGGATTCCTACTATACTGCAGAAATTCTAGTAAAACTATACATCTAATTTGACATGCTCGATAACGTGATTAGTAGTATTTATATTTGTTTGGACTACCATAAGTTGAATTAGATCACAGTGAAACATAGGTACTTGTTTTCAAGGATTGATTACTTTATTGATCAATTAATAAGAGTCTAGTGGTTTTCAAAGATTGATCTATGTTCTAGATACCATCAGCTTTGGGTCAGAGAGGATGACATATTGAAGATAGTGTTCAGGAGAAGTCATGGGTTTTATGAGTATCTCATTATGCCTTTTGGATAAAAAATGCACCGACTATATTCATAACTCTCATGAACATGATCTTTCACCCATACTTGGAATCCTTCATCATTGTATTCATTGATGACATCTTAATATATTCCAAGATATTGGAATCGCATGCTAGACACCTTGATATCATATTGAGTATTCTTTGAGAACATCATCTTTAATCCAAGTTATCGAAGAGTCACTTTTGGATACAATAGGTGCACTTTCTTGGTCACAAGTTTTCTAAAACAAGAATATCATTTGATCTGGAGAAGGTATATGTGGTTCTGTCTTGATCATGGTCAAGTAACATGTTTGAGATTCATAGTTTCCTTGGGTTGGATGGTTAATATAAAGGTTTCATTCAGTAATTTTCGTTTCTAGAAGCACCTATGACCATGATTACAAAGAAGGGATTCAAGTTTGAATAGACAAGATGGTGTGAATAGGCCTTCTTAGATTTGAATAATATGTTTACATTAGCTCAGATTTTGATTCTTCCTAATCCTGGAGTTAAGTATATAGTGTATTGTGACACATTTGGCATTATCTAGGGAGCTATTCTGATATAGGGTGATAAGGTAGCTGCTTACAGATATCGTCAGCTATGACCCCCATGATTGAAACTACCCTACTCATGACTTAGAGTTCGTATCTATGGTTCATGGTTTGAAATGTTGGAGACACTACCTATTTGATGTTAGATTTTTCTTATACATGAACCCCAAGAGTTTTTTGTATATTTTATCCCAGTGTAACCTAAATATTTGTCAGAGGTATTAGGTAGGATACTTCATCTGACTTTGAGATGGAGTATGCTCTTGGGAAAGGGAATGTAGTTACAAATTCACTTAGTAGGTAGACGCGGGAATTTAGAGAGCGGATATCAGAATCGGGGTGGAAGATCGTGACTTTGCGGGAAGATTAGATGGTGGGTGTAACTGAGGACCGAGGTAAATGACTTATGCACCCTTGGTGATGATCGTACCATGATTCACTCTTTTATTTCACCCTTATACTAATGTATTAAATTGGTTTTGTATTGAAAATTAAAAGTATAATAAAAAAATTCACTCCATGTTTGATTCAATTATTTTGTGTTTAACACTGTTAAAAAGGTAAATGTTACTTCTTTTGATAACTATATTGTAGGTGGGGGTGATTTGGAGGACCTATGATGAAGTCAAAGAAAAATGGGCCAATCTGTACATGATCAAAGCACACCAGTGGAATAAAACGCCTGATTATCCTAAACCATGCACTCAAATGGGCTTAAACTTTGTTTTATAGTCCTAAATTTAATTATATCCATTTCATCTGAAGAAACTGAATCCCAATTCGTTCATTAAGAGGCCCATACAAACTAATTTGTTCGATAAAGTGGATCTACATGGGGTCAAAACTTTGCCTCTGTATTTTGGAAATATATCTTATTATATTCCATATTGGGATGCCAAATTTGACATGGAGATATAAAAGGTTTCTACCACAAACTCTTTAGTTTTTTCCAAAGTGATTTAATACTTTCTGACTGGCCAAAACCATGGACCAAGAGGATTCGTGAAATCAGGGTTCCCAAAACCACTTCCCAATTTGCCTATAAATTGGAACCTTGGGCACCCCATTTGGGAGTTCAAACGGGAGGCAAGGTGCTGCCATTTTGGAGTCCCAAAGGATTCCTTATACCAATATTTTAAGTTCTAGAGGATATGTTAAGTTCTACTTCAACATCTTCTTCTTCCTCTCCTCCCATGGGTTTCTAAACCCCTTGTGATCACCCGGGGAGGAACATGTTGTAAATCCCGAGCTTAATGTCATAATATTTGAATGGTCTTTTTAATTATAGGTTTTTATGTTGTTTTTATTCATCCTCTATTTTTATTTAATTGAGTTATATACTGGTATATTATACTCAAACTTAAATGATCATGTTTGGGGTACACTTTCATGTGATGTTTTACACACCATTCATCCCTTTTTCTTCCATCATTCAATTGTGGTGTTTGTGTGGTTCATATTGGTCAATTGAACTCGCATAATCACTATCAAGGATATGTAAATTTATTTCATGGTATCACAAAGAAATAACATACAAACCTAGACAGCACATCGAGTTCTTCATGTGTTTCCTTGGTGAGTTTCGGTTATGAAGTCAAACACAAATCACCCAATCATCGGCGGTGTCCGATGAATCATTGTGTATTTTCGACTGAACCCTAGTAGGTATCCTAGTATAAAATCAATAACATTATGGTTATAGGTGTTACAAACCATGGATTAAAATATCATAACTCTATCTCATGAAGCGATGAAGGATGAGCATCATGAGAGTACCGCAGGTTGATCACGTTTAATTAATCTTGTTTACTTCTACTTTGTTTTATCACTTTCATTTTCTATTGTCATCTTTAATCATCAAACCCAAGTATTATAAAACCCCATTTCCTTTTTTTTTACTTTCATAATCACAACCACATTTTGGAATTAATGATCTAAGACTTCTTCAAGAGATGACATAGGGTTTCTGTTATACTGCAGAAATTCTAGTTAAAACTAAACAACTAATTTGACGCGCTCGACAACGCGATCAGGTGATCACATCCTCATTGGTGTAATGAGTGAAGTCCAGTCAGGAGCTTGATCTAGAGTGTATTATGTTGTGTGATAGGTTGGCACAAACGATTCCATAACAAGGTGGACCTTAGATGGGTGTGGTGTGATTTTGGTTCATGGTAGAGTGATGGTTCCTTCTTCCATGAGAGAAGAGCTGATGAAATGCTCTCATGCTTCACAGTTGGTAGTGAACCCAAGATCTACCAAAATATATCATGATTTTAGATGATAGTTCTAGTATCTCATCATGAAAAGAGACATTGCAGTTGTTGTCTCCTATTGTCTGATTTATCAGAGGATCAAGGATGAGCATTAGAGACCTCGAAGGTTGCTCCAACTATTCCAATGCCTGTGTGGAAGTGGGGTGAGGTATCTATGGACTCTGTGATAGGGTTTCCCAGGAACTTGAGAGATTGAGATATAGTTTGGGTTGTAGTGGATTACTTAACCAAGGTGGCTCATATAGCGACCCAAACTTATCATACATAGATATTACATTATTTTTTATGAATATTCATTACATTACACAAACACGTTCTTGAGGACCTTAATAGTTTAGTGTCTTTGGAAACTTGGAAACATGAACAACTTGTCCATATGTAAACTACATCATCTCCCACTATGATCTTCATAACTAACACCCTTCTTAAACATATTATACATAATACATTTCTTCATAACCTAGGAAAAGGAAACATAAGAAAGGGTGAGATCAGATGCTTAGTAAGGGTAAACAAGGGAGATGTGTAAGCATAACATGAACATAAGGGTATGATAACATGAGCATAACATTTAAAAACCATACCCTGCATATCAAAGATCATAATCTTGAGTCATAGAATAAAGATAGGCAGTTTATAAGACAAGAATCATAATAGAATCAAAGAACATGAGTGATGAGAGAAAAAAATTGGCTAAGACATAGATTTTTGGCATACACATAAGCATAAAAAATCTTATTTCAAGGCTACCCACCAAGACATTCATAAAATTTTAGGCTTGGGATAACCACCTGTGTACCTACTTCAGGCTTGAGATGACATCATGTGTACCCTTTTCCAGGATTGGGATAAGCTCATGTGTGCCCTTTGATCTCATATAACATTAATCATTGCCCAATGCATTGGAGAGAGATATAGGTCTCACTCATCACATAATGAAATTCATACACATGTGTCTCAGGATATCATAAAACATTCATCATATCATAACCCATGAAATTAAATGGTTTTCATAGACATTTATTTTTATCATAACCTGTAGAAAAAGATATGTTTCATAATCATTTCATCCTTTCATCATAGCATAACCCATGGAAAAGGAAGTGGGTTTCATACGAATTTTGTCGTGGTATAACCCATGGAAAAGAAATGGGTTTCATAAATATATTTTCATCATAAACATAAACCATTCATAGAAATAATAAGAATGGTATCATTAGATCATAACCCTAGTAAAGAAAACATAATATCAACAGATGACATATTAGATGGAAAATGATTTTGAAACATCATTTAAAACATTTATTGAGGAAAATAACTTTTCTTTGAAAATAATTTTTAAAACATAAAACCATTTAGAAAACCCATTTCTTTGAAAATAACCTTGAAAGATTATAAAAGAATCTTTAAAAATCATTTAAAACGCTCCTTAAGGAAAATATCCTTTCCACTTTGAAAAGAACTTTTTAGAACATAAAACATTTTTAAAGCCCTTTTATTTGAAAATAACCTTGAAAATTTATAAAGGAAACCTCAAATAAAATAATTTTCATGATTACAAGAAGTTTCATTCATGTCGTACATGTTGAAACAAATATTCCTTTCACATTTTCGGTAAAATCCAAACACACATTGTTTGGAAAATAACATGAATATTCATTTAAAAAAGTTTTTGTCAAAATTAAAACATGGGTAAAATTTTATTTTAAAAATAATAGGATAATAGTAAAAAAATTGAAATCATTTTTAAAAAACATGGTTTTGGAAGAAAAAAGATTTCTGACCAAAGAGAGAGATAAAGTTGGATTTTCATAAAAACATTTGCTAAATTATTTTAAGTACCAAAGAGAGAGAAAAAATATTACTATTAATATCATGAATAACTAGAGGAGAATAAAATTTATGAATTTCTTGAGAGATGGATCATAATATTTTATCATTGAAAACATAATCATAATCAATCCCAATAAACGATGAGATTATAACATAAAATCATTACCATTTTGGTAACTTTGAATCATAATACCCATTAAATGAAACATAAAATATCATGATGATAAATAAATTCATTATATTACATGTCACGGGGGTTGTATATACACCTCATAAAAGAAGATAGGTATATAACATAACATTTGTCTCAAAGAAGAAAAATTGAGACAAAAATCTCTTACCTTAAGTCTTGACTTCCTTTATACACATTAAACCTCCTGTATAATAAATATAAGTTTATTATATATCTATTAAATAACCATAAATATATACATCATACCATATATTATTTACTTGTGACCTTTTATTGCATGTATATTAGCAGTTCCATGTTAAAGTCGTGTTTTGGGCAATAACTACATTGTTTTTCATATAAGTTTTGATTTGTTATTTTTTCCTATTAATTTGATCATGATTTCATAATATCTATAATATTAACCATGTTATAAATATAATATATATTCATTATATATGTATTAAGATTAATCCATAAAATTTAGTGATGGAAAATGAAATACATCATTCATGGAGACGGTAGGCCTTACATACGCATGAACGTTGTTTCTATTTTCTTGTCAGAATGAAGAAAGAATTTTAAATTATATATTACCATTATAGAATCATTTTTATTTCATATATATCAAATATTTTCATTAAACTCATCCTTAATACCTTCCATGTAAAGTGTGAATGAATCACATCGCTTCGTGAGGCGGTAGTCCACCGTACACATGAGTTATGTTATCATTTTCCCATAAAATAGAGAGTATGAATGTATGTGTGGTATAATAATTAAAAAAGTATAATAATATCATAAATATAATATATAAATATTAAATCCATAATTATTTTCATCCTTGATATGTGGTAATGGAAAAATGAATGACATTGGTTCGTGAGGTGGTAGTCTGACGTACACACGAATGATGATTTCATAACCCATTTGATGGAAGTTGAGATGGTTGTAGGTCATTCCCTTAACATAACAACATTTAATTATATGTAAAATACTAAGTTTATTATATTATCATGTTATAATAATAATTGAATGAGTTTGAGTAATAAATAAAACAAAAACGTGGGTTGATGAACGTTACCGCTTCTTCAGGTATCCTCCTTAGGTTTGCACCAAAATCCTTCATAGGTTGACTTTCTGTAAAAACTAAGGCTTATGGGATGTGAGGAAGAAATTTTGGAATTTATTTGGGTAGATCTAGACCAAACCAAAATGGTTTGAAGGTGAGAATAAGGGATGACAGAGGTGGCCTTTTATAAGTGAGGTGAGTGGCACACATGTGATGTTTTGAAAAGAAAAAGTGTACCCACATTTTTCACATGCCAAAACTGTCCAAAATGGATCAAATTAGAACCTTAGACATTATAAGGTCTAAATATGGTCATATAATATATTTTAGACAAGTTTTTGGTCATTTTTAACCCTTATATTCTTAGTTTAACCTCCCAGTAAACCCATTTTTACCTTAACCGTGGTAATTAATTTTTACTGTTTTCACTGTTCATTTTGGTAAAAAAATTAAGTTAAACTTATTAGATAATATAAATTATGATTATTATAAATATGGAATCAATTTTTCTAAAATTAAATTCACAGAAGTATAAAAATTTAATTTGAAATTAATCCAGCAAACACAATGAGAATGCGGGTTTTCAAAGAGAGAATGTTCAAAAGTTTATAAAGTTTTTATATCCAATTTTAATATGAATTTAATTAAAATGACCCAAATTAGATTAATAGTTATATAATTGATCTAATTTTACTTTAAAACCAATTTAAAATATAATTTGACTTTATATATAATTTAAATGAAAATGTAGTTTTCAATTAAAATTCAATATTTTCACTACTCGTCAAAAAATTAATCTTTTCATAAAATTCAAAAACAAAATCACCATAAGACAATTTTTATATGATTATTTCAAAAATGAAGTTTATTTTATAAAATAAATTTTATAAAAGTATCAAAAATTAATTTTATTGTTGTTCATAACAGAAATAATAAAAAAATATTTTTTTGAGAAAATAGTATTTTCGAAACATGTAAAGACTTTATTGAGAAATTAAGTAATTTTTTATCAATATGTTTTATTTATATAAAACCATTATACTTAATATTTTTAAAAAAATTTATTTCTATTCATATCACTAAATTTAATGGCTAGGTTATAATGGTCGCATTTGAATAATATTAATAATATATCACAGTTTTTGTTAAAACTCAGTGTCGTGGTAATGCAAGATAAACTCAATGTTGCGTGTAATGAAAGCTTAACTCAGTGTTGTGTGTAATGAAATCTACACTTAGTGTTTCATGTAACTCAAGATAAACTCAGTATTTTTTGTTACACAAGCTAAACTCAGTGTCGTGTGTAACACAGGCTAAACTCAGTGTTACGTATAATGCAAGATAAAATCAATATTGGGTGAAATAAAACTTAAACTTAGTGTTTTTTATAACACAAAATATCAAAAATATTAAATTCATTTGAAAAAAAATCACAAAATATTAGGGTTTTATAACTTACTTATTGTCGATCTGGGAGACTAACTTAGTGGGTGAGCTAAGAAAGATCTATGTTTGAGAGATTGTGCAGCTGCATGGAGTACCTTTGGGTGCGGCATCTGACAGAGACACCCAGTTCATATCGCGGTTTTGGAAAGGCTTGAAAAAGGTGATAGGGACTTAGTTGAAGTTGAGTATGAATTTTCATCCTCAGATAGACGAGCAGTCAGAGAGAATGATTCATACTTTAGAGGATATGTTTTGGGCATGTTTTCTGGATTTTGGAGGAGCTTGGGATGGTCACTTGGCTATAGTAGAGTTTTCCTGAAACAACAATTTATAGTCTTCAATTCATATGGCTCTATTTGAGGCTCTCTATATGCAACCATGTTGTTCACTACTATTTTGTCATGAGGTAAGTGAATCTTTAGTTGTTGGGCCTAGTATGGTATAAGAGACCTTAGAGTAAGTGCAATTGATTCGGAAATGACTCGTTATGACTCAGAATAGGCAGTGGTTATATTCCAACTATAGGATATCACCCTTCAAGTTCACTATGTGGATTGAGTTTTCTTACGAGTATCCCCTCAGTTGGGGCATAGGCGTTTGAGGAAGCAAGGGAAGTTAGCACTGTGGTATGCTGGGTCGTGCGAGATCATCGAACACATTAGGATAGTGGCCTATCGGTTGGATCTTCCTCCACAATATCAAGGTGTGCATAATGTATTCCATGTGTCTCAGCTTCAGAGGTATGAGTCTGATCCTACACATGTGATCGACTATGGGGATGTTGAGCTGGAACCAGATGCATCTTTTATAGAGCAGTCCATTCGGATTGTGGAACGAAGTGAGAAGGTGATGCAAGGGAATATTATTCCACTTATTTAGGTTCAATGGTAGCATAGGTGTATTCAAGAAGATACATGGGAGCGGGAGACATACATTTGGATGCAGTGGCCCGAGTTGTTCGAGAAAACCTATGGGGATACTTTTCAAGGATGAGAAGTCATAAAAGGGGGGAATTGTGATTCCATTTATTTAAGTTTTGACTCTTTTAATCTTGTACATAACTTTTTGAATATGTTTTAAAGTGATTTGAGGTGGGATAGATGTGTACAGGAGGTCGAAAATGGAAAGGTGCTAGGCTAGTGGGCATGGTGTAGCTTGAAAATCTATAGCAGCTCCACTAGCCAGCCGGTGGAGTCTGCAAGATCTGCAGAATGACTACAAATCACATCAGCCGGCCAATGGGGTTATTGGAAAAAATAACTTCTTCCTAGAAACCACTGGTTGGCTGGTGGGGATCTTAGGTATAAGAAATTATGCCCAAAAACCATCGGTCGGCTAGTGGGGCTCCTAGGCAGAACTTGTTTTGCCTAGTGGCCACCGATCGGCTGGTAGCACCATTCGATGCCCAATAAGCCTAGCGGGGTCTGTTGAGTTTTTTCTAATATCCCAACCCATCTCCCTATTTTTCATTTTCTCAAACCTCTCTCAAAACCCAACACCCTAGGAGCTCTCTTCCGGTGATTTTGGGCTCCCTCCTCTCCTTTCGTCTCCTCCCTTCGACGCTCAGACAACAGTTTGACTGTACGTTCCTAATCTGGTGAGTTCCTTCTTAATATAGATCAATTACCTTCTCATATACTTAGTCAAACCCAATTATATTCTCGATGTACTAATCGAATCTAAGGTTTTTGACATGGTTTAACAAGGGAATGATTGTTCATTGATGGAATCGGCACTCGGATTCAGGGAATTGGAATCTGCACATCATCTGGACCTAGACCATTGTCAGTAGTGGATTTTCTTAGGTAAGTGTGATCGTGTCCTAACTGTGGGTGTGGTTTCTCCTCAATATTATCCTGGAATTCTAATTGTGGTGAATCAGGAATGGTTCTATGTTTTGGTTTGGTGTAATTGAACTCGAACAACATCCCTTATTATCCAAACATTATTGCACCTAAGGTTGGTGGTTCTATAATTTTAGATATTTTATGGTTCTTGAAATCCCTTTGGATGCTCTAGAGATTTCTATCCTCATATGGAGAGATGATATTAATAAGTAATTCTATACATGCCTCCTCATCCTCTCAATGGAAAGCTAAATAGTGGGTGATCTCTATGAGAAATCAATTCACTATTTATGGAAATCTAATCACATACATTAGCAAATAGTTTGGTTTATTTTGGGTTTGAAAATATTTAATTCAGTTTTATCTTAATATAATTTATATTTGAATGCATTTATTTTTTCCTGTTAATTAAATTATCTATATTCCTTGTAGATCGATGTGATATTTTGATTGGGTAACATGTGTTATTTCAGTTTAACAACACCAAAATCATTTCTTTCCCAAAAAAATTATATTAAAATTTTCATTATAAAAGTTTATATCATTCATTAGGTATGATCCATGGCTACATTATTGTTACATCATGGTTTGGTTTAACATTCATTGATATCAAGGCTTGGTGTTTAATGAGGATTTTAGTTAAACTCATTCAAAGACTTAAACTAAACCTAAATGAAATTATAAGAAGTATAAAAATGAAATGTTGTGGTGTGAACTTGATATCATTACCTTATTCAAAATATCTCATAAAAAACTTCATGTTATGATATGCATTAGTTTTTTTCCTTCATTTCATACTTCAAACTCTTCTCAACCCCCCCCCCCCCCACTTTTGGTTTTATAAAACTAATTAGAAAATAACACTTGAATCCCTATAAATTATTTTAGAGGAAACCTTTATTCTTATATAGAATACATTTAATCATATAAACCCCAATAATTTTTAGGCATCATGACAACTCTATTACATTTTGACACTCTTTTCAGTGATCGCTTTATTTTTTAGTGTGTTATTTTCTTTTTTTTATTTTTTAAATATTTTATTTTTTCTTTTCCTCTATTTTTATTTTGAATGTAAAGTCATTTTATAATATCTATTATCTTCAGTTGTGACATATTCATCATCAATGTGACTCACCTCAATAATACATATTATTTACTCCTATTTTATTCATTTCTTTTCCAATTTCTATTTCTTTTATCTCATTAAGAAAAATCCATGTAGTAAAAATTTTGATGACAATTATGAAAGAATTTATAAATAAAATGTATAATTATTAATTATTAATTTTTTAAATATTGAAGATTGAATGACCATTTATGAAGCTATTAGCATATAAAATTTGAATCCATATCCGATGATTATTCCCTAGGGTAGAGAGGTCAGTTTAGTGACCACCATATTCATTTATTTCTCCCATTAATATAAAATACCTATCTTGAGAATAAAAATGATTTTCTTATCAATTCTAATTAATCACCCCCCCCCCATACACACACACAAACATTTATGAAATAATTTTGATTTCTTATCCTTGTTTTAGACTGTGAAAAAATATTAACATGGGATCATCTTTACGTTCTCAGTTTTTCCCCAACCAGTTGTAAATCATGATTTTTAATTAGAAATCCTATAAAATAAAGGCATAAAAACGATTCAAACAAATGTATTTATACAAATTAGTTGTTAATTAATTAATTAATTACATACACTATTTTTTCCCTAATTTAAGAAATAATGTTGAACTATATATTTATAATTATATATAACATATATATTTCACATATTAATAAATTAATTATATCACACATAATAAAACATATATTTATTTTAAAAAAAATATAAAAATAGTAAAAAAATATGCTAATATATATATATATAATAAATTAATAAATGCAAAATAAAGCTTCTATTAAGGGTTTGGGTATTCCATTGGAACTAACTGGTCACAAGTTCAAATACCTCCCCAGCCACAGGGGTCACATCCATTCCACTTCTTCTAATTTAAATTTCTACACATCTTGTAGTTTGGGTATTATGTTTTCTTATTTTTATTATATGGTTTGTGATATAATTTTATAAATATTAAAATAATTTTAATGTTAACTTCAAACTCATGATGGGGTTAAATTTGTTGGTAGGGTCACAACCTTGGATCTAAATGCCCCAACTTTAAATCCTCCTATTTAACTTAATTTCATTATTTTTCATTATAACAAACCCACATGTCATATATAACTAGATATTTCTTGTGTATTTTGTGTATCCTGATGTTTTAAGTATTATAAATTATGTATATAATGTTGAAGATATATTTTGATTAATCACTAGGGTATCTTCCCGGGTTCTAAAATACCCAAGTTTGAGTCAACATAGACAGCTCAACTTCAACCAATTTTTTTTAAAAAAATCCACATATAGTATATATTATTTATTTTCATGTTGTTTCCATTTTTTAATATATATATTTATATATATAATGAGAAATGGATAATAATATTTCAGTGGTATAAACATTTCCCTAATGGTTGTGGGTAACCCATTTTATCAAATGATTGATGGTTCAAACCCCACCTTGAGCACTATGGTGAATCTTGTTTCACATCATTTTTATAAATAAGTACAGATAATTTATTTTTAGACTTTATGATGTGTATTTTAAAAAATATATTAATTTTATCTCTTTTTTCTTTTATGTTAAAAAAAAATAAGAAAATAATAAAATAAGAAACATCATGATCAAAACATTTTGAAAGCCCTTTTATTTGAAAATAACCTTGAAAATTTATAAAGGAAACCACAAAGAAAATAATTTTCATGATGACAAGAAGTTTCATTCATGTCGTACATGTTGAAACAAATATTCCTTTCACATTTTTGGTAAAATCCAAACACACATTGTTTGGAAAATAACATGAATATTCATTTTAAAAAGTTTTTGTAAAAATTAAAACATGGGTAAAATTTTATTTTAAAAATAATAGGATAATAGTAAAAAAAATTGAAATCATTTTTAAAAAACATGGTTTTTGAAGAAAAAAGATTTCTGACCAAAGAGAGAGATAAAGTTGGATTTTTATAAAAACATTTGCTCAATTATTTTAAGTACCAAAGAGAGAAAAAAATATTACTGTTAATATCATGAATAACTAGAGGAGAATAAAATTTATGAATTTCTTGAGATATGGATCATAATATTTTATCATTGAAAACATAATCATAATCAATCCCAATAAACGATGAGATTATAACATAAAATCATTACCATTTTGGTAATTTTGAATCATAATACCCATTAAATGAAACTTAAAATATCATGATGATAAATAAATTCATGATATTACATGTCACGGGGGTTGTATATACACCTCATAAAAGAAGATAGGTATATAACATAACATTTGTCTCAAAGAAGGAAAATTGAGACAAAAATATCTTACCTTAAGTCTTGACTTCCTTCATACACATTCAAACCTCTTGTATAGTAAATATAAGTTTATTATATATCTATTAAATAACCATAAATATATACATCATACCATATATGATTTACTTGTGACCTTTTATTGCATTTATATTAACAGTTCCATGTTAAAGTCGTGTTTTGGGAAATAACTACATTGTTTTTCATATAAGTTTTGATTTGTTATTTTTTCCTATTAATTTGATCACGATTTCATCATATCTAGAATCTTAACCATGTTATAAATATAATATATATTCATTATATATGTATTAAGAGTAATCCATAAAATTTAGTGATGGAAAATGAAATACATCGTTCGTGGAGACGGTAGGCTGTACATACACATGAACGTTGTTTCTATTTTCTTGTCAGATTGAAGAAAGAATTTTAAATTATATATTACCATTCCAGAATCATTTTTATTTCATATATATCACATATTTTCATTAAACTCATCCTTAATACCTTCCATGTAAAGTGTGAATGAATCACATCGCTTCGTGAGGTGGTAGTCCACCGTACACATGACTGATGTTATTATATTCCCATAAAATAGAGAGTATGAATGTATGTGTGATATAATAATTAAAAAATTATAATAATATCATATATATCATATATAAATATTAAATCCATCATTATTTTCAACCTTGAGATGTGGTAATGGAAAATTGAATGACATTGGTTCACGAGGTGGTAGTCTGACGTACACACGAATGATGATTTCATAA
The DNA here is from genome assembly GCA_963277665.1 of Viscum album. Lineage (NCBI taxonomy): Eukaryota > Viridiplantae > Streptophyta > Magnoliopsida > Santalales > Viscaceae > Viscum > Viscum album. Next base: position 1,783,566,976 of record OY728122.1, read on the forward strand.
CCCATTTGATGGAAGTTGAGATGGTTGTAGGCCATTCCCTTAACATGATAATGTTTAATTATATGGAAATTACTAAGTTTATTATATTAGCATGGTATAATAATAATTTAAGGAGTTTGAGTAATAAATAAAACAAAAACGTTGGTTGATGAACGTTGCCTCTTCTTCGGGTATCCTCCTTAGGTTTGCACCAAAATCCTTCCTAGGTTGACTTTCTGTAAAAACTAAGGCTTATGGGATGGGAGGAAGAAATTTTGGAAGTTATTTGGTTAGATCTAGACCAAACCAAAATGGTTTGAAGGTGATAATGATGGATGAGAGAGGTGGCCTTTTATAAGTGAGGTGAGTGGCACACATGTAATGTTTTAAAAAGAAAAAGTGTACCCACATTTTTCACATGTCACAACTGTCCAAAATGGATCAAATTAGAACCTTGGACATGATAAGGTATAAATATGGTCATATAATATATTTTAGACAAGTTTTTGTTCATTTTTAACCCTTATATTCTTAGTTTAACCTCCTAGTAAACCCATTTTTACCTTAACTGTGGTAATTAATTTTTACTATTTTCACTATTCATTTTGGTAAAAAAATTAAGTTAAACTTATTAGATAATATAAATTATGATTATTATAAATATGGAATCAATTTTTCTAAAATTCAATTCATAGAAGTATAAAAATTTAATTTGAAATTAATCCAGCAAACGCGATGAGAATGCGGGTTTTCAAAGAGAGAATGTTCAAAAGTTTATAAAGTTTTTATATCCAATTTTAATATGAATTTGATTAAAATGACCCAAATTAGATTAATAGTTATATAATTGATCTAATTTTACTTTAAAACCAATTTAAAATATAATTTAACTTTATAGATAATTTAAATGAAAATGCAGTTTTCAATTAAAATTCAATATTTTCACTATTCATCAAAAAATTAATCTTTTCATAAAATTCAAAAAAAATCACCCTAAGACAATTTTTATATGATTATTTCAAAAATTAAGTTTATTTTATCAAATAAATTTAATAAAAGTATTAAAAATTAATTTTATTGTTGTTCATAACAGAAATAATAAAAAAATATTTTTGTGAGAAAATAGTATTTTCAAAACATGTAAAGACTTTATTGAGAAATTAAGTACTTTTTATCAATATGTTTTATTTATATAAAACCATTATACTTAATATTTTAAATGTTTTTATTTCTATTCATATCACTAAATTTAATGGCTAGGTTATAATGGTCGCGTTTGAATAATATTAATAATATTTCACAGTTTTTGTTAAAACTCAGTGTCATGGTAATGCAAGCTAAACTCAATGTTGTGTGTAATGAAATCTTAACTCAGTGTTTTGTGTAATGAAATATACACTTAGTGTTGCATGTAACTCAAGATAAACTCAGTATTGTGTGTTACACAAGCTAACTCAGTGTTGTGTGTAACACAGGATAAACTCAGTGTTACGTGTAATACAAGATAAACTCAATATTGGGTGAAATAAAACCTAAACTCAATGTTGTGTGTAACACAAAATATCAAAAAGATTAAATTCATTTGAAAAAAATCACAAAATATCAGGGTGTTATAACTTACTTCTTGTCGATCTGGGAGACTAACTTAGTGGGTGAGCTAAGAAAGCTCTATGTTTGGGAGATTGTGCAGTTGCATGGAGTACCTTTGGGTGCGGCATCTAACAGAGACACCCAGTTCACATCGCGGTTTTGGAAAGGCTTGCAGAAGGTGATAGGGACTCAGTTGAAGCTGAGTATGAATTTTCATCCTCAGATAGACGAGCAGTCAGAGAGAATGATTCATACTTTAGAGGATATGTTTTGGGCATGTTTTCTGGATTTTGGAGGAGCTTGGGATGGTCACTTGGCTATGGTAGAGTTTTCCTGAAACAACAATTTATAGTCTTCAATTCATATGGCTCTATTTGAGGCTCTCTATATGCGACCATGTTGTTCACTACTATTTTGGCATGAGGCAAGTGAATCTTTAGTTGTTGGGGCTAGTATGGTATAAGAGACCTTAGAGAAAGTGTAATTGATTCGTAAACGACTCGTTATGACTCAGAATAGGCAGTGGTTATATTCCAACTAGAGGATATGACCCTTCAAGTTCACTATGGGGATTGAGTTTTCTTACGAGTATCCCCTCAGTTGGGGCATAGGCGTTTGAGGAAGCAAGGGAAGTTAGCAATGTGGTATGTTGGGTCGTGCGAGATCATCGAACACATTAGGATAGTGGCATGTCGGTTGGATATTCCTCCACAATATCAAGGTGTGCATAATGTGTTCCATGTGTCTCAGCTTCAGAGGTATGAGCCTGATCGTACACATGTGATCAACTATGGGGATGTTGAGCTGGAACCAGATGCATCTTTTATAGAGCAGTCCATTCAGATTGTGGACCGAAGTGAGAAGGTGCTACAAGGGAATACTATTCCACTTATTTAGGTTCAATGGTAGCATATGCATATTCAAAAAGATACATGGGAGAGGGAGACAGACATTTGGATGCAGTGGCCCGAGTTGTTCGAGAAAACCTCTGGGGATACTTCTCAAGGATGAGAAGTCATAAGAGGGGGGAATTGTGATTCCCTTTATTTAATTTTTGCCCATTTTCATCTTGTACATAACTTTTTGAATATGTTTTAAAGTGATTTGAGGTGGGATAGAGGTGTACAGGAGGTCGAAAATGGGAAGGGGCCAGGCTAGTGGGCATGGTGTAGCTTAAAAAGCTATAGCAGCTCCACTAGCCAGCCGGTGGAGCCTACAGGATCTGCAGAATGACTATAGATCCCACCGGCCGGCCAATGGGGTTCTTGGAAAAAATAACTTCTTCCTAGAAACCACTGGCTGGATGGTGGGGATCTTAGGTAGAAGAAATTATGCCCAAAAACCATCGGTCGGCTGGTGGGGCTCCTAGGCAGAACTTGTTCTACCTAGTGGCCACTGATCGGCTGGTAGCACCATTTGATGCCCAATAAGCCTAGCGGGGCCTGTTGAGTTTTTTCTAATATTCCAACCCATATCCCTCTTTCTCATTTTCTCAAACCTCTCTCGAAACCCAACACCCTAGGAGCTCTCTTCCGGTGATTTTGGGCTCCCTCCTCTCCTTTCGTCTCCTCCCTTCGACGCTCGGACAACAGTTTGACCGTACGTTCCTAATCTGGTGAGTTCCTTCTTAATATAGATCAATTACCTTCTCATATCCTTAGTCAAACCCAAATATATTCTCGATGTACTAATCGAATCTAAGGTTTTTGACATGGTTTAACAAGGGAATGATTGTTCATTGATGGAATTGGCACTCGGATTCAGGGAATTGGCATCTGCACATCATCTGGACCTAGACCATTGTCAGTAGTGGATTTTCTTAGGTAAGTGTGATCGTGTCCTAACTGTGGGTGTGGTTTCTCCTCAATCTTATCCTGGAATTCCAATCGTGGTGGTTTGGGGATGGTTCTAAGTTTTGGTGTGGTGTAATTGAACTCAAACAACATCCCTTATTATCCAAACATTATTGCACCTAAGGTTAGTGGTCCTTATCTTTAGCACATGTTATAAAAGTTCTTGGCATGATTGTTTAGCATGTGTGTGTAGCCCCATGAGACTTATGATTAATGTTTGATCGTATGTGGTGTGTGTGTGTGTCGCTCATGAGACCTATGCTCTATGTTTTCTTGCATGTGGTTTGTTGTAGTTATGACTCTTCTTTGATATGATGTGATATTGATTTGTCATCTTGTATCTATGTGTGGCTTGAGTTGCCTTATTCAAGTTGATCCATATGGACTATCCCCATGAGAGGGATGTATCAGACATCATTCAGTATGTACATGGGTCATCCCTTCTAGAAGGACGTTTCAAACATGTTTTGTAGGTTATCCCATCGAGGGGGGGGGGTGTTAGGTGGCTGACCAATATTCCTTCCAGCATGGAGCTGAAGTAGGTAGAGATGGTCACTGAGGACTCGACCTATATGTTGTGCTTGAATGATATACCTTTTTGTATCTGTGTTCTATTTATTTTCATGGCATGCACTTGTGTTAAGGATCATTGGTGGTGTCCTACTGGGTTTCGTACTCACACCCTACCCGGGCATCTCATTGCACGTATAGATTGTATGACCAGGGATCTGGTGAAGTGCAAGGGTCATGTGGTGGGTGGTTGAGTAGGATTAACATGAGGGTGTTGGTGTTTCAGGATGGACTTCGACTTGGATGTATGATGCTACTTTTGCTTAGTTGCTTTTATCTCATACATTAATCCACCACTTGTGAGGATCCTTTCTTTGTTTTGGGTGTGTGACTGGCATGTCATGTTGTTAATGCATGGGGTGGTACTTTTTGTATTCATTGTTACTTTGATGATTTATGTATTCTTTATCTGTTGATTATATTGTTGTCACTTCCATTGTATACTTTGATGATTACTTGATGTTGAGGGCATAGTCTCCCCATGATGATCCTTGTTGGTCCTCACCGCAATCGGGAACCCCTTGCATATGGGAAGGCACGCATGAAGTCGTATGGAAACCCGGCCCAGACCCGGTGATTCAGGTCAACGTGTTACATGGGAGGTCTACCACGTGCACCTGACAACATCTCAGGCCAAAGCCCTAACAAGAGACGCTAAGTTCACATTCAATTTAATTAAAATTTTAAGAAAAATATTAGAAAATCCACCGCAGCAACATACCTCGCCAAAATTTTGTGTGACGTCGAGCGAACGTTGTCTCGGGACGTCCTCTAGCTAAGCTAAGAAAAAGCCCTGTGAGAATTGGATGGTTCCACCACGCTCTTGTGGAATCGTCTCAAGAACCCTAACCGAAGAAAACCAAAAAATAGAGAAACAAAAGAGAAAGAAGAAAGGAGAAGGGGGAGGGTGAATCTCACCTTGAATCATCGAAGAACGCACCTGAAATCACCCTAAAAAGAGGGGGTCGAAGGAGGGATGAGGGGCTCAATCGGATGGTTCGTGCGCATGAGAGAGAGGAAGGAAATGAGGGGCTTCCCACTTAAAATTTGTAGGGGAAAAAAGGTAACAATCCACTCTCAATGAGTTGCACGGTTTGTCAAACCATGCACCAACCATGTGGTAGACAATGTCCAAGCATACCCCTCTCACACGGTTGAGACGCACGGTATATCAAACTGCGCCAACCGTGTGGATCGGCACTGCCTCGATCTATAGCATTTTGCACAGTTTGTCTACAACCATGTGCAAACCATGTGTCAAGCCCCAAGTCCAAACCAATATGCACAGTTTACTCTGAGATCTCACACGGTTAGCCCTCAACCATACGCTGACCGTGCAACTCAATCGTGCGCTTTAGAAAATGAACTAGAAACTTCCTTACCTTCAGGCTGCTACACAGTTCATCCTAAATCGAGCACCTTGGATAGAAACGCTCCAAAAACTTCTAAAATTCAACTTGAACCTTTCGAGACTCACTTGAGCATCTAAGGTGCCTCTTGGGGCTCAAACCATATCTAAAAACATCATCTTGGGGTGCTCAAACTCTCAAATTCTTGATTTGAATCTCAGTTCTCAAAACAAACCGTCCACCAACTCAAAAATTCAAAATCCCTTGGAATTCCTCAACTCAAAAAGGACGGAGTTTTACACTCCCTTTATTAGATTATGTTGCAATAGTAACTGACACCTAAAGCATACCAGGATAGGGTACAGGGGAGGGAACTTCGAATCCACCGCCTATCACACAATATAATGTGGAGGTAGCTGCAACAAATACTATGCAGGAGGAGCATACACCAGAACATAAACATCGAAGGACACGACGTGGGCACATTATTTGCACACCAAGTTGTGACACAAAGGACCATTCAAGAGAGCCACGCATACCTAAGTGATCCTTTTTCTGGTGTTCATAAAATTTGAAGTTAGATCTATGTTATATGTTTGTTGCATTTTTCACTTCTACTTTATTTAAAAAAAAACCCATTTTATAATTAATTAATATAATTAATAAATAGAAATAATGATAATAATTAATCAATTAATAGAATTCTGAATTGATAATATAATTAATACTTAACTATGTAGTTAATTAAAATAATTAATAACTAATAATATATTGCATTTATTAACAATCACAAAGCAATTGTTATAATTAGTAATTAATTAACATAATTGAGAACTATCAACAATAATTAAAACTTAATAATTATTATTATGATCATATTTAATGATTAATATTTATAATTTATCATGTTATTTATAGTTTAATTATTAATGCAATTATTGATTATAGTAAATAATATAATAAATAATGGAAGTAATTATAGAATAATTAATTAATTAATTTAATACTTTTAAATATTAGCAAAATTATTGTGTATTGTTTTCATTGTTTATTATTATAATTATTTAGATTACTACTAACTGAAAATTAAATATTTATTTTAGAAAAAGTCATTTTCCAAAAATTTTTTAAGAAATTATTGTCATGCACCCTATGTAAGCTCCAATCAATGGGAAACTTTGTCCTCTTTGATTCATCTTTAATAATGTCCTCAAAGCAATGTGTCATTTTGTCTTGAAACTTGATGTACTCTTCCATGCTAATCTTATCTTCATTGAAGTCGCGGATAAGAATTCGAACTTGAGTATTGATCCATGGCCTTTGTTCGCCATTAATGTCACCCTGCAACAATCTTTTAAACATTTTGTTGGCATCCTCTGCAGATGCATGTATTTCCATTACCTCAACCACCATTTTGTGTACAAGTAACTCCAAATCGGATGCAGGTACTCGAATCTTTTCCTTTCCATTAACACCTGTCTTTTCATTGTTGGGGCTTACTAATATAGGCACAATCATCACCTTGACTTGAAGCGAACAAGTCTTTAGATTCCTCGGTTTTAGGAGTTTTGTGTTTGGGACTACCTAACCCCTCTGTGATCGTTGAAACTCCCTCCACCCTTCCATATCAGCTTCCAAAACAGGTTGGCATTTGCTTGCCAGTTCCTTTAATTGAACAGAGTCTTTGTTGTGAGATTTGTCGTATTCTTGGGAAACAATGTTTTTTATTGCCAATTTAGTAACCATTAGTTTGGGTAGATTGAAATAGTATTTTGTTCTGATTCTTCTCCCATTGTTGACTAGATAACCCACGAAATCAAATCCCCCCTTTTTCACATTCTTCACACCACAAAAAATCACCAGCTTGCAAGTCTAATTCAAAAATTGAATCGATCAGTGTGAGCCCCACCGCTCCTTGCTTATGAGATTCAAAAGAACCCCCACATTTGCATTGCTTTGTTCTTTTATCCTCTAGATTGTTACCAATAGTCTTCTTTCTCTTCCATTTAGATATAATTTTTTGCCAACACCAAGGACCTTAAAGATGTTATGAAGCAAGAATGTCAATATACCCCACCGATATCTGCTCCCATCGATATCTGCACTCACACTTGGAGAATGCCTCTACATTGAAGTGAGTTATAAATAACTAGTAATTATATTAATTATATTATGAATTATTTATAGGTGGGTTGGTGTTTGGGACATGGTTGTGGGATCAAGTCCACAGATCAGCGGATTTACCTGTAGTTTCTTTGTAGCGTGCGTGTGCAGTCATTTGCAGTTGTACCAAAATATAATATATTAACTATTTAGTAATTATTTAAATCAAGTTATTAATCAATTAATTTAAAATTTTGGATATTTTTTTACTTATTATATTAATTGTTTATCAACTTTTACACACACATATATATATATATTCAAAACATAACAAATTTTTTTTAAAAAAAATACATGAAGCCCAATCCACGTTCAAACTTCACAACATGGCAGGAAATATGAGCTCCATTCACACTTCCACAGAATCATTTTAAAAAGACCACAAACTCTAACCCATTTTTTTTAACCCATTAAAAAATCCATCAATAAATGAAAATATTTTAATATTTTGTCTTATACATAAAAAATACATTTACATGTATGAGTGGGTTGAAGTTTGGGACGTGGTCAAATCCCTGAGCCTACGGTTTGGTTTGATGTGTTGTGTGCAACACTGCGGTTGTAGGGACCATATAGATATATATATATATATATCCAGCGGAGCCACTGGAAATCGGTGGGAGATGGAGGACCGTTAGGCGGGAGGACCCACGGCTTCCTCATCGACCGGTAGTTAACAATCAATTGGCGGAATTAATCTTTCTGCAAATTGAATCATTCAAACCATTCAAACACGCATGATATGTGTGGATTGAATTCATCATCTTCGAGCGGTGGATTGATTTGGCGTGCAATGCAAGTCAAATTGATTTTGGCAGGTAGCACACTCTTCTTCATCCCCGTTTGGATCGCAGATCCGCAACCCCCACACTCGATATGGCTTCCAGCGCAAGCCAAATTGATTTCGGTGCGTCGCGCGCTCCTCTCCTTTTCCATGCGTCTACTACTTCATCATCTTTCACTGGACTACAAGCAGTGGATTGATCGTCTTCAAGCCCTTTTAGCACAGTCTTTGCCTCCGTCGTCAAGGATCGGAAATTCACTCTCTCTCAGGAGTCGCAATGGCAGTCACCACAGCCCTCGGACTTCTTTCCTTCTTAATTTTTGCATTTCCCGCCATGTACTCTTTGACGGACTCTCGTGACGGTAAATCAAACTTCACTGTTTCCCGCTCACTGAATCGCTAAAATATCACCGCACTGTTGATGTTGATACAGCCGCGGCGCTGCAATCTCTGAATAGCCAACTGCAAAATACGCCACCGAGCTGGCGCGGGTCAGCCGATCCGTGCGGGGCGCCCTGGGAAGGAGTCCTCTGCAACAGTTCTAGAGTGACTGCGTTGTGAGTGACGTCTCTACCAGTTCCTGATGCTTACGAAGCGCGCTTCCTTCATTGATAATGACGATGGTTTCAGGAAATTATCAACGATGGGGCTGAAGGGAGGACTGAGCGGAGATATTGGAAGCCTCACCGAACTGACGTCGCTGTGAGTTTCCTCTTCTGTTGCATGAAGGCGGCAATACTTCGCTTGAACTCTTCACTGCGAATTACAGGGATCTGTCATTCAACAGGGGACTCAGGGGTCCCATCTCTTCGCGGTTGGGTGACCTGCAAAAATTGAACATTCTGTAAGATACACGTTCCTTATATTTTGGCATGAATTGTTATGCATTGGTTTAGATTTGCGTTCAATTATTCCCAGAATTCTAGCCGGCTGTGGGTTCAGCGGCAGCATTCCACATGAACTGGGAAGCCTCTGGAAGCTCTCGTTCTTGTAAGAATTGTCATGATAATAACTCATTGCCATTGTTTATTGCCGAATTAACAGGACAAGACCAAATGTGGCTTCTGCTGCTTGTTTTCCAGGGCTCTGAACTCCAACAACTTCACTGGTGAAATACCTCCATCGCTGGGTCGTATCTCAAACCTTTACTGGCTGGACCTGGCAGATAACCAGCTGACAGGATCAATCCCAGTTTCAACCCCCACCTCGCCTGGCTTGGATCTCCTCCTTGATGCAAAACACTTGTGAGTGCTGTGAACCTAATGAAGAATGACAAAAGATCACCAAACCTGATTGTTTATGTAAATGATGCAGTCATTTCAATAAGAATCAGCTATCTGGAGAGATCCCATCCAAGCTTTTCAGCTCCGAGATGATGCTGATACACATGTAAGGCAGAATCAATTGCCCCCCTTTGTTTTGCCCCTTTCTGACTGGCTATCTCCTGGTTCACCAGACTGTTCGATAGCAATCGGTTCACAGGGAACATCCCAACCACATTAGCACTCGTCCAGACCCTTGAGGTTCTGTGAGTGGGCTCATCTCTATTTTTCTTCTCATTTTATCATCATCATCATTTCTCTCCTACTGATCCAATTGTCAAATGTCCAATTCACACAGCCGCCTGGATCGAAATTCTTTGACAGGTGAAGTTCCGAAAAACCTCAACAACCTCACAAACATCAATGAATTGTGGGTACCCCAATGTGATGCTGGAACTGCCTCTCTATTCACCTTGAGGTCTAGATGTTTCTAATGCTTTTATGTTCATTAACAGGAATTTAGCATACAACAACCTGATCGGCCCGTTCCCAAACCTAACTGGGATGGATGCTCTCAATTATGTGTAAGAACATGGTTATCCATGCCAGCTACATATATTTTTGTGTTCTTGTCTGATATTTTCCCACTCCAGTGATCTAAGCAACAACATGTTTGACAAATCAGAAGCTCCGGATTGGTTTTCTACCCTGCAATCACTCACCACCTTGTAAGTTCTTCATTGCATAGCACTAGGACTGAAAGAAGATGTTATGAAAATGGTCCCATGCAGAGCATTCTGCTTTGTTTCTAGGGTTATACAAAATGGATCACTTGGCGGGCCTGTGCCGCAGAAACTCTTCAGCATTCCAGAGTTGCAACAAGTGTAAGTTCTGATGGTGTGCGCATGAATATATAAGTAAAAGCTTGGGAACCTTAAGTTCTAATAATGAAAGAAAAAGCATGGAAAAGACATTAAATCGGTCCCTTCTAAATTTGTTACAGGAAACTGAAGAACAATGCTTTCAATGTCAACTTAAACATGGGTGACAACATAAGCCCGAAATTGCAGCTTGTGGACTTGGAGAACAATCAAATTTCATCAGTGACCATTGGAGTAGTAGGATCCAAGAACAACTTGATGTGAGAGAATGCACAGCGCAGGCTTAATTAGCATTCCATGTGAACTGACTAATATCTTCATTTATTGTATATTCTGTTTCAGACTCTATGGAAATCCAGTGTGCGCTATCCCTTCTCTATCAGGATCCAGTTTTTGCAACCATCAGCAACTAAATGTGAAGCCATATTCTACCAGCCTTACAAATTGTGGGAGTGGATCGTGCCCTTCGGATGAGAAGCTGAGCCCTCAGAGCTGCGGATGTGCTTATCCGTATGTAGGGACATTTTATTTCAGGGCACCGATCTTCCGTGAATTGTCCAATGCTACTTTGTTCCATTCACTTGAGATGAGCCTTTGGGTTGGGTTAAGCCTCACTCCAGGTTCAGTTCTTCTACAAAAAACCTTTTTCAACAAGGATGACTACCTTCAAGTGCATGTTGAGCTTTTCCCATCCAATGGGAAGACTTTTAACAGGACGGAAATTCAAAGGATAGGGTTTGACCTCAGTAATCAAACTTATAAGCCACCTAAAGAGTTCGGACCTTATTATTTCATTGCATTGCCTTACACTTTCTTAGGTAACTGATATGAAAATGCCTTGTTTTTATTTTCCTTCATCAGTGAGCTCTTGTTTATCTGTTCACTGTGAAAATTTTCCAGACACGGAAGGGAGAACTTCTATGAGCTTGGGTATAATTTTGGGGATCACGATTGGTGGTGCTGTTCTATTTGCGTTGCTCCTTGGAGTTGGAGCATATGCAGTTTGCCAAAAGAAACGGGCAGACGAAGCAGCTGGATCAAGTCAGCCTTTTGGTAATCACAAATCAGACCCATGGCTCAGTTTGCTTAAGGAAAACATTTTCTTTTTTCATCTTCCAAATATGTATTACAAAATGAATTAGATGAGATAAATGAAAAACATTTTTCAGAAACTAAGAGACTTTTAGGGGGGAAGAAGTTTTTGTTTTTTGGAAAAAGAAAAATGGAATAAAAGGTAACAAATCGCATACATTCTTTTTTTTAATACTACACAAAATATTATGTAACACATTTTTTAATATATTTTTGAAAAATGGAAGCATAAAATGTTTTCCATAACAAAATGTATGCCCACTTCTCTCAGGAAACCGATGTTCCTTTTGTTTTTCTATGGTTCCAGCATCTTGGACCCCAAGTGGCAAAGATAGCGGCGGTGCACCTCAATTAAAAGGAGCTAGATGGTTTTCTTATCAAGAACTGAAGAATTCCACCAATCAATTTTCAACAAGTAATGAAATCGGGTCAGGGGGCTATGGCAAGGTGAGAACCAAATGACCTAGGTTGTGTTTGGTTTTGAAAGGCATTTCCTACCTTCATTTTCCAAAAATGTATTTGATTATGTAAATGAACAATATTATTTGAAAAATAAAAATGAAAAATAACGTGGAAATTTTCGAAAAAATAAAAAAACATTGTTTTCTTATTTTCCGAAAATGAAAATTGATGCTTGGAAAACTCACTGAGGTTGAGTTTGATTATGGAAAACAGTGTTTTTATTTTCCAAAAACATATCGGATTATCTAAATGAAAATGAAAATGATACATTTTTGAAAACCTGGACAAAACATATATTCATGTTTTCTAGAAAATGAAAATTCAATAAGAGATAAATCCCTTGCATTCTTGTTTTTCCATACTTTCTAAAATATAATTTAATAAATATTTGAAAAATGAAAACTGAAAACGTTTTCCATAACCAAACAGAGCCTTCCTTTCTTTTCCTTCTCTCATTGTTCAAAATATTTTACAACATTTTTTCTAAAAGATTTTTAGACAATGAAAATAGAAAATGTTTTCTAAAACCAAACACAATTCTAGTTTTACATAGAGATAGCAATCTAGGATTCCAGGTCGGGTTCATGTCGGATTGGCCGTCTGTGAGCCCATTTAAGCCCAACCCTAACCCGACCGACCCATTTATGAAGAGGTCAGCCCAAACTTGATTGTCGTGTGAGTTCATTTAACCCAACTCATTAAATTAAACGGGTTGACCCGACTCAACCCATTTATGAAGGAGCCATTCCTAACTCGACCCGTCAACCCATTTAACTTTAAATATATAACATTGACCGCATCATAATATATTCAACTAGTTAACATAAACTCTAAACCATGTAAAATAAATAATGTGTTATAAACACATTTAATTATTTCAAATTGAATCGATTATTATTATTTTTTTTTAAATTAGATTATCTTTATATTTTTAATCAGGTTAGGAATGGTCAAACCGAACCTGATCTGAATATTATTCATTAGATTACTCGACCCGAACTCATTTATGTCTGACTCAAGCACGTTTAACTCTTGTTGTGTCATGTTAAATTACCATGTTAGTTTCAAAATTGCCACCTCTAGTTTTACACATGATATGTATATTACATTATGAAATTTGCAGGTGTATAGAGGGATCCTATCAGACGGGCAAGTTGTGGCAATCAAAAGAGCTCAACAAGGATCAGTCCAGGGGGGTGCCGAGTTCAAGACTGAAATTGAATTGCTCTCGCGCGTTCATCACAAAAACCTTGTTTCCTTGTTAGGTTTTTGTTTTGAATCGGGAGAACAAATGTTAGTTTATGAATATATGCCTAAAGGAACACTCAGGGAGGGCTTGTCAGGTAGATTTTCCTTCTTCCCCCGTCACTAACCCAAACAACTGTCTCTTTCAGCAACTAACCTGATTTTATGCGGATTAAAGGGAGATCTGGCATCTGTCTGGATTGGAAGAGGAGACTCCGCGTTGCTCTGGGATCTGCTCGGGGGCTCTCTTACCTTCATGAACTAGCCGATCCTCCTATAATTCACAGGGATATCAAGTCAAGCAATATTTTATTGGATGAGAATCTGACGGCCAAGGTTGCAGACTTCGGATTGTCCAAGCTGGCATCCGACAATGCGAAAGGTCATGTTTCTACTCAAGTCAAAGGAACCATGGTGAGTTCATGTTTTCTTGATCTTCTACTGTGAAATATGAACCCTGACGTGTGAAATCTCATAACAGGGGTATATGGATCCCGAATATTACATGACGCAACAACTCACAGAGAAGAGCGATGTGTACAGTTTCGGGGTACTGATGCTCGAACTGGTTACCGCCAGGCAGCCGATCGCGAAGGGAATGTACGTCGTGCGCGAGGTGAAGGCGGCGATTAACAGGAAAGACGACGAGTATTACGGCGTGGCGGAGCTCATGGATCCGGCGATGAGAAACACGAACCATCTTCTAGGGTTTGGGAGATTCCTGGAGCTCGCTCTGCACTGCGTGGAGGAATTAGCCGTGGACCGCCCGGCCATGAGCCAGGTGGTGAGGGAGATCGAAGGCATTTTACAGAGTGAAGGGATGAACGATACCTCTGCGTCTGCATCGTCATCGGCGACGGAGTACGGCGCCACGAAATGCGGTCCGAAGCATCCGTACATGGATGCGCGGCCGGGGAAGAACGGCGGCGATAGTGGTGCGTTTGATTACAGCGGTGGGTACACGCTCCCGGCTAAAATTGAGCCCAAGTAGCGCGCTATCCATCGCCTCGCTCGCGCTTCATTTCCATGGCGACGGACTTTCTCTCTCCACGTGACGGTCAACGCTAGCCATCATTGGTATGAGCTTATAACATATTAACATCCCGACTTCCCAAGTTTTGATGATATTAGAAAAAAAACTCCAAAAATTATACCATTGCAATTGATATTCCTAGCCGTTTCGCTTTGTTATGGCCTATATTTGACTCCAAATCTCTTTTATCTTGATAGAGGCAAATCTCCCCAACGCCATCCGACTAATTAATATATATGATCCCATCATTTTGAGCGTTACCACTAGTATGTGTCAAGATACTAAACACATCAACTATGTTACTATATGTGTATTGATGACTTTATTGATCATCAAACCTTGTTCATCAATGACTGTGAATTTGGCTTGTCATTAAATATATGTATAACATGTATAACCATATCAACATTATTGATTTGCAACCTCTCTTCATACATCCCATCCTTAGTTGGATTCTTAGGTTATTTATCACGACCCATAAAAATGGATTATCGTGTTCATCCTAACAAGAATCAATATCATGTTGTGATTGTGTTGTCCCTTAGACGACTCAAAATAGTTAGATTACTCAAAATAGTCAATCACGTGCTTATGACTTTTCATCACAATATCGCTACATCGCACCCTCGTGGCAATCTTGGAATAACTTGCAATGGTCTTACAATGCACTCATGTGTCACCCTTGTACCGCATAATCTCTTATGGCGATTGTACACCACATGTACTCTTTTCAAAAATTCATCTTGCGACATCTGGCAATATTCTAATACCAGTACCTTGTAGTTTATGTGTATCATGCACTCATTGTATGTGTTGGGACCATAAATGATTGGCCCACCGGTGCAACGGTAATTATGAGATAAAAATAAAGTGCAAAAATGCGGAAATAAATGAACACCAGATGTAACGTGGAAAAACTCTCAAATGGAAGGGGTAAAAAACCACGGGCAAATAGAATGATCACTATGGGTAAAAGTGGGTACACACTCTCACACTATTACAAAGAGAAAACCCTTGCAAAACTCTCTTGAATAAGCGGGGAAATAAACCTCACAAAACCGCTCTGCTATGAGATCTGCTGGTGGTGTTGGAACTGATGAAGGATGACTTTGGAAGAGGGGAGAGCCTCCTTTTATAGGCCTCCTCACCCCTTCATGTTGCCTTCTCCCGCTGGATAATTTGGTGGGGGTTTGGCCACCAAACACCAACCCAGCCCACCCCCTTTGACAAAGTGGGGGGGGGGTGTTGTCCAGGAAAACATGCTGCTCAAGTATCTACAAGACCGCTCGAGGATCTGCACCATCTGAACTTATCAGAGTTAATCACCTTCGTCAGGAAATCTGGTAGATTTTCTTTAGTGTGAATCTTCTGCATGTCCACACTTCCTTCCTAGACCACATCTCAGACAAAGTGATATTGTACCCCAATGTGCTTCGTCCTGGAATGAAAAGATGGATTCCTTGTAATGTGCAAGGCGCTTTGACTGTCACAAAACAAAGGAATCTGTGTCTGTCTGTGCCCGAGCTCCTCTAACAACATTCTCATTCAAATCGCCTCTTTGCAAGCCTGTGTAGCTGCAATGTACTCTGCCTCCATCGTGGATAAAGTCACAATTGACTGTAACTTCGAAATCTAGCTCACAGCTCCTCCTGCAAGAGTAAACACATAACCACTAGTGGATTTCCTTCGGTCAGAATCACTTGCAAAATCTGATCCTCCATAACATAATACAGCATCTGAGGTCTCCTTGATGTATCTCAGGATCCTCTTCACTGTGCCCCAATGCTTCTGTCCTAGATTCTCCATGTACCGACTAACTGCTCCCATTGCATGTGCAATGTCTGGTCTAGTACAAAGCATAACGAACATTAGACTACCCACTGCTGATGCATACGGTACTCGATACATTTCCATCCTCTCTGCTTCACTGCTAGGACTCATCGTGTGGAAGATAACTTGAAATTAACGGGAAGAGGGGTAGAGATTGGCTTATAGTCTTGCATGTTGAAGCATTTCAAGACTCTCTGTAAGTAACTCTTTTGTGATAGCCAAATCTTCCCATTATTTCTGTCTCGGTAAATCTGCATCCCAAGAATTTTATTTGCTTGCCCCAAATCCTTCATATCAAACTCCCTAGCCAACTGTGCCTTCGTCTCACGGATCTGATCATTGTTGGGGCCTGCAACCAACATGTCATCCACATACAACAAAAGAATGATGAAATCATTACCATTTGAACCCTTGAAATATGCACAAGGATCTGAATGAAGTTTGTCGTATCCAAGGCTCATGATATAGGAATCAAATCTCTTGTACCAACACCTTGGCGCCTGTTTGAGACTGTACAAAGATTTTTTCAACCTGCAAACCAAGTTCTATTTTCCTTCTTTTGAAAAACCTTCCGGTTGGAGCATATAGATCTCTTCATCAAGATCACCATGGAGAAACGCAGTCTTCACATCCAACTGCTCTAGATGTAAGTTGTATGTAGCACACATCGCCAAAACTATCTGAACAATCTTCAGTCTAACAACAGGAGAAAATATTTCATTGAAATCAATACCTTCCTTCTGAGAAAATCCTTTGACCACCAATCGTGCACGATATCTTTCCACCTGGTCTTTTATATCCCGTTTGATCTTAAAGACCCATTTGTTTTCGATAGTCTTCCTTCCATGAGGTAATGGAACAAGATCCCAAGTCTTGTTCCTGTGCAGAGCTTCAAGTTCCTCCTGCATCGCCTCCATCCATGAGGATACATCTGGACTCTGGGTCGCCTCCACAAAAGAAGATGGCTCTCCATCCTCTGTCAATAAGCAGTACACAATATTGCTCTCAGTGACATAGTCTAAGTGCCATACTGGTGCTCTTTTCTCCCGAGTTGACCATCGTGGTCCAGACTCAACCGGTACTTGATCATCGTGCTCTGGTAATACCTCAGAGGAAACCGGTTCTTCCTTGGATTTGTCCTCTACTTCGACTGTTGTAGTTTATGTATTCTCATTCTCCGTGTCTCGATCAATTGTCATTTGCACCTTATCTTCTACAAAAATGACATCTCTGCTGATGATAAATTTGTGGGCAGTGGGATCCCACAAACGATACCCCTTCACACCATCAGCGTACCCCAAGAAGATACATTTCCTGGATCTCGAATCCAACTTCCATCTTTTCTGGTCATTAAACATTGCATACACAGGACTTCCAAAAGTATGTAACCAAGAATAGTCAGCGGGTTTACCAGTCCACATCTCTATCGATGTCTTCAGCTCAATCGCCATCGAAGGAGATCAGTTGATCACATAACAGGCGGTATTCACTACTTCTGCCCAAAATGTTTTTTCAATTCCTACAGTCTTCAACATTGCCCTTGTTCTATCCAACAGGGTTCTATTCATCTGCTCTGCCACTCCATTCTTCTGAGGAGTGTACACCACCGTGAACTGTCTCTTGATCCCTTCCTGTTGACAAAAAGTATCAAACTCCTCGCTTGTATATTCTCCACCATTGTCAGTCCTCAGACACTTGATCTTCTTTCTAGAATCAAGCTCCTTCTGCGCTTTGAATGTTTTGAAGACTTCAAAAACATCTGCCTTCCTCTTGATTGGGTACACCCAACATCTCCTGGAATAACCATCAATGAATGATACAAAGTACCTTGCTCCTCCCAGGGATATAACATGTGCTTTCCAAACATCAGAATGGATCAACTCCAAGATCTCCTGACTTCTCACTGTTGACGTCCTGAACTTTAACCTGTGTTGCTTGCTCAAAACACAATGCTCACAAAATGGTAAGGATACCTTAGTCAGCCCAGGAAACAACTTCTGATCCGTAAGAATCTTCAGGCCTCATTATGACATATGGCCAAGCTTTTGATTCCATAACGTCGTCAATGCTTCTGTCGAGGTAGTTGATGCAACAACTATCTCCGCCTCCTTGTATGTTTCACCCATAAGCACGTACAAGTTCTTTGAGATCTTCTCTGCCTTCATTACCACAAGCGCACCGTTCACGATTCTCATCAATCCATTCTCGGTGTGAGTCTTGCATCTGATATCATCGAATTTTCCCAAAGACAATATGTTCTTCTTCAGGCCCTTCATATGACGTACTCCTTGGATGGTCCGAACAATACCATCATGCATCTTCAGTTTGATGGTACCGACTCCAATGATCTTCAGAGTGTGATCGTTCCCCATGTACACAAGTCCTTCTGGGATGGTTTCATATTGGTCAAACCATTCTTGTCGAGACATCATGCGCCATGTTGCTCCTGAGTCGATAATCCATGCATCGTCAAGATGTTTCCTGCTTCCAGTAGTCGTCACCGCTTCACTGACTAGTATATCTCCACTTCCAGAAGTACTCACCACATTCCCCTGATAGATCTTTTCACTACTCTTCTTATTCCAACAATCCTTCTTGATGTGCCCCTTCTTGCCACAATTGAAACATGTGACATTCTTCTTCTTACTCATTGATTTGGACCTACCATGATTTTGGCTCCCACTGGAAGCACGCTCCATTATCCTTCCTCTCTCCATTGAAAAAGCCTCTGATTGGTGCGAAGTTGTCTGTCCTCCTTGTTCTTGCGCTGACTTTCTTCTTCTAGAACCACGACTACAAAATCATTAAAGAGCATCATATCCGTCGGGATATTATTGGTGAGGTTGATAATTAGTTGGTCATACGAATCTGGCAAACTCTGGAGTAGAATCTCCGCACGTTCAGTATCCACAATTTTATAACCCAACTTCGTGAGCTGAGCAAACAGAGTATTGAGGTTGTTGATATGGTTGGTCACCGATGATAACTCCACCATCCAAAGAGTGTACAATTTTCTCTTCAGAAAAATTTTGTTGTCCAGTGACACTACTGGAAATCCCATTTTTACAAACGCTTATATCCCAACGGTTTCATAAACCATTGGGAATGGTTATGTATACCAACGGTTTTAAGAAAACCATTGGTATAGAGGCTTTTATGAAGAAATTTACCAACAGTTTGTAAAACCGTTGGTATAGACCTCAATTAATACACTTTTACCAACGGTTATACACTAACCGTTGGTATATGTTGGAATCTATGCCACCTTTACCAACGGTTTAAAGAAACTGTTGGTATAGGACTACATTCCCAACGGTTTTAAAAAACCGTTGGGAAAGTTTTCCCCTAAATCCATTTCGGGTGTCCAGTAGCCCCTCTGCTCGATTGTAGTCCCCCTCCGCTCGACTACAGCCCTAAATTGAAGGTCTCCCGACGCTCTCTCGTTACCCAGTCTCCAAAACTCCATCCATCCTCTTCAATCAAACAATTTTTTCTGTTCTACACTTCAAATATGTAAGTTCTACCTCAGTTATAATGTTCTTCATCTATTTTTTTATTTTCTATTTTGATTTGACCTAAACGTCTGGGATCTCTCTATACAAAGACTCAGAAACTCGTTCCACTCATAGATCCATCTTAAATCAAACAATTTTTTAGTTCTACACTCTAAATTTGTAAGTACTACCTTAGCTAATGTTTTGCATCTATTATTTTTGTTTTCTGTTTTAATTTGGTATAAACTAGGTTGTGTTGTTTATGGCATGTGAAGGTTAGTGATATTGAGGATGAATTGGATGTTGGTTGGGTGATGGATTGGAATTGTGATGTTTTTTGGATTAAGTTTAGTTAATTTTCAATGAATTATTTGGGGATTTCCTCCCTTTAACAGAGCCCCCACTCCTCATGGACCCTGGACACCCCCCCTCTTGGACCCTGGACAGCCCCCCCCCCCTCCTGGAACTTAGACAACCTGGCCCCCCTCTTTCTTGAAACTTGGAAATCCCCCCTCCTGGACCCTGGACAACCCCCCTCCACCCTCCTCCTAGGACCTTGTATAGTCCCCCTCCTTCCTGGACCCTAGGAAGCCCCCCACCCTCCACCCTGGACCCTGGATAGCTCCCCTCCTCGATGGACCCTGGACAACCCCACCTCCTTCCTGGACCATGGACAACCCCTTCTCCTCTTCTCCTTGACCCTGGACAGCCCCCACCCCCCTTCCTGAACCCTGGACAGCCCCCCACCCCTCCTCCCAGACCTTGAACATCCCCCTCATCCCCCTCCTCAACCACCAAATACCCCCCCACTTCAAAACTTTGACCACCAAACTTGGACATACTGGATTTTCTCTAAAAAGATAGATTTGATCCTCAAACCACCTCAATAATATCCTAAACAATGCTTATAATGTGGTTTTCACCACATAACATCCAATTGTATTCCAAGTCACTAGTCTATCCTCCCTTGGCTAGATTTTACAAAAAGCGTTCAACCTTAAGGATCCAAATAAAAATAAATTGATATAAGACATTTGATAATGGATTAAAATTTCAAATTGGGATCCAATGAGGAATATTTGAGATATTATGCATCATGTCCATGAGTAAATCCATTTTTATATATCTGATAAGTTATTTTTCACAATTTTCACACATTAATTGTTTGTAAAAATGGGACAAACATTTATAAAGGTTCTAATATATAAAAATGAATCTATTTGTGGATACAGCTTAACCAACAATGTCTAGCTTGTCTGCCTCTTCCATGATCATCGATGTGCACGTCCCGTCTCCATCTGACCTCGCACGATGGGTGACTCAGCGTTTGGCTGATGACGAGCACCATATTCTCTTACTTCCACACCAGATTCACGCCCGCTACGCTCCTGAAGTGATCAATCCCACTAAGCGTCCCTGTGAGCTTGATGACACGACCACTAGTTCTTGTAAGAGGCAGAGGAGTTCTGAGCTGATGGACCAAGACGATTGACCAGTGTCCATCCATCTGGCTGAAGACGTAAAACTTAGAGCTTCCTGGGAGGCAACCCATGTTCTAGAGTTTCGTCATTTTTCTTTTTTTACCTGGTTTTAGGAAATAAACATGGCATGTATGCAACAATTTTTTAGCTGCTTCTGATCTGTATGTGCACTTGTCATTACTCTGCATGACTGCTTCTATTTTGTCTGATCCTTAGTGTTATTTTTTATGACATGATGCGGATATGTGCTGTATATGTGTAGATTTTACAGGTACATAAGTATGTGCACTTTTCATTATTCCATTCTTTCAGTGCTTAGGCCGATGGTACGAGGGAGGTTCGTACCAGAGGTACACGAGCATCTCCGCGTACCCGACTAGACCCTTCCCCTCCAAACAAACGCATTCAGATTCTATTGAAACTTAATGGAAATTATAAATGGGTCAAATTTGATGTGTATAAGTCAACCCCACCTCAATAAAAGGCACGGTGTGTCCAGGATCACTCAAACTGCCTCTCTTTTGTTCAAAATTGACTTATTTTTAAGTGAAATCAACAACTGACATATGGGAAACCAACCAGACGCCTTTGGATTGTGTTGAAACTTTAGGAAAACGATCCATGGGTCATATGTGACATGTAAAAGTCAACTCCGCCTCAATTCGATGCGCGGTGTGGCCGGTATCACTCCAAGTGTATGTATTTTGTTTAAAATAGACAATATTTTACGTACATACGCCAATCCAATCAAACAACTTTTTATTGTGTTGATACTTTTTCACAATGATCCATGACTCATATGTGTCATTTACAAGTCAACCCCGCCTCAATTCGAGGCTCGGTGTGGCCGATACCACTCAAAGTGCCTCTGTTTTGTTAAAAATGGACTTAATTTTAAGTGAAATCAACAACGGACATACGGAAAACCGACCAAACGCATTCGGATTCTGTTGAAACTTAAGAAAAACGATACATGAGTCAAATGTGACGTTTATGAGTCAACTACGCCTCAATAAGAGGCTCGGTGTGGCCGAAACCACTCAAAATGCCTCTTTTTTGTTAAAAATGGACTTAATTTTAAGTGAAATCAACAACTGACATACGGTAAACCGACCAAACGCATTCGGATTATATTGATACTATAGGAAAACGATACATGGGTCATATGTGACATGTACGAGTCAACCCCTCATCAATCCAAGGCACGGTGTGGACGGTACCATTCAAAATGTCTCTTTTTTTTTCAAAATGACTTTAATTTTAAGTGAAAACAACAACTGGCATACGGAAAACCGACCAAATGCGTTCCAAATCTGTTGAAACTTTAGTAAAATTATACATGGGTCATATGTGACGTGTACGAGTCAACCCCGCCTCAATCCAAGGCACGGTGTGGCCGGAACCACCCAAACTGTCCCTCTTTGTTTAAAATGGACAATATTTAACGTACATACGCCAAACTGATCAAACAGATTCTGATTGTGTTGATACTTTTAAAAAATGATCCATGACTCATATGTGATGTGTACGAGTCAACCCCGCCTCAATTAGAGGCCCGGTGTGGCCGACACTACTCAAAGTGCCTCTGTTTTGTTAAAAATGGACTTAATTTTAAGTGAAATCAACAACTGACATACGACAAACTGACCAAACGCATTCAGATTATATTGAAACTTAAGGAAAACGATCCATGAGTCAAATGTGATGTGTACAAGTAAATCCCGCCTCAATCTGAGGCGCGGTTTGGTCGACACCACCCAAACTGTCTCTCTTATGTTAAAAATGGACAATATTTTATGTACATACGCCAAACCGATCAAACAGATTCTGATTGTGTTGAAACATTAGGAAAACTATCCATGGCTCATATGTGACATTTAAGAGTCAACCCCACCTCAATATGAGGCCTGGTGTGGCCGACACCACTCAAAGTGTCTCTCTTTTGTTTAAAATGGACTTAATTTTAAGTGAAAACAACAACTGACATACGCCAAACCAACCAAACACCTACGGATTCTATTGAAACTTTAGGAAAACTATCCATGGGTCATATGTGACATGTAAGAGTCAACCTTGCCTCAATTCGAGCCGCGGTGTGGCCGGGACCACTCAAACTATCTCTCTTTTGTTCAAAATGGACTAAATTGTAAGTGAAATCAACAACTGACATAAGAGAAACCTACCAAACGCCTTCAGATTCTGTTGAAACTTTAGGAAAACGATTCATTGGTCATATGTGATGTTTACGAGTCAACCCTGCCTCAATCTGAGGCGCCGTGTGGACGGGACCACCCAAAATGCTTCTCTTTTGTTCAAAATGGACAATATTTTACGTACATACACCAAACCGATCAAACAGATTCTGATTGTGTTGAAACTTTAGGAAAATGGTCCATTTATCATATGTGATGTGTACGAGTAAGCCCCGACTCAATCCGAGTCCCGGTGTGGCCGACACCACTCAAAGTGGCTCTCTTTTGTTTAAAATGGACTTAATTTTAAGTGAAAACAACAACTGACATACGTCAAACCAACCAAACGCCTTCGGATTCTGTTTAAACTTTAGGAAAATGATCCATGGGTCATATGTGATGTGTACGAGTCAACCTCACCTCAATCTGAGCCGCGGTGTGGCCGGGACCACTGAAACTGTCTCTCTTTTGTTTAAAATGGACATAATTTTAAGTGAAAACAACAACTGACATATTCCAAACCAACCAAACGACTTATTATTCTATTGAAACATTAGTAAAACGATCCATGTGTCATATTTGATGTGTATGAGTCAACCCCACCTCAATCTGAGCCGCGGTGTGGCCGGGACCACTCAAACTGTCTCTCTTTTGTTCAAAATGGACTAAATTGTAAGTGATATCAACAAATGACATATGAGAAACCTACCAAACGCCTTCGGATTCTATTTAAACTTTAGAACAACGATCCATGGGTCATATGTGATGTGTAAGAGTCAACCCCACCTCAATCCAAGGCGCCGTGTGGCCGGGACCACCCAAACTGCCTCTCTTTTGTTCAAAATGGACAATATTTTACGTACATATGCTAAACCGATCAAACGGATTCTGATTATGTTGAAACTTTAGGAAAATGATCCATGGATCATATTTTATGTGTAAAAGTCAACCTCGCCTCAATCCGAGATCCGGTGTGGCCGAAACCACTCAAAGTTCCTCTCTTTTGTTTAAAATGAACTTAATTTTTAGTGAAAACAACAACTGACATAAGCCAAACTGACCAAACACCTTCAAATTCTGTTGAAACTTTAGGAAAAAAATCCATGGCTCATATGTGACATGTACGAGTCAACTTTGCCTCAATCCGAGCCACGGTGTGGCTGGGACCACTCAAACTGTCTCTCTTTTGTTGAAAATGGACTAAATTGTAAGTGAAATCAACAACTGTCATACGGGAAATCAACCAAATGATTTCAGATTCTATTGACACTTTAGGAAAATGATCCATGGTCCATATGTGATGTTTACAAGTCAATACCGCCTCAATACGAGGCACTGTGTGGCCAACACCACCCAAACTGTCTCTCTTGTGTTAAAAATGGACAATATTTTACGTACATATGCTAAACCGATCAAACGGATCCTGATTGTATTGAAACTTTAGGAAAATGATACATGGATAATATGTGACATGTAAGAGTAAACCCCACCTCAATCCTAGGCCCGGTGTGGCCGACACCACTCAAAGTGCCTCTCTTTTGTTTAAAAGAGACTTAATTTTAAGTGAAAACAACAACTGACATAAGCCAAACTGACCAAACGCATTAGGATTCTGTTGAAACTTTAGGAAAACGATACATGGGACATATGTGACATTTAAGAGTCAACCCTGCCTAAATCCGAGCCGCGGTGTGGTTGGGACCACTCAAACTGTCTCTCTTTTGTTGAAAATGGACATAATTTTAAGTGAAAACAACAACTGACATACGCCAAACCAACCAAACGACTTCTGATTCTGTTGAAACTTTAGGAAAACGATCCATGGCTCATATGTGACGTGTAAGAGTCAACCCCACCTCAACATGAGCCGCGGTGTGACAGGGACCACTCAAACTGTCTCTCTTTTGTTCAAAATGGACTAAATTGTAAGTGAAATCAACAACTGACATACGAGAAACCGACCAAATGCCTTCAGATTCTATTGAAACTTTAGTAAAATGATCCATGGGTCATATGTGATATGTACGATTCAACCCCGCCTCAATACGATATGTCGTGTAGCCGGGACCACCCAAACTGCCTCTCTTTTGTTCAAAATGGACAATATTTTACGTACATACGCCAAACTGATCAAACGGATTCTGATTGTGTTGAAACTTTATGAAAATGATCCATGTATCATATGTGACGTGTAAGAGTCAACCCCACCTCAATCTGAGGCCCGGTGTGGCCGACACCACTCAAAGTGCCTCTATTTTGTTTAAAATGGACTTAATTTTAAGTGAAAACAACAACTGACATACGCCAAACCAACCAAAAGCCTACGGATTCTGTTGAAACTTTAGGAAAACAATCCATGGGTCATATGTGATGTGTATGAGTCAACCCCGCCTCAATACGAGGCCCAGTGTGGCCGACACCACTCAAAGTGCCACTTTTTTTTTAAATGTACTTAATTTTAAGTGAAAACAACAACTGTCATATGGAAAACTAACCAAATGCCTAAGAATTCTGTTGAAACTTTAGGAAAACGATACATGGTTTATATTTAATGTGTACGAGTCAACCCTGCCTCAATCCGAGCCGCGGTGTGACTAGAACCACTACAACTATCTCTCTTTTATTGAAAATGGACTAAATTGTAAGTGAAATCAACAACTGTCATACGGGAAACTGACCAAACGCCTTCCAATTCTATTGAAACTTTAGGAAAATGATCCACGGGTCATATGTGATGTGTATGAGTCAATCCCGCCTCAATACGAGGTGCGGTGTGGCTGACACCACCCAAACTGTCTCTCTTATGTTAAAAATGGACAATATTTTATGTACATACGCCAAACTGATCAAACGGATTCTGATTGTGTTGAAACATTAGGAAAACGATCCATGGATAATATGTGATGTGTAAGAGTCAACCTTGCCTCAATACGAGGCCCGGTGTGTCCATCACCACTCAAAGTTTCTCTCTTTTGTTTAAAATGGACTTGATTTTAAGTGAAAACAACAACTGACATACGCCAAACCAACCAAACGACTTCAGATTCTATTGAAACTTTAGGAAAATTATCCATGGGTCATATTTGATGTGTAAGAGTCAAATCCGCCTCAATAAGAGCCGTGGTGTGGCCGAGACCACTCAAACTGTCTCTCTTTTGTTCAAAAATGGACTAAATTGTAAGTGATATCAACAACTGACATACGGGAAACAGACCAAACGCCTTCAGATTCTGTTGAAATTTTAGGAAAATGATCCATGGATCATATGTGATGTGTACGAGTCAAACCCGCCTCAATTCGAGTCACCTTGGGGCCGGGACCACCCAAACTGCCTCTCTTTTGTTCAAAATGGACAATATTTTATGTACATATGCCAAACTGATCAAACGGATTCTGATTATGTTGAAACTTTAGGAAAATGATTCATGGATCATATGTGACGTGTAACAGTCAACCCCGCCTCAATCCGAGGCCTGGTGTGGCACTTATGGAGTCACAAGTGATGAGACTCCTAAAAAAATACCTTTTCACCATATATTAGAAAAGTGGTTGTCATATGAAGATTGAAATGGGTGTAAATAATATTTGAGTTATTGAAACTCTTATTCAACTATACTGGATTATTTTTGTCATATGAAGATTCAAATGGGGAATTATTCACCATGTCTCTAATCAAATAGGTGGTGTTTTTTTTGTTGTTTTAAGTTTGCCACTGTTTTAAGTGCAGTTTTTTATGCAGGTGTATGCACTGGGGGGCTACTAGAGGGGCTGCTGTGCAACAATTCTGGAAATACAGAAAGAATTATACCAACGGTTCAATAAACTATTGGTAAAAAAACTATCCCAACGGTTACAAACCGTTGGTATAGTATTTTTTATTGAACATATTCCAATAGTTTCATTGAAACCATTGGGAAAAAAACTATACCAACGGTTGTAAACCGTTGGTATAATATCAAAATCATAGAATTCCCAACGGTTCTAAACCATTGGGTAAACCTATACCAACGGTTCAAGAAGAACCGTTGGCAAATCAATACATAGAGTGGGCTATACCAACGGTTTAGTTCAAACCGTTGGTATAGATCTTTCCCCACACCTTACTTCCCTACAGTTTGGACAACCGTTGGTATAGAATATACCAATGGTTTTCCAGCCTATACCAACAGTTTAGAACCATTGGTATATCCTCCATTTCCAGTAGTGTGACTTGGCCTCGTATAGCTTCGTCAGAGTATCCCATATTTCCTTCGCCATATTTTTCTCCGCAATGCTCGATAGGACCCCATATGCCAAATCCAAATGGATGTTGGCAATAGCATTTCCGTCCATATTGTTCCATTTTTCCTCTATCACACCCGCCAGATTTTTGCCAATTTCCAGTAGGCAATTATACTTCCGCAGCACTGTCTGCATCTTTATTTTTCACAATGAAAAATTATTCCCGTTGAATTTTTTGATCTCAAATTTTGCCGCCATATGGACACGCCGTTAGTCCAGAACCTCCTCCATGTCACAATGGTATATTTAATAATCTCAATAAATTTTTTCTGATGTGACAGGTCAACTGAAGTTGCAATCATAGAGCATACTCAAATTTACGAGAATTATTAATACCCGAAAACATGAATAGCACCGGGCCAGAACCTTGCCTCTGATACCACTTGTTGGGACCGTAAATGATTGGCCCACCGATGCAACGATAATTACGAGATAAAAATAAAGTGCAAAAATGCAGAAATAAATGAACACCAGATGTAACGTGGAAAAACCCCCAAATGGAAGGGGTAAAAAACCACAGGAAAATAGAAAGATCACTATGGGTAAAAGTGGGTACACACTCCCTCACTATTACAAGGAGAAAACCCTCGTAAAACTCTCTTGAATAAGCGGGGAAATAAACCTCACAAAACCACTCTACTATGGGATTTGCTGGTGGTGTTGGAACCGATGAGAGATGATTTTAGAAGATGGGAGAGCCTTCTTTTATAGGCCTCCTCACCCCTTCATGTTGCCTTCTCCCGCTGGATAATTTGGTGGGGGTTTGGCCACCAAACACCAACCCAACCCACCCCCTTTGACAAAGTGGGGGGGGGGTGCCGTCTAGGAAAATATACTACCGACAGTATGCTCACACCACGTGTATTTATAAGGTCGCAATACATGCTCACTATAATATCCCAAATTCTTAAAGATAATAAAAACTCTCTTGTTGATATTTTTTAAGTGATTTTATATAAAAATGTAATTTTTCAATAAAAACACTTAATGGGTGTTTTAAAGATTTTGTGTAAGGGTAAAATCTCAGTTAACAACTGACAATATTCTATTGAATATTTTCGGAGTCAAACGCTGAGTAAGTGAGAGATTCTGAGGCTCGTAGAGCCTAATGCAATTGAAATAAAAATGTTAAATATATTAAATTCAATGCACATCGAGTATTTGACAACATCACACACAATAATACTCTTCTTATATTTAATTATTTTATTTTTCTGATTTTTAAATAATAAATAATTAATATTTTTCAAACGGTGCGTTTTATGAGAAATCTGAGACCGTTGTTAGATCTGAGACGCAATGTTTACCCTAAACGGAGTATAAAAATTGTGAGCATCGAACGTTTGGTAACATTACACGAAAGGATATGTTATTTAATATTTTTTTATTATATTATTTTTTCTGGAAATAATTTAATATCTCTCAAACAGTGCGTCGTATGAGAAATCTGAGATCACCATTAGGTCTGAGATGTGGTGTTTACTCTAGACGAGGTATAACTTTTGTGTGTATCAGACGTTTGGTATTTTCACTAGCTAAATTAAGTTATCTAATAGTTTAATTGTTAAATTATTCTTATCAATCTAAATATTAAATAAATAGAAAATGTTAATGTCAATGAAATGTTGAAACGTTAAAATGTATTAATTTCTAAAAAGCCCCATAATCATCACCGTCTAGATATGTTTCGATTGAAATCCTTTAATAAGGAGAAATTAATGACCCCGTCATTAATTTTTGATTAAATGAGGGATTAAATTGGATGTTTTAAATAGGAGTTTTAAATGATGCAATTTTAGGGTCATAAATAGACAAACCATTTCGGATTTGATATTGGTCAATTCCGTTGAGTATGAGTTATCTCGAAACTCCCCTTCACGGGTGCGGTGAAGCCTCCGTCGATCAATCTGGCTTGTGCAGGCTGATTCTCCTTGTTGGTGATTCACATTTAACATACATTTGTTTTTCTTATTTTTTTCAAATTTATTTTATAATTCCTCAAACTTCTCTCTTCGATAACTTCTCTTTTATTGATCGGATTGACGCGCCATTGGTACCATTGGGTTTGTCTTGATGAGCAGAAACTAAATCCTAATTTTGTTTTTGAAGACAATGAGGCATGTTTAACCTGAATTTTCACATTTTCTTAAATTGGATAATTTAAATAAAGAATTATCAAAAGATAAATAATTCAACATTATCAAAGGATAATTACCAGAAATTACAAAAGGATAATTTCATTGAATTATCAAAGGATAATTTAATAAAATTATTAATAGATAATTGCGCAAAATTATTGGAAGATAAAAAAAGAAATTATCAAACGATAATTATAAAGGATAATTTATAACAAATTATCAAGAGACAATTATAATAAATTATAAAAAGATAATTATAATGATAGTTTATGAGAAATTATCAAGAAATAATTATAAAAGGATAATTTATGAGAAATTATCAAAAGACAATTATAAATGATAATTTATAAAAAAAATATCAAAATATAATTAAAAAGAATAATTTATAATAAATTATAAATAGATAATTATAATAAATTATCAAAAGATAATTATAAGGATAGTTTATGAGAAATTATCAAGAAATAATTATAAAAGGGTAATTTGCGATAAATTATCAAAAGGTAATTATAAAAGGATAATCTGTGATAAATTATCAAGAGATAATTATAAAAAGATAATTTCTGAGAAATTATCAAAAAAATAATTATAAAAGGATAATTTATATGAAATTATTGAAAATATAATTATTCTTGAACAGAATATTGTGAGCGCTTGGGTTGACCAAAATGACAATTTGAAAATTATTCAAGAGAAAGAAAATATCATTGCATGTGACATTTTAATGGTAATTTGATCCAGGAGTGAGAAAGTATCATCACATGTGATATTTTTATTTCTCTTTGAAATAAAATAACTGGTTTTGATTCTAGAAACCCTTAACGAACCTCAAGCTTTGACGTATCGACGTCTACGATAATAAGGCTATGAAGAGGTGTTCTTGACTATTGAGGTTTCCACTCCAGCTATGAACCACATGAGGTGGTTTATCCTTGCATTTGACATCAACGACTTTGAGGTAGGAAATTCATTACCTTTTTGGGCTATTTTACACATGTTGCCTTAATATGATTACGTGTAGACATATTTTGATGTTCATGTTAGATTATGATCGCATGTGGGTGTGTGTGTGGCCATGAGAACCTTATGTTACCCTTGTTGCCACAAGTACTAGTAGCTTATTATTCATGTTTGATGTGTTGGATTTGATGCCCTAGAATCGACTTCTGTATACTTTATGATAACATGTATTCATAGTTTTGAATATTAATAAACTTTTTATCACATCATGATTGTTCTTATGTGTAACATAGTACGTGATAACACTATAAAAAAGGGGAAGTAGCTGCGGTTTTTTTGTGAACTAGCGGCGGTGTAAACCGCCGCATATTAGTATCATGACGGTTTAAAAAACCGTCGCGTATTGCCTGATCATTAGTCATTTAGAGATAGTTTCAATAATTTCACAGCGATTTTACTATGTTTCATTTTTTGAGTATTCAGAGGCAGTTTTTTTTATAAAAAAAATATCACAGAGAAATATTTAAAAAATGTAAAGAACCACCGCCGATATGTTCAGTGGCAGTTTGTTTTAGCGGTGGCTAATCCTAACCGCTGCTAAACATATTTTATTTAATGTATTTAGCAGCGGTTTCTACAAACCGCCGCTAAATCAGATTTTTTTTAAATATTTAATAAAAAATTGTAAATATAAAAAAAGTGACATGCAATAAACTAAACACATGAATATATGATAAACCATCATACATATGTGTTAGTGGAAGAGGCCTCTACTATCCTCCATGAGATCCTTTTTGTCCGTTAAAAAAATTGGCCTAATGTGTTAGTGGAATCTGATTGCCTTGAAGTGGTTAACGCTCTATCAAAGAAGGATGAGGACTATTAGGCTTTTGTCCTTATCTTGAGAAAAATTTGGTCCTTGTTTGAAGGCTTCACCGAATGAAAATTTACTTTTATCAAACGAGGTGGTAATATATATGCTCATTGTTTGGATTGTTTTGGGAAATCATGGGGTGATCATTGTTGGGTGTACTCACTTCCTAATTATCTTTGTAGGTCTGGGTTGATTGATCAGTAATATATCATATTTTATCTTTCAAAAAAAAGAACCATCACGACTGCCTTTTGAAGAATGTTGTGGATCGATGTCACAACCCATCCCAGTGGGGCCCGCACCGTGACTACCCCAAGCTCACCTTTGATAGGCCAGGGGCTGAAGACTAGAACCGAGTAGGCATATCCCACAAATGGAACACATTTTCCTAGGTACCTGTATGCACACACACACATCTCCAAGCCCAAAAATGTTGGAATGTAAAAACGCTTTGTAAACCATGCATGAAAACTATTAGATATAAACCAAAACTAGAGTGCAAAAGGAAAGTAAAGTACAAGGAGGCGAACCAGGCCGAAATACAAGCCCGCCAAAAGAAAGACTGAAAACAAGTGAAAGTACAAGCTCCTGAAACTCATCCGCGGAAAACCCCACCTGAAGGGCAGGTGAAGGACAACAGCCAAAAGCCGTAGGAGTACACCTCGTCTATCTGATCTCACTGAGCACCACCTGGTCTTGGTCTAACCTGGACTCTGTCAAAGCACTGATCGTCTGCACAAGACACGACACGTACATGCAAAACCTGTCCAAGGGTGAGTAAAACAATACTCAGTAGGATACCTCAAAACCAGAAAGAAAAAACCACAAAGGAATGCATGGTCATCTCTACAAAAGTATATGCATATAACACATATACCAAGAATATCCACATATACTCATTACCAGCTACAAGGTAAAGAAGTTAAGCTACAACCAACCGTCAACCACATGATATTGTTCGAGGCACGCTCATTCTAGGAGAACTCACTCCTCGATCCTTGATGTCATCGGAGACTCTTACAAGAGGTCCTGCTAATTTGGGCCCCGCCCAAAGAGAATACACTGGTCAAGGTCATACTATATAGATAAGAGATTCTTCCCAGAGAATACCGACAACCCAATTTGTATTAATCCACAACGTAGGGGATTCTTCTCAGAGAATACCGACAAACACTACTGGAATTCTTGGTAATTGCGATGGCCTATTTGCGATGGGATCCCGTCGCAAATAGGCTTTACCGATAGGGCCCCGTCACAAATATCCCGTTGCAGAAAACGCTGTCGCAAAAAATCTTATTTGCGACGGGAAACATCGTCATCACAAATAAACTTCTGATTATATGTATTATATATACATAAACATTTTCGCGACGGGCCCATCACAAAAACTATTTGCGATGGGCTCTCATCCCGTCGCAAAAATATATATATATAAAACTTTTTGCGACGGGCCCATCGTAACAAATTATTTGCGATGAGAAAGTAGTACCGTCACAAATATGTTTTTAAAAATATTTAGTTAGACTATTTGCGATGGGGTCCCATCGCAAACGGTCCCATTGTAAATAATAAATTAATTTTTTAAAAAATAAAATTTAATAAAATTACATTTAATGAAAAAATAATATTACTATTATTAAAACAATAAAAAAATAAAAAATATTAAAATTCTCAATATTCACAAAAAAATATAAAAAAATAAAAAATATAAAAAATTAAATTATGTAATATTTTCACCGATATAAAAGACAGAAAATGTAAATAATTCATATAACAATGTTAAATTAAAATGTTTGTAACATAAATAAATCATTGGGGGGGGGGGGGGGGTCATCTTCTGGAGGAGGTGGAGGAGCTGAAGGAGCTGGTGGAGGAAACTCCATCCCAAAATTACGAGTCAGACGGCGCATGTACTCCATCTGCTCGTGATGCTGCTGCTGCCATCGATGCATCTGCTCCTCGTAATGCTGCTCCTGCTGCTGCTGCCGGCGACACATCTCTTCTTACTGCTTCTACAAAGTCTCTATATGCTCAGCCTAAGCTCGCAACTGCTCCTGATACTGTGAGCCAAAAGATGATGCCTCTCCACGAGCTCCTCTCGAGATGGACGCCGACATCGCAACAGTACCATAATAAGTACCAGGAGTCAAATGAGAGCCGATGCCAACTACTCTGCCCTTCTCAAAGCCATATTGAGTCTCCTGCATCCATGCTGCCTCATCGAAATGGTGAGCACGGGTCTGCTCAGTCATCTCATCCTGACCCTCAGCCTGTGTCTGAGAGGTCGCAGCCTCATATGACTCCTTCAATTCCAATTTAAAATTAAAATTGTAAAAATATTATAAGCTGTTAATTGTCAAACTGAAAAAATAATACTAACCACAATCTGATGCTGACGATCACCTCTAATCTCTCTTCAGTTTGTTGCATAGATGGACCTGCAACATCATGTACTAAATTTTGAAACCGTGATGGATATGGAATCAAGTTATTATGATCTTCTCTGGAACTGCGTTCACCGTGTTGATACCAAAAAACATAATCTGGTTGAAAACCAAACCGCAAGAGATGTCCCCCAACCTTGTCAAATGTGTCAAATGTTCTCAGAGCACATTTTTTACAAGGACACTTAATTGTGCCTTCTGAAACATATTCTGGTTTTAATGATGCAAATGCTAAGAAAGCTTCAACACCCTCAATATATACAGGATTTAAACCAGAACCATTTGGATTTCTGTACTGATTTATCCAAGCTCGATCATCTAATAATGACTGATGTCGACTTCCTTGTTCCATATTTTTCTACATAAAATATAAAATCATCATTGTTTTTGAAAAATTTGAAATTATAAAAACACTATATGAAAAAAGAAGATAAATAATTACAAATACTTAATAATTACTAATTATTAAAAATTATTACTAATTGTTACTAATTAGTACTAATTAGTACTAATTATTACTAATTATTACAATTTATTAATAATTATTACTAATTATTACTATTTATTACCAATTTAGCAATACTAAGCAATACTTAGCAAAATGAAAACTACTTGAATAATGAAAGGAAATTTGGCAATCATCATTGTGGAGATGATTACAAATTTTCCCTTCATTATCCAAGCAGATTTCATTTACTAATTATTAGTAATAAAAAAATTATATTATCAATATTTATGAAAAAAAAATATTAATATTATTAAAATAATAAAAAATTTATAAAATATTAAAATTATCAATATTCGCAACAAACTTTGCTCTATTATTAACATTTTCAAATCTCAAAGGGTCGTCAATTATCAAGTCATGCGCAATAAAAAGTTTGTGTCAGTCATGTTCAATGTATACTCTATAATTGTAATTGCATGGTTGATCACCTCGCAAGTATTGTTGCAATAGGACGACCAAAGTAATGACGTTCTCGTCTCTAAGAATCATCTCACATGACACTTTACATAGATCATTCTTCCTTAAAAATTTGAGGGGATATCATTATCTTTCCCTTAAATTTTCAAAGAAGAATGGTCTATGTAAAGGTTCAAGTGAGATAATTCTTATAGATAAGAAGGGCATGACTTGGTTTGTCCTATTGTAACACTACTTGCGAGGTGATCAACCATGCAATGACAATTATAGAGTTTACATTGGACATGGATGACACAAACTTGTTACTGCGCATGACCTGACAATTGGCGACCCTTTGAGATTTGAACATGTTAAGAATAGAGCAAAGCCTGTTGCGAATATTGATAATTTTAATATTTTATATTTTTTTTTATTTTAATAATATTAATATTGTTTTTTCGTAAATATTGATAATATAATTTTTTATTACTAATTATAGCTAATTATTGCTAATTATAGCTAATTATTGCTAATTATAGCTAATTATTTCTAATTATAGCTAATTATTGCTAATTATAGCTAATTATTAATAATTATAGCTAATTATTGCTAATTATAGCTAATTATAGCTACTTATTACTAATTATAGCTACTTATTACTAATTATAGCTAATTATTACTAATTATAACTAATTATTCCTAATTATTACTAATTATTCCTAATTGTTCCTAATTATTACTAATTATTACTAATTATTACTAATTATATTCAATTATATCTAATTATTACTAATTATATCTAATTATTACTAATTATTACTAATTATATCTAATTATTACTAATTATTACTAATTATATCTAATTATTACTAATTATTACTAATTATTTCTAATTATTACTAATTATTACTAATTATATCTAATTATTACTGATTATTACTAATTATAGCTAATTATAGCTAATTATAGCTAATTATTCCTAATTATAGCTAATTATAGCTAATTATAGCTAATTATAGCTAATTATACCTAATTATACCTAATTATTACTAATTATATCTAATTATATCTAATTATTACTAATTATTACTAATTATTACTAATTATTACAAATTATATCTAATTATTACTAATTATCTCTAATTATAGCTAATTATATCTAAGTATAGCTAATTATAGCTAATTATAGCTAATTATTCCTAATTATAGCTAATTATTCTTAATTATACCTAATTATAGCTAATTATACCTAATTATAGCTAATTATACCTAATTATAGCTAATTATACCTAATTATAGCTAATTATTCCTAATTATAGCTAATTATTCGTAATTATAGCTAATTATAGCTAATTATAGCTAATTATAGCTAATTATTTCTAATTATAGCAAATTATTCCTAATTATAGCTAATTATTCCTAATTATAGCTAATTATTCCTAATTATAGCTAATTATTCCTAATTATAGCTAATTATATCTAATTATATCTGATTATATCTAGTTATATCTAATTATATCTAATTATTACTAATTATTACTAATTATTACTAATTATTACTAATTATTACTAATTATTACTAATTATTACTAATTATATCTAATTATTACTAATTATTACTAATTATATCTAATTATTACTAATTATAGCTAATTATAGCTAATTATACCTAATTATAGCTAATTGTATCTAATTATAGCTAATTATAGCTAATTATACCTAATTATAGCTAATTATACCTAATTATAGCTAATTATACCTAATTATACCTAATTATTGCTAATTATAGCTAATTATAGTTAATTATACCTAATTATATCTAATTATAGCTAATTATATCTAATTATAGCTAATTATATCTAATTATACCTAATTATAACTAATTATACCTAATTATACCTAATTATATCTAATTATATCTAATTATAGCTAATTATATCTAATTATAGCTAATTACATCTAATTATAGCTAATTACATCTAATTATAGCTAATTATATCTAATTATAGCTAATTATATCTAATTATAGCTAATTATATCTAATTATTACTAATTATATCTAATTATATCTATTTTTTTACTAATTATATCTATTTATTCCTAATTATATCTATTTATTGCTAATTATATCTACTTATTGCTAATTATATCTACTTATTCCTAATTATATCTAATTATATCTAATTAATATTAATTATGACTAATTATTTATAATTATAACTAACAATATCAATTTCTTAGTAAAAATAAATATAAATAAAAATCAATTGAAATCTAATTAAATTACAACTAATAAACAACAATTAAAATTAACATAAAAAATAAAATAAATATAAAAAAATAAAATATAAATACCTTAAACTTTGATATTCTGAAGATATTGACGCCCTCCGATTGCTTTCGTATAAAAAAATTCTACTAAAAAAAAAATTTCTTCGAAACTGAAGAATGAAGAGAAACACAGAGCTAGATCTAAATGATATAAGAAAAAAACGGATGAGGGTATATATAGGTTAGATTAGTTGCGACGGGTTTATTAGCGACGGGTTTCCAGTCGCAACTGGTACTATTTGCGACGAGGCCCGTCGCAAATAGCCTCGCCCGCATTAATTACAGTCGGTGGTTAAAAGGTTATTTGCGATGAGTCCCGTCGCAAATAGTACCTTCCGACAGTCTATTTGCGACGGGACGACATCTCGTCGCAAAAAGTTATTAACCGCCGCCGGGTAGTTGCAACGGGTCCCGTCGCAACTAACCCCACACGGTTTGGCGCGCAAGTCATGCCAAACTATTTGCGACGGGAAACATCTCCCCGTCGCAAATAATATTCGCGCGGTTTGGCGCGCAAGTCGCGCCAAACTATTTGCGACGGGCAAATTTGCCCGTCGCAAATACTCTCCTAGACGGGTTATTTGCGACGAGGTTTCTTCCCGTCGCAAATAACCCGTCGCAAATTGTGATTTTTCCCGTAGTGAACCCTACCGATGCAGCTCATAACGTAGGGGATTCTCCATTGAGAATACCAAGAACCCTACCGATGCGGCCCACTGGATGGAGGATTAATGCCCTGCACTCGGAGGTCATGTCAATTCCCACAAAACTCCATCAGGCGTGATAGAGGATCGCTCCAATCCCAAGGAGGGATGTCACGACTCTATCTGGGAGTTGGCCTCTAGAGGGGATTGTTGTCCAGTGATGTGGATGTAATGTCACACCGAACCCTTGAGGAAAGAACCAAGGAAAACTGCGCACCTACACTAGTCCATACTAAACCCCCAAGCCATCTAAAAAGGATTGTCCCATCGTAAGGGTCCCAATGCCGCAGACGACTCGTCGAACAAACCTTTTGTTTGAAAGTTACGACCTCATTTGTAAAAAGGGTCCAGTTGGGTCTGGGTCCGACCTGACCCGGTTAGGTCTGGGCCAGTCCGAATCGGCCCATTGGGTCTGCTAGAGCGGTCCGGTTCCTCCAGCTCAGCCCGTGCGTGCAGGCTGGATTCTTCCCGCTGAGCAGTGTCAGTCCACATCCACGTGGCCGGTTCGCCCCCCCTCGCACGCGGTCCCGGACCGCGTGCCTCCACCTGGCTGACACGACACCTGCTGTGTTACCCGCTCGCCACCGGCGGCCTTGCCGTCGCTGCCGGTGGCCTTGCCATTGCCAACGGTGGCCTGCCTTTCTGCGGCCCGTCCCGCCACCGCTGTCCCGCCTGGACCGTAGGATGCTGCCACCACCGGGTCCGCCTGGCCCGGCCGCCTCATTGGGCTGGTGCCGCCTCCGCCATCGGCTGCCCTACTGGCATCCTTGCCTCACTGCGCCCCACCTAAATAGCCAGAGCCTCCGCCTCCGATCGTTGCCTCACGCTGCTGCACCTTGCGCCGCTGCTGTCTCAGACCCTGTTCCGGATTGATGCGTCCAAAGAAGAACAAGAAGAAATTTGGGGGAAGGAGGAAAAACACACGAACACCCCAGATGAATGGATCTTGGCCTTGTTTGGATCGGCCTTGATCCGTTCATGTTAGAATTGAAGAACGAGGGAAATAATAAACAGTTCTAGCACGATTCAACCTGATAAAAAACACCGCAAAGGAAAATAAACTCCACCCACAAAATGCATGATCTGTGGATTAGACTATTCGTTGGATAATCCACATTCATCATGGGAATAAAGAATGGGGAAGGAACATCAAACAAAACTCACACTATACCTGGGATTAGATCGATTGCTGAAGAACGTTCGTCATCGTCGACAATCCATCCATGGGCGATATCGATCTGTCGTCTCATCGTCGTTCGTCGTTCTCCAATGAGAGGTTTCGCCAATTCTTTTCTTCTCTAATGCTTTTAGGGAATTTCTCCAAGATTGTGAATCTAATCCCATATCCCTGTCAAGCTGTTAAATGAATAAAACGTGTTTCAGCGTTGCTATGTCGCTGTGTTGTAGCGTCGCCGCACTATTTCATTTATGAAAGAAAATGGGATTCCCCATCATGGTGTTGCAGCGTCGCTGTGAAAAGTTAAAAAGAAATAAAATAAACTTTTTAATTTAATTTTATTATCCTTTAAACCGTCCAAAAATTATCTTTTGCAGTTGACCTACGCCGGTTGATGTTAGGCCATGCCTAAGTAAAACACCATATTACGAACTCAACGATGGTCTCAGATTTGCAATCCAAATCACTGTTCATGAATTATTAGGATTTTAAAATAAAATAATTTTATTTAATAATTTTATTTACTTTTACGTCCATTTCGATTTTTCTCATTGAAGACCTGAACCGACTAAAGTTAGGTCACACCTAGGGTAAACCTGTCATTCTAAATGCAACAGTGCCCTCAGATTTTTGATTTGGGCACCCATTTAGAAGTTATTCCACTTTTTTAGGAAAACCACTTACGTGCGCTATTAAAAACTTAATAGTTTTCGTCGAACCATCTCGGGCACACCAAGCCTCAAAATAGTACGTTGTCTCAGCGCCTGGTCTCATAATTTTCTCAATTAATTTATAAAAATAAACTAGAGAAAAATCTAAGTCATTAAATTCTCCCCACCTTAGGGATTTACATCACCGAAAGCAAAAACAAGGGCTAATCCACAAAAAAATGGGGGTACTGAGCATGAATTTGAGCCTCCCGCTTCCAAGTACTCTTTACGAGATTCTCGTGCTTCCACTAAATGCGTACCGGAGTAATCAACTGCCCACAAAGGATCCGCTCTTGTTGATCCTCCATCTCCACCGGGTACTCCGCAAACATCGCCCCATCGTCAATGTCCAGCTCGTCCCAGTCGATAACGTGCGATGGATCATGCACGTACCTCCTCAGCTACGGCACATGAAAGACATCATGCACCCGATGCATCTGCGGGGGTAGAGATAGGCAGTACACCACCTCGCTAACTCTGCTCAGAATCTGGAAAGTATCGATGTATCTTAGAGATAACTTGCTACCCCAACCAAATCTCTGCAATCCCCGCTGAGGTGAGACCTGAAGGAAAACATGGTCTCCCTCCTTGAACTCCAAGGTCCTCCCTCTACTATATGTATACAATTTGTGTTTGCTCTGTGCATTCCTCATATGCTTCTAGATGATCTGCACCTTCTCAGTGGTTGGCCGTACCAACTCTGGACCCATGAGTGTTGACTCCCCTGGGTCTGTCTAACATATCAGTGACTTGCATGGTCACCCATAAAGGGCATCGAATGGTGCAATACCAATAGTGGAGTGGTAGATGTTGTTGTATGAAAACTCCACCAGAGGTAGGTGATCCTCCCAACTACGACCAAATTCCAGGATACAAGCACATAACATGTCCTCTAGAACTTGGATGATCCTCTCTGTCTGACCATCCGTCTAGGGATGAGATACCGTGATCAAACCCAACCGAGTCCCAAATGCCTCCTGTAGTCCCTTCCACTATCGGGATGTGAAACAATATTCATGGTCTGAAATGATCATTGAGGGTAGCCTATGAAGTCAAACTATCTCCTAAGCATAGAGGCGTTCCAAGCCCTCTACTGAGATATACTTCCGGATAAGTACGAAGTGAGATGACTTGGTGAGTCAGTAAACGACCACCCAGATGGTATCGTGTCCCATAGACGTGCATGGTAAACTTGAGCACCATACTTCCAAAAAGAGGAAGATCTAGAGGCAGGGTAAGGAAAAAGAGGCGGTATGTTTTTCATGTGGCAAGCTAGACCACTGGAAGAGGAACTGCATCCATAAGTAAGGGGAAGCTAAAGGTGTGTTAGTTATCAAGCGTAATCTTTCAATATATACACATTGGGTATTAGATATAACTTATGGTACTCACATATATATCTAAATGCAGGAACCAAGTGGATTTTGAAATATTACTAGAGGAGAGGTGGATCTGCGAGATGCCAATGGTGTAAGGCTAGATGCTCTAACCATTGGTGACTACCACCTTTCATTTCTAAGGATAATGATTTTGATTTTAAAATATTGTTATTATGTATTTACGGTTACCAAGAACATAATTTTTGTATCATGCCTAGATACAGATGGGTTTATTTTCAAGTTTGGAAATAAAACATTTTTATTTTACAAATACAACATATGTTATGGTATGAAACATTTAAATAATAGTATTTATGTATTAAATTATGAAAACAAAGTGTTGAAAATTGATAACGAATCATGTTCACATGACTCATATAACACCCAAATATAGAATCAACATCTTGGTCATGTAAACAAGAAGCGTTTGAGAAAGATCTATCAAGATGGATATTTAGACTCTTCTAAGCTAAAACCACTTGAAAGATGTTATACTTTTTTACAAGGAAAAATGAACAAACCACCATTTGGTGGACAAGGTGAAAGGGGCATAAATCTTTTAGGATTGATACACACTGATGCGTGTGGACCATTTATAGTAGAAGCTAGAGGTGGATATTATTACTTCATAACTTTTACTAATGACTTGAGTAGATATAGCTCTGTATACCTGATGAGGTATAAGTCTAAGCCCTTTGAGAAATTCAAGGAATTCAAGAATTAAGTAGAGAATCAACTTGGTAATAAGATAAAGAAAATTTGATCAGATCGAGGTGGTGAATATCTTAACCAAGATTTTATTGACTTTCTATTGGATTTTGGGATTCTATCTTAGCTCACTCCACTTTACACACCATGGTAGAATTGTGTTAGTGAAAGGAGGAACTATACATTGTTTGACATGGTAAGGTCGATAATGAGTCATGTAGATTTTCCATTATCCTTTTGGGGATATGCATTACAAACTGTGGCATACGCATTAAACTGAGTACCAACTAAAGTAGAAAATAGAATTCTTTGAGCTATGAAGTGGAAAGAAACCCTTTTTGTCACATACACATGTATGGGGTTGCGAGACATTTGTTAAGGCCTTATCAAGAAATAAACTAGCACCTGGGGAAAAAGTGTATCTTTATAGGGTATCCCGAGGAAACAAAGGGATACTTCCTATACAACCCCTG
Source organism: Viscum album (assembly GCA_963277665.1). Lineage (NCBI taxonomy): Eukaryota > Viridiplantae > Streptophyta > Magnoliopsida > Santalales > Viscaceae > Viscum > Viscum album. The sequence goes on from OY728122.1 coordinate 1,783,609,319, forward strand.
AGATAATAAAATGTCTATTTTAAGACAATCTATCTTTCTTGAGAGGGATCACATCCTTAAAAAGGATAGTGGGAGCAAGATTTACTTTGATGAAGTTGATGCTCAAGATATATAAGAGTTAGTACAAGAATAGATTCCATAGGTCCCCATAGAAGAAGTAGTTTCCGAAACACAAGTACTGCATAGGAGTGTAATAGAGGTCAGAGAACCAGAGAGATATGATTTTCTAGTCATCAAAGATAGTGAATCATTATTGGTTTAAAATTATGAACCTATATCCTACAAATATGTAGTAAAGAGCTTAGAAGCTACAAGATGGTGAGAAGCCATGAATTCTAAAATGGATTTCATGTATTAGAACCAAGTTTGGGTTATGGTTGATATGCCTGTTGATGTAAATCCTGTTGGATTAAAATGGGTATTCAAGATAAAAATGGACATTGAAGGTAAAGTAAATACCTATAAATCAAGTCTAGTGGATAAAAGGTTTAAACAACATCAAGGAATTGACTATGATGAAACCTTTTCACCAGTTTCCATGTTTAAATCCATCAGAATTATACTTACTATAGCAGCTTACTATGACTATGAGATTTTGCAGATGGATGTCAAAAATGAATTCCTTAATGAGAACCTTTAGGAAGTTGTCTATATGAAACAACTAAAATGGTTTGTGACTCCAGGTGTTTCCAAAAGGATTTTCAAGTTGAAGAGATCCATTTATGGATTGAAGCAACCTATATTCTAGGGATCAAGATCATTCATGATAGATCCAACATGCTACTTGGACTAAGTCAAAGTATATATATTGACTAGATACTAAATATATTTAGTATGGAACAATCCAATAGGAGATTGGTTCCAGTGTCACATGGTTCACATCTTTCTAAGAAAATGTGTCCTCAGACATAACATGAGAAAGAGAGAATGAGTAAGATGCCATATTCTTTGGTGATAAGATCAATCATACATTCCATGTTATGTACTAGAATTGATGTTTCCTATGAATTGATCATGGTAGGAAGATATCAAGATGATCTAGGAGAATAAAATTGGTCTTTTGTTAAGGATATCCTTAAATATTTGAGAAGAACTAAGGATATGTTCTTATTGAGATGGTATGTAAATATGATATACTCTATAATCCCAAATGTAGGATCGAATATATAAACATGAGATGCTCAAATAAAGGGGGGGGGGGGGGGTGAATTGTATACTTTAAAAATCCCTAAGGAAATTTTGTGTAACCAAAATTCACAACACCTCTAAGTTTTATTATCTTGCTTGATTCTGGAAAAGTGATTCCAGAAATGAAACTTAACAAAAGTTTACACCAACTAAGATTCTACTTTAAAGTGTATAGAATCCTATAAAATCAGAGTGCAAGTTTAAGTAAGTATATGAAAGTTATACTTACCTCAACAACTAAAATACACAATGGAAAACAAAATACTACAAGTAACAAGAAGTAACTCTTTTAACCCAAAGAGGAGGGTATCCAACAACCTTGGATAAAAGGTCCCTTGATTTATACTTTCAAGAAAGTCTGTCTTACCCAAAACCAGGTTAGCCCTCAATCCGAAGATCGGTATCTGTCTTGATATCCCTACAAGCCCTCGATTTGTAAGGAAATCGACACCTTTGACTTCACAACCCAAAGTCTATGATTTCAAAGAAATAGAACCTCTGTACTAAGCAAATCTGCACGAGGAAAAGTTTGAACAAGCAGTTCAAAACTTTTTTCATGAAGCCTGAGAGTTTATAAGAGACCTCTCTCTAAAAATCACTTCACCAGTACTTTGTCAAAAGTTGAAGCTAAAGTTCCAAAAGTCCTAATCTATTTCAAATGAGCTCCTATTTATAGGCATGGTTCCAACGGTCGGCTCCCTCCTACAACAGTCATATTTTTTCCTGAATTTCAGAGGGACCTATACACGTGTCACTCAAACAACGGTTAGTGAGTAACTGAAAGAACAACATCATTTTATAACAACACAAATGTAAGCATGAATAAATTCTGATATTTGGAATGTAAGGAAATGAAAGTTCAGAGTCTAACCAAAATTGAATTCGGACTCTACAATACATGGATATTCAGATTCTGTTTTCTAGGAATTCAGAACCTAAATTCTGTAGAATTCCGGAGTATGAATTTCAAGAAAATTCAAAATCTGGATTCACAATAATTTAGAACCTGAACTTACAATGTTCATAGTTAAAGTTCATGAGAATTCGGAGTCAGAACTCATAAGAGTTTGGAGTCTAAATTCAGAGAACTCGGAGTCAGAACTCAGAGTAGTTCATAACCAGAATTTATAATCAGAATTCATATTCAGAATTCGTATTCAGAATTCAGAGTCAGAACTCAGAGTAGTTTGTAACCAGAATTTTGAGAATTCAGATCCTAAATAGAATGCTTCATATCTAGGTAATTGTAGGATTCTGAGGTTTTGGTTTCAAACTGAATTTTTACAGTTAGGAAAAAATATGATATAAGTAATGAAAACATGGTAAGGATAAATTTCCTTGGGGAAGGAAAATTTTCCTTATAGAAGAAAATCATAGGGTAAAAGGAGTTTTTCCTTGAGATAAGGTGTTTGTAATTTTCAAAACAATAAGGTATTGAAAAGTCATAAGGAAACCTTAATGACTCAATAATATCCCCCTTGAATGAAGGAATGGAAAAGTCACAAGGAAAACCTTATGGACTCAACAATCTCCCCCCTTTTGGAAAGCACAAACATCCTTACAAAAAATAATATAAGGACTTAGGAAAAAAATTTTCTAGACTTTGAAAATAAAACTTATCTCCCTTTATATATGAGCAATGGTGAATATGACTAACTCCCCCTTAGGCTTTGGAACACTAAAGATCGTATTCTATATTTCCGGAATGTGATTTTTTTTATTTGAATGTGGAAATATTCGTAATGAGAACTCCCCCTTTGATAAGATCCCCCTTACTTAGGGATATTTATTCTTTTACTTAGAATTATTTTCCCTTATCCCACTTTGTGATTTTCAAAAAGAGTTTGAGGGAATGGAAAAAATATGGTACCTGGAATATTAGTACAAATATCCAAAGAAAACAAGCATCCACAATTTTATTAGGATTGGAAGTATTTATACAAGGAAAAATAGATACAATAAAAGATCGAATTTGGATCTATGAAAAACTTCATTATGAGAAATTATGAAAAAATTCATTACGAAAAATATGAAAAACTTCATTACAAAAAATATGAAAAACTTCATTATGAAAAATATGAAAAACTTCATTATGAAAAATATGAAAAACTTCATTACAAAAAATATGAAAAACTTCAAACAAATGTACTCCCCCTATGGATAGGAGTTTATTACTGTAAGGATATTGATTCAACAGAAATTTAATGAGGAAGATTACCTTACAGTTATCATTCCTAACTTCTTTTTAATGTATTCAAATCTATAAGAGGGTAAAGATTTTGTGAAAATATCAGCAAGTTGATATTGCGTTCTGATAAATTGAAGAATGATATCTTCTTTTTGTGTGTGATCCCTAAGAAAGTGATGCCTAATATCTATGTTCTTTACATGAGAGTGATGTGCATGGTTTTTACTAAGGGCAATGAAACTTGTATTATCACACAAAATTTATGTTTTGGTAAAACTCAAGCCATAATCTATGAGTGTGTGTTTCATCCACAACACTTGAGCACAACAACTTCCTGCTGCTACATATTTAGCTTCAGCAGTGGAAAGTGCTACTGAGTGTTGCTTCTTATAAGAACAAGAAACTAATGAATATCCTAAAAAACTACAAGTCCCGAATGTACTCTTTCTATCCATTCTACATCCACCAAAGTCAGCATCCAAAAATATTTAAAAAAAAAATCATTTCCAGAAGTATAAAATAGTCCTAAATCCATGGTTCCCTTTAAGTAGCGAAAAATTCTTTTCACTAACTTTAAGTGAGATTCCTTAGGATTGGATTGATATCTTTCACATAAGAATACTGAAAACATTAAGTCTGTACCACTAGCTATCAAGTAAAGTATACTTCCTATTATACCTCTAAAAGATGTTTGATCTACTGGTTTCCCAGCTTCATCAAGATCAAGTGTGTTTGAGGTACTAATGGGAGTACCTATACTTTTAGTGTTGTCATATCCATACTTTTTAAGAAGATATTTAATATACTTATGTTTAGATATATAGATTCCTTCTAGTTTTTAAGATATTTGAAAACCAAGGAAAATTTTTAACTCACCCATCATACTCATTTCAAACTCAGATTTCATTAAATCCACAAAAAAATCAGTTAAAGATTGCTGAGTTGAACCAAATATAATGTCATCAACATAAATTTGAACAATCAAAACATTTTTCTTATCTTTCTTTATAAAAAGGGTTGGATCTGCATTTCCCTTAACATAGTTATTTTGAAGCAAAAATTCTGTAAGTCTATCATACCAGGCTCGAGGGGCTTGTTTAGGGGAATACAAAGCTTTGGTAATTCTAAAAACATGATTAGGATGTTTTGTATCTTCAAAACCAGGAGGCTGTTCAACAAAAACTTCCTCTTGAACATAACCATTAAGGAAAGCACATTTCACATCCATTTGAAAAAGTTTGAAATCGAAGAATGCTGCAAAGGCAAGTAAAATACAAATAGATTCAAGTCTAGCTACTGGAGTACAGGTTTCTTCATAGTCTATTCCCTCTTGTTGATTATAGCCTTTAGCAACTAATGTAGATTTATTTCTAACAATGATTCCATTTTCATCACACTTATTTTTGAAGACCCATTTTACTCCAATAACAGAATTTTCCTTAGGTATTTTAACCAAGGTCCATACTTTATTACTTTCAAATTCATTTAGTTTATCTTGCATGGATTTTATCCAATCATCATCACCTAAAGCTTCATCAGTTCTTTTTGGTTCTAATTGGGAAAGGAATGCTAGATGTTCTACTTCATTTCTTAAGGAACTTATAGTCCTTACAGGTTGATTCACATCACCAATGATACTATCACTAGGATGATTCTTTAGAAACAACTGATTTGGGTTTTGTAAAACCTGTTCATCAACATAGGGTAGGAAATCTTATGGGGTAAATGATTTAGAAGTATCTTCTTGGACATTTTTCTTATCAGAAGGATCTTCTATCATAGGTTGATAATAAGTTTTTAAAAACACATCCGAGGATGTAGGTTGGAGTTTTTAAAAAATAAAAGGATCAGTTTCATCAAATTTAACATGTACTATCTCTTTAACAGTACAAGTGTTTTTGTTAAAAACTCTATATGCCTTAGAAGTTGTGGAGTAGCCTAAGAAAATTCATTCATCAGATTTTGCTTCAAATTTATGAAGATTATCTTTAGTATTCAGAATGAATACCTTGCAACCAAAAACTTTAAAGTAGGAAAGTCTAGGTTTTCTACCATTCCATAACTCATAAGGAGTTTTATTAAGAAAAGGTCTAATCAAGACTCGATTTATAGTAAAACAAGTAGTACTTACATCTTCAGACCAAAAATGTTTGGCTATAGAATACTCACTCAACATGGTTCTAGTTATCTCTTGAAGAATTATATTTCTTCTTTCAACAACACCATTTTGTTGAGGTGTTCTTGGTGATGAGAAGTTATGAGTAATACCTTTTCTACTACAAAAAGTTTCAAAATCAGAATTTTGAAATTCTCCACCATGATCACTATGAATAGTTTTCAATGGAAGGTTTTTCTAATTTTTAAATTGATCTCTAAAACTTTTGAAATACGAAAAATCTTCAGACTTCTTTGCTAGAAAATAGACCCACGTAAATCTAGTGTAATCATCAAACAAGACAAATACATAATATTTGCCCCCAATGCTTCCAGTTTGTGTAGGAACAAAGAGATCCATATGTACTAACTATAATGCATTAGTAGTTGAGACTTCACCTACTGATTTAAAACTTGATTTGTGCTGCTTTCCATATTGACAAGGATCACAGACTTTTGAAGGGTCAAATCTAAGCTCTAGTAGATCCTTAACTAGTCCTTTATTAGAAAGTTTGTATAAGTTTCTAAGGTTAAAATGTCCTAACCTTCCATGCCACAACCAAGAATGATCTTCCATTGCACTAAGTCAAGGTAGATCTTGGCTCCTAAGGTCTTCTAAGTTTAGTGTGTAAACATTCTCTTACCTATTGACAGAAAGTATAAATTCTTCATTGGAATTGTGTACTAAGCACTTATCATTCCTAAAATTTACAAGGTAACCTTCATCACATAACTGACTCATGCTAATGAGGTTGTGATTAAGGCCCTTAACAAATAAAACATTTGAAATGAAAGTTTTTCCAAGAATAACGATGTTACCTATACCAATAATTTCTCCCTGAGAATTATCTCCAAAAGTTACTTTTCCTCCTTTCTTCTTGATAATATTTTCAAAATAGTTTTTGTTACCAGTCATATGCCTGAAACATCCACTATCCATGTACCATGTATTGCTAGTGGTAACTTCTTTATCTTCCTGAAAATAAGAAATTTAGACTTTTGGAATCCAAACTTTCTTGGATCCAGAATTGTTAGACAACAAAATTTTGGGTATCCACATTTGTTTAGAAAAATAAGATGTATGAAACCCAAGAGATTGAACTTTATTCAAGGAGCAATTTTTTTTCCAATGCCCACCACTTTGACATTTAGTGCTAAAAGGGGCTCTAGAAGGAACAAAATAGTTGTTTCTGAAAACCGGTTTTTGGTGAGTATAACCTACGCCAGTAGTGTTTCCTTGAGGTTTAATTTGAGAATACATCTTGTCAAAATTTTCCTTCCTAGAGGTAAAGTTTGCAAGAAGATTCTTAAGAGAAAATATTTCGGATTTCAGTCTGATGACTAAATTCCTATCCTCAGGAATCATTTCCCTAGAGTTATATTTTTCCTCAAAAACTTTTTTCTCTAAAATAGTATTCTTAAGATCTTTATAAAGTTCTTACTTAACAGAATTTTATTTCTCAAGGTCTTTAGAAAGTTTTTCTGAAATCTCATCTTTATCTCTAAGATCTCTAGAAAGATCTGAAATATCTTTTGTAAGAATTTCTTCCCTAGTATTTTCCTTGTCTAATTTCTTAGAAATTTTACAATTTCTTGCTTCAAGTAACTTGTAAAATCTATAAAATTATTCATATGAAGGTATTTCTTCATTTTCTAAGGATAAAGTATCTTCATTAGAAGTACTATTTTCGGAATAGTAATTATTATCAAGAGATAAATTTGTTAAAGCCTCGGCAGAGCGTACCTTGGCCATAAGACATGTATTAGGGAAAGAAGTAGTAGCAATGAATCCCATATTCTTCTGTACTGATGAATCATATTCAGAATATTCACTTTCTGAAGAGTCTCCATAACTAGCACTCCAAGTATCATTAGCTTTAAGGCTTTTCTGGTGCTTTGATCGATAGAATTTCTTCTTGTTTCTTTCTAAATTACTTTACTTCTTTTCCTTCTTTTTCAATAAAGGACAATCAGGTCTGATATGACCTGTTCTTCTACATTCATAACACATAACTTCTCCATATTTGTTATCTCTGTAGTCTTTCTTCTTGTATATATTCTAATGGTTCTTTTGAGCTACAATCTTGTTCATTCTCTGAGCAAGATTAGCTAATTCATTCTCAGACTTTTCTGTGTCACTAGATTCTGACTAAATAATGACTTTCTTTGTCTTTGATCTAGTTAATCTTTCTGGGGTCTTGGCTTTCATATGTTTAGAAGTGGTTGTAAAAGCAACTCCTCCATTCCCATTCTTCTTATTAACATTTTCATCATCTCTCTTCATTCTTGTTTCATGCTGAAGAAGAGTTCCGAACAACTCATCTAAGGAAATCTGAGTGACTTTCCTGTTCTCATCAATAGCTTTACTTTTGGAATCCCATTCATTTGGCATGATATCTATGATCTTGTAAATAAGAGCCTCATCATCCAAACCTTTTTCTCCCATATATTGTAAACTATTCACGATAGTCATAAACCTTTGCTGTACTTTGCTTATATGTTCTCCATAAGTAAAGTTAATGCTATGGTATTCAACTCTCAACATAGCTCTTCTTGTCTCTATGACTTTAGATGTACCAAAATGTGTAACTTCAAGTTTCTTACAGATACTGTTTGCATCTTCACATGATGATATTTGACTATAGATGTTTCTAGTCATGGAACATAACAAAGTATTTCTGACTCTAAAGTTTGCTTGATATTCTGATTTCTCCTGATTCGTAAAGGTTCTCAATTCCTTATCCAGAATCTTATAATCTCCAGTCAGCATTAGATGGTTATCAACTCCAGTATTGATAACAAAAGTCTTCATCATATCTCTCCAGTACTCATAATCATTTCCATCGAAAATAGGAGGTCTGGTAGGATTTAGATTATCAATAGAACCAATATTTAAACCTACTATCCTTAAGAAAATATTTGGCATACAAACTTGTTAGTAGTATGAGTTTGTAAACAAGAGAAAATATCCTAAGCAAGGAACTAGATATTGTATCTCTAATCAAGAATGAATATGAACTTTATGAGTCCGAAAATATGAATTCAAAAATATGAAACAAAGTATGAATTCGAAAATATGAATCCGAAAATTCTATTCTGAAAACTTTGAGCAGGGAAAAACTTATATGTGAATATAAGTATTTTAGAGACCTTCCTCTGATACCAATTGTTGAGATGGTATGTGAGTATGATATACTATATAATACCAATTGTAGGATCGAATATATAAACATGAGATGCTCAAATACAAGAGGGGGGGTGAATTGTATACTTTAAAAATCCCTAAGGAAATTTTGCGTAACCAAAATTCACAACACCTCTAAGTTCTATTATCTTTCTTGATTTCAGAAAAGTGATTCTGGAAATGAAACTTAACAAAAGTTTACACCAACTAAGATTCAACCTTAAAGTGTATAGAGTCCTATAAAATCAGAGTACAAGTTTAAGGAAGTATATGAAAGTTATACTTACCTCAACAACTAAAATACACAGCGGAAAACAAAATACTACAAGTAACAATAAGTAACTCTTTTAACCCAAAGAGGAGGGTATCCATCAACCTTGGATAAAAGGTCCCTTGATTTATACTTTCAAGAAAGTCTGTCTTACCCAAACCCAGGTAATACCTCAATCCGAAGATCGGTATCTGTCTTACTATCCCTACAAGCCCTCTATTTGTAAGGAAATCAACACCTCTTACTTCACAACCCAAAGTCTCTGATTTCAAGGAAATCGAACCTCTGCACTAAGCAAATCTGTACGAGGAAAAGTTTGAACAAGTAGTTCAAAACTTTCTACACAAAGCCTGAGAGTTTATAAGAGCCTCTCTCTCTAGAAATCACTTCACCAGCACTTTGTCAAAAGTATAAGCTAAAGTTCCAAAAGTCCTGAGCTCTTTAAAATGAGATCCTATTTATAGGCACGGTTCCAACGGCTGGCTCCCTCCTCCAACAATCATATTTTCCTTGAATTTCAAAGGGACCTGTACACGTGTCACTCAAACAACGGTTAGTGAGTAACTGAAAGCACAACATCGTTTTATAACAACACAAATGTAAGTATGACTAAATTATTATATTTGGAATTTAAGGCAATGAAAGTTCAGAGTCTAACCAAAATTGAATTCGGAGTATACAATAAAAGGATATTCAGATTCTGTTTTCTAGGAATTCAGAACCTAAATTCTGTAGAATTATGGAGTTTGAATTTCAAGGAAATTCGGAATCTGGATTCACAAGAATTTGGAACCTGAAATTACAAAGTTCGAAGTTGAAGTTCATAAGAATTCAGAGTTAGAACTCATAAGATTTTGGAGTCTGAATTCAGAGAACTCAGAGTCAGAACTTAGAGTAGTTCGTAACCAGAATTCATAATCAGAATTCTTATTCAGAATTCGTATTCAGAATTCTGAGTCAGAACTTAGAGTAGTTCATAACCATAATTTTGAGAATTCGGATCCTAAAATAGAATGCTTCATATCTAGGTAATTATAGGATTCTGAGGTTTTGGTTTCAAACTGAATTTTTACACTTAGGAAAGAATATGATATAAGTAATGAAAACATGGTAAGGATAAATTTTCTTGGGGAAGGAATTTTTTCCTTATAGAAGAAAATCATAGGGTAAAATGAGTTTTGCCTTGTGAGAAGGTGTTTGTGATTTTCAAAACAAGAAGGTATTGAAAATTCATAAGGAAACCTTAATGACTCAACAATCTCCCCCTTGAATTAAGGAATGGAAAAGTCATAAGGAAAACTTTATTGACTCAACAGTTCCTTATGTATGGAGGAGATGGGGAGCTAGTCATCAGGGGATATACTGATGCTAGTTTTTAGATAGATTAGAATGATCTGAAGTCACAATCATGATATGTTTTCTATCTCAATAGAGGATCTATGAGCTGGAAGAGTTCAAAGAAACCAATTTTTGCTGATTCTATAGTAGATTCTGAGTATATAGTGGCTTCTGATGCAACCAAGGAAGATTTTTGGATATGGAACTTTGTATAGGATCTTTATGTAGTACCTATAAATAAACACCCTATCACATTATATTGTGATAATACTGTAGTGGTGTCTCTTGCAAAAGATCCAAGGTCACACCCACAAATAAAGAATATAATTTGGAAGTATAACCTCATAAGTTTTTTTTATAAAAGGGGTGAAGTTATAGCAAGAAGAGTATCCATGGAAGATAATGTGGCATAATCATTGAATAAAGGACTATCTCAATAGAATAACGAGTATCATGTGAGAGCTATTGGACTGAAGGTTGTTAGTAGTTGGATCTAGTGAAAGTGAGAGTTTATTAGAGTTGGTGCCCTAGAACCAAATTTTGTGTACTTTATGATTATATATATTCATAGTTTTGAATATTAATAAACTTCTTATCACATCATGTATGTTCTTCTGTGTTACATAGTATGTGATAATGTCCCAAGAGTAGCTGTCACACTAAAAGGTCATATTCCCCACTATGATGAAAACCCAGAAGTGCTACGACACCATTGTTAAATATATGTTTTATATCCAGATGATATCATTTAAGGGACATAAATGATATAGACTATTAGGGTTGGATAATCATAAGACTTTGAGGCACCTTCACATGGTGTACTCCCTTGGTAATATCTAGTGTAGGATACCATGAGAACGAGACCTTCCAGTAGAAAATATACATTTATATGTGTCATTGGATGTTCCTATCTGTGGACATGTGTATTTTTCCTTAGAATTTAATATTATAATAAATGAGTATTATGAGTCGTATACTTTGATATATTGATGAAAACTGTGATGACAAATGTTCATATCAAGGCATGATATGTTGGGTGCATCATGCGTAATATCGTATTAATGAATAATGTGAGAAAAGATTTATCCCTTCTATTCTTTAATAGAAGTTGATATCTCATGCCCTTTGATTTAAATGATATATCCTAAATAAATCCATGGCCATGATGTTCTATAGGAAATTTCAATTTCTAGGAAGTCAAAGAAAAAGACATCAATCACACAGGTTGATGGCACCAGAATGCAACCTACTTGATTAGAGATATCATGATAAAGGGATTATATTACACAGTAAGCATCCATATGAGGTATTATGTTGTTGTGATATTAACTTCTTTCTCTATGGGTGTATTTGTGTGTTTCAAGATACTAACCTTGGACTTTAGGTTGCTTCACCTAATGATACCGAGAAAGAGGCCTTGAGGGTTACACACTAAGTGTATCCAGAATCATAGTTAAATAATAATAATAATATTTATTATTTAACAATTTGAATAAATATTATTCTCACATGTGTTTTAATAATTATTCATGTTTAATTGATTGCATATATTACGCCACCAGTAATTCGATAGAATATAATGTGTGCAAATTATTTAATAAATATTTATTTTTTATTTAGTGAATATAATATTTATTTATTTATTGGATAATAATGCAGTGATATTTATTTAATAAATAAATAGTCATTATTAAAGGATCGATAAATATTTTGGAGTAATGATAGACTGAGTTTAATGGTCTCGTGAGAAATAATAAATAATGAATATTATTTAATTAAATAATATTTAATTTAATTTTCAAGTTAAGAGCATGTTGAGAAATAATAATAATAATATTATTATTATTTGACATGGGGTTCTGTAGGGATTAAATAAATAATAAAGGGAACTTAAGAAATTATTTTATTTTAACCCTAGAAGTATATAAACCAAATTATATTATTTTCTAAGATATCCAATGCATTTGTTTGGTTGTGCACAACAGATTTGGAGAATCCTATCAAGCCCTAGAGGGATACCTTCTCTAATAATGGAGAGCTATCTTCCTCAACCTCCCACTCTCAAGTCAAGATAGATTAAGGAGAACAATTTGTAAGTGATTCTCGAGGTGGTCAAAGGCAAACATCACAAGCGATAGGATATTTTGCACTAGCACCCAAAGATTCCTATGACGATGTTTAGAGATTTATTGAACATGTGTGGATCAACACTAGAGGTAATATTCTCTTTATTCCTACAACACAATGATGGTACAATGTAGATATGTTGTCATATCCATCAATGAAGAAAGAAATCCAACAAGGTAATTATTTAATTAATTAAATTGATTATAAATAATATGTGATGATCCTATCTATGGTTCTGGAATTCTATACCTTGTCAATATTCTTTGATTCAATTCCATATATCATAACATTTATCATTGTGTAAATATTGGATTGATCATCAATCATGGAAAAAAGAAAAGTTGGGCATGACCCAATTGCACGCTTCCACTATGCCAAGAACCTATACGATGTTGATCACATTCATCATGTGTCTATCTTACTTATGATGATATGTTATTATATCATGTGTATCCTATCATGATATGTGTGATTTTTTGGTATTGTTCTTAGAACCCAAGGTAGGTGGACCATCGTGACATGTTAATCCCTTGGAGGGGGAGTGTGCGTGACTTGTGACGATGGCAATGAGTGACCTATGCATAGGGTACATATACGACAATTCCTCAGAGATGCTGTGTGATGAATTTGTTGAATATAAAATTCTAAGGGGTATGTTTCATGATGACTAGGGGATATTGAGTATCTATTGATGCCTAGGGTATTTTGAGATCATAACTTCCTTGATGCACAGTGAGGCTGAGTTGCATGATCACACGATGTTGAGTTGCATGATTCATTAGCCTCATGGATAATACTTGATTCTTATAGAACATTGATTATATGTACTTGATGACTATAGGATGTCAAGGGGTATGTTTCTTGATGAATAGGGGATTTCAAGTAGCTCTCAATGCCTAGGGGATTCCAAGAGCATAACTTCAATGATGCACAATGATGCTGAGTTGCACGATCACACAATGTCGAGTAACATGATTCATTAGCCTCATGTCTAATACTTGATTCTTATGACACTTTGATTATTTGCACTCGATGAATATTAGATTACAAGGGGTATGTTTCTTGATGATAAGGGGATTATAAGTATCTCTTGATGCCTAGGGTATGCTGAGAGCATGAATTCCTTGATGCACAATGATGTAGAGTTTCATGATCACACGATGACGAGTAACACGATTCATTAGCCTCATGGATAATCCTTAATTATTATGAAACCTTGATTATCCATCTAACATAAAGCCGAAGCATGTATGAATAGTGGTTTGTATCATCCTGGTTATCACATGACCACTTAGTTTTGGATTGTGTGTTACCATGTTTGTTAAATATTTATTATTATTATGGAATAAACTTGTATAATTAAGCACATCTGGTTAAGGACACGTTGGTGGTTTCCTACTAAATCTTGTACTCACACCCTACTTGGGAATTTAGATGCGTTTATAGATTTCATGAGAGATCCGGCGAAGGGAAAGAGCCCTATGGTGGATTGCTGAGCTAAGGAACGTGGAGCTGGTTGTGGGCTAGGACGAACATTGGTGGTACTTGTAGTTTATCATTTTTTAATTATCTTATTTATTTACCTCGGACAAACTTTCCACTTTTGGGAACTGCTTTTATTTACTTGTCATGTATGTCATATTTACCTTTTTGCATGATCAATCTAATTATTTATTTTATTATTTACTTTTGATTATCGATCCCATGACATGATATTGACGGTATAGTCTCCCCACTGAAAAATTCAGACCCGCACTGCTAGTCAGAAGCCTCTTACATACTGGGAGGCATGCATGAGGTCATGTGGATTTTTGGCTCAGACCCGGTGGTTTGAGTCAGGATGTTACACCCCCCTCAATGTTAAACTTTTAGTGTCTCATACCATACCATCAATTTGTGTTATATTAGGTGCACTCTATTCCATGTTGTTTGTCATAATTGATAAACTTTAATGAAATATTTTAAATCTAGGTAGATGTCACATAAATACAGTAAAAAAGACATCCATACATAATACAAATTATAATAATAAGTAATTCATTTTTGAAACCAAATGGTATTTAATATAGGACATCAGTGCCATGTGAGTGGGAGCATTTAAGTTCCCCGATTAAGTAACAATCAAACCATTGGGTACATATGTTGGATGTGTACTAAAATGTACATGCATGAGATCCATGTACACATGCATATTATGCATGAAGTATATATATTTACAAACACACACACACACACATATAATATGATATTATATATGGTGTACATTTAATACATGAATATGATGCATGCATTGATATATATATATATATATATATATATTAAATATGCATGAGATGCATATTAAAACTATTTCATATAATGAAATGGTTTAAAAAAATCACTCACATATGGTTTCATTAGTTTGGAACCAAAGGTTGTTTCATTCAATGTTTTTCTTATTCATTGAAGTGTTCAATGAATATTACACCTAATGAACAATAATGCATGTGATGTGTTACAAATAGAAGTATCAAGATTTAAATATTTAAAGATAAATATTATATTATATTTGGTGTGGGTGTGTGGATCAAATTTGTTGAACATGTAATACTTTATATTCTATTATAATAGGTAAACACTACATCCTAAAACTATTAACTAATGCATGTCCTATTATTTTATCATTATAATAGAAATAGTTTATAGTAATATTTAAAAGTAAAATTTATAAATTTTTTAATTTGAATTTAATAAAACCAATATCATTTTTATGTCAACGAGGTCGAATTTAGCTCAGGGTTATTTTTTGTTATTTTTTCTGAAATAATTGATTTTTTGGTGAATAGTGAAAATACCAATTTTATAATATCATAATTTTCATGACATCATTTTTATATAAGCATGAATTAAAAATATATAAAACCTTTGGCTAAAAAATGTGTTTATAGAGTAAAATAAATCATTTAAAAGTATTATGATTAATTAGGAAACCCATTCTTGACTTTTCAGATCCAAAATTATATTTTATTATAATAAAAACACTATTTTTGGATCTTTGCATTTAATAGTGTGGTTATAAGGTTCAATTAAGTCTTGGAATGGGTATAATATAAAAAAACCTTAAAATATTTAATTAAAAGACAATAAATTTATGATAAACATAACTAATCAAGAGTCTTTGGCCTAAATATTTATAAATTCATTTTTCCACATAAAAATACTTTCTTTTCTAAAAATGGTTTCTTGCATTTTGTACACTCATATTAGAATTAATTTATGTTATTTCTATAAATTTAATCTTGTAAAATGGATTCCATATTTTTAATCATCATATTAAAGTTGTTTAATAATTTCCATTTCATTTTTAGTCATAAAATTAAGTTTCCATAGTAAAAAAGTTAGTCACCACTGTAGGAGTTAAAAGGGTTAAAGAGGGGGTTAAAAAAAGAGATAAAGATTAAAATTTCTCTAAAAATTGTCTAAATTTGATTGGTTGAGTGTATTTCGACCTTAAATTACTCTATATTCAAAATTTTATTAAATTTAAGCTACTTTCCATGATAAATACCTTTATTATATTTTAAAGTTCTTAATATTTACAAGAGTGTCACTTATCTCACTTATAAAAGGGAACCTATTCTCCTCACATCTCCACATGCTTTGAGCCCCTTAGATTGAACAATATCTTCCAAAATATCTTCCCAAATTTCCTTACAATTTCCTAAATGTCTTGGTCTCACCAAAATACCATCCCAAGAAGGCTTAAGGTGTAATCCAAGGGAATATACTCAAAGAAGAGCTAATCATCTTAACTGATTTCTTTCAAGTTTATTTCTTCTTCCACCTCCTCTAAATATTCTATAATAATATTAATATAATGACACCGGTATATTTACTATACTAAAATTTCATTATGTTAATGGTAAAACCATTTTATATCTCATTTACATCCAGTGGAAAAGGAAAGCGTTGCTTATGCGTATGTTCAGACAACCGTCTCCATAAAGTGATGTGTTTCATTTTTCATAACCACATCAAATGGATGGATATATTGATTTATTTAACCAATATATATGATATATATGATATATTTATGATTATAGAAAAATATATTATCATTTACCTTCATTTATTTCCATCCATTGAAAAATGAAAACATCATATGTGCGTACTTTCAGACTATTGCCTCCATGAAGATATGTGATTTATTTGTCAAAACCTACTCACATGGATGGTTATAAAAGTGTATTTGATGTATAAATATGATATATATATATATATGTGTGTGTGTGTGTGTGTGTGTTTGTGTGTTTTTGATGTGATTGAAATTCTAGAAGTGATGATACCATAACTATGGTGTAAGGATCGAAACCGTCGAATCAAGATATGCATAATAAACAAAATAGTCAACACCTATGTATTTGATTTTAACAAAGAATTATGAGTAAATGGGAAAACATAAGTTATGAATAAGTGAAATCCAATAATATTTATATAAATATGGATATAATATAGATTAATAATAAATATAATTTTATTATACAGGAGGTTTAAATGTGTTAGATCAAACAAGAATTCAAGGTAAGGGTTTATGTTACAATCTCACTTATTATCGATATTGTTTATGTTTAAATTTCCATAAAGAGGAAATCATATGTTATTTCTATCATAAACCCCATATATTTTCTTATCCTCTTGTTATTTCTAGGTTTTTCAATTATTCTCTCCATTTTACCTCCTTTTGGTACTCAAAACCATTGAAAGAAAGCTTTTAAGAAAAACTGACCTTATTTCTCCTTTTTGGCCATGAATCTTTATCTTCTATATCTATACTATTTATTTTTATTCAATTATGTTCTTTTATATACTTCAATGATTTACTAAGTTCAATTTAAGTTATTTTTTTATATTCAATGTTTTAAAATGATTTTTTTTGCATTTTCCATACACGTCCTTTTTTACTTTTTTATGAAAGTGGGAAAATGATGATTTTTTAATGCTTACCGTATGGGTGCATTTTCCAGGAATCATAACCATTATTTTTTATAAATATTCCTCTACATGGTTCCATTTATTTTCAAATATAATCACATTCTCACTATTATGGAAATTTTTAGTTTTAAAATGTTTTCAAAAGAAAAGGATATTTCTTATCATTTTTAAAAAGACTTTAAAATGCATTTATGAAGGCATTTTTTCATATATGTTAGCATAATTTAATGATTATTATGATTTAATAGGGATATTATCTAATGATACCATCCGTCTTATTTTTATGGATGACTTATGATCATGTTGTTCTATTTATTGACTGAGGGAAATATTGAAATTCTATATGATAGTTTTCAAATACGGATATTTATCACTAAGGCATGTTGATTATGTATTGTATTGTTTATTATATATTTTCATATAATGAATTCATTGGACTTAGTGAGTGATGGGTGGAACCTGATATTAGATATCCCCTTGATACTTTGGTAGGTCTCATGAGATAAACTAGCTTGGGTATTTAGTGTATGTCTTACCTATTTGTGTATGATGTATTGGCATGAGGCCTTGATGTTAAGATTATGATATATGACATTATGAATTCTGTCATTATGAAATTGATTATTTCTAAACATGAGGATATTTATGTTTATATTTCATCCATGGATATATTTCTTTTTCATTATATTAGTTATATGGAATATTTGATTATTAATATGATATCACCCCTTTGTTTTTTTCTTATCTTCAGGGTACCCAGAAGTAAACTTTGAATGATTTTCAGAGATATACTAGAAGAAATAATAATGTTCTCACTAGAATTTAAGTTGTATTTCATGTTTTCATATGCAATGTGAGAATCATGTATGTATTGTAACAACCCAAAGTTTCATTAATGGAAATCCCTCTTGATCTAATTAAATGTCTCTTTATGTTTATATAAAGTGTCAAATTCATTGGTTTTATGTTAAGAATTTTGACCGTTGCTAATATAGCCATTGAACAGTGATCACATGATTAGTATAGATATAGGGCTTTAACAAATCCAAATTTACTCTGACAAAGGAAGCGATGGCCTCATCCAGTATAATTGCCCCATACAAAGCCCATTTGTCAGAGCTCGGAAAAGAGGTGGCGTCCTTGGGATTCGCTCTTGACCAAGCCCAAGCTGAGCTTCACCATGTCAAGCTTGAACGAGACCATCTATGGGAAAAGTGGAAGTGGATAGAGATTACCACTCGAGCAATGTTAGCTGAGCCACCCCAAGAGTCTGTCACCATCGCACACCTTACCCTTAGGTCTTATGTGGTTATTTTAAGGGGTTATGTAACAAATCGATAGTACTATGTTCATGTACATTATTTTTTGTATATAATAATGTATATATGTTCTTGTCATTATTGATACATTGTAAATAGTTTTTAAAGTACAAATAGTGTTTTTAGTTATTATTTAATTAAGAATTATATTTTATTAAATTAAGGGTTTTTTTGAATTAAATAATATTTTAATAAAATATTATTATTAAATTAATTTTTATTAAATATAAATTATCTTATAATTTTATGAATGCAATTATAATTTTTATTAAGTTTTGAAATCCATTTCTGTCAAAACCCGTGAATTTTCGATAAATGTCGGTTTTTATTTTAAAAGTGAAAATTAACATATTTAGAAAATTATTTAGATAAAATAAATGTTATTTATAGAATCAGGATGTCGAAATTATCCAACGGTGAATTTTTCATAATTTTCTTAGACAATCAAATTTTTGGGTAAAAATTAAATACCGTTTAAATATATAATGTGTTTTATAACATCATAATGACCCAATAGTGGTGTAATAAAATACTATAATATTTATTTTCGGCCAATATATATTTTACCATTAAAATAATTTGATTTTGGGTTTGTTTGACTTACTTTTCAAAGCATTAATGGACCCCTCAAGACTTATTAAACACCTTGTCTTTTTAAATTAATTTCCATGGGAGTGTGACTCACCTCCACATAAGAAACCTTATTATTTTAAGAAGTTCGGACTTTGGACTTATAAAATATTTTTTTCCTCTTCCCTTTTCCAAAAACCATAGGCAAAAACCATGGGATGGTTTGTGGTTTGGATTAATTTAATATCAGGGGTCCCAAACCTAAATAATAAAGAATTCCCTCACCTTTCCTATATAAACCCACCCAATCTCCCACTTCCTCCACACTCAAATCCATTGGAGTGAGTCAAACCTCTTCCCTAATCTCTCTAGAATCCTCCCAAGGTGCCCCAAGCTCCCAAGAATCCTCTCACAAGCCTCTCTCTAGCCTTTGGAAGCACACTTCCAAGTAAGGGTTTTTTCTTCCTTTCTCATTTTTGTCCAATTTTCTTTAAGTTGTTTTGCCTTTTAATTTAAACTATGAATGTTGGGGTATGGTTTTTCACCTCACTCATACTTCCCTCTTTATGTTTGAATGATGGGATAACCCTTTCTCTCTCATTAAATGCCTCCCATGTACACCCGTTACTATGCCGAAATTCCGAAAGGAACTTCTCTCTCCTCATTTACATTCAAGCAATACTTTTGTATCATGAATATAAATTCCATTAAAATTGTTGGGAAATGTATCTATATGACCTCCTTACTATCAATTACATGTAAATATTATGAGGAACCCCTTTCTCTCTCATCAACCATTTTTTATGAATTCTTATGTCACACCGTTACGCAGCCGAAATCGCACCGATTTTCTAAGCCAGTGCCATTGTGTAGTGAATACCATGTCCATTTCTGCATCAAGGGTATTCACATTTATCCACATTTAATTATTGATTATAAAGTTTCATGTATGAATTCTACATTCCTTTATCGTGGAATAAATGATTATTTTTTATGAATCCATGTTTTATGATCCATGTGGCATACTTATGCATGAAATGAAATGTTTAAGAAGGGTGCACCCTTATAGCACTCCAATGCATTGGGTAAAGTATAGTATCATGATACATCATGTGAAATGAGTGTTGAATCATTATAATTCAAGTGAAATGAGGGTTTACTCGTGCTTTATGTGCAATGAGGATTTACTCATGCTCCATGTGCAATGAGCCTTGGCTCATGCTAATTCCATGTTAAGTGTTGTTGCCACATTTCCATGTTATGATTATCATGATTTATCATGACTTTATGTTCATGTTTCTCTTGTACTCTATTGATATGCCTATTGTCTAACATGTATTGTACTCCTCATGTTATTCCATGTGTATTCCCTTACTGGGCTTTGTAGCTCACCCTTTTCTTATACATGTCCTTAGGTTATCCCATGCAATGCTAAGTATGAGGGAATATAGTGGTCATGTATAGGAAGTTTTCAATAAAGATGTTGTATTTCATGTTTTAAGTTTTTATGTAATGATCCTAAGCCCCAAAGACACTAAACCTCTCTATCTTCTTTTTTGTATCAAGTGAATTTTTATGTAATAAATCATGTTTAAGTTTGTAATAAAAGCAGGGTTGTCATAGTTGGTATCAGAGGATATGTTTAGTTATTTTTGGGATTAGGATTAGAAAACCCTAGTAAAGATTTAGAGACAAGACTAAGTATAATAAAAACATCCCTAAGTTTTGGTAAGTACTGAGTAAGTGGTTTATTAAGCAAATACATCCCTGTATGGATACGAGCAGGTAGAGGCGGCTCTGGCACAAATGAATCCTAGGGGTAAAACCCGAAAACACCGCTTTGAGCTAGACTCAAACGGGAACTGGTGCACAACAATGGGCCTTGCTGCACTCTTGGTTACGACACTCCCGGGGGATATTTTTGATAAATTCACAAGCTTAGTATGAATCCTTATTAAGGGAATTAAAAAAAATGCCCCTAAAAATATATGTTAGAAAGTAGATCATGAAAAGCCTAGATTAAAGCCTATAGAATCATGAGTTAAGGAAATAAAAGTTTATTTATAAGTCATAAAATTTTGTCTTTGGATTACCCTTTATGTGTTACCCCTAACTTTCCTTTTATTCCAGCCAATGGCCGGTAATAGGAGGACTCGGGCTAACAACCGTTGTGAAGATCAGTGTGATGACTGTATTAATGAGATGCCCAATCCAATGGGAGCGGGAATTGCGAACTTTTTCATGCTTCTCTCTCAGCTAACTCAAGTTTTGAATAGAAACACGGGTCAAGAGGAATGTTCAACCCCCCCTAAGAAAGAACAAGTCGCTATCGAGAGCTTTATGAGAAAAAGGCCTCCTACTTTTAGTGGATCATCCGATCCCATGATCGCTGAACAATGGATCAACTCCATTGAAAAGATCTTCTCCATCCTTCAATGTTCTGAACAAGAGTAGGTTCTCCTAGATGCTTATCGTATGGAGGGTGAAGCTGATCAATGGTGGACGTTGATAAAAAATACGAAGCCTGAGGAGGAGATCGAGGCATTGGAATGGAAGGATTTATGGAAGATGTTTTTCGATAAATATTTTTCGCGCACCCTTAGTCTTAAGATGGAAAGGGACTTCCTTTCCCTCAAGAAAAAAACGAAGAATCTGTTGGAGCGTATGAGGAAAACTTCACAAGGCTTGCACGATACGCTTCTGGATTTTTCGTTACCCCCAAATGCAAGGTTGACCGCTTCTTTGGTGGGCTGAAGCCTAGCCTATAGAAAGCATTGGCAATCTGTGACTTTGATAGCTATGAGGAAATTGTCCGATGTGCCCTCAAGGTCGAAATGGAGATCGTGGAATCACAGGGGTATCATGGGGACAAGAAGCGTAAGGTGGACTTCAATGCTGGTGGTACGATGGATAAATCCAACGGTGCTAAGAAGATCCAAAACCCCACTTGCCAAAAGTGCGGAAAGAAGTACCCTAGAAATTGCCTCAAGGGGATGAGGAAATGCTTTAGGTGTGGAAGAGAAGGGAACCTAGCTGTTAGATGTCGGCAAGAAAGACCCGTGGCTGCGACAGAGGAGAGGAATGCTCCGTTCGAACCTTAACACGTTGTTCAATGCTACAAATGCAAAGAACCGGGTCATTTTGCAAATCAGTGCCTTAATCCAAGGGTTTTCAGAGGCAACCAACAACCTCCAAGGCAGCAAGGAAGAGATTTTTCCATCACTTCTGCCGAAGTGAACCCCGAAAATGAAGTGGTGACAGGTACACTAGTTATTCATTCAAGAATAGCGAACGTACTTTTTGATTCAGGTTCTACGCATTCTTTTATATCTCTAAAGTTTAGTAGAACAATCCCGGCACCACCACAAATCATGGAAGTAAAGATGTCGGTGAGTACGGAAAATGGGGAAATCATTGCATCCCATGAATATAAGTCCTCCCCTATTTTAATCTGTGGATTGAGTTTCCCGGAGAACCTCGTCATACTCCCTATGGTGTAATTTTATGCAATTATTGGCATGGATTGGCTTTCCTTATATAGAGCCAACAAAAATTGTCGGGAGAGGGAAATCACAATCCATATGGAGAATCGACCCCTGATTATTTACAAGTGTAAGGAGGAAGATGAATCTCCTTTAGCTCCATCATCTCAAGCATGGATATTACTGACTTATGAGCATGCGTATCTGGCTCAGATGATTGAGTCCAAGGAAGAAATCATCCTTGAAGAAATGCCTATTGTGAGGGAATTCGCAGAAGTGTTTCCCGAGGAACTGCCTGGCCTTCCTCCTAGAAGAGATGTTGAATTCTCAATTGAACTTATACCTGGGGATTTACCAATATCCAAGACTCCATATAGAATGGCTGTTTTAGAGCTTGTAGAGCTGAAGAAACAACTACAGGAAAATCTGGATAAAGGGTTTATAGGCCTAAGTGCTTCACATGGGGTGCACCAGTCCTCTTCATCAAGAAGAAGGATGGGTCAATGTGGCTTTGCATCGATTATTGTGAACTTAACAAAATCATGATAAAGAACAAGTATCCTCTCCCAAGAATTTATGACTTGTTCGATCCGCTGCATGGAGCACAATACTTTCCAAGGTGGACTTGTGGTCGGGATATTATCAAGTAAGGGTGAAGAAGGAAGATATCCCCAAGACTGCTTTTTGTACAAGATATGGGCACTATGAATTCATAGTAATGTCTTTCGAACTCACCAATGCTCCAGAAATCTTCATGGACTTAATGAATAGAGTCTTTAGAGATTACCTCAACAAATTTGTGGTAGTCTTTATAGATGATATTCTAATATACTCCAAAACCAAGGAGGATCATGAGGAGCATTTAAGAACTGTATTAGAGACTTTGTGCAAGGAGAAGCTCTATGAAAAGTACAGAAAGTGTGAGTTCTGGTTGAAGGAGGTCTCATTATTAGGCCATATCATCACAAGCAATGGGATATCTGTGGATCCCTCCAAAACAGATGCAATTTAGGGATGACCGAGGCCAACGTCGGTAACGGATATCCGTAGCTTCTTGGGGTTAGCTGGATATTATCGACAATTTGTGAGAAATTTCTCATGATTTTCCAACCCTCTTACCAAGCTAACTCGAAAGGGAGTAAAGTTTTCTTGGAGTGATGAATGCGAAGAAAGCTTCAAGGAGTTGAAAAGGAGGCTTATCACTGCGCCCGTGCTCACTTTACCCACAAGTGGGGAACTTTTTGTTGTTTTCAGTGATGCTTCAAAGAAGGGATTAGGCTGTGTGCTGATGTAGAATGATAAAGTTATATCCTATGCCTCAAGGAAGTTGAAAATCCATGAGCGAAACTATCCAATGCATGATCTGGAGTTTGCGGCGGTGATCTTTGCCTTGAAAATATGGCGGCATTATCTCTATGGAGAGAAATGTAAGATATATACTGACCACAAGAGTCTTAAATATATATTCACACAGAAATAGCTTAATATGTGCCATAGAATATGGATAGAGCTCATCAAGGATTATGACTGTTCAATACATTACCACCCTGGGAAAGCGAACAAGGTGGTAGATGCCCTAAGTAGAAAGGATCCAGCGATTCTATCAATGATGAGAATTGAGAAGGATCCAATCTTCTTAGACTCGATGAAGATGGACATGGTAATCATAGAGAAGGAAACATCATCAATCATTTCACAAATGATTGCTCAACCGTCTCTTTTGGAAAGGTTAAAGGATGCTCAAAAGGATGATGTGGGAATTTAAGAAAAAGTGGAAGCTATAGAAAAAGGGAAATCCTCGGTGTTTAATGCTAATGAAGAAGTAATTGTGCGGTTTGGGAAAAGACTATGTGTTCCATCAATTCTGGAGCTGAAGAAGGAACTTTTGGATGATGCACATAGTTCAAATTTCTCTATTCACCCAGGGAGCACAAAGATGTATCGAGATCTCCGAGAAAACTTTTGGTGGGATAATATGAAGAAGGGGATCACTGAATATACATCAAAGTGCCTGGTGTGTCAGCAAGTGAAGGCATAGAGGTAGAAGTCTAAGGGGATGATGCAACTATTGCCCATACCAGAATGGAAATGGGAGAACATCACCATGGAATTTGTCACCGGACTTCCAAGGACATCCAAAGGAAACAATGCAATCTGGGTTGTTGTGGATCGTCTTACAAAGACTGCACACTTCATTGCTATTTGGGAGGATTTATCTTTGGATCAACTAGCACATATATATATTAGGGAAGTGGTAAGGCTGCATGGAGTACCACTATCTATTATGTCTAACCGAGATCCAAGATTCACCTCTAAGTTTTAGAAGAGTCTTAAACATGCTCTGAATACTGAACTGAACTTTAGTACAACCTATCATCCTCAAACTAATGTCCAATCTAAGAGGACTATCCAAAAACTTGAGGGCATGTTGAGAGCGTGCTCAATGGACTTTAAAGGAGGACAAGATCAACATCTTCCTCTGGTTGAGTTATCTTATAACAATAGTTTCCACTCAAGCATCCAAATGGCACCATATGAAGCCCTGTATGTGAAAAGGTGCAAAACACAGGCATGTTGGGATGAGGTCGGTGAATGTAAGCTGCTTGGACCAGAAATGGTCGAGGAAATGGTGGAGAATGTGAAAACCATTCAGCATCATATCAAGGCAGCCCAGAGCCGACAGGAGAGTTATGCAGATAACTGTCGACGAGACCTTGAGTTTAAAGTTGGAGACATGGTGTTTCTACGTATATCTCCATGGAAGAAGTTCATGAGGTTTGGAAAGAAAGGGAAGTTAAGTCCAAGGTACATTGGACCCTTCGAGATTCTTGATCGTGTAGGGGATGTGGCCTATCAACTAGCACTTCCACCTACCATGGACAAAGTGCATGATGTCTTTTGTGTATCCCTCTTAAGGAAGTACATACCGGAACCTTCAAATGTACTCTCTTCTGATGTGGTACAATTAGAAGATGATCTTTCTTATGAGGAGAAACCAGTGAAGATCTTAGATCGTAGAGAAAAATTTCTACAAAATAAGACAATGCCCCTCGTTAAGGTGTTGTGGAGAAACCACAAGTTTGAAGAAGCGACTTGGGAATTGGAGGAAATGATGAAGCTGAGTTACCCACATCTGTTTTAGTGTGGGAAAAGGAAAATTTCTAGGGTGAAATTTCTTAAGGGGGGAATATTGTAACGACCCAAAGTTTCATTAATGGAAATCCCTCTTTATCTAATTAAATGTCTCTTTATGTTTATATAAAGCGTCAAATTCATTAGTTTTATGTTAAGAATTTTGACCGTTGCTAATATAGCCGTTGAACAGTGATCACATGATTAGTATAAATATAGGGCTTTAACAAATCCAAATTTACTCAAACAAAGGAAGCGATGGCCTCATCCAGTAGAATTGCCCCATACGAAGCCCATTTTTCAGAGCTCAGAAAAGAGGTGGCGTCCTTGGGCTTCGCTCTTGACCAAGCCCAATCCGAGCTTCACCATGTCAAGATCGAACGGGACCGTCTATGGGAAAAGTGGAAGTTGATAGAGATTACCACTCGAGCAATGTTAGCTGAGCCACCCCCAGAGTCTGTCACCATCGCACACCTTACCCTTAGGTCTTATGCAGCTGTTTTAAGGGATTATGTAAAAAATAGATAGTACTATGTTCATGTACATTATTTTTTGTATATAATAATATATATACGTTCTTGTCATCATTGATACATTGTAAATAGTTTTTAAAGTACAAATAGTGTTTTTAGTTATTATTTAATTAAGAATTATATTTTATTAAATTAATGGATTTTTTTTGAATTAAATAAATATTATTATTAAATTAATTTTTATTAAATATAAATGATCTTATAATTTTATTAATGCAATTATAAATTTTATTAAGTTTTGAAATCCATTTCTGTCAAAACCCGTGAATTTTCGATAAATGTCAGTTTTTATTTTAAAAGTGAAAATTAACATATTTAAAAAGTTATTTAGATAAAATAAATGTTATTTCTGGAATCAGGACGTCGAAATTATCCAACGGTGAATTTTTCATAATTTTCTGAGACAGTCAAATTTTTGGGTAAAAATTAAATACCATTCAAATATATAATGTGTTTTATGACATCATAATGATCCAATAGTGATGTAATAAAATACTATAATCTTTATTTTCGGCCAATATATGTTTTAACATTAAAATAATGTGATTTTGGGTTTGTTTGACTTACTTTTCAAAGCATTAATGGACCCCTCAAGACTTATTAAACACCTTGTCTTTTTAAATTAATTTCCATGGGAGTGTGACTCACCTCCACATACGAAACCTTATTATTTTAAGAAGTTTGGACTTTGACCTTATAAAATATTTTTTTCCTCATCCCTTTTCCAAAAACCATGGGCAAAAACCATGTTATGGTTTGTGGTTTGGATTTATTTAATATAAGGGGTCCCAAACCTAAATAATAAAGAATTCCATCACCTTTCCTATATAAACCCACCCAAGCTCCCACTTCCTCCTCACTCAAAGACTTTTGAGTTCGTCTAACCTCTGACCTAATCTCTCTAGAATCCTCCCAAGGTGCCCCAATCTCCCAAGAAGCCTCTCACAAGCCTCTCTCTAGCCTTTGGAAGCACACTTCCAAGTAAGGGTTTTTTCTTCCTTTCTCATTTTTGTCCAATTTTCTTTAAGTTGTTTTGCCTTTTAATTTCAATTATGAATGTTGGGGTATGGTTTTTAAACTCCCTCATACTTCCCTCTTTATATTTTAATTATGGGAGAACCCTTTCTCTCTCATTAAATTCCTCCCATGTACACCCGTTACTATGCCGAAATTCTGAAAGGAACTTCTCTCTCCTCATTTACATTCAAGCAATACTTTTTTATCATGAATCTAAATTCCATTAAAATTGTTGGGACATGTATCTATATGAACTCCTTACTATCCATTACATGTAAATATGATGAGTAACCCCTTTATCTCTCATCAACCATTTTTTATGAATTCTTATGTCACGCCGTTACGCTGCCAAAATCGCACCGATTTTCTAAGCCAGTGCCATTGTGTAGTGAATACCATGCCCATTTCTCCATCAAGGGTATTCAACTTTATGAACATTTACTTATTGATTATAAAGTTTCATGTATTAATTCTACATTCCTTTATCATGTAATAAATGATTATGTTTTATGAATCCATGTTTTATGATCCATGTGGCACACTTATGCATGAAATGAAATGTTTAAGAAGGGTGTGCCCTTATAGAGCTCCAATGCATTGGGTAAAGTATAGTATCATGATAAGTCATGTGCAATGAGTTTTGACTCATGCTAATTTAAGTGAAATGAGGGTTTACTCGTGCTTTATGTGTAATGAGTATTTACTCATGCTCCATGTGCAATGAGCCTTGGATCATGCTAATTCCATGTTAAGTGTTGTTGCCACATTTCCATGTTATGATTATCATGCTTTATCATGCCTTTATGTTCATGTTTTCTATTGTGCTCTATTGATATGCCTATTGTCTAACATGTATTGTACTCCTCATGTTATTCCGTGTGTATTCCCTTACTGGGCTTTGTAGCTCACCCTTTTCTTATGCATGTCCTCAGGTTATCCCATGCAATGCTAAGTACGAGGGAATGTAATGGTCATGTAAAGAAAGTTTTCAATAAAGATGTTGTATTTCATGTTTTAAGTTTTTATGTAATGATCCTAATCCCCAAAGACACCAAACCTCTTGATCTTCTTTGTTGTATCAAGAGAAGTTTTATGTAATAAATCATGTTTAAGTTTGTAATAAAAGAAGGGTTGTCATATGTATCTTGTTACTGAATACTATTAAACTATTTAATCCCATGGGATGTGATATATTGAATCTTATGATAATGAATATGGTAAAAACTGATTATAGGTTTCTAGAATTTGGGTTGTTATAGTTGGTATCAAAGCAAATTTAATAAAAACCTTGTGAACTAGATCTAGAAGAACATAGTAGAACATAGTATAACATAGAGGGGACATTATAATATCCTTAATATATTCAAGAAACTATTCTAAAATATTCTATTTACATATTAATCATATTCTATAATTTAATATTCATGATTTTATGATCTAATACATTATATTCCATTGTTTAGAAATAGAACCTAATGGAAGGAACAAAAATTGTATCAACACCCATGACCTATGTAAGGATTTACCTCATGATCAAGTCAATGAATTAAATGTGGCTGGTGATAGAGATGTGTGAATTATAACTATATTGGGTTAGTTGACTCAGTTCATGACCAAAAACCTTTCTTGTATGGAGTAACATGCTGATTTATAATGAACCAACCTAGGTCAGCTAGACAAGCAACCCGAGCCGGCCTGCCACATTGGTTAGGTGAAATAGGAAAACAAAAACAAGTCTCATATATAAAAAAAAAGAAATATAACCAAATCACAAAGTGGAATAGATATATACATCCAAAATCCATACAATCCAAGACAAACCAGCTAAACCAGAAAGTATCAAAAGATAAGACCAACAAGTCTCCATGTGACCAACCGTCACCTCCAAACCATCCCGCTATGGAGGCTATGATGAAAAAGAAGCCAACATGATACATAATGAATTTCACTTTACCTGGGTACTATAAAGCAAAATATAAAAAATCCTGAAGGAAAAACTAGGGTGTGAACACTAAGCCCAGCAGGATTCCACCATAGAATCTATAAAAGTTTAATATCAAGAATGCATTAGTTTTAGCTTGAAAACAAATACAGTTTTACAAATCATTTCCATAAATAAAAACCATTTTTAAATAATCCTTTTTTTAATAAAATCCTTTTATATTCACGAGAAAAAGAATATTATTACATTACACATGATAATATTGAAATTATAATCAATACAATCCATGGGTACACCATAAGATAATATTAAAAACAATATAACCATGACCTAATCCATCATGTGAAAGCATGTGAGAAAATAACCATAACACAATTCATCATGGGATAATCTAATAATAAATGAAAAAGTACACCATTTGGGATCCAACCTATGGGTATATGTACTATAAATATAAAGAAATCCCCCAATCTAGGACTATAGTGGATCCAACCAGTATAACCTCTAGTGGAAATACACACACTAAAGTGATGGAAAACCTCAAGTGGCATTACACACACTATGAGTGACATGTTTATTCTAGATGCACCCAAGGTTACCTAATGTTATAATTTTTTACAAAAATATTTAAAAATCCATGCTCATAATTTATAAAAAAAATTTCAAAGAAAATCCTCTTTGGTGCTTGAAAACCCATTTTTTATCCAAAACCACCATTTAAGCATTTTATCAAACACTTAGTGTGCACGAACCATTTTTAAAGTAAAACCCCTTTAAAAATATAATTTATATACAAAAAATCCATTTTAATAACAAATAAATTCTATTAAATGAATAACCCAAAGTAATTTACAAGAATAATAATCAATTCATAGAATTAACCCTTTGTATAGAGACACCTACTTCAAGAATGGGGTAGAACTAAAAGCCTTCAAAAAAGGCGACCAATGAATATTATATTGGGTCCTCATGATCCTAGATCGATAATAAACACATAAAAACCCCATAAAACCCCCTTATATATGAAATAAAAATCCCACATGGGTTCCAATGAGGCTAGGTGAGGATAAATTGTAAAGACCCAGAATTTTTAATGTATTTTTTTAATTATATGGAAATATTACGAGTTTTTGAAAATTGACGAAGAGTGATTCTAAGGCCCGGTGTGTCAGGAATAAATTTCTGAACTTTTTTTAGGTATGTTCAATAAATGCATGAGTGGTGTTTTGTAACTTTTGAACCGGTGCTCGAAATTGAAATCTAAGGACACCATTGAACTCGTAGTGCCAATATTTGCTTAAGGAGACCTTCACCTCAACCGCTGTAGGTCGAGGGTGGAAGTTAGTTTTCCAGATTTTTGTGGGAGATTTAAAGGAATAAAAATAAAATAAAACAATAACTTTTATTTTATTTTTCTTTTTGAAACCTCATTTTTGAATTGTAGAGGTGGGGACCACACGAGGGTGGTCGGGCAATTAAGACTGGGCATTAAATGCCCGGTTACTCAAATTATGTAACCACAACTCTATTTAATTAATAGGGTTCATTAAATCTAAATTAATGAAATAACTTGTTAATTAAGAGTTATTTTATTAACTCTTCTTGAATTGAGGGTTGTTTTATCTATTGGCGAAAGGGAGAGGAGACCTCTGAAGGAAGATCCTCCATCAAAGAAGATCCTCCAACAAAGAACCAACCCAAATGAAGAATGAGGACGATGCTCAAGCCCAGATCAGAAGCGTCTTGTGGGAGCAATGAATTCTGACGTCACCATCAGCATCTTCCTCCTCATGACACCTCCAACAGATGATTGAGGTAGGAGTTTAATTTGAAGTATGATTAAATATATTTGTTGATTCTTCATATTCTTGATTCATAATGATGGTGGCCAAAAAAACATGGCCATCATTCTGCACTTATACCTTAACCCTGTTTTCTTTCGTTCTTCATGCATTCTTTGTATGATCTTCAACGACAAATAATTAAGCACACTAGAAACTCAAAGTTTCGTTAAGCATGACATATGGACGCGGAGCCCTTGACCCGAGGATCGAGAATATGCGGTCGTCATATTTTTTGGGCTTAGAATAAAGTTGTGGTGACCCATGGAAGAGGAGGGTGGCTGACACTCGGATGGCCATGGAGGATAGCGGCACCGTCGCGCCGTTGGGAGGAGGACCGGCCGGCGAACCGGCCGACCGTGGCGCACCAAGCAGGACCCACTCCGGCATGTCCCTCTTCCAAAAACTGAACGACCCTTTGGCCATTATAGTGACTTGGGAGGTGCCCCCGTCTTGGGCATTGGCTAGGGCGGACCCTGCCACGACGGTCCACCCGACCACGGGCTGCGCCTGCTGCGGCCCAGGCCATCCGAGACGGACCCGAGCCCATCTTGACCTAGTTTCACATTTTTGGCCATAACTTGTGATCCAGACGTCCGTTTGAAAAACCATTTATGGTGATAGAATCCTTGGATCGAGACGGTCCTTTTTTTATACTCCAATTGAGTTTTGGATAAAGTATAAGTATGGCCAGGTTGGATCAAACCCCGAAACCAACCGAGCCCTCAGAGCAGAAATGCTAATAACTTACAGACCAGGTGTCCAATTGATGTGCCGTCTGTTGAGTTGGGTCCCTAATGATGAGACATACCTTTGGGTTACTCCTTTGTGGAGATTAGTGGCATTCTAGGTATGACCGATATCTTGAGGGACAAATTTTATGGAACTCTAGCGCACCGGGTGCGAGGAATCCAGTGGCTGACAGTGAGTCGGAGGTTGGAGATGGATAATACAGAGGTTAGTTACCTATCGAATCTGGGTGGGTCAGATCGTATGTGGGTTATTGTAGGGGTTAGTACCTATTGATCCTGTGTGAGTCAGTGCTCAGTGATACTATGTGGGTCAATGCATATTGATCCTGTGTGGGTCAGATCTTGTGTGGGTCAATGCTCAGCGATCCTATGTGGGTCAGATCCTGTGTGGGTCAACGCTCAATGATCCTGTATGGGTTAGTGCATACCGATCCTGTGTGGGTCAGATCCTGTGTGGGTCATTGCGAGGGTTAGTACCTATCGATCCTGTGTGGGTCAAACTCCATATAATCAGTAGCAGTGCCTCTTGACAAAATATGATGATCTAGCTTCGCAACTGATCATCTATACTTCTATACTTCACTAATACCTCTGTGAGATGAGTCTTTACCTTTGTGGTATTATTCTACGTGGCGTAACTTTGTGGTACTTACCTTTATGGTGTTACCTTTTTGGTATTATTTCCTTTGTGGAACAGTTGAGTTTTGGGTTAATGAGTTGGGCCTTGTGTTTCCTCATGGATGAGATGGGTATACTTGATAACTGAGATATATGTATGGGCATATACCTAAGTAGGGTTGACTGTTTTTTCCATGCTTTGTGGTTTATACTTTGTGGATTTTGAGAGACCTTAGTGGGTCTCGGGGTCCCTATTGAGTATTGTTGTACTCACCCCTGCACGGGCTTTGCCCGCACCTTGTTGTATCTTGTGCATACAACGGACAATGTTGACTGAGGAAGGGGGTACTAGGACTGAAGGCTGCTCAGAGGTGGACCTTAGATGAGGCGTATCACAGAGATGATCATTCGAGAGCTGTACCTACCCTTCTTGTAGGATCATTGGTGGGTGTTCGCAGGAGTTGTTTTTCAGTTTTACTTGTACTTTCCAGTTAGGCTTGTATTCCGGACCCCTTTACTTACTGTACTCACCCTGTTTACTATTTAGTTTACTTTGTGATTATATCTTTTTGAGTGCTTGGTTTTGTGAGTTTACAGGTTATAATGGAAATGCCTTCCCAGTTTTATGGATATGCCTTTCCGGTGCTAGTCGCCAGCCCCTAGCCTATGGAAGGAGGACTTGTGGTAGTTAAGGCACGGGCCCTGGGGGATGGGTCGTGACATAAATCTAGCAAGGATCTAAGAAAGGAAGAGTAAAATGATTCAAAATCCAAACATACCTTGAGAAATCCATCAATAATGAAGGTAAATATACAAGAATATGAAGGAATAATTCTCTAGATCATTAGAGAAGGATTAGGTCAACCCTAAATGATATTTGGGGGCGATTAGGAATAAAAATGACCAAAGGAAAACGGGTAAAAACCAAATTTTTAAAGGTTTGGAGTGCTGCACACAGTTAGGCTGCACAATTAGATAAACCATGATCCAATCATGTGTGGATACTATCTATTTAAAGAGACAAGACACATGGTCTCCTGGGACAAGCCACACAATTTTTTCAAACTATGCAACCCCCTTGGACAAACACCCTAACCCCACATAGTTTTCCATGGAGAGATGCATGGTTTTTTAACTGTGCTCAAACCGTAAAAAATCCCACTATTAAAATATAGATCCATACCCTATGGTTTCTTTATAGTTAGTACTAACCATGCTCCAACCATGCACATGGTCCGTCTCCACCAAAAATTTCCATTTTCAACCCCCATTCCCCTGAAACATCTAGAATTAATTTAAAGATAAACCAAGATTAAATTAAAGCATAACTAAGATCTGGTGGGTGATACAAATATCCCCATTATAAAATATTTCTATCCCCATAAATTACTCAAGATCCGAGACCCACAAAAAGGGAAGGCCACTGATTCCTTATCAAAGATTCCCACTACCACGTCTCGTGGCTACCCCATCTGCACTGCCACAGTACTCAAACCAAGGGAATTGTTTTACTAAACAATACCTTATCCTGGAGATCTATAATATGAACTGGTTTCTCAAAAATAGTGGTATCAGTATCAAGATCAACATCCTCCCATTCAATCACATGGGAAGGATCTAGTTGATACCTCCTTATTTGGGAAACATGAAACACACCATGAATTGAAGTCAAGCGATATGGTAAGTCAAACCAATATGCTATGTTTCTAAGTCTCTATATGATCTCAAATGGGCCAAAAAAACTTAGTTCCAACTTACCCTACTTATCTAACCTTTGATTTCCTAAGTGAGAAAAATCTAACGACCTAAGATTGACGTACATGGACATTACATTTATTTTTCATAATACTTAATACATTACATAAATATATGACCAAAGACCGTATTAGTTTAGCATCTTTGGAAACTTGGAACATAATATTCTATCTTAGTTAAAAGATCTTCAACATCTCCCATAAAGATATTCCCCTTTTGTTTTCCTACCTAAAATCTTTCTTTATATCATGGGGAAAAGAAAACATAAAATGGTGAGCTCAAATGCTCAGTAAGGATAAACATGAATAACATATAACAAAACATAAACATAAGAATTTGAAAACATGAACAAAAATTTTGAATATCGAAATCGTGAGTCATGAAATAAATCTTGGCAGTGTGTAAGGCATAGATCATAAAGAAACATTAACCATGATAAAATAGCATTGTCATAAAACATGGGATTGTGGAAAATAAATAAGAACATAATATGATTTCCATAGTATCTAAGGCATTTTTTACATGACCATAATAGTGGACAAAGTTCATTATTGAATTGGGTTTACTTTCCATTCCATCCATGTATTACTGAACCAGATTTACTTGCCATTCCAGCCCTGCATTATTGAATCAGATTTAATTGTCATTCCAATCATGTCTATATCATGAGATATAAATATTTACCCAATTAATTGGTGGGAGATATATTTCCCACCCATCTCATAATGAAACCATTCTTACGTGTTCCATAAAAACATAAAAACATTCACCATAGCATAACCTGTGAAATAAAATGGGTTTCTTAAACATCATTCCATCATAATTGATATAAAACAAATGTATTTACTAAATAAAATTCCATCATAAACAAAATAAAATTATAGTAATAAAATGGATATAAATACAAAACTATTTAAAGAGTTCCATCTTATATGGAAAATAATTTTGAGAAAATAATTGAAATTAATTCCTCAGGAAAATATCCTTTCTTATTCAAAAATGTTTTCCTTCCTCAAAATGCCACAAAATTTTAGAAGAAATAATTTTATATGAAAATAACCTTGTAATATTATAGGGAAATATTAAAGGAAATAAGGCATTATAAAAGAATAAAAATCCATTCATTCCATATAAGTAAAAAAAAACATTCTTCTTGTACCTTTTCTGTAAAAGTCAAAAAGTACCTCATACCGAAAACGACAAAATATTCCATTCATACCATTTAGTAAAAATTTACCAATCGGTAACATTGAATTTTAACAATTATATAAGGATATAAATAATATTTTTAAATACATATTTAGGAAACATGGATGTGGATGATAATTATACCCCAATAAATACTTACGAATAAACAATCTCGGATAAAAATGAGATTTGCAAAGTTATCCCTTACCTTAAGTCTGATTTCTTCTGTATGTGTCCAAAACTCTGATATAGTGGGTTTAAACAAATTATTAACTTATAAAAGAACCATAATAATATTTATGATATCATATATGATTCACTTATGACTTTATATTACCCATTCATTTGTCAATTCCATGTTAAAACAACGTTTTGGGTAAAAATCGTTTTGTTTATTGTATGTGTTTTTACTCCTTATTCTTGATATTATTACTTAGATAATGATTTAATTACTTAAATAATTTAAAACATGATTTAAATATCATATTTATTCAGTATATAAATAAATATAAAATAGATAGATAAATGAAATGGAATACACTATTTATGGAGACGGTAGGCCGTATGTACGCATGAATGATATTTCTGTTTCCTTATTGAATTGAATGGAAGTAAGTAAATGAAATGTATACACACAAAAAAAATATAGTAGCATTATTATGTCATATATTTCATGATTATTTATTATATACACTTTATAATCATTCTTTAATGGTTAATGTGGAGAATGAATCTCATCACGTAGTGGAGACGGTAGACCATACGTACGCACGAGCGACAATATCATTCCCATAATTCTTGAATGGTATTGAATTGAATGGTGTACTATATTTCAGAATCAATATAATTTTATAATAATCATATATAGTTATTAAATCCATTTTTATACCCATCCAAGTAAGGTGGCGGTGAAAAACATATTACACCACAACGTGGAGATGGTAAGTCGTACATACGCATGCGTGGTGATTTTGTTTTTATTAGGATGGATAGAAAGTGTAATATGGTTGTTTCATAATTATAATAAAATATCAGTATATAATTTCTACTAGATTTATTATTCTATAATTAAACAACTCATTAAGTAGAAGTAGAAGTAGGAAGAAATATGAAAGAATAGGTAGAGGGGATTACCTCTTCTTTGACGCACTCTCTTTAGATCTCCTCTTAATGGAACTAGAGTTAGTCTCTTAAGAAGAATATAGCCTCTAGAATGTAACTAGAGAAGTTTATAAGATAAATGGGTAGGGTATGGATGAAATTTAAGGCTTAATTAGTTGTGTATAAATGAGGAAGGAGGTTCCCTTTTATAATTAAGATGAGGGGCACTTTTGGAAACTTCAAAAATATTAATTTATAATAAAATAAAAACCCACTTAAAAACTTCCAAAATGTACCAATTTTAAATATGGGATGATATAGAGTTTTAATCTCATAAAACAATACATTTTAGACAAGTTTATATTTCCATTCAAACCTTATATTTTCAATTTAAAACTTAGTTATTCTATTTCATTTTAACTAGGGTAACAAATATTTCAATATTAAAAGGGTAAAATATTTACTTATTTGATGTAAAATAGATAATAAATAAATAATTTAGAACATTTTTTAACATATTATAATTATTATATATTTTTAAAAATGTTTTATGATTTTTAAATAATTTAATAAAATACTATTTTGATAAACAATCAATAGTGTCAATTTTGACATTATTCAATTTATTGATTTTTAACAAGTTAACTTCGAACCAAATATTTTATTATATTACTATGAGGTAAATTTTATCTATAAAATTAATTTTACATATCAATTATCCCAAAATATATTTATTTTAATATTTTTAATAACATTTATTTGATATCTCCATTAATAAAACAATTACTATAATGATTTTGTGTAATTATTTAATATACTTATTTGTTGAATAAAAATTAAAAATAAAATACTATAATGAATATGAATTTAATATATTTCATGAGAATATATGCAATAGAATTTATCTATTATAAAATCAAACATTAAAAATTCTATACTTATTAAAGTATTAATGTGAAAACTTTAACATTACTTTAAATAAAATAATATAAAGGTCATAATCTATTCTATAAGGCTCCAAATGGTCACTAGCTTGACCTTTTGATGATTATGGTCGATATATACTCAAAAAATAATATTTGGTCATGTGTTTGGACATTTTTATGGTTATTAGGATTTTAATAAAAATTATTTCATTAATTTCTTATCAATTAATTAATTTTTACATCATTAAAGAATAAGACTTTAAGGTAATTATTTATTTCATAAAAATTTAAAATAAATTACCATGATATAGGTAATTCTTTTATATTTCCATGGAATATTTTTTTTGAAGATATCACTTGGTTATCCCTATATTAAAATTATTATACTTATAAGAAATGTGAGTTTGACATTTTGTTACTTTCATTGGTTTTATTAATATCTATGTCATTTTCATTGTCAAGTGGACATTAAATGACTATGTTTCGAACCTAATATGTTAAGGGTATAATTATATTCATAAAATATGATTTTTAAAGGTTTTTGGATAACTGTATTGTCCTTATAATATTATTTATTGCACTAATTTACCCAATTTACCTTTAACCATGTTAAATAAAATTACCGTAGTTACTATTCACAATGTCAAAAAAATAAAAGTAACCTATTAACATAATTCAGATTTAATGATTAAAAATATAGAATCTATTTTCCAAAATTCAAAACATATAAGTTTTAGTAATTAATTTAAAATTAATCCCGTTGTCGGAATGAAAAAAATCGGGTTTTTGTTTAAAATTTAAAACATTGCCAAAAATTGAAATGTTTTTACATATGAATTCAATGTAAAATTAATTAAAATGACTTAAATTGTATTAAATTATAAAAATATATTATATTTATACTTTAAAACCATTCAATAATATAGTTTAACCATATAAATTATTTTGATGAAAAAATTTCTTTTCAATTAAAATTTAGCATATTTTTACTATTCATTAAACTATGAAAGTTATCAAAAAAATATCAAAAATTCATCAAAAGTAAAATTTTATGTTATTATTCCAAATAAGAAGTCCATTTTTTCAAATTGAACTTATAAAAGTGACAAAAACTAGATTTAAAATGGGTGCGCCATCAAAAGGCGATAAAACTACATTTAAAAAAAATACTTCTTTTATCTGAAAAAATTGAATTTGTTCTTACATAATGTTCCAAAAAATATGTAATATGAATTTTAATGTTATATAAAATTAAAAATATGGTTAATAATATTCATAAAGGCTAGTTTATATCCCATTAAATAATAATACTTTCATAATATATCTTTGTTTAGTGAAACTTGGTATTGCGTACAATGCAAGCTATCGAGCAAGGTTTCTCTTGCGTGTAATGCAAGACAAGTCAATATTTCATGTAGTGAAATATTAATTTGGTGTTTCTTGTAACATAATCCAAACATAGTTCATTTACACATTGAATAAAATCTATACTCAGTGTTGTGTGAATTGAATTCTATCAAAAGAATTGGAAATTGTGTGTAACACATGCCTAGAATAGTGTTGCGTATACTACAAGATAATAAGGTGTTGCGTATAGCACAATATAATCTTCATACAACACAATAAATCAATGAAATTAAAAATAATCTATTTCATAAAATCTCAGGGTATTACATTCTACCCCCCTTAAAATGAATTTCTCTCTTGAAATTTATTTGGGTTATAAAAGGTTTACTACTTAAAATTTGCTTTCATGGAAACCCACATCATAAAAAGGAATACTAAAACTTAATTTTGAAAAGGAAATTTAGAAACATAACGATTACCCAAATTAGATCATCACTGGGTTTCCACATAGGATAAAATATATGGTAAGTGAAAACATGGATATGGAAGATAAATCTAACCATCAAGTTCTAATGGATAGTGATAGAGAATAAGGTTTAGAGATAGTTAACTATAAAAAATCCATAAATCTACAATGATTTAATGGACCATCTGATTCATCAGATAATAAGGTACTAGGATACCATTTTTGGTTTCAAGATCCTTTTCCTAAAGTTTATTAATTTTTTCATGAGGAGAAATACTTACTTGATTTTAGTACAATATCTCCGTTAGTAATTCTTTGAACAATTTTCAATTCATCTCTTATTTAAAGAAATGAATTTGAATTTTTATTTCTTAAAGTTTTATCAAATCATGTGATAGAATGATTGGCCATTCCATCCATCTCAAAAAAATATTAGCACAAGTAATCAAATATTCATAAGTCCACCTATAGTGAGATAATACATTGATCTAAAAAACTTCAACTAGAGTATAACTCATACTATCCATAAATGGATATCCTTATAATCCTTCAAAAAAATGAAAATATAAAACTTTAGAAAGAGGTGAACTAAATTGACTTAAAATTTATCTTCCATATCCCATAATTTAGTTCTTGGTTGTCACATTCCAAACATGTGAATACCTTAATCATGTATTCTCTTGAAACATTGTAATAATATGAATTACCATAGAAACATAGTGAAAACATGCATTCTATCAAAATTAACTCTTTCCACACACCAAAAATACCAAAAATTCTATATACTCAAACCATGATATCACTTTGTCCTTATATCAGCCCTAATGTCATTAATACTATCAAACAACTCATTATCTCCTCATCCCATCATTATTCACATATCACGTGTTTTCCAAAAATATATGAATAACTTTTTATGGTTACCGATACCATTCGACATATACTTTCAAATACTTAAGGAAAAACAATAGTGTAACAATCCTTAGATGTTTCTTTATTCTATAGTACCATAAAATTACTTATATAACATTATTCTTGATAAACATGCAATTATTCCACTATCTTATTAAACCATTAACCAAGATTCATCGTTTTATTCCTCAACACTTATTTTATCTCATATATCATTTTTAGTCTCTTCATCGTCATCAACATAAATACTACCCATATGACCATGCTGATTCTCTTCATGAGATTTTCCCTTAGGGCATCGATTTACATAATGCCCGTACATTCCACATTTAAATCATTTAACCGTTTTTGATGTCTTATAAATACCATTATCCTTGTCCATTATGTTAACAAAACCTTTTCCTTTGCAATTACTGGCTTTGTGTCCTTATTTTACACACCCAAAGCATCTTCATGTTCCTTTGAAAAATTCTCCTTGATACCTCTTCCCATATTATTTACATGAGTAAAATTGAACTTTCTTTCTTCTATGATCATCATGAAACTCCATCTTTCTCTTATTAGCCAGGTCAAAAAAATCACCAAAGTTGAGATTATTGATCATATTATGAGATTGCTGATTAGGAATAATAACGATGTTTTGCCTTCCAACTCCCATTTCATTTGGTTTCTCATGAATAAAATCATTCCATTGTCCATAATATTCTCTATTAACATGAATCCTCCTTATTTTCAGTCATTTAGTGTGATAGGCAAAAATCATACTAGGAAAACAACATAATCAAGGGGGAGTACTTGAAATATCTAACATATTAGGTTTAATACTAGGTTATT
The DNA here is from genome assembly GCA_963277665.1 of Viscum album. NCBI lineage: Eukaryota > Viridiplantae > Streptophyta > Magnoliopsida > Santalales > Viscaceae > Viscum > Viscum album. The sequence continues at coordinate 1,783,650,475 of OY728122.1, forward strand.
CATGATCATTACCATAATTCTAGGACTGTAACCTATATTTAGACATATCCTTAGTGACATCCCTAGACATACTATATAAATATCTCTAGGGATATCACTAAAGTTTTCGCATCCTAGTTTCCAAAGGTTAACTAAACCTGCAATCGGATAGCAACTCTAACGACCCAAGATTGACGTACATGGAAATTACATTTCTTTTGAGGAATAATTAATACATTACACTCATATATTTCCAAAGATCATATTAGTTTATTTTCTTTGAAAAACTGGAACATAATCTTCTATCTTGGTGAAAATATCTTCAACATATCCCATAAAGATCTCCCCCTTTTGTTTTCCTACTTAAAACCTTTCATTATATCACGGGGAAAATAAAAAATAAAAAGGGTGTGCTCAAATGCTCAGTAAGGGTAAACATGAAGAACATATAACAAAACATAAACATAGCAATGTGAAAACACGAAAATAAATTTTGAATATCAAAATCACGAGTCATGAAATTAATCTTGGTAGTGCGTAAGGAATAGATCATAAAGAATCATTAACTATGATAAAATAGAATTTTTATAAAACATGGGATTATGGAAAATAAATAAGCACATAATATGATTTTTATAGTATCCAAGGCATTGCTTCCATGAATATCATAGTGGAAAAATTCCATTACTGAACCGGGTTTACTTACCGTTCTAGCCATGTATTACTAAACTAGATTTACTTTCCATTCCAGCCCTGTATTACTGAACCAGATTTACTTTCCCTTCTAGTAATGTCTATCTCATGAGATATAAATCTTTAACCAATTAATTATAGGTGGATATAGGTACCACCCATCTCATAATGAAACCATTATTACGTGTGCCACAAAAACATAAAAACATTCACCATAACATAACCCATGAAATAAAATGGGTTTCTTAAACATCGTTACATTATAATTGATATAAGATAAATGGATTTCCTAAATAAAATTCCATCATAAAAACAATAAAATCATAGTAATAATAGGTATATAAATATAAACCTATTTAAATAGTGTCATCTTAGATGGAAAATAATTTTGAGAAAACACTTGAAATTAATTCCTGAGGAAAATATCCTTTCTTCTTCAAAAATGTTTTCCTTCCTCAAAATGCCACACAATTTTAGAAGAAATAATTTTATGTGAAAATAACCTTATAATATTTTAGGTGAAGCTTTAAGGAAATAAGGAATTATGAAAGAATACAAATCCCTTCATACTGTATAAGTTAAAAAAACATTTTTCTCATACTTTTTCCAGAAAAGTCAAAAAGTACCTCGTACCAAAAACAGAAAAATATTTCATTCATACCATTTAGTAAAAATTTACCAATGGGTAAAATTGAATTTTAACAATTATATAAGGATATAAAGAATATTTTGAAATACATATTTAGGAAACATGGATGTGGATGATAATTATACCCCAGTAAATACTTAAGAATAAATAATTTTGGATAAAAATGATATTTGCAAAGTTATCCCTTAACTTAGGTCCGATTTATTCCATATATGTCTGAAACTCATGTATATTGGGTTTAAACATATTATTAACTTGTAACATAACCATAATAATATTTTTTATATCATATATGATTCACTTATGACTTTATATTACCCGTTTATTTGTCAATTCCATGTTAAAGCAACGTTTTGGATAATAATCGTTTTATTTATCGTATGTGTTTTGACTTGTTATTCTTGATATTATTACTTATATTGTGATTTACTTACCACCAGAATGTAAAAAATGATTTATATATCATATTTATTCAGTATATATATATTTTTATAATAGATAGATAAATGAAATGGGATACACCGTTCATGGAGATGGTAAGCCGTACGTACCCATGAACGCTGTTTCCATTTCCTTATTGAATTGAATGGAAGTAAGTAAATGAAATATATATATATATATACATACATAAATAAATCTAGTAGAATTATTATGTTATATATTCCATGATTATTTATTATATATACTTTATAATCATTCTTTAATGGTTAACGTAGAGAATGAATCTTATCGCATCGTGGAGACGGTAGACCGTACGTACGCACGAGCGACGATATCATTCCCATAATTCTTAAATAGTATTTAATTGAATGGTGTACTATATTTCATAATCAATATCATTTTATAATAATAATATATATTTATTACATCCATTTTTATACCCATCCAAGTAAGGTGGTGGTGGAAAACATATTACACCACGACATGGAGATGGTAAGCCGAACGTATGCACACGTGGTGATTTCATTTTTCTTAGGATGGATAGAAAGTGGAATATGGTTGTTTCATAATTATAATAACATCTCAATATATAATTTATACTGGATTTATTATTCTATAATGAAACAACTCATGAAGTAGAAGTATAAGTAGAAAGAAATATGAAAGAATCGGTAGAGGGGATTACATCTTCTTTGATGCGCTCTCTTTAGATATCCTCTTAATGGAACTAGAGTTGGTATTATGAGAATACCAGAACCTATAAAATGTAACTAGGGAAGTAGAAAAGATAAAATTTTAGGGTATGGATGAACTTTAAGGCTTAATTAGTTGTGGATAAATGAGGGAGTAGGTGCTCTTTTATAATTGAGGTGAGGGGCACTTTTGGAAACCTCAAAAATATTAATTTATAATAAAATAAAAACCCACTAATAAACCTAAAAAATGTACCAATTTTAAATATGGTATGATATAGAGTTGTAATCTCATAAAAAATTAAATTTTAGACAAGTTTCTATGTCCATTAAAACCTTATCTTTTCAATTTAACACTTAGTTATTCTATTTCATTTTAACCAGGGTAACAAATATTTCAATATTAAAAGGGTAAAATATTTACTTATTTTATGAAAATTAGATAATAAATTCAAAATTTAGAACATTTTTAACCATATAATAATTATTCAATATTTTTATTTTTTTATTATTTTTAAATAATTTAATAAAACACTATTTTGATAAACAATCAATAGTGTCAATTTTGACACTATTCAATTTATTAATTTTTAATAAGTTAAATTCAAACCAACTATTTTATTATATTTATATGAGTTCAAGGTTATATATAAAATTTATTGGACACATCAATTATCCCAAAATATATTTATTTTAATATTTTTAATAACATTTATTTGATATCTCCATTAATAAAATAATCACTACAATGATTTTGTCTAATTATTTAATATACTTATTTGTTGAATAAAAATTAAAAATAAAATACTATAATGAAGATAAATTTAATATATTTCATGAAAATATATTTATTTTAATTTATAAACTTTAAAATCAAACTTTAAAAATTTTATACTTATTAAAGTATGAATGTGAAAACTTTAACATTACTTTAAATAAAATAATATAAAGGTCATAATCTATTCTATAAGGATCAAAATGGTCACTATATTTACCTTTATATGATTATGGTTGATATATACTCAACCAATAATATTTTTCCATGTGTTTTCACCTTTTCATGGTTATTAGGATTTTAATAAAAATTATTTCATTGATTTCTCATCAATTAATTAATTTTTACACCATCAAAGAATAAAACATTAAGGTTATTATTTACTTCCTAAAAATTAAAAATAAATTACGATGATATAGATAATTATTTTATATTTCTATGTAATATTTATTTTTGAAGATATCACCTGGTTATCCCTATATTAAAATTATTATACTTATAAGAATTGTGAGTTTGAATTTTTGTCAATTTCATTGGTTTTATTAACACCTATGTCATTTTTATTGTCAAGTGGACATTAAATGACTATGTTTAGAACCTAATATGTTGAGGGTAGAATTATATTCATTAAATAGGAATTTTTAAGGTTTTTGGATGACTTTATTTTCCTTATAATATTATTTGTTATACTAATTTACCCGATTTACCTTTAACCCTGTTAAATAAAAATTACTGTAGTTACTATTCATAATATATAAAAAAGTAACTTATTAACATAATTTGGACCCACTGATTCCAAATATAGAATCACTTTTAAAAAATTCAAAACATAGAAGTTGTAGTAATTAATTTAAAATTAATCCCGTTGTCGGAATGAAAAAAAGGTTTTTGTTTAAAAGTTAAAACATTGTAAAAGATTGAAATGTTTTTACATATGAATTCAATGTAAAATTAATGACAATAACTTAAATTGCTTTCAATTATAAAAATATATTCTATTTATACTCTAAAACCATTCAATAATATAATTTAACCATATAAATTTTTTTTTATGAAAAAGTTGTTTTCAATTAAAATTTAGCGTATTTTTACTATTCATCAAAATTTGAAAGTTATCATAAAAATATCAAAAATTCATCCAAAGTAAAATTTTATATCTTGATTCTAAATAATAAGTTTATTTTTTTAAATTGAACTTATAAAAGTGTCAAAAACTAGATTTAAAATGGGTACGCCATCAAAAGGTGATAAAACTACATTTTTTGAAAAATACTTCTTTTATCCAAAAAAATTTAATTTTTTCTTATATCATTTTCCATAAAATACATAATATGAATGATAATTTTATATAAAATTAAAAATGTGGTTAATACTATTCATAATGGCTAGTTTATATCCCATTAAATAATAATATTTTAATAATATATCATTGTTTAGTGAAACTCGATATTATGTACAACGCAAGCTATCAAGGAAGGTCTCTATTGCATGTAACGCAAGCCAAGTCAATTTTTGTGTGTAGTGAAATATTCCTTTGGGGTTGTGTATAACATAATCCAAACTTAGTTCAATTATAAATTGAACAAAATCTATACTTAGTGTTGCGTGAAATGAATTCTATCAAAAGATCTGAAAATTGTGTATAACATAAGCCAAGAATAGTGTTGCATATACTACAAGCTAATAAGGTGTTGTGTAAAGTGAAATGTAATATTCGTACAACACAATAAATCAATGAAATTAAAAATAATCTATCTCATAAAATCTCAGGGTGTTACATAGAAACTCTTAGAAAAAACCAATCACGAACCTCAAACTCTTGCGGTCACTGCCGACATTCAACATAAGATTTTTGAAAACTCTATGCTGTGACCAGACTATTCCGAATAATCTATACCTTTTACATCAATTCTGTAATGAGACACGTCCCAAATAAGGATCTCTCTCTAAACCGTTCTTAGAAAAATGGATATCTACATGGATTTCCATATAATTATTCAAAGGGATCCATCATTATCAAACCATGATAACAATTTTTATAAGAAAATTCAACCAGAGGAAATTTTTTTCCCAAGATACACAAAAATAAAGCATGAAAGAATGAAACATATCCCTAAGAACCTAGATAAATATCTCTATATGTCCATCCATTTATAGATGATAAGTTTTGACCAATTTCAACCAAGAACCCATCACATCCTACAAACCGTTCCAGAACCTGGATGTGAACCTCAAGTCCTTTTCAGAAATAATCAAATAGGGAACCCCATGAAGTCTCATAATCTCTCATATGTAAAAGTCTTCAAGCTATTCCACTTTTTTCATTTCCTTGATTGGAAATATATGATCCAATTTTTTAAGTCAATCAATGATCATCCAAATCGCATTCTTCCCCTTAGGATTCCATAAAAAACCAATGATTAAGTCCATAAAAACCTCATCCCACTTCGATACTGGAATGGGTAAAGGTTTTAATAAACCAGAAAGTATTTGGTGTTTTGCCATAATTTTATGAAAATCGAGACACCATGATACTAAATATATAATCGACTGCCTCATACCCGACCACCAATACCGATATCTCAAATCATGATATATATTGGTAGCCCTAGAGTGTGTGGACCAACAAGACTGGTGTCTAGTATCCATCAACTCCTGCCTAAGATAAATTAGAACAACCAACCTACTACAAAATCATATAACTCCACCAAGAGACTGAGACCACTCACCCAAGGTATCCCCACCATAAAATATTTTACCAAATCATTGTCACTTGGTTTCTATTACCTACTCAAGACAAACTCACTCATGAAAAGAAAATTCAGCTTTCATCAATACCAAGAACACCTTTCTACCAACCTCTTCTACTCCCAAGCTAATTTTAGCAAAAAAATTATCAGAGACCACTCCTTAACTGATTCCTTCATACCTTGTGTCAGTATTTTTTCTCTCAACGCATCGTCAACTACATTCCCTTTCCTAGGAGGGTATACAATATCAAAATCAAAAGTCTGAAGATACTCCACCCAGTGAATCTATCACAAGTTCAAATCCCAAAATATATTTTATTCTCTTATGACCAGACTACACACTATAAACTGCTCCCAAAGAGATAGTGATTCTAAATTTTGAGTGCATGCATAACTGCTGCTAACTCAAGATCATGGGTAGGGTAGTTATTCTCATGAAGGAGTAACTAGAGAGATCCATAGGACACCACCTATTTCCCCTGCATCAAGACACATCCCAAACTCATAAAAAAACATCACATAAAACATCATAACTTAAACCTAGTTCCAAAAGAATCAAAACTGGTTTTTTAGTCAACCACACCTTTAGATCCTCAAAAGATTTCTCACATTTTTGATTCCATTCAAACATTACACCCTTACAGGTTAAATATGTCATCAAAGATGTGATCTTAGAGAAATACTAGACAAACCATATGTAGTAACCAACCAAACCCAAGAAGCTCCAGATATCAAATACATTTATGAGATTCTCCCAGGACATAACTACTAGAATTTTCTAAGGATCTAATGATATTCCCCACTCAGATATGAAATTCCCAAGAAATTTCACTTCCCAGATCCAAAACTCACACTTTAAAATCTTACCATATAGATTATTCTCTTTCAAGTTTCTAATAATGACATCAAAATGGTCTATATACTCCTCCTCTAACTTTGAGTACCCCAAAATATCATCCATGAATACAACAAAAAAAGAGTCCAAGAATCGATGAAATATTCGGTTCATCAAATCCATAAATACTGAAAGAGTGTTAGTGAGACCGAATGACATAACTGGGAACTCAAAATGTCAATACTTATGCCTAAACACTATCCTAGGTATATCCTCTTTTAGTTCTCTCAACTGGTGGTACCCCGACTAAAGGTCAATATTTGAAAACCAACACCCCCCTCTAAGATGGTCAAAGAGATCATCAATCCTGGGAAAATGATATTATTCTTAATAGTCACCTGATTCAACTTTTGATAATCCACAAAAATTATGCAACTCTCATCTATATTATTAGAAAATTGGAAAATCTAATTCTATGGTGACATGCTATGATGAACAAATACCTTAGCCTCTAGGTCCTCAGGATGGAATTTAAGTTCCACCAACTTAGTAGGTTCCATTCGATAAGATGGTATAGAAATAACCATCATACCAAGGAGAATGTCAATAGTAAACTCGACCTCTATCTATAGCGGTAAACTATAAAAATCATCTAGAAATACCTTAGGGAACACACACACCACCACAGGAAGAAAAAATACCAAATAAGGGTCAACAACATTAAGAAACATCTCTGAATACTGGAATGATATTACCCCAGCATAAAGAATATCAGGCCCCGAACTTCCTGATCTAGAGTACCACTATCAATATAAAATATGAGTGACCCCATCAGAAGATAAAAACTGAACCCAACGATGATAACAGTCTATATGGAACTTAAAAATGATCATCCAATACATTCCAAGTATCAGGTAAAAGATATCAACATCAAGAACTAAAAATTCCCACAACACCTCAAAGTCATCTAACTCACCTGATATGTGGGACACTTGAAACCTTGTTCATACCACTTTCCCAAAGTTGTGGAAAGATCCAACAAGAATGAAATAAGTTCCTAATATAAGTCTGACATGTCAACTATCTTTGATGATATAAAATAATGAGTAGAACCTGTATCAATAAAATCTAGCACCATAGAAGAAGAAATAAACACTATACCTATAATAGTAGATATCCCTACTTTAGATTCCTCTAGAGCACACTCCTATGCATAAAGCTGTCTGATATTAACCACATGAACATCCCCCTTGGAATGAGGATTAGACCCACCACCCTTAGAAGCATCAGTACGATTGTGTAAACCCTTTGTGAGAGTGGATCCATCCTTACTAAATTGTGATATCCTTTCACAAAAATGCCTCATATGGCCTGATAGTCCACAAAAATGACAAGTATTAGGAGTCTATATACAATTAGGCTTGTTATGATCATGCCTTCCACATTGGTAGAAGACAAACTAGTACTATCCTAAAGAAGCCCCTAAAACTGGTTCTCAAGAAAACTGATCACCCCATGTGCTTCCTTTTATAGCCAGAAGACACACCCTGGCCAACAACCACACCAACTAAAGTTCCACCCAAACCAATATTTCTAGCTATGTCAGCCTCAACCAAAGATTCTTTGTTTAATACATCCATGAAGGTTGGAAGGCACATGAGAATCAAAATCAACTGAATATCACACCTTAGTCCCAACTCAAATCTCTAAGCCTTTATGTAATCATTGGTGACTAGCTCTAGTTCCAAATACACCAAATCATAAAAATGGGTGGAATACACCATAACAACATGCTCCCCTTTCTTTAATTTTAGAAACTTCCAGGTCTTTGTTGTACGTAACATCTTAGGGTAAAACTACTGATCGAATATTTTCTTTAAATAAGTCTAGGTAAGATCCTCATGAAACTTATCTTATGCAATAGAGTCCCACCATCTCCTTCAGAGTCCCTCAAGAATGAACAAGAAAAAAACCACATTGTAGTCCTTAGTAGTATTCAAGAATTTGAATACCCTCTCAATCCACTCAAGACACTCCTCATATTTATGGGGTCCTTTTTTTGGAGTTGGTGTCCTAAGACCAATCATTTTTAATGTTATTACATGTATATTTGACATATTGAATATTAATAAAACATATTATTACATATTTTTCACTGTTTTTCATGACTTTGATGTAATAATTTCCTAGAGTAAAAGTTGCACTGATAAGTTCATAATGATTCCCCACTATGATGAGAACCTTGAAGTGCTATGGTGATATTCTTAAATATCGTTTTATAGTCAGATAACATACTATGATGAGATACATAGTATCTAGGTTTTTAGGTGTGAGTACTCGTAAGAGGATGTGGCTTATTCTTATGAATTTTTTACTTGAAAATCTATAATATAGAAGATTATAAGAACAAATATGCTAGTAATAATTCCGCATGTTTTGGTGTTATCAAATATTCCTATCTGTGAGTGTGTGTAATGGTCCTGAAACATTAATATTATCATTAATGCATGTCATGAATCATGTACTTAGATTTGATGATTAAAACCACGATTCCATATGTTCTCGGTGAGGTAGGGTATGTAGGGTGTGTCATGTTTGACATGTTATTAATAGATAAGTCGAGGAAGGATTTGTAACCATCACCCAAAATTCCATGGACATGGTGTAATGACATGTTATTTTATATTGTCAAAGAAATACGTATCAAGCATATAAGTTGGTGATATAGATGTGTAATTTTATTGATGAGATATTGTGAAAAAGAGATTATATTACACAATGATCATTCGTATGTGGTTGTCTTCATTATGAAATTAAGTTCTTTCTCTTGGGTACATTGACCTATTACTAGACAATAATTTTGGACTTTAGGTAAGCCTGCCTATTTCCAATGAGAAATAATCCTATAGGGACACACATTAAGTGTTTATTATTATCTCAATTAAATTCTATTTGAATTCAATTAATTGAATAAATATTATTCTCAAGATAGAGGTATAATTTTATTCACATTTTATCAATCAAAAATATTTATTGATAAATGAAATATTTAAATGAAATATTTATTTGGGTGTCTAATAAATACTAGAGGATTTCAAATGGACCAAGACCGTGTCTGGTGAAAAATATTAATTAACAACCCGGTTAAATAATATTTGTTATTGCGCAAGTTGGAACACACTACAATAATAATAATAATAATAATATGTGGAATAGGGTTTATTAAAGATTATAATATTATTTAAGGGCTGACATGCAATTAAATAATATTTTTACATAAACCCTAGCTCTATAAACAGACAGTTATGTCTATTGTGTATTGAATATAAAATTGAAAATAGATAATTTTTGTGCACAAAAAATTCTCTATCGAATCCTTCTTCTATCTTCCTCTCAAGAATGATAAATTAAAGAGATATTTCTTTAAGATTGAAGGATGAGTGATCAACACAAATGACACAAGATAATAAATTCTCTGTGCTAGAACCCATAGATCGATTTCCATTTCTTGGAGATTAAAGGAGAATGTGTAGATCACTTCAAGAGGGATTCTATCCTTTGATCCTCATAGTAAAACAAAGACAATCTGAAAGGGTCTTTTTAGACAATCAACATTCACATTGAAGAAAGATCATAATCCCAAGTATTCATTTATTCTGATATTAAATAAATTAATTATAATTTTATGTGAAAGATCCTAACTCGAGTTTTTAGGAAACTCAATATTAAAATAAATTTTAAAATATCACACACAACCAAATTCTTCCTCTATTCCCAAATCCATCAAGTGGCATCATAATGGTCATGTTTAAATTTATAATTATTTATTTGATTTTTTATCCATATGAAATTATGGTTAAATTTTCACTTCATATTATTTTTTCTTTAGTCCATTTTGAATTAACATGTTATCAGCATATTAATCATGTTTGTTTAGTGTTTCATTTTCTTAAAGGCCTAAGAATAGATGAAGTATGATCAGAGATTTCATTAGGAACTGCCAATTTTTTGGCTAGTAAGACAGGGTTACACAGTGTATAGCCAAAGTATATTCCATGTACCCCAATACATTGAAACTATCTATGCAGCGGGATATATGTCATGCCACATAATTATTACACGTGGTGAATGCCATGTTTTGAACAACCAACCTGGAACATGGTATGTAAAATTACATGATGTGTATACCACGTACACGCCATGTAGTCTGCATGAGTTAGTGGAGTAAATCACGTAATTAGTGTGGTCATTATACATAGTCAAACCACATGATATTGATATCATAGAGTATTTATAATATACATGATGTGTATGTGGTGTACACACCGTGTAGTTCATCATTTTCCATGTTCAAAATACACACCAAGCTATTCGGTGAGAGCAGTGGACATGTGAAATAACAGATAAACAACATGTAGATGGATTGTACATCCTACCGAGATACATGTTGAAGACCTAGGTGAGTATATCGGGCACCTAGAAAGAAAATACACAAAATTTTACTAGCATGTACATACCGTGCAGTCTGGATGAGTCAACATGCCAAATCCCTAAGCATGTAACTCAGACACATGACAACTGAGGTACACAACGTGTAGCTGGATAGTACATTCCATCTAGTCTCCCAATTACTAGAAGAATTAAATTAAATTAAATTAAAAATTTAAGCATTAAAACCTTATTTATTTGACCAAAACTTTAAGTGTTTGAAAATTTAATAAAGAGTTTAAAGAATATTAAATTCTTAATTAAATTATTGTAATAAATCTGTAACTGTTGGTTCTGTCATTTATTTTCTATTAATTACTTTATGATGGTTATCTCCAAGAGGATTATAATGGTCATTAAGATAAAAGGTAATTAATTAATTAATTAATTCAAGTGCGTTTTTCTTAATAATAAAGAATAAGTAAGAAATTAATGTTATCCATTTACTTTTTTGTATTCATTGCATGTATGACCGTTCATGAGCTTGACCAAGACTTGTGTATGTGTTAGATGTTTTAATTTAATTTATTGCACGGGTTTACAATTATTTATTATTAAATTAAATATTATGTCATGCAATTCATCCCTACATCCATTATTATGTAGGACCCATATGTCCATGATTATTTATATAATCCCCCTTAACAAATCCTTTGGTTCCCATCACCTGTGTGTGATTTATAAATACATGTAATTAATGGAGTTTCCCAAGGCACGTTGAGGTGGTTCAAGACAAAACCATAATCATGTCAACTCAAGAGACACATAGGTGGACATGTGGAATGATGTAACTCATGCCAAGACAAAAAATAGGAGATATTTCTTCAAGGTCAAAGGTTTATTTAATGTCTGCTCATTAAATCAACTATTTGAAAAGCTCATGATTATGTAATTTATTTATTTATTTATTTCTATCTATGAATTATTTAATTTAAGGATGAAATACCATGACATAAATAAATGGATTAATTTACAAATATTAAATTTAAATAAATATATTACTCATAAATGTTTTATCTATCATGGTTAATTAATTAAGTAACATCCAATTAATATTAACATGACATGTAAAGGATAAAACAAGATAAAATTTATGAATAATTAATTAAAATCCATCAAACTAATATTAAGTTAGACTAAACCTTCCATTACTTCATTGTGAATTAAAACATAGAACTAAGTATAGTACACTGAAAAAGTTTGGACACTTACTTTTATCAAGGATATTTCATGATGGTTTTGGGTTGAATTATCTAAAATTTTGTTGAGTTTAAAAACCAAATTATATTCAATACAAATTTGGAGGAAAGTGTTGAAGAAATCCAAGTTAGGATTTTAGGATATGGGAATCCACTCAATGAATCAAGGAGCTAAAAACCTGTAGTTGGAATGACTTCTTACCTAATTACTTTCTTATAGTTCTCATGGACAGAGTCTAGATCATTAAGAAAAGTAATGGGGATCCTTGACACTAAAATGTACTAGATACTAGACATTTTGAGTTCAATGGTGAAGGATATTGAGAATTGATAGAATAATGGAATATTTAATTAATAAAATAAATTAATTTATTATTTATCACATGATTTATAATCAATAAAAATTTCTAATAATATGATATTTAATTGTAGAATAAAATTAAAATCTCTAAATCCATACTATCCCTAAAATAAATATTAAAGAAAGGAAATATCCTCACCAGAAGTAACTTCTAGTAGTGTTTTAGATGCCTTCAGGTTTTGCTACTCCGTGAATAGAAATATTACACGCTAGAATACTAAATACCTAACCTTCCCGCAAAGTAGGTGAGTGATGAAGAGTTCCTTGTCGAAGATTTTTTTTGAGAAATGCGGTCAAAGTTCAATGTTTGATGTTTTCATATATATCTAGTGAACTCAAGAAGTCTCAAAAAACATAGATGAATATAGAATGCTTGAGTACCTCTGATATTTATACCAGGAGTGAAATAGACAATAAAAGTTTGAGATTTATAAATAACTCTTTTAGAGTAAGCTTATGGAGGGTGCACTAGTTGGGAATCATGTAGTTAAGTTAATTGGCTATATTGAGTGCCTATAAGTTATAGGGTTTAAAATCCCCAAATAACTAGGAACCAATCTCATTATTGAATAACTCCGTTAGGTATTTTATATATTTTTTTGTAAATTTTAATATGAATAACATTGAGAAGTATCTCCAAGATCAACTTACTCTCATTCACCAAGTAGATAAGGAAATGAAGCATGAAAATCCTTCCATCCTAATGGTGAAAAAATGGAAAAGGAAAGAGAACATCTCTAAGTCCAAAGCTTCTTCATATCCTTCCAAGAAAAGGAAGATCAAAGGGAAATCAAGGGAATAAGATGCTGTATGTTTTTTATGTGGCAAGAAGGGTCACTAAAAGAAAAAATGCACCCAACCAAAGATACAAGGGGAAGATTCAGGTTATTTTTTTATCAAGTTAAATTTATCTATTTCTATAAATTGGGTATTATATATCTTGTTCTCACATATATATTCAAATATTTTTTTTAAAGGTTGGGACCGAAGCCTCATTTTATTATTTAAAGCAAAGACCTCTAATATAGGGAAGTGATATTCGAACTTGTGTCTGCCTTAAATAACACAACGCACTTATCCAACTCACCTACGTAGCTTTAGAAATATTGACTGAGGGTAGGTATATCTATGAGTATCCAAAAAATCTAAACTTGCTATTATAGATATCGGGGACTACCACCTTACATTGCCAACCAAAATGATCTTGGTTTTGAAGGGTTTTTATTATGTTCCATCCATTACCAAAAACATTATTTCTATATCCAAACTTGATATATATGGATTTATTTTCAAATTTGGGAATAAATGTTGCTTATTTTATAAATATAGAATTTTTTATGATAAGGAAAATTTAAATAATGGTCTTTATGTGTTGGATTACATGAACCAAGTAATGAGACTCGATAATGAAGTTAATTCACATGAATCATACCACACCGAACTTTGGTATCACCAGATAGATCATATAAACAAAAAATGATTGACTAAATTACATCAAGATGGATATTTAGATTCTTTTGAACTAAAAAAACTTGGTGTATGTCACACATGTTTACATGAAAAAATGACCAAATCCCCATTTAGTGGGAAAGGTGAAATGGCTAAAGAGATTCTTGAATTAATTCATACTGATGTGTGTGCACCATTTTATATTGGAGAAAGGGGTGGGTACTCATACTTTATAACTTTTATTGACGATTTTAGAAAATGTGGTTATGCCTAATTAATAAGGTATAAGTCGGATTATTTTGATAAATTCAAGGATTACAATAATGAATTTGAGAACCATATTGGTAAGAAGATTAAGGAACTCCACTCATAGCGTGGTGGGGAATATCTTAATCAAGACTTCACTGATTATTTACTAGAGTTTAGGATACTATCTAAACTCACTCTTCCTTATACAACTCAGTGGAATAGTGTAAGAGAATGGAGGAACCACACCTTGTTGGACATGGTGAGATCAATGATGATCCATGAAAGTCTTCCATTATCCTTTTGGGGATACGTGTTACAAGAAACCTCATACGTACTAAAATGAGTTCTAACTAAAGTGACATACGATATACCATACAAATTATGGAATGGAAATAAACCTGTATTGTCTTACATACATTCATGGGGTTGTGAAGCATTTGTTAAGGAATATTTAGGTAATAAGCTTACACCTGAGGTAAAAAGTGTACCTTTATAGGATTTCCCAAAGAAACAAAGGGATACTATCTATACAATCATTCATACAAAAAGGTCATGGTTGACATACAAACCACATTTATTGAGAAGGATCTTATATCTAAAATAAATTGTGGGAGTGAGATATACTTTGATGAAGTCCAGGCTCAAGATACATAAGAGTTGTCACATGAACAAATTCCATAAAGCCCCATGGAAGAAGAAGTTTTTACAAAGACACAAGTACTGTATAAGAGTAAAAGAGAGGTTATATAACAAGAAAAATATATTTTTCTTGTCATCGAGGTTGATGAATCATTATTAGTTGATAATAATGATCCTATAATCTACAAGGAATCACTAAGTGGGATATATTTTTCTAGGTGGAAAGAATCCATGAATTCTAAAATAGATTCCATATACCTAAACAAAGTCTGAATTTTGGTAGATCCTAAAGTGTATGTAAATCCCATTGGTTATAAATGGGTATTCAATAAGAAAATGGGCATGAAAGGACAAGTAAGTACTTATAAGGAATGAATGGTTGTAAAATGGTTTAAATAGTGTTAAGGAATTGACTATGATGAAACCTTTTCACCAGTTGAAATGCCAAAATACATCATAATTCTACTTTCCATTATGGATTTCCATGAATATTAGATTTGGAAAATGGATGTCAAAACATCCTTCCTTAATGAGAACCTTAATGAAGATTTCTATATGACAAAACCTGAAGGGTTTGTAACTCCAAAGGATGCCAACAAGATATAAAAATTGAAAAAATACATTTATAGATTAAAGAAATCATCTAGGTCATGGAAAATTTGTTTTTATGCAGCCATAATTTTTTTCATAAAGAATGAGTGCATTTATTATGTCTACAAAATGTTTAGTGGGAGAGAAATCATTTTTAATAGTATATATTGATGAAATATTACTCATTGGAAACAAAATACCAGTCTTATAGTATATGAAGGAATGGTTGAATAAATGATTCTCTATGAAGGGATTGGGTGAGACAACATATATTCTTAGGATCAAGATCCATCATAATAGATCTAAGAGGTTTCTCAGACTAAGTAAAAGTGAATACATTGACAAGATACTAAAGATATTCAGTATGAAACAATCGAAGGGGGGGGGGGGTTATTTCCATCATCACATGACATTCATATTTATAGGAAAATGTATCCTCAAACACATGAGGAAAGAAATAGAATAACAAGGATTCTATACACATCATCGATTGAGTCAATCATGTATGCTATGATATGTACTAGGATAGATGTAACCTATGCATTAAGTGTGGTAGGAAGATATAAATCTAAACCAAGTGACCACCATTGGATGACAATAAAGACCATCCTTAAGTATCTGAGGCATAATAAGGGTATGTTCCTAGTTTATGGAGGAGATAAAGAAATAGTCATTAGAGGATATGAAGATTCTAGTTTCCAAACTAATAAAGATGAAATAAAGTTACAAATGGGATACATCCTCACTTTAAATGGAGGTGCAATGAGCTAAAAGAGATCAACATAGTCTACGGTCCCATATTCTATAGCAAAGTTAGATTATATTACAAATTTAGAGGTATCTAAAGAAGAATTATGAATGTGAAACTTCATCCAAGATTTTGATGTGATACATAACATTAAATATTATATTATACTCTACTATGATAATACTATAATGATGGATCTTAAAAAAGAGACAAGGTCACATCAACGAATAAAGCACATAATTCAGAAGGATCATATATTGAAGGATTTTTCTTAGAGAGGTGTGGTTGTAGTGAGAATTATTTCCAAAGAAGAAAACATGGTGGATCCCTTTAATAAATCATTGACTTAGCAGAAACATGATTATCATATGAGCTTTAATAGACTAAAAGTCATAGATAGTTGGCTCTAGTCCAAGTTGGAATTTTTTGGAGTTTTTTTCCTAAGACCAATGTTTATACTTCAATCAAATTTATATTCAATATATTTAATATTAATAAAATATCTTATTACATAATGTTTACTGTTCTATATGAATCTTATGTAATAATGTCCTAGAGTATACGTCACATTGATAAGGTCATAACAATTTCCCTCTATGATGAGAACCCTAGAGTGATATGATTATATTCTTAAATATAGTCATGCGGTTGGATAACATACTATGATGGGACACATAGTATATAGATTATCAGGTGTGATTACTCATAAGAGGATGAAGTTTCTTCTCATGAAGTTCACACTTGGTAATCTCCAAGATAGAAGATTATAAGAATAGACCCACCGGTAGGAATTATGCATGTTTTGGTTTCATTAAATATTACTATCTACGAGCATGTGTAATGGTACTTAGACTTTAATATTAACATTAATTCATGTAATGAATCACACACTTAGATTTGATGATGAATATCACGACACCATATGTTCATGGTGAGGTAGGGTACATTGGGAACATTATGATTGACATGTCATTAATGGATAAGTCAAGGAAGGATTTGTCCATTCCATCTTTATAGAATCTAATATATCAGCCCTTTGATTAGAATATAATCATTGCCCTAAATTCCATGGTCATGGTGTAATGACATGTTTATTTCAAATAGTCAAAGAAATTCATATCAATCATATATGTTGGTGAAATTGATATGAAACCTACTTGATGAGATATTTCAAAAAATGGATTATATTAAACAGTAATCATTTTTATGTGATTTTCATCATTATGAAATTAAGTTCTTTACCATGGGTGCCTTGACCCATTTCTTGACAATTATCTTGGACTTTAGGAAATCACACGAAATTTCAATGAGAAATAATCCTATAGGGTCTCACAATAAGTGTTTTTGATGATCTCGATTAAATTATATTTTAATTTAATTTATTGAATAAATATTATTCTCAAGGACAAGGGATACTTTTATTCACATTTTATTGATAAAAAATAATTCTTTATGAATGAAATATTTGAATTAAATATTTATTCAGGTGTTCAATAAATACTATAGGAGTTAAAATATTAATTAACAAGCCAATTAAATAATATTTTTTATTGTGCAAGTTGGTGTGCACCACAAAAATAATAATAATAATAATAATATGTGGCATGGGGTTTATTAAAGGTTATAATATTATTTAAGGGATGGGATGAAATTAAATAATATTTTAACCTAAACCCTAGCTCTATAAATACATGGTTATTTCTATTATGAATTACATCTAAAATCGATACTAGAGAATTGTTTCAAACAACAAATTCTCTCTCAACTCCTCCTCTCTGTCTCTTAAGAATGATAAATGCAAGACACATTCCTTCAAGACCAAAGGATTATCAATTAATACAACAAATTAAAGACAATATATTCTCCATGCTTGCACCAAAAGATTGATTGAAATTTCTTAGAGATCAAAGGAGGACATGTGGATCACTGCTAGAGGGATCCCATACTTATATCCTCATTGAAAAATGAAGACAATCCGAACAGGTCTTGTTGGATGATCAATATTCACATTGAAGAGATATTCTAAGCCTAGGTATTTGTTTCTTATAATATTAAATAAATAAATTATAAATTTTACATGAAAGAACCTCATTTAGGGTTTCGGGAAACTCAATATTAAAATAAATTTTAATATACCACCCATCACCACACACTTTCACTGTGCCTGGTACTAACACCTTTGTCACCATGGTAGATGAGTGGATTCTTCTTAGTGAATTTCGATCCATGATCCACTGCATGTCTCGGGTTCCCAACACCCACTTAACATTGATTTTGAATAGTGATAATTACAACTTCTACCAAAGAAGGATCCAGTGAAGAATTCACCTACATAACCTGTCCCATAGTGTCCTTACTCAGATTCAGAGGAGATATTCTAGAAGGGATATTCTAATGAAAAAAAGACAATAACAAATCATCCTTTTGATAAAAATTCCAAAATCATCAGACTAAATTCAATAATTCATGTCAATTCATTAAAATGATGAAAATTTAAATTAATATGAATTATAATGAAAAAATTAACACTTTTAAAAGGAATAGTTCCATTTAAATAAACTCCCAATCAAGTTTATTCAAATTACCTCAAAATACAAGTCTCAAACTTGGTAAAAATTTTCTGACCACCCATGGTAACTTGAGTTTAGACATGGAACTGAGCTGTCCAGGCACCCTCCCACACTTATTAACCGAATCTCGATGGTCCCAACTCCTATCAACCCATGTCACATAACCAAACCTAGAAAGTGTTATCACACTTTAGGAAAGGTATTTCCCTTTGATAAAATCATGTAACGAACCAACCTGGGTCAACTAGAAAATCTACCCAAGCTGGCCCACCATGGTGGTTAGGTGCAACAAGACAATAAAAGCAAGTCCAATATATAACAAAACAAGGCATAAAACAAAGAAAAAAGTGGAATAGGGAAATATATATAACATCCATACAATCCAAGAAAATACAAATAAACTAGAAAGTATGAAAAAACAAGACTGACATGTCTCCATGTGACCAACCGTTACCACCAAACCAACTTACAACAAAGGCTACAACGAAAAGAGAAGATGAAATACTAAATAATGCATTTACCTTCACCAAGGTCCTAAAAAATAATAAATACCACTGACCAATAGAAAAATTAGTATGTGAGAACAAATAATATCAGGATTACACCACATAATCTACAAAAAAGTTTAATATCAATAATTTAGTAGTTCTAGATTTAAAACAAATACAGTTTTACAAAGAATTTTCATAAATCAAAACCATTTGTAAATCATCATTTGTTTTTCATAAAATATTTTCATATTCAAAACATAAGGAATATGTCAAGAACATGTGATAAGAATGAAATCATAATAAATACAATCCATGGGTACACCATAAGATAAACATGTAACCAATATAACCAAGAAACAATCCATCATGTGAAATCATGTGGGAAAATAACCATGAAACCATCCATCATGGGATAATCTAATAATAAATTACAAAGAACACAGTTTGGGATCTAAACTATGGGTATAAATACTATAAATAAAAATAAATCCCCAATCTAGGCCTATAATGGATCCAATCGGTATAACCCCTAGTGGAATTACATGCACTAAAGGGAAAGAAAACCTCAAGTGTCATTACACACACTATGAGTGAAATATCTATTCCTGATGCACCCAAGGTTACCCAATGTGATAATTTTGTTTAAAACCATTTTAAAAGTCATGCACAAAATTTATGAAACATTTTAAAATTAAATCCAATCATCTTCAGTGATTGATTTTTTTTAATCAAAAACAACTATTCAATCATTTTATCAAACACTTGGTGTGTATAAATAATTTTTAAAGAAAAAACCCTTGAAAACATGGTTATTTCAAAACAAATTGTAATAAAAAATCAATTAAATTCAATTAATAAGCTAAATTAATTTACAAGAACAATAATCAATTCATAGAATTAACCCTTTATATAGAGACACCTAACTCAAGAATGGGCTAGAACTAAACATATTCGAAAACAAAGACTAGGGAAGAGTATATTGGGTACTCAAAATCCTCAATCTATAAAAAAACACATAAAAACTCTATAAAAACCTTTATATTTTAAATCCACATCCTACAAGTGTTCTAATGAGATAAGGGGAGGAGAGATCTAGCAAGGATCTAATAAAGGAAGAAGAAACCACTTCAAAACCAAAACATGACTTGAAAAATTCACTAAGAACAAAGGTAAATCACCAAGAATCCCAATAGATAAACCTCTAGATCACTAGGGAAGGTTTATTCCAAGCCTAAATAGTATTAGGGGGTGACTGGGTATAAAAATAACCAAGGGAAAAAGGGTAAAAACCGAATTTTTAAAGGTTTGGCATCCCATGCATGGTTAGGCCACATAGTTAGAAAAATCATGAACCAAAAATGAATGAATAATCTCTACTTAAAAATACAAGAAAAAAAATCTCCTGGGACAAGCTGCATAGTCACATGGGATAAGACACACAATTTGGTCAAATTGTGCACCCCCTTGAAAAAACACCCCAAGCCCACATGATTTTCCTTGAAGAGATGCACATTTTCTTTAACCGTACTCAAACCATACAAAACCCCACTATTAAAACATAGATCCATACCAAAACGTTTCTGCGTGGTTAGTACTAACCATGCACCAACCATGATCCAACCATGCGTATAATCTGTATCCTCTAAAAATATCTATTTTTGACCCTCATTCCCCTGAAACCACTATAATGAATTTAAAGACATACCAAGATTAAATTAAATTGTAACTGAGATCTGTTGGGTGATACATGATCCCCAATATGGTGCAAAAATGTTAGAATGATTCATGTAATGAAAACCTATATCATTTTATTGGAATACTAATCCATTACCAGCTAAGTAATGGATCAAGTACATAGAGAAGATATTTCTAAATTTTTTAAGCAAAAAAAGGGAAATAGTTATCATGTAAGTTTCCTATCTAAAGGGAGATGTTGATCAATGGTGGTCTTTAATCCATAACACTAAGGATTCAGAGGATATAAAGATTATGTAATGAATGATTATTATGGATATGTTCTTCCAAAAATACTTTCCTCATGAGCAATGAGTAGATATAAAAATATAATTCCTCAATCTAAGATTAAAGGAAGAGAAAAATGTTACCAAATAGAAAACTAAATTTATAAGGTAAGAAACATATACTACAGATTATGTATATAATCCAAGAAGTAATATTTATAAATTCTTTGATGGTATGAAACCTATTCTTTGAAAGGAATTAATTGCTTAAATTTTTTTAGTATATGAGGATATAATATCAAGTGTCATAAATAGAGAGAGAAAATTCTCTAAGTATTATGTTTCTAGGGAAATCAATATAATAAGTGGACAACTAGGAACTATACAAAAAATGGAAAAATAGAAGAGGGGGAGGGTGGAATTTCTAACATGTAATAGTTTTGGAAATAAATATAATTGAACATACTTGAATGGAATGGGATTTTTATTCATGTGTGAATAGAAAGGATGCCGAGCTCATAATTACAAGGGAAATAAATAAGTCACCAATGTCCAATGATTTATCTGTAAAGAGTTTGGGAACTATTTGAATGAATACCCCATGTTTCAAGGGAATTTACCTCAAAAAATTCCAATGGAGAAAAACCAAACTTATGTGATCAATATAGAAGAGGTTGAAGTCCCAAATAAAATTATAACGGTACTTTGATCATAAAATCAAATTTAACTAATAATTTATTTGATTATAGATCTATACACTCTTTTATATTTTACATGTTTTCTAAGAATATTAAATAATCCCCTAACACTCCGAGGAAAGATTTTTCAATCATGTCACCTAGTGGGAATCTTATTGCACTAATTATATATCAAGCAGTCCTCTATATTCTTAAATATTTCCTAGTTTTAGACTTGATTATCATACCTATGATTGAATTTAACATAATCCTCAATATGAATTTAATTTTAAATAATAATTCAATAATTTATTAATTAGAGAAAGAGATCACTATTTATGGGGGGGGGGGGGTAGAAAATCCCTTATTTTAAGGGAGAGAATTCATTATCTTAATCTTTTATAGATCCAATTTTAATAACTCACCTTAATAAAATTATG
The DNA here is from genome assembly GCA_963277665.1 of Viscum album. Classification (NCBI taxonomy): domain Eukaryota; kingdom Viridiplantae; phylum Streptophyta; class Magnoliopsida; order Santalales; family Viscaceae; genus Viscum; species Viscum album. Next base: position 1,783,673,152 of record OY728122.1, read on the forward strand.
GGAGAAGAGGAGGATAAAAAATTACTCATGGATGAGATTGGAATCCTAAGGATAGAGTTCATATCTATTATTCAATAATAAATTGATGTATTTCTAGAAGAATTATCGGGACATCCACCTAATCATGAATTTGAGTTTTCTATTGAAATTACACCCAATGAAAAAATTATAGTCAATAATCCCTATAGAATGGAACCGGTGGAATTGTAAGAGTTAAAGAAACAACTATATGAGTTGTGTGATAAGGGATTTATATGATGTTAGCCAAAATATGTTAAATACTCTGAGAGGGTGGGGGTGAATCAGGGTATGACAGATTAAAACAACACCCCCTTCAGATCTTGTTTTATTATTAAACAAAACATACTTCTCTCCCTTTCCCATATAAATGTATGAACAAAAATGAAAGCATGCATGAGACACAACAATTTTACTTGGTTCACCCTTACTAGGCCACATACAAGGAGTATAAAATGAAAATGTGTTATTGTACCAAATCCACTAAGGATCACTAACAAATTAAGGTTTGATATAGATCAATTATATGCCCAGGATCACTTCCTTTATAATGTTTAAAGTAGAATCAATATACCTATTGGTTTACAACCAATCAAAATTTTAAATCTCACTTCTCTCTTAACTGAAGTGTTCTCACTAATCCTCCAGAAGAATATCCTATTTTTTTGAATCACCTCATAATTTTTTCACACATAAAATAGTGTCCCATGAGAACCTATTTTCACCCTCTAGAAGAAATCCACTTTTATGCGAACTTTTAGTTTGTGGAAATTTATTTCTTAAAATATTTTATCCCCTTCATGAAATTTATTACACCAACCATGAACTGTCTTGCATCCTCCGTGAATTGTCATGTACCGTGTGGTGTGATTGCTTCACATACATTATTTTCTTTATGGTCTGCTTATGCTTTGCAGATAGACGATGCTTCAAAAACCACTAGTACTTCAAGAAATTCCTCTAATACATAATCCCCTTTTTCTTTGCGAGCTACTAAACCTTGTAAACCCCTTTCATGAACTGTCTTCGTGAATTATCTTCTTCGCTGAATCCTCTATCACAAACTACTTTGGACTTCCTGAAATATTCCAGCAATGATATATCTAATAAAATTAGATCTCTCTAATGATGTTATTAGGTTACTTTATATAGGAAAATAAATCCTACAAAACTCACTAATCATAAAAACTGAAAACTCTGTTGTGGTACAGTCTTCACCATGAACTTTCTATGTGGTCCTCATAGTGCCTTTATCCTTTAAATCAACTGATGTCATCTGAAAACAAAAACCCTTTGTGGATCCTTAAATCACCACCTCAATTTCAAAAATGATGTGCCTCTTGTGAATGAAGATCCTCCTGAGAATGAAGAGCCTCCTATGAATTGATTTTTTTATGAAGATCATGTAGTGTGATTCATGGTTCACATACCTCCTTTGTAGTATGCATAGTGTAGCTGTGATTCAATACGGTTTGAGAACTCCAAACTTTGTAGTCCATGAACTGTAGTCCAAAAACTCCTTTCTAGGAAACCTTATTTTTCCATAAAACAAACTCCCCATTTTCAATCCAAAAAATTTGGAAAACACTGGGAAACTACGCCACCTTATGTACATAATTTTCTATACCACTTCTAGGGAATCCATTCATTTTTCTTAGATATTTTTCAATATACCTTTTCTAAAATATCTATGGAACTCCAAAACTGACCATGTAAACTCTCTTTGTCAACAAACACAATCAACCCAAAAATACTACAATGTTACCTTAAGGTATTTTTCCCAACATATGTCAAGCATTTCACCATGGGGAGCCCCTATCATATTTTTTAAAAACAAGGGTGGGTTTATGAGGTTGTGCATCAAATATTTGGAGATCAATGACATTACTATAAAAAATAAGTATCCTTTTCCACACATTGATGATTTTTTTACTAAATTAAAGGATCTAAATACTTTTCAAAAATGAATATTTTCCCTGTTTATCATAAATTAAGGTTGTATAAGGGTGATATATCATAGAAAATATTTTGTATGAGGTTTGGATATTATGAGTTTATAGTAATTCCCTTTAGATTGACTAATAAACCTTTTGTTTTTTATGGATACAATGGATATATTATTCAAATATCATCTTGATAACTTCATGGTGGTATTCATTGATGATATCTTGAAATACTATAAAATCCATGAATACCATGAGAATAATTTGTGAATAAATCTTGAGAATCTCAGAGAAAATAAATTATATAGGAAATTCAATAAGTGTGAATTTTGGATCTAGAAAATTTCTTTTCTTGTCCATATTTTCTCCAAGTAAGGAATATCTATTGATTATTCAAAGAAAAAGGTAGTTAAATAATAGCTGACACTAATGAATATAATTTAAGTATATATTTTCCTTGGTATAGTAGGTTACTATCAATAATTTGTTCAAGATTTTTCTTAATTGGCCAACATTTTAACCAAGTTGACACATAAAGGGGTTAAATTCACATGGTAAATGTAATTTAAAGAAAATTTTAAGGAGATAAAGAAGATATTGATTAATTCAATGGTATTTAATTTACCAGTGGTAAAGGAAGTATTTGTAATATATAGTGATGCATTGAATAAAGGACTAAGTTGTGTCCTTACACAAAATGATATAGTGGTTTCTTATGTATCAAGGAAATTTAAAATCTAAGAATAGAACTATATAAATCATAATCTTGAATTGGAAGCTGTAATATTTTCTTTAAAGATATAGAGGTACTATCTCTATGGTGGAATATTCGACCAAGATACAAACCACAAAAGTTTGAAGTATATCTTCTCTAAAAAATATCTTAATATGAGTAAACTAAGATAGTTAAAACTACTCAAGGACTATTATTTCTTAATACAACACCACCCAAGGAAGGCTAATGAGGTGGATGATGCATTGAGTAGGAGAGTCCATGGAGTTTTTACAATTATGGGGATTAACAAGGATCCTATATTCATGGATTTAGTAAAGTTGGATATGGAATTTTTTATAAAATGGGAAACATTATTCATTTTCTAAGAAATCGTTAAACTATCTTTTCTATAAAACATAGAGAAGTCCCAATAGGATGATAAGGATTTACAAATGAAGATTAAAGTAGTGAATAATGAGAAATTGATAGAGTTTATCTATAAATATGGAGTTTTGAAGTTTACAAAGAGGTTATGTGTTCCATCTATGCCAAAACTGAAGATAGAGCTACTAGATGAGGCACATATCTCAAATTTATCTATACATTATAGTATCATAACGATGTATAGGGATTTAAGAGAATAATTTTTGTGAGAAGGTATGAAGTTGGAAATTGTGGACTATGTGTCTAGATACTTGGTGTTCCAGTAGGTAAAATCTATAAGAAAATATCCTAATAGATGCATAAAACCTCTTACTATACCAATATGGAAGTAAGATAATGTTACACTAGATTTTTTCACTATATTTTTGAATACTCTTAGGATGAATGATGATATATGAATCATTATTGATCACATTACTAAGTCTGAACATTTCATAGTAGTAAGGTAATAACTACCTCTTGAGTGCCTTACTTGACTCTATATTAATGATTTTGTGAGGCTTCATAGGTCACCTCTATCAATTTTATCTAATAATAACCCTCAATTCATATAAATATTTCAGAGGAGTCTTTAGGAGGCTCTCAATGTTGAGATACATTTGAGAACCACCCATCACCCTCAAACCAATGTGAAGTTTTAAAGAACTATTTAGAAATTAAAATAAATGTTGAGATCATGATATCTTGACTTTCAAGGTACATGGAATTAGTATCTACCTATGGTGAAATTTTCATATAATAATTGAAGGGTTTGCGGGTAGAAAATGCATGTGATGGGTCATACCTACCTTTTATTTTTGTCATGATTGATGATCAATCTGAGATTTACGTGACGATCGATGTCGTGATCAAAAAAATTGAATCAAAGAATACATAAAATGGATAAAACAATAGAACCAAACCATATGATCATCACATATTATTAATAATTAATTTAAGAAATAAATAAATACCCTGTGAGAAATTCTTTCTTCATTGACGGATTAGACAATGGATCTATATCATACCATTATTGTGTTTTAGGAATCAATATTAGATTCTCTCTAGTGGTGATCCACATGTGTTCCACAAATATTCAAATTTCGTCGTAGGAATATTCGAGTGCTATAATGGAAGATCCTATCACTTGAATTGTTCACCATTGATCACCCCAAGAATCACTTCCAAAGGATTCTCTTTGATCTCTCTTGAATCGATAGTGGATGTTGGATTAAGATCACTCTTCATTCTTGAGAGTGTTCTAGGAGAAGGGATCTCTCTAGGGATTCAAGAGGACTCCCTGGATTTTGTTTTTCACAACAAAAGAAATAAATTGGATCTATTGAAAATTACATAATTAGGTTTATATACTACCAAGGTTAGAAATAAATAATTTCACAAGTTCCCTTTATTATTTATTTAATCCCTATGGAACCCCATGTCTAAAAGTATAATAACATTATTTTTTTGACATTATCTAAAATCATGTATTAAATTAAATATTATTTAATAAAATAATATTCAATATATATATTATTTCTCACCGGACCATTAAAATAGGTCCTCCATTCCTCCAAAATATTTATTAGGCCCTGAATAATGACCATTTATTTGATAAATAAATATCACTACATTATTCTCCAATAAATAAATAAATATTATATTCACTAAATAACAAATAAATATTTATTAAATATTCTACTCACATAATATTATTTCTAATAACTAGTGGAAGAATATATGCGATCAATAAAATATGAATAAGTATTAAAATAGATACAAGAATAATATTTATTTGACTTGTGAAATAATAAATAATATATTATTTAATTGAGATTCTAGATACACTTAGTGTGTGACCCTCTAGGCCTCTTTCTCAGTGGAATTAGGTGAAGTATCCTAAAGTCAAAAGTTAGCATCTAGAAACATGAAAAGGAATCCATAGTGAAAGAAGTTAATGCTGAAGTGACATAATATCTTATACAAATGCTTATCATTTAATATAATCCCTTTACCATGATATATCTAATCAAGGAGGTTGCATGCTGTTGCTATCAACCTATGTGATCAGTGTCTCTTTATTTGACTTTCCAGAAATAGAAATTTACTATAGATCACCATGGGAATGGAATTATTTAGGAAATATAATTTCTATAAAAGGGTCTAAGATATCAACTTTTTTTTAAATAACATAAGGGGCCAATCCTTTCTTGTGTTATTCATTAATGAAATATTACTCACGACACACCCAACGTATCCCACCTCACTGAGAACATATGTCATCACAATTTTCATCAATACATAAAAGTACATGACTTATAATTATCATTAATAATAATCTTAAAGTATAAGAATCAATACACACCTACGTATTTAGGAACATCCAATGACATATATAAATTCGGATTTCCTACTAGCATGTCTCGTTCTCACAATATACTATAGTGGATATTACCAAGGGTGTACACTATGAGAAGGTGCTTCAAAGTCCTATTAGTCTCCACCCCTGATAGTATGAATAATTTATGTCCCTAAAATGATTTAATCTAGCTATATAACACACACATATTTTAATAATACCATCACATAACTTATGAGTTCTCATCATAATGGGGAACTGCTATGACCATTCAGTGTAAAAACTACTCTTAGGACATTATCACATAAAATGTTATATAGAATAACAATTATTATGTGATAAGAATTTTATTAATATTCAAAAATATTAATATAGGTTATCATAATGTACATAGAAGTTGGATCTAGGCCACCAAATCTAACAAACTCTCACTTTCACTGGAGCCAACTGCTAACAACTTTCAACCCATTAGATCTCACATGATACTCATGATTCTGCTGAGATAGGGATTTAGTTTAAGGGTCCACCACATTTTAATATATGGGAACACTTCTTAATTCAACATCATCCCTTTTATAAAAATCCCTCAAGAGGTGATACTTACGGAGTATGTGATTTGTCCACTGGTGTGACCTTGTCTCTTTTGCAAGGTCCACCACTATAGTATTATCACAATACAATGTGATGGAGTATTTATTTTTAGGTACCACATCAAGCTCCTAAAAAAAGTTTCATATCCAAATGTATTACTTGGATACATCAAAAGACATTATATACTCGGAATCTACTATAGAAGCAGCAAAAATAGGTTTCTTTGAACTCTTCTAGATCATAGTTTCTCTATTGAGACAAAAAACATAACCTAACTACGAATTCAAATTAGTATGATATATTTGAAAACTAGAATCATTATAACCACTAAAAATTGGTTCCTCATATCCTCTATACACCAGGAACATATCATTAGTTCTTCTTAGATACTTGAGGATAGCCTTAATAGCATACCAATGATGTTCTCCTAGATCTGCTCGATATTTTCCAACCATTCTCAATGCATAGGCAACATAAAGTCTAGTATATAATATGACATACATGATTGATCCTACCACTAAAGTGTATGGGATATTACTCATCCTCTCTTTCTCTTTTTGTGTTTGAGGACACATTTTATTAGAAATATGTATACCATGTGACATTGAAAACAATACCCACTTGGATTGTTCCATAAAAAATATATTTAGTATCTGGTCAATGCATATACTTTGAATTAGTCCAATAATCCTATTAGATCTATCACAAAGGATCTTGATCCCTAGAAGATATGTTTCTTCACCTAATTCCTTTATAGATAAACACTTTTTTAACCAGTCCTTAACAAACTGTAAGACTGGTATGCCATTTCCAAATGGTAATATTTCATTAATATATACTACTAGGATAATGACTACATTCCCAATAAACCTCTTGTATACACATGGATCATATTCATTCTTAATGAAACCAAATTCTTTTATAGATTCATAAAATCAAATGTTTCAGGACCTAGATGTTTGTTTTAATCCATAAATGGATCTTTATAACTTGAAAATACTTTTTGTATCACCTAGTGTCACAAACCCTTATGGTTGTGTCATATAGACATCTTTCTAAAGGTTCCCATTAAGTGAATCTATTTTGACATCTATTTTCTAAATTTCATAGTCATGATAAGCTATTATAGCAAGTATAATTCTGATGGATTTAAACATGAAAAATGGTGAAACAGTTTCATCCTAGTCAATTCCTTAATACTATTTAAACTCTTTAGCCACTATCCTTGATTTATAGGTATTTAATTTACCTTTTATTTCTATTTTTCTCTCGAATACCCATTTTCACCCTATTGGATTTACATAAACTGGAACATCAACTAAAACCCAAACTTGGTTCTAATACATGGAATCCATTTCAAAATTCATGGATTCTTTCCATCTTTTAGCTTCTAATCTCTCTACTTCCTCTTTTTAGGATAGGGGTTCATCATTTTCAACTAATAATGAATCACTATCTTCAGTGACTAGAAAACCATATCTCTATGGTTCTTTTACCTCTATTTTGATCCTATGTAGTACTTGTGTTTCAGAAACTTCTTCTTCCATGGGTACCTATGTAATATGGTACTATACCAACTCTTGTGCATCTTGAGCATAAAATTCATAAAATTCAATCTTTCTCCCACTATACTTTTTGAGGATATGCTCCCTCTCAAGAAAGAAAACTTGTCTGACGAAAATCACTTTCTTGTCTGAGGGGTTGTATAGGTATTATCCCTTTGCTTCATTAGGATACCCTATAAAGATACACTTTTTTCCCTGGGGTTCTAGTTTGTTACTTGATTAGACCTTAACAAATTCCTCATAACCCCATACATGTGTATGCAACAAAACAGGTTTCTTTCCACTCCATAACTCGAAGGGAATTCCATTTTCCACTTTAGTTGGTACTTGGTTTAATGTATATGTCGTAGTTTGTAATGTATATCCCCAAAAGGATAATGAAATGTCTACATGACTCATCATAAACCTTACCATGTATAACTAAGTATGATTCCTCCTTTCACCAACACCATCCCACTATGGTGTGTAAGGTGGAGTGTGTTGAGATAGAATCCTAAAGTCCTGTAAAAAGTCGATAAAATCTTGGTTGAGATATTCACTACCTCGATTTGATCAATGCTTCTTTATATTATTTCCAAGTTGGTTCTCTATGTCATTCATGAATTATTTTAATTTCTCAAAGGACTCGAACTTATACCTCATCAAGTATATATAGCCATATCTACTCAATTAATTAGTAAAAGTTATAAAGTAATAATACCCATCTCTATCTTTTATTATAAATGGTCTACACACATCAGTGTGTGCCAATACTAGAAGCTATATGGCCCTTTCACCATATCCACTGAATAATGGTTTGGTCATTTTGATTTATAAACAATCATGGAATATTTCAAGTGTTTTTATCTAAGAAGAGTCTAAGTAACCATATTGATAGAGCTTTTTCAAATGCTTCTCATTTACATGACCAAGATGGTGATTCTATAGTTGGGTGCTATATGATTTGTGTTAACATGATTCATTATCTATTTCCAATACTTTGTTTTCATAATTTAACACATAAAGATTGTTATTTAAATGTGAGATACCATATTATATGTTGTATTTATAAAAGAAACAACTTTTATTCCCAAACCTGAAAATAAAACCATCTACATCTAGGTATGACACAAAAATTATGTTTTCGGTAACAGTTGGTACATAATAACAATACCTTAAAACCAATATCATTATTATTTGAAATGAAAGGTGGTAGTCTATAATGGATAGATCAGCCAGACTTTCACCATTGGTATCTCTCAAATCCACCTCTCCTCTAGCAATCGTTTGGAATATACTTAGTTTCTATATTTGGATATAGATATGAGCACAAAAAGCTATATTTAATATCCAATGTTTAGATATTGAAATATTACACTCAATAACACACACAAATTTATCTTAACCTTTATTTTGGGTGCAATCCTTCTTTAATTGGACTTGTTTTCCACATGTAAAACACAATTCCTCCTTTTACTTACCTTGTATCTCGATCTTTATCTTCTTAGAAGGGTAATTATCATAAGATTTAGACTTGTTATGAGTCTTGGGTCCATTTTTCTTTTTCTTCCTTTTCTTATTCACTATAAGGAATTTCGTTTTTTTACACCCCATGTCCTTATCCACTTGGTGAATCAGAGTAATAATTTTTGAAAGACTCTTCTCATTATTGTTCATGTTATAATTAACAATAAATATGGAGAAGGTCTTGGGTAGTGAGGAAAGTATGAGATCTATGTGCAAATAATCTGAGAATTTAATCCCTAAGATGTCTAATAATTCAATGTATCCAATAAGCTTGACTACATATGGCCCATATGGAATAAAATCTCTAAGATTAGTTGTAAAAAAATAATTAGAGATCTCGTATCTCTCTTATCTCTCCTTCTCTTGATATATATCCTAAAGGTGAGACATACTGCTATATGGATCCATGTCCTCATGCTACTTCAAAATATCACTGGTCATGGATGATAACATAAAACACTGAACAACTGTAGCACCATTAAAATGTTTCTCATAGAGAGATAACTATTCCTTACTAGATTCATTTCTAGGAACATTAAGAATAGGTTCTTCCTGCACATATAATTTCCATTCATGGTGTAGGATAATACGCAAGAAACTTTTCCAGTCTTGGAAATTTATGCTGGTAGGAAACTTATCCTTCTCAAGTATGGATCACAATGATATTTTTGAAGTCATTTTATTTATGTTTATACAAATAATATGAGAAAAGATTTAGTAATTTATCTGATAAAAGTTAGACAATTAAATATATATTATATCTATTAATTTCCCACCATTTAATCGAAACCCAATATCCATCACCATTGGATTTAGAATATCATGTTTCTTGGACATTCTAGTTGCAAGGATTCATATTAACCTTTTATCTTTCAAGCTTGTTAATTCATTAATTTATGTGATTGTGAAAAAAACATCCATAATGAAATAACCATGAAACTTGAAAGAAATAAAATAATAAAGTGGTATGATCATGAGATTTTACTAATGGTTAGTTTATCTAGAAGATGATAAACTAACCGTCGACCTAGGGGAAAAAAACCTTCAACCATTTATGGTTCATGTTGAAATTTTCCGCCTATCCACCTATGTATGTCTCTTGGATTTGTTTCACCTAGGCTCTAAAATTGAGCCACCTCCACTAGCTTGGGATATCCATCCATTACATATGTTTTTACTTACATGCAAGTGAGGGGAAGAGGTTTACATAAAAGAAATCATGGGCATGCATGACCTTACATAATAAGAGGATAGATGGAACACAAACCAACAATTTAATTTAATAATAAATTAAAAGAAACAAATCATATACAAAGGTCTAGTCTAAGATCATGATTATCTCTATGCATGAAATGAATTATGAAATTTAATAAAATTTTCATTCAATTCTTAATCATTATTATTTAAGATAATTCACACACAAATCAATTAATTATCTTATTTAATTAATCAATTCCTTTTATCTTAATTTTTAATAGAATTTTCTTGAGATTATCATCCATCATAATTTTAAACAAATTAAAAAAATTAATTTTAAATTAATTGTGTACAATAAAAATGTACCTTGGAGGAAACATGGTGAGTACCTGTCCAAATTACCCACCGTGTATTATACTCGCATACTGTTTACTTTTGTGGAATGTGGCATACATGACTTATCACATAATATCATGATGTGTACAATCAACTTAATGATCACACAATTTACATGATTCCTTTTTTTAATGTAGCATGTAATGCTTCAATCCATAGAGTAATAACTGTAATACGACTTATACATGATATGTTGATTCTAACATTACACAAAAATTAATTAGGAATTTATATATATAAAAACCCATCACATGGAATGTCTTATAAACTTAATGACCACACAAAGGAAAATTTTGATAAGGTTTACACTGTATAATAAATTAATTTTTAATTTTGTATAATTTGGTATAAGTATATGGTGTGTACAAGCCAACTACATAACTTGTACTATTCTCATCGTCTATCTGAGGCACACACCTAGGGACCCTACGTGTAACCATGCCATGAAAAATATTGGAGTACATGGAATGTACATGGGACACACATTATGTGGTCTTTGAGTTACATAGTCACCAATAAGGTAAGCCATGTAAGAATATACACAACCCATCTGTGACTAAGGACTACATGCCGTGTATAGAAGTTACATGACATGTACTCCAGCTGACCATGTGCTAGGTTGGATCAGTCAACACATGGTGTATAATTAAATTTACCTTTTTTAATAAATACACACACATTGAATTAGTTTAAAATTTATTCTTGGTGCATTAAACACTATGACACGACATGTACCTATGGGTTACACATCTTGTACTCTTGTGTTATCTGACCAGATTCCTCAACACCTCCAGATGAGATCTTCAAATTTATTTCATTTATAAAATTAATCCTTTTAATTATATTTATGAGAAAAAAATAAGAATAATTATATCTCACAATTCATATACAAGAAAAATTAAACTATAATTGAAAACTAAATTACAAATGTAGAAATCAATCAATGATATTAAAATAAATATAAATAATTATGAGACCCCCTTTGATACCACTTGAAGGTTCCAAGCATAGTGGAAGTGTGTGATTGGTCACGCCCAAATTTTATTTTTATCATGACCGATGATTAATTTGATATTTACATGATGATTAATGCTGTGATCAATGGAATTGAAGAAAAAATATATATAATGGATAAAGTGCCAGAACCAAACCATTGGATCATCACATATTATTTATAATTAATTTAAGTAATAAAGAATCACCTTGTGATAAATTCTTTCTTTGTTGATGGATATGATAAGGATTTATGTCATACCATTATTGCATTATAGTAATCTATATTAGATTCCCTTTAGCAATGATACACATGTGTTCCAAAAATCTCCAAATGTTTCTGCAGGAACCTTCAGGTGCTAGTATGGAGATCCTATCGCTTATGTCATTTGCCTTTGATCACCTCAAGAATTACTTCCATAGAATTCTATTTGATCTCTCTTGACTCAAGAGTGTAAGGTGGAGGAAGATCTCCCTATGTTCTTGAGATCATTCTCAAAGAAGGGAGATCTCTAGGGATTTGAGAGGATTTTCTAGATTTTATTGTGCACAAAAAAATAAATGAATTGGATTTATTGAAAAATAATATAATTGGGTTTATATACTACTATGGTTAGAAATAAATAACTACACAAGTGATATTTATTATTTATTTATGGAACCCCATTTCTAAATAATAATAATATTATTATTTATTGACATGCACCAAACTTATGAATTAAATTAAATATTATTTAATAAAATAATATTCAATATATATATTATTTCTTACTGAACCATTAAACCCAGTACTCCATTCCTCCAAAATATTTACAGGGCCTTGAATAATGACTTTTTATTTGATAAATAAATATAATTACATTGTTCACTAATAAATAAATAAATATTATATTCACTAAATAGAAAATAAATATTTATTAAATATTCCGCTCATATAATATTCTCTTGAATAGATTATTAAAGAAGATATGAAATCAAGTAAACATGAATAATTATTAAACCACATACGAGAATAATATTTATTCAACCTATTAAATGGTAATTAAATAATATATTATTTAATTGATATTATGGATACACTTTATGTGTGACTCTCTAGGACTATTTCTCAGTGGTATTAGGTGAAGAATCCTAAAGTCCAAGGTTAGCATCTAGCAACATGACAAGGAACCCATTGAGAAAGAAGTTAATTCCACAATGACATAAAACCTCATATAGATGCTTACTGTGTAATATAATCCCTTTATCACAATATCTCTTACCAAGAATGTTTTCTTGCTTGTGCCATCAAACTATGTGCTCGATGTATCTTTCATTGAATTTTTGAAAATAGAACTTTCCCATAGAACATCATGGACATGGATTTATTTAGGCTATATAATTTCAATCAAAAGGCCTAAGATATCAACTTACATTAAAGAACACAAGGTATAAATCCTTTCTCACATTCCTCATTAACGAAATATTACCTGTGATTCACCCCACATATCCTACCTCACCACGAACATATGTCATAATAGTTTTTGTCAATACATAAAAGTACATGACTTATAATAATCATAAATAATAATCTTAATATCTAAGGATCAATACACACATCCATAGATAGAAACATCCAATGACACATATAAATGTGGATTTCCTATTAGTGGGTACCATTCTCATAATATCCTACACTGGATATTACTAAGGTCATACACCACGAGAAGGTGCCTCAATGTCCTATGAGTCTCAAACATTGATAGAATGAATCATTTTTGTCACTAAAATGGTTTAATATGGATATAGAATATATATATATATATATATATATATTATGAATACAGTCATAAAACTTTTGGGTTCTCATCATAGCGGGGAACTGCTATGACCTTTCAGTGAAACAACCACTCTTAGGACATTATCAAATACTATGTTATGAATAATAAAAATCATGTTCTGATAATAAATTTGTTAATATTCAAAACTATGAATACAAGTTATCATAAATTATACATAGTTTGGTTATAGGGAACCAACTCTAATACTAATAGCTTTCATTTAAGAACCCATATGTCACAGTATGAATCATTTTATGGTATGAGATATCGTACTCCAACTTTTTGGGAAGAAGTTAGAGAAATTAATCTATTATGCCCATAAATTTTTGAGGAGACAATTTTGAAATTATGGGCTATTTAGAGTCATATCAAATCATCTCAAAGTTGACAGAAGAGCTATGCTGATAATCAAAGGAAAGACATAGAATTTCAAGTGGGGGATCATACATTTTTAAAGGTGTACCCATAGAACAAAGTTATAATATTTGGTAAAAAATGGAATTCAATCCCTAGATACATTGGGCCTTTTTAAAATTTAGAGAGAATTGGAGTTATGGCTTATCGATTGGCTATGAAAATCAACCTCTATGAAGTAAAAAATGTATTCCATGTTTCATTATTGAGGAAATACATGATGGATACAACATATATACTCACCTATTAAGGAATATATCTAGAAGTTGAATTGTTTTATAATGAATATCTAATCAAAATTCTTGACTCTAGAGAATAAGTTTTGTAGAATCAGACAAATTGGTTGGTGAAAGTCCTTTGGAGAAATCACAAACTAGAGGAGACCACATGGGAACCTAAAGAAGCTATAAGAAAGGATTACCGACATTTTTTTAAGAGACAACATATATCTCAATTTAAATCATGAAATTATTTAAGGGGGGATGAATTTAATACCCAAGATCCTACTATAATAGTGAAACACTATATCCCTAGACTATTGACTAATGCACGCCCGATTATTTTATCATTATAATTGAAATAATTCATGTTTATATTTAAAAGTAAAATTTCTAAATTTTATAATTTTAATTTAATAAAAAATATATAATTTTTTAGTTTATAAGGTCAAATTTATCTTAGGGTGAGTTGGGTTTTTTCATAAATAATTGATTTTTCAGTGAATAATGAAAAATACTGATTTTAAAAATATCACAAATTTTATGAAATCATTATGATATTAGCCAGAATTAAAAATATATTAAAACTTTTTATCAACTAAAAATATGTTTATGGAGTAAAATAAATCATTTAAAATTATTATTTTTAATTTTTCAACCCATGCATGACCTTTTGGAACCAAAGTTATATTTTATTCTAATAATTTTTTTAGATCATTGCTGTTAAATAGACTTAATTTTTTTAATAATAAGCCAATGTATTCATTTTAAACACTAATACTCAAGATTAATTTTCATAAATAACTATAAATTCATTATTTAAACATAAAAAAATACTTTTTAAATGTTTTTTTTTCATTTTGTGTGATTATATTTGAATTAATTTTTCTAATAATATAAATTGAATCTTTTAAAATAGATTCCATATTTGGAATCATAATATTAAAATCATGTAATAAGTTCCATTTCGTTTTTAGTGATAAAATTATGTTGCCATAGTAAAGAGTTAGTCATCACGGTAAGAGTTAAAATGGTTATAGGGGGTTAAACTAAGAGATAAGATTTCAAATATATCAAAAAATTGTTTAAATTTGATTTTTTAGTTGATTTATACATTAAATTATTATATATTTTAAATTTTACTAAATTAGATCCACTTTTAATGAGATATTAATTTATTATATTTAAAATTTCTTAATACTTATAAGAGTTCCACTCCTCTCACTTATAAAAGGGCACCTCCCCTCCTCACACATATGCACAATTTGAGCCCCTTATATTGACCAATATCTACAAAAATATCTTCCCAAAATATATTCCTTATATTATATAGGTCCTAATATCACTGAATGACCATCCTAATAAGGATTATTATGTAAGCTAAAAGAAGATACTCAAAGAAGAGGTATTCATCTTAACCAAGTTCTTTCAAGTTAATTTATTATTCCACATTCTAAAAATATTCTATAACCATCATAATATAATTAAAATGATATATTTAATATACTAAATTTTTTTTATGTTAATAGTATAACCATTTTATATCTACTTTGCATCCAATGGAAAATGAAAGTGTTGCTTATGCATACGTACAAACTACAATCTCCATGAAGTGACATGTTTCATTTTTCATCATCGCCTCACATGGATGGTTATTTTGATTAAATTAATATATATATATATATATATAATTTATGATATAATTATTATTCTATAAATATATATTATCATTTAAACTCCTCTATTTCCATCCATTGAAGAATGAAAACACCACCCGTGTGTACATGTGAACTACCGCCTCCATGAAATAATCCTCCTTACATGGATGCTTAAAAAGTGTATTTAATGTAAAAATATGATATATATTAAAATTTTAACATTATATAAGTGATTATACCATTACCATTGTGTAATTAACAAAACTATCAAATAAAAACTTTCATAAGAAACAAAACAATTAACACCTAAATAATTGGTTTTAACAAATAATTATGAGTAAACAAGTAAAAATAATTTATGAATAAATGATATCTAGTAATATTGATATAAATATGGATTTTATATATTTTAATAATAAATATAAATTTATTATACATGAGGTTATAACATGTCCAACCAAGTAGGGATTCAAGGTAAGAGTTTATTTTACAATCTCACTTCTTGTTGGGATTATTTATGTTTCAATTTTCATTAAGGGAAATTTTATATTATTTATATCTTAAACCAAATAAATTTTCCTATACTAAATTTATTTATAGGTTTTTCAAGTATTTTCTCAATTTTATCTTCTTTTGGTACTCAAAACCGTAAAAAGAAAGCTTTTTTTGGTAGAGAATCTTTCTCTTCCATATCCATATTTTTATTTTTCTTTATGTATGTTCTTTTATATACTTAAATTACTTATTAAGTTAAATTTATGATAAATTTTAATTTTTATTCTATGTTTTAAAATTATTTTTTTATCATTTTATGTACAATTCATTTTTTTGACTTTTCATGAAAGTGGGGAAAACATGTTTTTTTAACATTTACCGCATGAATTCCTTTTATCTACATCATAGATATTATTAATTATAAAGATTAATCTTTAATTTTAAATGGGTTTTCAAAGAAAATCCTATTCTAACTATTTTATTAATTTTTAGTTTTATTTTTTTCAAAAGAAACAGATATTTCTTCTTGATTTTAAAGAAACTTTCTAATGTATTTATAAAGGTGTTTTTATCAACGTGAAGATAATTTAAATATTATTATGATCAAATATATATATCATATAATGATATAATCCACCTTATTTTTATGGATGTATTATGATCATGTTGTTATGTTTATTGATAGGTGAAAATATTGACATTCCATATGCTAGTTTTCAAATACAGATGTTTATCACTAAGGTCTGTTGATTTTGTATTGTATTAGTTATTCACTCCATTAATATGATTAATTCATTGTGATTGATAAGTTATGGGTGGGGAATGATAATATATATCCCCTTTATGCATTGGTAGGTCTCATGAGACAAATATTTCATGGGTATTTAGTGTAGGCCTTACTTATTTAAGTATAATGTCTTGACATTAGTCATTAACGGTAAGATTATAATGTTTTGAATTTTGAATTATATAATTATAAAACCATTTATTTATATTCATTTGAATCATTATGTTTCTATGTCACCCATTTATATATTTCCATTTTAATGATATTAGTTATATGTCATATTTGATTATTGTTTATCTCCGCTATAATATTCATGACTTATTTATTTTGTAATAGATTATACTATATGATTTCCCTTACTGATCATATTAGTTTTTCCTTTTATTTAATTTATTATATATAGGGTACCTATAATTAAACTTTAATTATTTTCAGAGATATACTATAATAAATAATAATGTTCTCTTTAGAATTTAAGTTTTATTTTGTGTTTTCATATGTAATGTGAGGATCATGTATGTATCTAATCTATAAAGACTACTAAACTATTTTATATCATGGGAATATATCTATTTTATTTTTTACCAATATAATACAATAAACACTAGCTCTTGGTTTTTAGAGTTTAAGATGTTATAGGGCATTACTGTGATAATTAGTTTCATGAAAAGTTCCTGAAGATCTCTTCTTCCCAAAATGTTGTTTATTATTTCTCAATGAAGACATTAACACCATTAAACATTTAGGTATCATCTTGATATGATCAAAGATAGTTTTACTGTTGAAATTATCTTATAGTTAGGAAGCATATTTTTTCTTCTCCATGATATTCCTCAAACACACTCCATTGAGATTAAAGGAAGAAGGAAGCTATTGCAATGGACAAATACAAGGTAATCTATTTTATGATATATTTACACATTTGATTTATTTAAGATAGATAAATGTATGTTTGGGTTGTTTTACACTATCAATAATCATTATATGATTAAATGAAACACAATAGTGGAATCAGTTCCAATTTATTCAAGAATCCAATATGTTTTTTTCACTGATTTTTTGAGAAAATCATAACTGGAAACCAAGAACAATGTATTATAAAAAAATTGTAGGTTACATACCTTTACATGATCTATATAACGGTAAATATGATTTAACCTTATAGAAGGAGTATATGTAATGGTTATACCCTTGTGAAAAAGATTTGAATAAAGGTAACCTCTATGTTAAATTTTCACTGTGTTACCCTTATGTAGTGTATGATGCATAAAGGGAATACCCTCACTCAGAGTATTTACAAAAGGGTAAATATGGGTTACCCTTACAAATATTGTCTGTGTAAGGGTAAAATCAGGACACCCTTACAAAAAATATTGATTCTTTGTAAGGGTAAATAGAAAAATGTTTAAAATTATTTTTTAATATTTAAATGGTTTTAATGGTTTATGAAATTATAATAAATCACACTAAAAGTTATTTTGGGAATATTTAATTTACAAGGTATTAATTAATTAATTAATTAATTATAAATTGTTTATAATTAATTAAATAAATGCTTATGAAACATTTTCACAAATATTAAAGGTCAATATTTAAAATAACTTTTTATAAATTATATGGCATGATTATGTTTAGAAATAAAAAGTTTATTTATAAATCATAATGGGTAAGTTATAAAGTGTTTATAAATTAAATATTATATGATATGTAGATTATATAAAATGTATATATAATATAAATTGAATTAAAAAATGTTTATAACTTGTGAAATATAATATAAATTCCGTATAATATAAAATATGAAAGAGTTAGTATTGAAATGAACATAAAAATATTTATATTATTTCTAATTTATAAAATATTTATAATTAGAATTAATTTAGGAAATATTCCTGAATGTTTATATCATGTTTTGGAAAATATATAAAATGTTATTTATTTGTTAAATTCCTTTTTTATTCATGTTTAGTAATTTTTTAAGTAATTTGAATATTGTGAATGCTTTATATTTAACTATTAAAATTCTTCTAAAAGTCAGAGCCCTATATTACCTGTTAGGTATGAATTCATAAAATTTAGTTTATATCTACCCTAACCACTGTTTGAAATTAATGTTATGAGATTAAAAATAGTTATCAAATATTTTTTTTATATTAGGTGTTAGAGATATCATGAATTGAATTATCTCTTGAGTAAAGTATCCTCAGGTATAGGGACTTGGGATTAAAGTACATACTATCCAGGAGGCTATACCTTGTCTACAAATGTGAATGAGGTCAGCTATCTATCACTAATGGGTTACTCATGTAGATATTTTTAATATCATATAAATATATTCCTTTACATGAAGTGTTCATGTACCATATGCATATGGTGTATTTGGATATGTATGAATATGTTTGGATTCTATTTTTATGTGATTAAAACAAAATTGTGGGTTATAGAAAGAGTTATATATCAATATTGATTGAACACATAAATTTGGTTGTTAGAATAGGGATTAAAAAAATAAAATGTTAAAAGTATGTGTACAAAAAAGGAATAAAACATGACAAGATAATAATTTTATAAGATGAAATAGTTTCATACGATGTATATTAAATTGGTGAGACTGAAAAACCCATAAATACTAAGTGTGATATTCCTTACAAAGAGACACTTTTCAAGACCTTGATAATTCAACTAGGTATTGTAAAGATTACCATGAGTACCCTTGGATTATCTTGTGTAAGGAAATAAAGCTATAATTAATTCTAAATTTTATTATTGGGTAGGTAGATCTAAAAACAAATATCCCTTTATTGTAGTTTATTATATTATCCTTGGTGTTTTATTTGAGTTACACTAGTCGAGAAACCCTAATAGTTAGGATACTAGAAGAATATATTTGAGTAAATCCATATGATGGATTGGATAAATATATATCCACACAACTATCCAAGAATCATAATTATTTTTATTGGAATGATTCCCTACCTAAATAATCTTGGCTTATTTACATGAAAAAATTAGTGTAAGTACTGATGATATACAGATCTTGGATCACTAAATGCATATGATGTTTTAGTTAATTATTTTTAGTGGGATAACATTCATTTAAATTCCTTAGTGAGAAGATATAATACATGATACTTACCCACTAATATGTATTTGTTATAGATTATAACATATATAATCAGAATCATATTGAGATAACTAATAGGTAAAACCTATAAAATAGTTAAAAATTGGTATCTAATATTGAGAACTGATCTCAAGGAGAATCATTCAGAGTAACCGAATGTGAATGTTGTAGAGATTAATTCAATTAGCTTTGAATCATTGGTATTAGATACCGAGTGTGCATCCCATATTTGTACTGACAAAAAAAAAACACAAAGACAAGAGTGAATATATAAAGGGTGAAGTAGATATGCATATTGGAAATGAAGAAATTTTTTTTCATTATAAGTCAACACTTATGATATAAGTTTACCCAATGTATTAGTTATAGAATTAAAAAAATGTTATTATGTTCCCACCACAAAAAATAATTTAATTTATGTATCTTGCTTGAACATGATGGGATTTTCATTCATTATTAATAAAAAGTGTTGTTATATATATATAAATGAAATATTTATGGAATTAGGAATATAATTAATGGTTTATATATTCTTGATATGGATAATAAACTTTATAATAATCATAATAAGAAGGTTAGGGTTGATTCTAATCCCACCTAACTTTGGCATTATTTCCTCAAATATATAAATGAGAAATATGTTTAAAAAATCCATAAAGATGGTTTTTTGGACTCATTCAATTATTAATCATTTTATGTATGTGAATATTTTTTATTAGATAAAATGACCAAAGATAATTTTGGGAGAAATGGTAAAAGAGATATTAGAATATTGGATCTCATACATAGTGATGTATGTAGACCAATGAGTACTCAAGAAAGTGGTGGTATTAGGTACTTCATTAATTTTACTAATGAATTTAGTTGGTACAATTACACGTTTAAAATGAAACATAATTATGAAAATTTTGAAAAGTTAAAAGAGTTTTATAACTAATTACAAAATAAACTAGACAAGAGGATTAAGATTATCCCATTAGATCAGGGTGGTGATACTTGAGGCATGATTTTTTAGACCATCTAAGAGATTATGGAATTGTTTCACAAATCACTACTCCTAGAACACCATAATGGAATGGTGTGTATAAAAGGAAGAATCATACATTTTTGGATATGGTTTGACCAATGAAGAGTCTATGTGACCATCCTATCTCATTATGTAAATATTTTCTAGAAACTAATTCATTTATACTAAACCACATTCTATATAAAGAAGTCATGAAGACACCATATGAGAAATGGTTTGGGAATAATTAAAATATATATTTTTTGAGGATTTGGGGTTGTGAAGTATTTGTATTGAATTTTAATTCTAATAATATTAACTCCAAATTTAATAAGTTCTTATTTTTTGGTTATCTAAAAAACAATATGGTCTTATTTCTATAACCCTACTGAATACAATGTGTTTGTGGCCTGAAAAAGTGTTTTCCTTGAGAAGTAACACATGAGTCGAGGTTTTAGTGGGATAAAAGTTGAACTCGGGGAAGTTCAATTCCAACAAACATGATGTATTCTTGAGATGGAGGTTGAGCTGTTTTGACAAAGATTTATGAAAGAAGTGCCAACTCAATTTATGTAAAGACCCGTAAAATTCAAGGGAAATTTTTTCTTAATTTTATTTAGAATTTTACAAGAGCGCGGTTTCTGACCTCACCTGATTCCGAGGCCCGGTGTGCCCGGAATCAATTTCTGAAGTTTGGCTCGGGTACGTTCAGTGAACGAACAAGCGGGAATTTATAACTTTTGATCCGGTGCTCGGAATTGAAATCCGAGGACACCAATGAACTCGCAATGCTGATATTCGCTTTAGGAGACCTTTTTCGAGGTTGCGTTTTATGCGGGTTGAGAGTTAGTTTTGGGGGAAATTAAATGAAGATAAATAAATTGTGGAAACACAATTTATTTTTATCCATGTTGGTTATGTCCTCCCAAAGGGAGTTAGGGGTGGGACCCACATCCAATTAACCTCCCTTGAGAGGATTAAGTGTGGTGGGGCCCACACGAACCCTAACTCTTCAACTCCCCTTAAAACTCCCAATAACTCCTCTTCTTTTTAATTTTTACAACTTGTCTTATTAATTGAGATGAGTTATTTAATTTCAAACTTTTGAAATTCAAAGTGGTTTAGTTGTGTAAATAAAATAAGCCTTAGACTTATTTTATTTTGGTTAGTTTCTTTTGCCACCTTGAGAGGATTGGGAAGCTTTCTTCTTCTTCTTCAAACCACAACGAAGAACGCGAAGAACACTTAGGCTCCGACGAAGAACGTCGTCACCATAGAAGAGAAAGATTGTGTCGTCTCTTCTCTTCCTCACAGCCGGTGTGTTTCCGAAGATCGACAACGCCGCTTCTTCGATCTTCTTCCCGTGTCAACGAAAGGAGACGTCGCTTCCTCCTCGAGCTTCCACTGTCATCTTACGAAGCTTCTCTAGCGACGTACCTCTTTGGACGCACCTCGACGTCAACGGAATCGACGTACGATTACCGCGACGCCCGACCTCCGCGACGCTTGTCTTCCGCGGCTTGTTGATGTGCTCCGCTCTTGAAACCGAGGTAGGGGATTATTGTTATTTTATTTAATTTTTTTGTTCTTGATTCTATAATGTTGAACTTCGAGGATAAACGACTAAATGTTATCATTTAACGAGAGGGGGGCCGGACCGCACAAACACGGCCGAACCCCCCCTCCTATGTTCATGTTTGTTTCCTTGCGGATGGAATGAGATGGCGTGGTGCCGTTGCACCATGTGGGAATTGCACGGCAAGTATTGCGCGGCACCGTCGCGCCGCGCCGTGGAAAGAAATTCAAGAACGCGACGCCGTCGCGCCACGTCAAAGGAAATCGAAGGTACCGCGGCCGGAGCGGGGCCGCAGCGGAGGGGTGCTGTGTCGTCACACCGCGCCGGACGACTAGGGCCGCGGCCGGTTCCGGGCCGAGGCAGAGCTTGGTGACCAGCGGCTAGCCGGGCCGCCGGTGTCGGAGCCGGAAAGGGACTGGCCATTGCCGGTCCCGTTGAGGAGGAGCCGGCCGGCCAGGTCAGGCCGGCCGGAAAGAAGAAACCCGGTGGAATTAAATTCCCCCAGCTAGATGAACGACCCCCCATAATGAGGGGGGCCGCGGTTACAAAGGGGGGGGGGGCAGGCACCCCCCGTTTTTTTTCAATCTGCTCGGCCGAAGCCGAGCTGGCAGCGCGGCCAGCGCGCTGCGCTGAGCCGGACCGGTCAGCTTGGCCGGGCCGCGCCGGGCCGGGCCGAACCTGTCCGGGGCAGGTCGACCCGGTTCGGGCCAGCCGGGGGGGTCTCGGGCCGGGTTCGCCCGGGCCCGAAACCCCCGTTACCGAACTGTTTAGGTTCAAATGCCCATAACTCGGGATACAGACCTCCAAACGATGCGCCGTCAGCGGTGATGCAATCCTTGGATCGAGATGGTCATTTCGGTATATCGCACTCAAGGTTTCGGAATACTTTGAGTTTCGCCGAGTTGGTTCGTACACGAAACCAACCGGGCCCACGGAGCGGAAACACTCATATCTTGAGCTACGGACGTCCGAATGACGTTTCTTCAGCTTTGTTGAGTTCCTCTTAGTGAGATGGATCTTTTGGAATACTCCAC
This sequence comes from Viscum album, assembly GCA_963277665.1. Lineage (NCBI taxonomy): Eukaryota > Viridiplantae > Streptophyta > Magnoliopsida > Santalales > Viscaceae > Viscum > Viscum album. The sequence goes on from OY728122.1 coordinate 1,783,696,990, forward strand.
CTGAGGTTTGGACGCAGGTGGAGTATGGTCGGGTTGGTTTTTCCTTAAAAAACAAACGGGCCCCTGGAACGAAAAAGCCAATAACTCTCAGACCGGGCGTCCGATTGACGCGCCGTCTGTTGCGTTGAGTTCCTGTTGACGATATGTAACTTTTGGATACATCAAATATGGACTATGTGACAGTTGATGTATCAGCCTCTCGGATCGTGGAGCAGACCCTCCCGAACGAGCTTGCTGTGTGCGGGAACCCTATAGCTGGCTGCGACTGCTACTGTGACTGCGACGCCGACTATGCGGAGATCCTCAGTGGATTCGATGATGACGACTACAACACTCAGCGATCTTTTGTGGATCAGTGCTACCGATCCTGTGTGGGTCCGATCCTGTGTGGGTTAGCGCTCAGCGGTCCTGTGTGAACCAGCGCCTACAGATCCTGTGTGGGTCCGATCCTGTGTGGGTCTTTGCGGGGGTTAGTACCTATCAATCCTTTGTGGGTCTGACGACTTAGATGGATCAGTGATCATCTCTATCGTCTTTCGAAGAAGTATACCTGTGTGAGCTGAATCCTGTTTACCTTCCTGTGTGGATTGTGTTGTGCTATCTTGTGTGGATTACGTTTTTCTTTCCTGTGTGGAATACGTATACTTTCCTGTGTGGACTGAGTTGTACTTGGGCTCTGAGGTTGGAGCGTATTGAAATGATGACTTAGGTATATGTATGGGCATATACCTAAGCAGTGTCGGTTGTTACTTTGTGATTGTATCTTTCCTTTGTGGTTTATCCTTTGTGGATTTTGGGAGACCTTCGGGGGTCTCGGGGTCTTTACTGAGTAGCTTATACTCACCCCTGCACGGGATATGCCCGCACTACGTTGTGTTGGTTGCAGATGACGGAAAGCGTTGATCGTGGTTTAGGCGTGCAGAGCAGGACGGTACCTGGAGGTGGACCACTGGGCGGGACGTACTCGGAGCGGACGGCGGGACCCGTGGAGCTATCTGTACCCACCCTTCATGTGGGATCTCCAGTGGACAGCTCGGTGTAGCGGATTTTACTTTACAGTTGCTGTTTTCCCTTTCGAGTTGTACTTTACTTTCAGTTTGGGTTTGTATACTGGCCCATTTACTTTTCCGCACTTATAGTTGTACTCTGTTTTTACTTAGTGTTTACTTTTCCGCTTGCTTACTTTGTGGTGCTTGTTTAATTTACAAAGGCAATGCCTTCCCTTTTTACCGGGAATTACGCCTTGGTGCTAGTCGCCAGCCCCTGGCCTATGGAAGGCGAGATTGGGGTAGTCACGACACGGGCCCCGAGGACGGGTCGTGACAAATTGGTATCAAAGGAGTTCGGTTCTACCGCAAACTCTGATCTTTTCTATGTGAAGCAATAGTGTTTAGCGTATTGAGTGTGGTTATCAGTCCAGGGAGTCCAGTGTTGGTGCGGCGGCCGACGTATCCGTACACCAGGACCCTGACTTCTGATTTTCGACTTAATGCACAAAAACATTGATTTCATGTGTGTTTCAAGTTTTCTTTGTGATTATTTTGTATCAGATCACCAGGTATACTGTTCTGACCGTGGTGCACCTGTTTCCTTTTCAGGATGGCCCCACGACGGCAGCCAGCTAGGGTTCTGAGAGTCCAGCGTGACGACAACCCACCGAGCGACGAGGCCTCGGTGCAGAGCCCTTTGTCAGCAGTGGCACCGGAGGTAGCACTACCCGCCGAGCCACCGATACTTCCATCACCAGCAGATGATGATGCACATCACCTCAGCGCATTGTATGAGTTTCAGCACCAGCGACCGCCCAGGTTTCATGGGGAGACGGATCCCCAGGCAGCTGAGGACTGGCTGGAGGCAGTCGCACGAGTTTTTAGGCTAGTGAGGACACCAACAGACCTCATGGTGATCCTCGCAGCGAGCCTACTGCACGCAGAAGCAGGACGATGGTGGATCTTGATGATCCAGGTGCACGATGAGGCATCTCTACTTTGGACGGACTTTTAGAGCCTCTTCCACTCGGAGTTCATCCCATCCACCCTCCTTGCGGTGCGCATTCAGGAGCTTCTTCAGCCTTGGCAGGGTAGCATGACGGTCGCTCAGTACTCGGCGAGATTTACCGATCTCTCGCGCTACTCGACCGACATGGTACGGGACCCATTCTTCCGGGCCCAGACCTTTGAGCAGGGTTTGAGACACGAGATCAGGGCATCGCTGATCTCCCTCAGCATTCCGACTCATACAGGAGTACTGGAGAGGGCCCTTTGGATCGAGAGCTTTCTTGCTGAGTCTACACCAGCACTGAGACCCACCGCAGGGCGGCATGTAGCAGAGTCTTCTACAGCAGGCAGTCGACGGATGACTCAGGGGTCTAAGCAGACCAGACCCTCAGGTAGACGACCTCAGGACACTAGCTCAGCAGTGCAGGGCACACAGCGTGGAGCCAGTCTTTCGAGAGGCAGACAGTGCTACTCGTGCGGCGGGCAGGGCCACAAGGCTCGTGACTGCCCGACTCGCCGTGCCGAGGAGCAGCAGACGACTGAGGGACCACCGAGGCAGAGGCAGAGGGTCGACCATGGTGGTCCGCAGGGAGGAGGCGGACGAGGCAGAGGGGATGGCCGAGCAGCAGGTGGTGGGAGACGCTTTGAGGCTCTACCACCACCACTACTAGGAGGTCCACCCCGACCACAGGGAGCTGGTGGGCAGAGACAGGCACAACTCCAGGAAGTAGAGGCCTACGACTATGGCGCGCCAGAGATGATTCGAGGTACTATCTGTGTTTATTCCACCCTTACTGCAGTACTTATATACACAGGAGCGAGTCACTCTTTCATAGCCGCTGCCCTTGTTCGGAGCTCGGAGATTCCGACAGAGCCGTTGGCTCGATCCTTACGGCTAGAGACTCCTACGGGAGCAGACTCGACGATTACGCACTGGTGCCGGTAGTGTGAGCTTACTCTAGGAGGTGAGAGCTTCGGCTGGGATCTTCTTGTAGCAGCGTCGAGGCCTTACGATGTCATCTTGGGCATGGATTGGTTATCTACGGTCCATGCACAGATTGACTGTTTTAGGCACAAGGTGCGATGTGTACGCACCGATGGGAGCAGGTTCACCTTCACCAGCGAGAAGGGAGCCTTTGCAGCACAGGATGGACTTCCGCGGAGGAGAGGACAACCCATCACTCATCAGTTGGCAAGCCTCATCCTAGGAGCAGTTGATGTGCAGAGTCCTGGTTTTCCTGCAGTGGTGGATCAGTTTGCGGACGTTTTTCCTGACGACGTTCCAGGGTTACCTCCTCGCAGAGAGGTAGACTTTTATATTGACCTGTACCCCGGGACAGCCCCGATATCGACTCCAGCATATAGGATGGCCCCCGCCGAGCTTCGAGAGCTACGAGTACAATTGGAGGACTTGCAGGGCAAGAGGTTCATCCGACCTAGTGTTTCACCCTGGGCTTCCCCGATATTCTTCGCCAAGAAGGCAGACGAGAGCTTGAAACATTGTGTTGACTATCGTCACCTGAACCAGGTGACAGTGAGGAACAAGTATCCGCTACCGAGGATTGATGACCTCTTTGATCAGCTCAAGGGAGCACGGTGGTTCTTAAAGATAGACCTCAGGCCAGGCTATCATCAGCTCAGAGTTCGAGACGAGGATGTGCAGAAGATGGCCTTCAGATGTCGGTAAGGCCACTATGAGTTCTTGGTTATGCCCTTTGTTGTAACCAATGCTCCAGCAGTGTTCATGGCCCTCATGAACAGGATCTTTTAGCCATACCTCGATCAATTTGTCATGGTCTTCATCGACGACATTTTGATTTACTCGACGACTGAGGAGGAGCACGCCTACCACTTACGGGTTGTACTAGACACACTCTGAGAGAACCAGATTTATGGTAAGCTCTCGAAGTGTCAGTTCTGGATACATGAGGTCCACTTCTTGGGACACGTCATCTCTGAGGTGGGAGTTGCAGTGGATCCTGCGAAGATCAAGGCTGTGTTAGCTCGGGAGCCACCCAGGAGCGTGACGGAGGTTCGGAGTTTCTTGGGACTAGCCGGATACTATCGGAGATTCATGCAAGACTTCTCTAGAGTTTCGGCACCACTCTCAGCTTTGACGAAGAAGGGGAAACCCTTCGTGTGGTCAGACAGATGTCAGCAGAGCTTCCAGGATTTGAGACAAATATTGACCAACGCACCTATCTTGAGGTTACCTGATGAGGGATTAGGGTACGTAGTTTACTGCGATGCATCAGGGACTGGACTCGGATGTGCCCTGATGCAGGAGAGGGTAGTGATCGCCTATGGATCACGTCAGTTGAGACCGCATGAGTAGAACTACGCTACCCATGACCAGGAGTTAGCAATAGTAGTCTTCGCTCTGAAGACATGGAAACACTACCTGATGGGCGAGCGCTTTACAATCTTTTCTGACCATCAGAGTCTCAGGTACATCTTCTCTCAGAAGGACCTGAACCTGAGATAGCGGCGATGGCTCGAGTTCCTCCAGGACTATGACTTTGAGATATTCTATACTCCTGGGAAGGGGAACGTGGTAGCCGATGCCCTCAGCAGGAGGACGGGCATTCAACTACTTGAGGAGGTGACGGAGCAGTTATCCTCTTTGCAGATATCCTTCATGGATAGAGATGGAGATGCCTTCCTTCAGTCTCTCACAGTCACTCCTCTACTACTGCAGCGAGTCAGAGAGGCACAGCGTGGGGACACTGACTGTGAGATGCGGCATGCACAGATATCCTCAGGATAGGCACTTGATGGTTTTTCCTTTGGAGTAGAGCACGACATCCTTTTTAGAGGATGTACCATGGTACCAGTCGCTTTGCGAGAGGAGGTGCTGAGAGAGTTTCACACTTCTCCTTTGGCGGTACATCCTGGAGTGGCGAAGATGTACCGGGATCTCAGACGACAGCATTGGTGGCCGGGCATGAAGAAGGCTGTGGCAGAGTTTGTTTCTCGATTCCTCACCTGCCAGTAGGTGAAGGCTGAGCACCAGGTACCAGCAGGCTTGGTACAGCCCTTGGAGGTCCCGGAGTGGAAGTGTGACGGGATATCTATGGACTTCGTGACTGGACTTCCATGCACTTCCAGAGGTCACGACTCCATCTGGGTGATTGTCGACCGACTCACCAAGTCGGCTCACTTCTTACCCATCAGAGAGCAGGGCTCAGTGGAGAGCTTGGGACGTCTTTACGTTCAGGAGATTGTTCAGCTTCACGGTGTGCCATCATCTATCATCTCCGATCGAGATTCTCTCTTTACTTCCTGGATTTGGAAGGGGTTGCAGGAGGCGTTTGGGACACAGCTACATTTGAGCACAACCTTTCACCCTCAGACGGATGGTCAGACAGAGAGGACCATTCAGACTCTCGAGGACATGCTCTGCGCATGTGTCCTCGACTTTGGTCGTAGCTGGGAGGACCACCTACTCTTGGTGGAGTTCGCGTACAACAACATCTACCACTCCACCATCGTGATGGCAGCGTACGAGGCGTTGTATGGCCGACCTTGCAGATCTCCTTTGTGCTGGACAGACCCTAGGGAGTCAGCACTTGTGGGACCGGAGATGGTCCAGGCCATGATAGAGAAGGTCCAGGTCATCCAGGAGCGGATGAGGATAGCTTAGAGCCGGTAGAAGTCATACGCTGACAGGAGGCAGAGGCCACTAGAGTTTGAGGATGGTGACCACGTCTTCTTGCGGGTATCACCTCGACGTGGTATACAAATATTTGGCCGAGGCGGAAAGTTGTTTCCACGCTTCATCGAACCATTCCAGGTCCTCAGCAGGATAGGCGAGGTGGCTTATCGTCTGGCTCTACCACCTCAGTTGCACCGGGCGCACGACGTCTTCCACGTATCTCAGCTGAGGAGATACGTGTACGACCCAAAGCACATCATTGACCATGGAGAGATTGACGTTGACGATGGGGCGACCTTTATGGAGGTCCCGGTGGAGATCGAGGATCGACAGGAGCGGGTCCTACATGGACAGTCAATTCCTCTGGTGCGCATCAGATGGTAGCACGGGAACCTCCAGGAGAGAACTTGGGAGCGGGAGGCTCAGATGCGTGCTCAGTACCCTCATTTATTTGCCTAGTTTTGATGTATCTTTACGGGGACATAAAGCCCTGAGGTGGGAGTAATGTAAAGACTTGTAAAATTCAAGGGAAATTTTTTCTTAATTTTCTTTAGAATTTTACAAGAGCGCGGTTTCTGACGGCACCTGATTCCGAGGCCCGGTGTGCCCAGAATCAATTTCTGAAGTTTGGCTCGGGTACATTCAGTGAACGAACGAGTGGGAATTTCTAACTTTTGATCCGGTGCTCGGAATTGAAATCTGAGGACACCAATGAACTCGCAACGACGATATTTGCTTAAGGAGACCTTTTCCGAGGTTGCGTTTTATGCGGGTTGAGAGTTAGTTTTGGGGAAAATTAAATGAAGTTAAATAAATCGTGGAAACACAATTTATTTTTATCCATGTTGGTTATGTCCTCCCAAAGGGAGTTAGGGGTGGGACCCACATCCACTTAACCTCCCTTGAGAGGATTAAGTGTGGTGGGGCCCACAAGAACCCTAACTCTTCAACTCCCCTTAAAACTCCCAATAACTCCTCTTCTTTTTAATTTTGACAACTTGTCTTATTAATTGAGATGAGTTATTTAATTTCAAACTTTTGAAATTCAAAGTGGTTTAGTTGTGTAAATAAAATAAGCCTTAGACTTATTTTATTTTGGTTAGTTTCTTTTGCCACCTTGAGAGGATTGGGAAGCTTTCTTCTTCTTCTTCAAACCACGACGAAGAACGCGAAGAACACTTAGGCTCCGACGAAGAACGTCGTCACCATAGAAGAGAAAGATCGTGTCGTCTCTTCTCTTACTCACAGCCGGTGTGTTTCCGAAGATCGACGACGCTGCTTCTTCGATCTTCTTCCCATGTCAACGAAAGGAGACGCCGCTTCCTCCTCGGGCTTCCTCCATCAGCTTACAAAGCTTCTCCAGCGACGTACCTCTTTGGACGCACCTCGATGTCAACGGAATTGACGTACGATTACCGTGATGCCCGACCTCCGCGACGCTTGTCTTCCGCGGCTTGTTGACGTGCTCCGCTCTTGAAACCGAGGTAGGGGATTATTATTATTTTATTTAATTTTTCCGTTCTTGATTCTAGCATGTCGAACTTCGAGGATAAACGACTAAATGTTATCATTTAACGAGAGGGGGGCCGGACCGCACAAACACGGCCGAACCCCCCCCCTCCTATGTTCATGTTTGTTTCCTTGCGGATGGAACGGGATGGCGTGGTTCCGTCGCACCACACGGGAATCGCACGGTAAGTATTGCGCGCCGCCGTCGCGCCGTGCCGTGGAAAGAAATTCAAGAACGCGACGCCGTCGCGCCGCGTCAAAGGAAATCGAAGGTGCCGCGGCCGGGGCGGGGCCGCGGCGGAGGGGCGCGGAGCCGTCGCACCGCGCCGGACGACAAGGGCCGCGGCTAGTTCCGGGCCGCGACAGAGCTTGGTGACCGGCAGCCAGCTAGGCCGCCGGTGTCGGAGCCGGAAAGGGACCGACCACTGCTGGTCCCGTTGAGGAGGAGCCGGCTGGCCAGGTCGGGCCGGACGGAAAGAAGAAACCCGGGAGAATTAAATTCCCCCGACCAGATGAACGTCCCCCCATAATGAAGGGGGGCCGTGGTTACAAGGGGGGGGGGGGGCAGGCTCCCCCCATTTTTTTTCAATCAGCTCGGCCGAAGCCGAGCTGGCAGTGCGCCCAGCGCGCTGCGCTGAGCCGGACCGGCGCCCGGCCGGTCCGCCAGGCCGGGCCGGGCCGCGCCCAGCCGGGACGGGCTGGGCCGGGCCGACCCTGTCCGGGGAGGGTCGACCCGGTTCGGGCTAGCCGGGGGGGGGGGGGTCTTGGGCCGGGTCCGCCTGGGCCCGAAACCCCCGTTATCGAACTGTTTAGGTTCAAATGCCCATAATTCGGGCTACGGACCTCCAAACGACACGCCATCAGCAGAGATGCGATCCTTGGATCGATACGGTCGTTTCGGTATATCACACTCAAGGTTTTGGAATACTTTTCATTCGGCTGGGTTGGTTCGTACACAAAACCAACCGGGCCCTCGGAGCGGAAACACTCATATCTTGAGCTACAGACGTCCGAATGACGTGCCGTCAGCTTTGTTGAGTTCCTCTTAGTGAGATGGATCTTTTGGCATACTACGCCCGAGGTTTGGACGCAGGTGGAGTACGGTCGGGTTGGTTTTGCCTTAAAAACCAACCAGGCCCCTCGAACGAAAAAGCCAATAACTCTCAGACCGGGCGTCCGATTGACGCGCCGTCTGTTGCGTTGAGTTCCTGTTGACGATACAGAAATTTTGGATACATCAACTCTGGACTATGTGACAGTTGATGTATCAGGCTCTCGGCTCGTGGAGCGGACCCTCCCGAACGAGATTGCTGTGTGCGGGAACCCTATAGCTGGCTGCGACTGCTACTGTGACTGCGACGACGACTGTGCGGAGATCCTCAGTGGATTAGACGACGACGACTACAGCACTCAGTGATCCTGTGTGGATCAGTGCTATCGATCCTATGTGGGTCCGATCCTATGTGGGTCAGCGCTCAGCGGTCCTGTGTGAACCAGCGCCTACAGATCCTGTGTGGGTCCGATCCTGTGTGGGTCTTTGCGGGGGTTAGTACCTATCGATCCTTTGTGGGTCTGACGACTTAGATGGATCAGTGACCATCTCTATCATCTTTCGAAGAAGTATACCTGTGTGAGCTGAATCCTGTTTACCTTCCTGTGTGGATTGTGTTGTGCTATCCTGTGTGGATTACGTTTTTCTTTCCTGTGTGGAATACGTATACTTTCCTGTGTGGACTGAGTTGTACTTGGGCTCGGAGGTTGGAGCATATTGAAATGATGACTTAGGTATATGTATGGGCATATACCTAAGCAGTGTCGGTTGTTACTTCGTGATTGTATCTTTCCTTTGTGGTTTATCCTTTTTGGATTTTGGGAGACCTTCGGGGGTCTCGGGGTCCCTACTGATTAGCTTATACTCACCCCTGCACGGGCTATGCCCGCACTACGTTGTGTTGGTTGCAGACGACGGACAACGTTGATCGTGGTTGAGGCGTGCAGAGCAGGACGGTACCTGGAGGTGGACCACTGGGCGGGACGTACTCAGAGCAGACGGCGGGACCCGTGGAGCATTGGAGCAATCTGTACCCACCCTTCAGGTGGGATCTCCAGTGGATAGCTCAGTATAGCGACTTTTACTTTACAGTTTATGTTTTCCCTTTCGAGTTGTACTTTACTTTCAGTTTGGGTTTGTATACTGGCCCATTTACTTTTCCGCACTTATAGTTGTACTCTGTTTTTACTTAGTGTTTACTTTTTCGCTTTCTTACTCTGTGGTGCTTGTTTACTTTACAAAGGCAATGCCTTCCCTTTTTACCGGGAATTACTCCTTGGTGCTAGTCGCCAGCCCCTGGCCTATGGAAGGCGGGCTTGGGGTAGTCACGGCACGAGCCCCGAGGATGGGTCGTGACAATTTACATAAGAACCTTAAAAATTTGGTAGGATTCATTAGGAGACCAAGAGATGTGAAATTATCTTGGATAATGGTGATAAAGTAATGTTTATAGGTGATTAACCTACTTCTTTATAATAGGCCATTGAGAGTTTTTATACCAAGAATTGGTTAAAATCCATGGAATCTGAGATGTAATCAATGTACACTAACCAATCCTGGAACTTGATGGATACACCTAAATGGGTTAGACCCATAGGGTGTAATTGGGTTTTCCATAAGAAAACTAATATTAATGGTAGAGTTTATACCTATAAATAAAACCTAGTTCCATAGGGTTGAAAAAAAATTCATGGTATTTACTATGAAGATAACTTTTCACCTGTTGTGATGATAAAGTCCATTCAGATTTTTCTATCTGTAAAAATTCACTATGATTATGAGATATATCAAATAGATGAAAAAATTTATTTTCTTAATGGGAATTTATTAGAGGGAATATATATGATACAACCTAAAGTTTTTGAGCTTCCAAATGATCAAACTAAGGTTTGAAAGATGCAATGATCCATTTATAGATTAAAGAAAGATTCTTGGAGTTGTAATACCTTGTTTGATGATGAAATAAAAGGGTTTGGTTTCACCAAAATGTGGATTATTCTTATGTATATAATAGGGTTAGTGGGAGTATAATAGTATTTATAATATTGTATATAGATGACATACTGTTTATTAGAAATGATGTCCTGACACTTTAGTCTATGAAGGTGTGGATGGGTAAATGTTCCACAATGAAAGAAATGGGTGAACCAACCTATATACTAGGTATGAAGATCTATAAATATAGATATAAGAGGTTTCTTGGACTGAGTCAGAATACATATATTGGAATATTTCTAAATAGGTTTTGTAGGGTGAAAACCAAAATGGGTCTTTATTGGTGTTGCATGGTATAAATATTAGGAAGATTTAGGATCCTTGTAAAGAGTTATAAAGGATGGATATGATCCCTTATGCATACTCCATGGGATCTATCATTTATTACATGTTATATCCTCGACCCGATGTCTCTTATTCTTTGAGAATAACTCTTAGATACTAATCCAATCTTGGTGGAGTCACTGGATTATTGTGAATAATATTCTTATGTACTTAATAAGGACTAAGGATGTGCTCTTGGTATTTGGAGGAAAGGATGAACTTTTTTTAAAGGGTTACATAGCTGATAGTTTCCAATCCAAAAAAGATGACTTGAGATCCAAATCCCAATTTACATTTTGCCTAAATGGGGGATCTATCATTTGGAAGAGTTCCAAGAAAGATACTATAAAAGACTAAACAACAGAGGTAGATTACATCATTAAATCTTATTCTATGAAGGAAGAAGTTTGGATCAAGAAGTACATTAATGAACTTGGAGTGGTTCCTATCATTGAGGAAGAAATTAAGCTATATTGTGAAAATAATGGGAATGTTTCTCAGGAAAGGAACCTCAGTATCACTAAAGGAATGAAAACATCCTTTGAAAATACCATCTCATATGGAATATCATTGAGAGGGGTGACATATAGATTATTTGATCATATATAGAGGATAATATGGAACATCTATTGATAAAACCATTACCATAGAAACGACATGAGGGTCATATAGAATCTTTAGGTTTAAAATACATGAGTTATTGGTTTTAATTGTTGTAAAATGTATCATTTTATTATAATAAAGTCAATATTCATTTATCATTCATTTATGTGTACTAAAATTTATTTTACATGAACGGTTGAATGATAACATCCCCTCATTGTATGAATTTTAGTTTTCCCAAACCAATGACCATTATAAAGTATTTTAGGGTGTAATGATATGTTAAGGTTATATTGAATATATTATTGTACTCATTACAAAGAGTTGTTTATGATGTACGAATAATAGATTCATGAGGTAATAAGTGGAGACTTATTACTTGGATTGACCCACCAAAGTATATACCATGGAATTTCATACAATCACTGATATAATTATGGGTGTATTCTTATTATCAATCATTCTTAACTGAGGTTAGAGATATACCTAGCATGAAAAACTTCATAATTTTATACCCTAATTATGAAAGTATTGTAATAACTTAGCTAATATAGGGGTGGTTGGGTATATTTCTAATCATGTCGTCGGTTGGAGCACAACCAAGATGATATTTTTCTACTTATGACAAGTAAAGACATATGGACCTTGATTGAATTAGAATGATAAAATGCATGACCATTCTTATTTGAGTCACATATTATGTATTTATCTACTTAGATGAGATACATGAGATGTTCTCATGTATAAGATGAATTACATGTGATGTATTCATCAACTTAGTCAGTCTTTTTCAGAGAATCAAGAAAAGATGAGTTGGCCATACTAGATTGACATATTCCATGTCTAGTGGTCACTCGATACCATAGAAAAAGGGATTATATAGGTATATATATGTTGTATATGATACATATTATGGTGGAAATATTCATATAGATATATGAGTATGTTTTATGGGGATCACACCAGACCCCTTAATAGCTCGAGTAGCATTGATGCTTTACTAGAGGATGCGCTATGCTTACATTTATGAAATAGGGATTTTATTTATTTTTTAAATGAAATTAAGGACAGAAATTTCACACAGCTAGGTACATGTGTAACACCCCAATATTTAATAGTACTTTATCTCTTTAAAGTAATTCAATAACTTGCGCTACATGCAACACCAAGTTCGAGCGCACCACGACTTACCAAACTAGCCGTTCAAAAAGCAGTTATGAATAATATTAACTGAATTTTGAATTTTATATACTATATATAATTTTAGAACCCATATTATGTGTTTCTTAGACATAATATAAGAACAAATTCATTTTTTTTCAGATAAAAGAAGTATTTTTCAAAAAATGAAATTTTACCGCCTTTTAATGGCGAACCTTTTTTTAAAACCAATATTTGAAACTTTTATATATTCAATTTAATGAAATTAAATTATTCTTTAGAAGAGGGAAATAAAAATTTATTTTGGATAAATTTTTGGTACTTTTCTGATGACTTTCATATTTTGATGAATAGTAAAAACTACTAAATTTAAATTGAAAACAACTTTTTTAATTGAAATAATTTTTAGTGTTAAATTATAAATTTGAGTGGTTTTAAAGTATAATTAGATTATATTTTTATAATTTAATATAATTTATGTCATTGGATGTAATTTCACATTTAAACTGGACATAAACAAGTGTCAATCTTTTGATAGTTATTAATTCTTAAAAACATGTTTTTTGTTTTGACAACGAGAATTAATTTTAAATTAATTTTTGCCACTTTTGCGTTTTGAATTTGGAAAAATGGATTCCATATTTGGAATCAGGAGGTACAAATTGTGTAAATAGGTAACTTTTATTTTTATAAATTATGAATATTTATTTGAGTAAATATTTTATTTACCATGGTTAAAGGGTAAATATGGTAAATAAGGGTAAACAAATATTATAATAATAATATTAAATTACCCTAACATGTGTCATATTCATATTTTTTGATACATTTCCGACCATGGGCATCCTTGGGTTGATTTTGGGACCCCATGGAGCCACTTGAGAGTGATAATGACACTTTATATTAATTAATTTAAAGTAAAGACAAAAATGACCTAAACATATATCTTTTAGTAATTTTTTTTACATAGGGTTATATAAGTTATATATTCTAATATAAATATTTATTTTAAAGATAAAAATATTTACCACATCATGGTAGTTTTTTTATAATTTTTAGACATCAAATAAATAAAATTATTTATGACACAATAATGATGCAATGTTTACCTCATTAATGAATGATTTAAATAAATGAGATTATAAAAATTAAAAAAATATAAACAACCTGTAAAATTCTTATTGGATGATTTTATTTAGAACATGATTCATCTCATATTAGACTTCAATGAGTTTTTTAACTTTAGAAACCAAAAATAATTATATAATAAAATAATATTGTCAAAAATTCCTAAAGAGCCCCTCCCCTCCCTTATAAAAAGCCATCACCTCTAACCCATTACTAACACCTCTCAAGCCACTTGGATCATCCAAACTTTTCCCAATTAAGCTAAATAAATCCCTATATTCCTATTATAATCCTTACCTTAGGCAGAAGGCACTTCAAGGAATCCTTTTGGTTCAAACAAAAGGGAGTTACCTGATTTAAAGGTAACATCTCCTCTTAAGTTCTTTTCTTTTATTTTACTTCTCCAACCCCCTAAACTCTCTTTATTAATTTATTTTATAACAAAAACAGTATTATAAATATACTAGGTTTTTTTTATGATAATTATTTGAACTAAACTTATACACACCTCAATCTAATGGGTATAGAACATAATGTTTCTATGGATGGCGAACTACTGCCTCACGAAATGATGATTGTTTAATATTCTAATACCACCTCTTATGGTGGCCATTATGATGGAATTATAATAATATATTATATTTATGATATTTATTTTATCTATAATCTTCTGTAATTCTCTTTTATAGTATACCTTTATTCTTTTTATGTTTTATATATATGATAATTTCATTTGAAGAAGTGTGGACTACCGCCCCCTCAAAGTGATATGACTCGTTCATATCATACATGGAACATATAAAGGATGGTGTTAATGAACTTACATAATTTATATAAAATATTATATTGTACTTTAATAATAATATTACTATGTATCATTTGGTTTTCTTTCCCTCTAAAATAAAAAAATGAAATGGAAGTAGCGTTCGTGCGTATGTACAAATTACTGTCTCCACGAACACGATGAGATTCATTCCCAATCATAACCATTCAAGAATAATTTTCATTTTATTATTAAAAATAATGTTTAATAACTTAATATCATTTTGGATATGAATCAAATAAATCCTATCCATAACAAACATGTCTTACGTAACAAAACATATAAAAGAAAACGAATCAGTTAACACCCAAAACAATGATACTACTAAAATATTATTAACAAAGAAATATTAGAAGATCATATATGATATAATATTTATGTATGTGGTTCTTGTATAATTTAATAACAATTATTTAACTATTATACACGAGGTTAATGTACCCTCTACCAAGGAAAAGTACAAGGTACGGGTTAATTTCACAATCTCTCTATTATCCGAGGTTGTTTTTACATAAGTATCTACTGGGACCTCTTTATCATCCACATTAGTATTTCATAGAAATGTATTTCAAAACATTTTTAATATTTACTAGACTATGGGTTAAATTCATTTATACCCTTGTTTTAATTTTTATAAAATGGTTTGAAAGGAATCTTTTCATCGTTTTCCAAAGAAGGTACTTTATGACCTTTTCGAAAAATTAAGGTAAGAATGTTTTTTAACTTATACGGTGGGTGAGGCTATTCTCCACCATTATAAAACCTTTTAAGCTTCCCTTAAAATATTATAAGAATATTTTCAAAATAATTTTTTTATTTTATAATTACATGACTTTAAAATGATTTCAAAATAGAAAGAGATATTTCTATAAAATAGTTTTGATTTCATCTATGTCAACATCCTTTAAGGGATTTTATACTTGTTTGAAGTTGATTTATTATGATACAAATCTTCCATATTGTATTGAAGGTTTTATGATATGTTTGACTGTGGATGTATTATTTTTATACCATTCATGGTTCATGGTTAATGTATTAACATTTCGTATGATAGTTTTAATACAAATTTTTATGTTATGTTTCAACCTTTTCATATGAGGAATGAATTGGACTTAGTAAGTGATGGGTGGAGCCTACTATAGCTCCTTGATGCATCGGTAGGTCTCATGAGACAAACTAGTGTCTTGGAACAAGGCCTTTAAAAAATATTATTTTTAGTCTTGGAACGAGGCCTTGATTATGTGGTTATGATGTCCAACATTATGCATTCCATCATTATGAAATTATCTATTGATATTACATGTGATTATTCAATGAGTAGAATATCCATGTGAATAAGTAAATGGAATTATTTGATTTATCCTTGCCATATTATGCTGAAGTTTATGTTTAAAAGGATTTTGTTTTAGTTTTATACATTTCCTTAAATGTTTATGATTTTTTATTATAGTTTCCGCTAATTGTTATCCTTACTGAGCATCTGAGACCACCCCTTTATTATGTTTTATTTTTCACAGGATTCCAAGAAGTGTATTATGTTTGATATACAGGGTTAATCTAGGGGAATAATGGCACTCAAAATGGATTATTTATGTTGTGTTTTATGTTTGAATGTGTAATGTAACGTTCATGTATGTAATATATTTTCCAAGACTGCTAAATTGATCAGTCCTTCGGGACTTGATTCCTTGTAATAATGACAATGTATTAAAATAATGCACCGACTCTAGGTAACTGGGGTCGGGGCATTACAACATGGATAATGATAAAGTTTTGAGCAAATTATTTATTCAAAATGAATAGAGTTTGATGAAATTGTATCCAAAAGAGTTTGGATATATTCATAAGGCATTGTGAAGTTTTTCATAAAGTCCTTATTTTATTTTAGTGAAAGTAGGAGATTGTTGGATTTGCACTAAAATGTATATGAATGATATTCATATACATATGAAAATGATGCATGAAGTATATATATATAATATGATATAATATATGGTGTACATTTAATAAAATAATATAATGCATATATTTGTTTCATGCATATGATGCATGCATTGGTATAATATATATATTATATTATATTAAATATGCATGAGATGCATATTAGCACAAGAGCCTCAGCCCAGTTGGTGAGGACTCGATAGGTGCATCCAAGAGACCCGAGATCAAATCCGAGTGGAGGCATATTTCTGGGTTACTGTAGCAGTACTATAACAGTACTATAGTAGGCACTGTTCGGTACTGTAGCTGCTAGAACTATTCATCCATCTGGGCCTTCGGGCCACCAGTTTGGTCCTTGGGTCCTGCATGGATTTCGGGCCACCCAAGGCCTTCGGGCCAGTTGATTCTTAAGGCCTTCAGGCCACCTTAAGACCTTAGGGCCACCCCAAGGCCTTCAGACCACATGAATGTAGGACCCAGACACTACATAAAAGGAGCATCCCCAGAAGAGGATTCAGAGCAGGTGCACTCACCAGAGCAAAGCCAAATTTATTGTCAGAATGAGAGGGTATGACTATGCCATCGGTACCAGACTATGCTTACACGAGAAGCCTAGCCAGACGGTCATGCAAAGGTGGAGAGATACTATCAAGGATACAGATGTTGGGGAGGGGCAGTTCCTTGTAGATGTCTAGTTGAATTCTCTAAGACCTTCAGGTCATGTAATCTCCTGGCCTACGGGCCATGTAATCTCTGAGCCTACAGGCCTTGTAAGGGTTCCCCCTCATCCCTTGAAAGAGGGGCTATCAAAAATCAATAAAAATGAAGGCCTTCGGGCCATTTAGGAATGAGATGCATATTAAAACTGTTTCATATAATGAAATGGTTTACACAATATCTCTCATATTGTTTCATTAGTTTAGAACTAAATATTGGTTTATTCAATTCGTTTCTTATTCATTGAAAATTTCAATGAATATTGCACCTAATGAATAGTAATACATGCAATGCATTACAAATGGAAGAATCAGGATTTGGATATCTAAAGAGAATATTTCTATTTTTTTGGGCATGAGTGTGCGGATCATGTTCATTCGATGTTACTATGATCATCAGTTTCATGCAAAGTTCCTAAATCTCTTTTCTTCCTAAAGGGCTATTTATCATTTCATAATGAAGGTGTCAACAACCCTTCAACATTCAAGTATCCTCTTAATATGATCAATGATCTTTTGTCCAATGTACTCCCTCGGAGGTAGGAAAAATATGTTATCTTCTCCAGTGATCTTTCTCAAACACACTCCATCAAGATCGAAGGAAGAATGAATCTTCTACAATGGATGAATATCAGGTACTATAATTTATGATATATTTACACATTTTATTTTTTGATGATAGTTCAACCCATGTTTGAGTTTTTTTCCACTTATAATAATTAGGATATTATTAAATGAAACCCATAAATGGTATGAGATCTAGTTTTTTTAAGAATCCAACAAGTTTTTATTGTTTATTTTTGGGAAAATCATAACTTGAAATGAAGAAAAATGTATCATAAAATAGCTGTAGGTTACAGATATTTTTGTGAGATATATAAAGGTAAATATGATTTAACCTTATGTAAGGTGGTGACATAAATGTTAAACCCTTATAAATAAGTTCTGTTTAAAGGTAATAATACTGTTACATATAATATTTTCATAAAGGTAACCTATGAGTTATATTTACATAGATGCACTACAAAAAGGAATCCCCTACGTTACCCTCACACAGTGCATGGTGTGTAAAGTTAATACCCTTACATTGAGTGTTTTCATAAGGTTAAATGAAGGTCACCCTTAAAAATATTTTCTGTTTATGGTTAAAAGTTTGTCACCCTTCCACAGAATATGGATTTAGCATAATAGTAAATAGAAAAATGTTTAAAATTTATTTTTAAATATTTAAATTGTTTTAATGGTTTATAAAATGGTTATAAATTGTGTTAAAAGGTATTTTTGGAATATTTAAGTTATAGTGTATTTATAAATAAATAAATAAATTATAAATTGTTTATAATCAATTAAATAAATGTTTTTGAATTTTTTTCCCAAATATTAAAGGTTAATATTTAGAGTACCTTTTTCAAATTATATGACATGCTTGTGGTTTTTAAATAAAAATTTTATATATAAATCATAATAGGTAATTTATAAAGCATTTTTAAATTACAAAATTTATGATATTTAGATTATATAAAATGTTTATATAATAAAAATTTAATTGTAAAATGTTTATAGTTCACAAAATATCATATAAATTCCATATAATATAAAATATGAAATATTTCATATTAAAATGAATATTTTTTTATGTTATTTTTAATTTATAAAATGTTTATAATTATAATTTATTAATGAAATGTTCATGAATGCTTATCTCATATTATGAAAAATATTTAAAATATTTATTAATTTTTTTTGATAATCATGTTTAATAAATTGTTTAAGAATTTTGAATATTGTTTATGCTTTATTTTTTACTGTTAAATAACTTATAAGAGTTAGAGGCCAACATTACATGTTCTGAATGACTCCATAAAATTTAGTTTTCATCTACCTTGAGCTCAGTTTGAAATTAAAGTTTTGATCTTAAGAATAGTTTTTTAATATAGTTTGTACATATTAGGTGTTATAGATATAATTAATTGAATTATCTCTTTATTTAAGTCACCTTGAGTAGAGGTAATTGTGGTCAGACCACCTACTGTACTGGAGGATATTCCTTATCTAGAAAGGTAAATGGGGATGTTTATTGTTTTTCTCTGGGATTACTGATATAGATATTGTAAATGTTATATAACTTTATTATTTTTCATTAAATTTTCATGTACCTTATGTATATGTTGAATTTGGATATGTATAAATATGTTTGGATTCTGTTTTTGGGTGACTAACCCAAACTTGTTGGTTTTGTAAAGATTTATACACTAATTTGGATTGAACACATTAGCTTAGTGGTTAGAGTAGGAATTCCAAAACTAAAATGATAAAATCATTCATAGAAAAAAAGAATAAAACATGATAAGATAAAGATTGAATATGATGAAATAGTTATGAATTTAGCATACACATAATTTATATTAAATAGGTGAGATTGGAAAACCCTTAAATATTAAGTGTGAGATTCCTTCTAAAGACATACTTTTCAAGACCTTGATCCTTCAACTAGGTATTTCTGAGCATGAAATTAGTACCCTTGTATTATCTTGTGTAAGGAAATAAATCTATAAGTAACTTTGGATTTTCATGTTGTATATATCAAGCTCAACAAAAGTATCCCTTTATTGTCCCCTGTTAGCTTATTCTTGGTGTTTTTTTGGGTTACAATAGTTGGGAAACCCTAATAGTTAGAATACTAGAGGAATATATTTGAGTAAATCCATATGACAGATTGGATAAAGAGTTATCCAATCAAATATCCAAGAATAAAAATAGTTATGATTGAGATGATTCCCAACCAAAATAATCATGAATTATTTACATGAAAAAACCAATGTAATCCATGATGAAATATGGATATTGTCTCAGAAAATAGATATGATGTTTAAGGTCATAATTTTAGTGGGATCACTTTTATTTAAATTATTTAATGAAAAGATATAATACATGATAATCACCCACTAATATGTATTTGTTTTAGATTATGGAATACTTAATCATAATCATATTGAGATAACTAATAGGTATAACCAATAAAATAGTTACAAATTGGTATCTATGGTTGAGAAGTGTTCTCAAGGATAAAAATTCAGAGTAACCAAATGTGAATTTTATAAATATTAATTACACCATCTCTTACTCATGGGTATTAGATACCGAGTGTGCATCACACATTTGTTCTAACAAACACAAACTCAGAGATAAGTAGGAATTGATAAAGGGTGAAGTATATCTTTATGTTGGTAACATAGAAAAAGTTACTGAATTATAATTTGACACTTATGATATAAGTCTACCTATTGGATTAGTTATAGATTTGAAAAACTTTTATTTTCCCCTATATAAATAGAAATTCAATTTTAGTATCCTGTTTGAATAAGATGGGATTTTTATTCATTATTAAGAAAAATAGTTATTTTATATATAAGAATGAAATATTTTATGGGATTGGGATTATAATGAATGATTTATATATTATAAATATATAAAATCATGTTTATTATATTCAAAATAATAAGTCCATGGTTGACTTAATCCCACCTACCTTTAGCATTATTTCCTTGAACATATAAATGAGAAGCATGTTCGATGACTCTATAGAGATGGATTGTTGGAATCATTTGATTATGAATAGTTTGATACACGTGAATATTTATTACTGTCCAAAATTACCAAATTACATTTTTATAAAAAAGGTAAAAGGGATTTTATACTATTGGATCTTATACATAGTGATGTATGTGTACTAATGAGTATTTAAGAAAGTGGTAGTTTTAGTTACTTTGTTACTTTTATTGATGGATTCTGTTGGTATGGTTATGTGTTTCTAATGAAACAAAAGCATGATTTTTTTAAAAGTTCAAAGAGTTTTATAATTAATTAAAAAATCAAGTAGTAAAGAGTATTAATATTCTTCAATTAGATCAATCTAGTGAATAGTTGATCCAAGAATTCATAGATCCTCTGAGAGATTGTGGAATTGTTTTAAAACTCACTCCTCCTAGAACACCATAATGAAGTGGTGTGTCTAAAAGGAGTAATTGTACCTTATTGGACATGGTTTGATCAATGACGAGATTATGTGGCCTTGTTATCTCATTCTAGGGTTATGATCTATAAATTGATGCATTTCTTCTAAACCACATTCCATATAATGCAGTCATTAATACACTATATGAGATATGGTTGGGAAGCATCTCAATATGTATTTTATGAGGATTTGAGGTTGTGAAGAATAAATATGACATTTGGATTATGATAATATTGACTCCAAATATGATAAGTTATTATTTTTTAGTTATTTTAAAAAAACAATGGGGTATTATTTCAATAACCCTACTGAATACAAAGTGTTTTTGGCCCAACATGGTGTTTTAATTGGAAAGGAACTCATGAGTAAAGGTGTAAGTGGGAGGAATGTATAACTTATAGAAGTTAAAGACCAAAAAATAGGAGGTGGTACTAAGTTGGAGGTTAAGATATTTCCATATATTTATGGAAGACAAGATGACTCAAGTTACATAAGAACCTTGAAGGTATTGTAGGATTACTTAGGAACCTGAGAGATATGGGTTTCTCAAGGATAATGATGATAAAGTAATGTTCATAGTATATGAAACTACTGCCTATTGGGAGGCCATTTAGACTTAGGATTCTGAGAAATGGTTAAAATCCATGGAATCTGAGGTGGAATCCATGTATACTAACCAGGTTTGGGACTTATTGCATGCACCAGAAGGGGTTATACCCATAGGGTGTATGTGGGTTTTCCATAAGAAAAATAACATGGATGATAGATTTTTTACCTATAAATCACACATGGTGTAAAAGGGTTAAAAATAAATTCATGGTATTGAACATGAATATACATTTCTACCTATTTCAATGATAAATTCCATTCATATTTTATATCCATAACAACTCATTATGATTATGAGATATATAAAATTGAGGTAAAAAACCAATTTCCTTAATGAGAATTTAGCTAAAGAAATCAATATGATAAAACCTAAAGGTATTGAGGCTTTAAATGAGTCTATTAAGGTTTACAAGTTTCAAAGTTCCATTTGTGGACTAAAATAATCTTCTCAAAGTTGGAATATGTAGTTTTAGGATTCAATATAAGAGTTTTGTTTCATAAAAAATGCATATGATTCTCATGTATACAAGTGGGTTAGTGGGAGTTTGTATTATTTCTAGTATTGTATGTGGATGACATAATGCTTATCATAAATGATGTCCCGACATTTTAATTTGTGAAGGTGTGATTGGATAAATGTTTCTCAATGAAATACATGGGTGGATCAACATATAGATTGGGTATGAAGATATATATGGATATATCTAATAGGTTTCTTGGAATAAGTCAGAACATGCATATTGGTAAAGTGATAAAGCAGTTTACCATGGAGAACACTAAAAAATGGGTCTTTATCGGAATTATGTAGTATGAATATTTGGAATATCCAGCATCCTTCTAAAGAGTTAGAAAGGATGGATATGATTCCTTATGCATCTATCATAGGATCTATCAAGTATTCCATATCATTTACTTGAACCAATGTCTCTTATTCTTTGAGCATAACTAGTAGATACCAATCTAATTTTGGTGAGAGTCACTGGGTTACTATGAAGAATATTCTTAAGTACTTAAGAAGTACTATGGATATGTTCTTGGTCTTTGTAGGAGAGGATAATTTTTTTATAAAGGGTTAAATAGATTATAGCATCCAATCCAACAAAGATGATATGAGATCTCAATCTAGATTCATGTTTTCCCTAAATGGTGGATCTATTAGTTAGATGAGTTCCAAGAAATCCACCATAATAGGCTTGATAACAAAGTAAAAGTACATCCAAATATCTTATGCTATGAATGAATATTTTTGGATCAGGAAGTAAAACACTAAATGTGGAGTGGTTCCTAGCATTAAGGGAGTAATTAAGTTATATTGTGACAAAAATGGGAAAGTTACTTAGGACAAGGACCCCTAATCTCACCAAAAGACCAAACACATCCTTCAAAAATACCAACTCATATGGGATATTTTTGAGAGGGTTATGTAAATATCAATTGGGTGGCTATAAATGAGAATTTAGTCATTCCATTAACAAAACCATTATCGCAAAAACAACACAAGGTTCATGTAGAGTAACTCTGTTTAAGACACATGAGATATTAGTTATAATGGTTGTAAAATGTATCATGTTATTATAATAAAGAAAATATCCATTTATAATTTATTTGTGTGTGTTGTAATTTATTTTACATGAATGGATGAAAGATAATATCCCCTCAAAATATGACTTTGAGTTATCTATAACTGATTATTATTGTAGAGTATTATGGTTTAAAATGATATATTAAGGTTAACTCGAATATATTCTTACAATCATTAAAAATATATATACATGAGTTACTACTAATAAATTAATGAGGTAATAAGTATCAACTTACTACTTAGATTGAATTGTCAAAGTATATCTCATGGAATGTAATACAATCATTGATGTACTTAGGGGTGTAGTATACTTATTATCAATCCTTTTTATCTGAGGTTAGATAGATAACTAGTATGATAACATTCATAATTTGATACCCAAATTATGAAAGTTTGAAAATAACATAGCTAATATGGGGGTGTTTGGGTATGTTTCTGATCATGTCATCGGTTGGAGCGCAACCGAGATGGGATTTTTCCACTTGTATGAAAAGTAAATACATCTAGAACTTGATTTAATTATGATTAGAAAATGAGTGGCCATTCTTATTTGAGTCACATATTATGTTTTCAACTACTTAGATAATATATATGATATGTTCACATCTGTAAGATGAATGACATGTGATGTATTCATCGACTTGGTGTTTCTTTTTCAAAGAATAAAAAATATGAGTTTCCCATACTAGACTTATGTATTCCATGTATAGTAGCCACTCTTTGTCATGGAAGTATGAATTATATAGGTATAAATATGATACATATAATACATCTTGTGATGGACATGTTTGTATAGTGATATGAGTATGTTTGATGAAGATCACACCAGACCCATTGGTATCTTGAGTAGCATTGATGCTTTGATAGAGGCCACTCTTTGCTTACATTTATGAAATAGGTATTCCATTTTTATTTTCAATGATAATAAGGACTACAATGAAACATGGTTAAGTCTATGGATAAGGATAAAATTTTAGAAAAAGTGTTTGTTCAAAATTAACAGAGTTTGATGAAACCGTATCTAAATGAGTCTGTATGGATTCACCAAGAGATGTAAAGTTTTTTATAAAGTCTTTATGGTATTTTAGTAAAAGTGGGAGATTATTGGACATGCACTAAAATTTACATGAATTAGATTCATGTACACATTAATATGATGAATTATATATATATATATAATATGGTATTATATATACTATATATTTAATACATGCATATGATGCATGTATGTTTTCATGAATATGATGCATGTATTGGTATAATATATATATATATATGATATATATATATATAATATTAAATATGCATGAGATTCATATTAATTTTTTTATACGTTGAAATGGTTTACATAATCACTCACGTACAATTTCATCAGTTTAGAACCAAAGGTTGGTACATTCAATGCTTTGCTTATTCATTAAAGTGTTTAATAAATATTACACCCAACAAACAATAATTCAAGAGACTCATTACATGTGTAATCATTAGTATTTGGCTATTTAAAGAGAATATATCTCTTCTATTGGGTGTGGATTTTGGATCATGTTCATTTGATGTTACCATGATCATTGGTTTCATGCAATTTTACCGAATATCTCTTCTTCCAGAAGTGTTGTTGATCATTTCTCAATGAAAGCACTTGCACCCCTTCAACATTTGGGTATCCTCTTCATATGATCAATTATCCTTCATTTAGTCTAATTTATCTAAGTAAAGAAGTATATGTTTATTGTTCTAGTGATATTCCTCAAACACACTCCATTGAGATAAAAGGAAAAAAGAAGCTATTATAATAGTTGAATACCAGGTACCCTATTTTATGATATATTTACACATTTTATTTTTTGAAGATAGATTGTCATATGTATGGGATGTTTTTCCCTGAAAATAATCATGATATAATTAAAGGAAACCCATTATTATATGTATTCCCTTCTTCATAGTCTTATTATCAATCATATCCATAATCAATAAATTTATGGCACTCTAGTCACAAATAACTATTGGATGTGCACTAAAACGTACATGCATGAGATGCATGTACACATTCATTCGCTGAATGAAGCATGTGTTTGTATATATATAATATATATGATATATATAGCGTACATTTAATACATGAATTTGATACATGTATATTATCATGAATATGATGTATGAATAATATATATATATATATATATGTGTGTGTGATATATATATATATATATTATATTATATATGAATGAGTTTTATATATAGTAGGCCTATTTCATGTGATTCAATGACCTTTTAATGCCTTGTGTCCATACAAACGATATGAAAAAATAAATTGAATTTTCAAATTAAAGGATGAGGCATATTTTGAACTAGGGTTTAGAATCAATTTTTGAGAGTTTGGACCTTTCAAAGTGGTATTTTTAGACATGACATGAGCATCAGAAGGTAGCTCGGGTTCTCAGGAGAGTCTCAAAGGCTTTAGGTTAAGTTTTGGGAGTTTTTGGAGAACTCTGACTAGGATGTATGGTTTTGGTCGTATAGTTTAGAGAAAACCATGAAGGTACCCTTACAATGGAGGATTTTCAGTTATTTTTATAAAGAGCATAGTTTATTAACACAATTATCACAAAATTTTGAGGAAACCATGTGAATACATAGGAAAAAATGAAACCTCGTTTGTGTTGGAGGATTGACACATCGTTTGAACATGGTTGTAGAAAAACCATGCACAATGATGCAGACTGAGACAATGCCAAATTACATTGTTGGAACATGGTTTGGAAAACTATATAGACTTCAAGTGAGAAGTTTTCTCTTGGGCAGTGCCTACCATATGGTTAGCACAAAGTTTGGTAAACTGTGCGGCCAAATCATACAAATGACTATATTTTCATTAAAATGGTGTTTTTACCATTTTTACCTATGTTCTTTTTCTTCTCCCCTCCCTTTCACTTCCCCTCATGCACACATACCGGACGAGGTATCCCTCCCTTTCTTCTCTTCCTTAACCCCCTTTAATGGGGGGTGTATCAAGGGGTTCCAACTACCAATTTTAGGTATGTATCACCATATGTTATCCCCTGTTGGTTATCTACTACCTTTTTTTTTAATTTCCTTCTTATTTGGATAAGTTTTATTTATAAATTCCATCAGATCATGGTGGAATCACTTATTTATCAATGGGATTTTGAGCAGCCTAGGATGAGGGTGTCCCAAGATGCTGTCTGCACATAGTTCCTTATCAATTAATCAAGGTATGTCATTTTTTTTTGTTTTTTTATTGAATTTTACCAAATTCCAATTAAATTGATTATGGATTTTTTATTTTGGTTGGGACTTTGGTTTGATGTATGTTCGAGGGTGTGCTAGAGGTGGCCGACACCCCATGGATTGAGGTTTTGATGTATGGCTAAGGCTCAGTCAGTTATTTATATTTATTCTAAGTTTATTTTGGTTTAATTAATTAATTATACATATGATAATCAATTTGTTAATTAGTGACATTTTTATTGAGATAGAAACCTTGGTGGTCAGTGTTGGTTCGGGTAAGCTTGGATGGGGCCCAATAGGCCTTTGCAAAGCTACTATCCATAGGTGATTTAAATAAAAAATCTTCATATGAGGTAGGTGGTCCCTAGACTTGACCCATAGTCTTTTATATGCTAAGTTTATGTGTCATGTGGTCATGCTAGCTTCACCATGCTTTACTCATTTTAAAATTTTAATTCTTTATTAAAGTAAATGCCTAATATTATTTTTTTTGGTCAAGGGAAAAAATGGTTGTAAAATGGAATTTCACAACCATCAATAACTAGGAATAATTTGGATTTCAAAATAGTTTTTTGAGAAAGGTAGATGGAATATAAAAGGAATTTTATTTGAAAATATGATTTGGTTTGTTTTTGAAAATGGAAGTGTGAAATGGTAATGATTGTGTGTGTTGAATTTTTCTAGAAAAAGGGATATTTTTAAAATGTTCTTCAAAATGGTATTTTGAAAATAGGTTGGAAATGGTTATGTTTTTCCATGAGATTGGAATTTTTCTTTCAAATGGTTTTGGGAAATAATAATTTTATTGATTCATTATGCTTTATTTTTTTTATCTTGGTTCCATGACAGTGATTTTATGTTTAATTGCTATTAAAAAATGGTATTGTACTATTGTATGGTGTTGATGGTTAAACATTAGGTGAACACAACCCCTAAGTGGAAGCTGGTACTTATAGTTAACCCAATATGAACACGACCCTCGATGGACACTGGTTATGGTTAACCATGGGTAAACATGGCCCCCAAGGGACACATGTGATGGTTAACATAGGGTGAGTATGGATATTAGGGTATGTAGGGATCTGAGGATGGGTGTATTTCCCATGGATTCAGATTTAGACTAGGTGTGAGCATATTTCCTCTGGTTGATAGTGAGATGGTTGGCACAATCTGCACAACCTACTCAGAGACACCCCAACACTGGATGAAGTAGGTTTGTACCATTATCAGGGTGAATATGACCCCTGGTTCTAGTGGTTATTTATGTTTTAGTTTTAAATATCATAAATTTTTATATCTATTTACCTTAAAGCACTTCCACATTCACTATTATCGACTGATTATTTTAAGAATTCCATTGGTTGTAGCCTACTGAGTTGTATTCACAACTTTCTTGGGCCACCATTTCACTTGGGTACCCGAGAAAATTCCACATGTTATTATAGGCATAGGTAGGGACAAGGATCAAGATTAGTTTTTACATAGTCTAAATGGATGACTTAGGTTTGGTTTAGAGATCAGGATATGGTATAGCTCATATTTTTAAGAGAAACTTGTATCATGTATTTTATTTTTATTTTTCACTGGTTTTTACATGTGATCATCCCGGTGGATGATATATTGTATTCCATATGTTATATTTTATTATATTTATCTTGATGATTTTTAATTATTATTTCTATGTACTATGATGTGTATGATATTTATTTATTTTGATTTTATTTTTCAGTCTGATACAGGGGGTATAGTCTCCCCATAATATCACCCTAGACCCATGTTGATATTTGTCAACCTATATCATATGAGGAGGTGTGCTTGATATCATTTAGTGGTCCGGTCAGGTTACTGTTCACCGAGTGAGCTGAATCAGAATGTCATAAAGTGGTATTAGAGAATGTTTTAATTTTTGTATTACTATTTTTGGAGCTGGTAGAAAGGAGACATAAAATGTGTCAGTCTATTTATGGAACCCAAACTAGTGCACCGTGAACACATTTTCTGGTGTTAGTTTAGGTTACCATAGGTATGTGATTGATATTCTTGGTTTGTGATATTATAGTTTATGTGACTTTCACCTTTGGTGATGCACATGTAGTTTGTGATTTATGGTTTATGAGATATTGGTTTTAATCTCTTGGACCATTCGAAAGTGAATGGTCACTGAATTTAGATCTTGTCCTATGAAGTTAAGAGACTTCACATTCCTCATATTAAGAATATAGGATCCACATGATATAGGCCTACTAGTGTGATTTTTTTTGCAGATGATTGAGTCTCAACTATTTAAAGTGTTAAAAAATTATCATACATTGTTTCTCATATAAGTACTCAGTGTCATTCTAATCAATTGGATTGGATTCTACCTATATGTTTTATTATTGTGGTAGGTATTATAGGTCCTATAACGATTATGGTGGTATGATCCCTTTAAAAAGGATGATTATATGCCTTGATTGGTCAGTAAGGTGATTTAAATGTCTTAGGGATGAAACCCTTAGGGGTGTTTTTGTCTTAGGTTCAGTTATTTAAAGTTCCAATAACAACTTATATAGTGTTTTACCACATATATTGGAATGGTAATCTACTTAACCGAACCATTCGACTATAGTTACATGACATAGGTCATCTAGAAAGATACCACTGGTTATGACCCCCATGATGGGTGTGTTATGATTCTCAAAGGAGTAGTCATATAGAAAGATAATCAATGATGATTGGTACCATGTGAGTAGAAAGTTTGGCATGAAATGCCTGGTGGTTGTGTTACGAGACCCTTTAACGGGTGGTTGGAAAGTGACACCTGATGTTTTCTATGGGACCCATGAGTGGGTGGTTTGGCATATGATTTGTTGTGTTTTTTTCAATATAGTAGCGTGTATGATGTAATATAATTTATCCCTTGAAGTGGGTGGTTTTGATGGATGTTTCCAAGTGGTTTTGAGTCAAGAACCATGTGGTGTTTCCAGGATTTATGACCCCAGTGAGGCCTGGTGGGGCTAGGTGGTTAGAACTAGTGACCCTAACATGAGATCAAATATTTGGACTAGGTAGGATACCTAGAGACCTTAGACATGTATGGGACCCTAGTGGGTTGGTGTTTAGATTCTTATTATGGAAACACGTGAGGGGGGGTTGGATGGAGGTTTGTATTTTCTTTAACATATGAAGCATGAGTGGTTAATTCAGGGTGAGACTGGTGTATGTGAGGCGAATTCGGGTTTGCTTCAAGGTCATAGTGATTCCTTGATATATCTTGATCATGGAAGCACCTAGAGTTCTAGTACTGTAGTATTGAAACCATTTTTTGGGAAGGATTGATTAAGTGCCTAACCATGTGTGCTATAGACATGATGCTTGACACAATGGGAAATGGGTGGATGATTTTGGTTTTGGTATGGTACTGGGTGGTGGATAAGTGTGTGTATGAGATCTAAATTCTTTGAAGAATGGATGGACCCCCATGGTGTTGGTTGACACATCGTAAGGTCGATGACCATGAGGTGGATCATGACATAAGTGAAGTGCCCATTTTTAAAGAGGAGTACCCTGAACCTCCTGGTTGGATAGAGGTGAGCCTTGAAATAGGTGGGATATTAGGATCCTCTTTGGTCAAGAGAATATATAACACTTTCAGTAGCATTTAATTGACTTGCAGGGGACATGATCAACTATTGAATCGGGTTTGTGAGCTTGGTTTGGTCGCTTCATGGTTCACATGATCATAAGTTGGGTTATAGTGATTAGTTAGTACAAGTTTTTACAACCACTAAATAGGGTGTTATGGGAGTGGTACACACTGTTTGTGCCCAGTACCCATTAAAAATTATACAGTAGAGAGTGACTCTGTGTGAGTCGAAGGACAAGAAGTTTTGATGTAACGGTTGTGAGAATGATAGCCTGAGACTCATGTGAGGTTTTAGAATGGTCCCTCTAAGTAAGGTGATACCTTGTAGTTGGATTGATATTGTTTACATAATTGATCTAGGTTTTGGTTAATGGAAAGTGTTTCCTTGGGTAATGTGAGTGTGGCTTGGGAGGATCACCACATGGGTTTCACCATAAATGCTTGAGGTGGTGCTCGAGGAGTAGTATAAGGAAGGATGCATAATAGGAGTCCACCATAGGCTATTAATGGATGAGATCCTCATTTTGGAACGAAATACGATAGATGAAAAGGATTATGATATCATGGGGTGGGAATGGGAAGTGATTTGTGTTTAGTCTTAGTACATGGGAATGTGTGGGTTGGACATGTCCAGTCATCACATTTAGTTTTGGATAGGACATGGGTTGCGGTGTTTGTATTTTTATCAAGTTTGATGATGAAAATGACACTCCTATAGTGGGATTGTCTTATTGACTGAAACGACCCTATATGGGTCAGGGTCATGGTTTTGAGAGATCAGTTGGTGGAAAATTCTAGTGAAAAATGGGTGCCAATGATCGAGCGAGTTCCTGAGTTAAATTTTTTTCCTCTAGAAGTTGGATTCCTAGAATGGATGTCAAGATTAGGTTGTATTATGATGATCCATACATGATCGAGTTGGGGAATTTTAGTGCTATTGGTAGAGAATAGAAACATTCATATACAATTGAGAATTTAACCTTGAATTTGAAATGTGAGTCTATAATGGACCCTAAAAAGCATGTTTTAATGGTCATAGGGTGCCTTGGAGGTTTTGTTTTGTGGTTGAGTAAATTAGGGGATTCATTAGTGGGTGATTCTGAGCATCTTTAAGAAAGTTGGATAGGTTTTGTTTGACAAGTGTTTCCATTTGAAGTTGGATATATTTGGTTGGAAACTATACCAATCACTTTGTATGTTATGCAATGGAATTATCTCATGTATTAATTAGTATTTTCAAGGAATATCTAATATATTTGAGCTTATGAATCGGAAATGGGTACACATCCATTTTGATTTGGAATCATAAATTGGGAGTTTTACTGATGCTGTATTGGTGTTCTCACTTATGATCAGGTGTGTGTAGTTGGAAACCACACTAGGCACATTGATGGAATTCTATATTGGAGTTATGATAGACAATTATAATGGAAAAAGCATCAAAATAGTGGAATTGGAAATAGTATGTTAAGACTAATTTTGGGGAGCACTATAAGTTGGGTGTTTAGTAGGATGGAAATGTGAATGTGTCTCAGGTTGGAAAGGATCATGGAAGCATCATCCTTATGTTTTAAATAATGGTTATAATATTTTTATTGTGTTTGGTGGTTTATGTTCTTCAAGTTTGAATCATTATTTATAAGCACACTGGGAATTCAATAATGAAGCATGCCCACTTCTATTAAAATCGATGATTGGGATAGGTTAGGATGTACGGTAAGATGACCATCAAGATTTCACGAGGATAAGAAGTGTTACGGTAGGGAGTTTTTAATGTCTTATGTCTGTATGGATGATTTTAAATTCAAAATAAATTTAATTTTAAAATTAGAGGGTGATAAAAGTTTTGAACTGAGGTTCATAACCATGTTTTTAGAGTTCGACCTTTTAAAGAGGTGTTTTTAGACATGGTATGAGGCTTAGAAGGTATCTTAGGTGCTTAGGTGAGCCTCATAGACTTCAGGTTAAGTTTTGTGAGTTTTTGGATAACTTTGACCTAGGTTAATAGTTTGGGTCATTAAATTTAGAGTAAACTATGAGGGTACCCTTACACATGAGGAGTTTTAGTTTTTTTTCTATAACATAAGGTTTCTTGACATGGTTAATGCACGATTTTAAGGAAATAGTGAAAATATAAGGGTTAACCGTGTGACTTAGGTTAGGTAGGAGACTTGTCACATAGTTTGTTCACAGTTGTAGAAAAATTATGCATAATTTTGTAGATAGATACAATGCCAAATCACATAGTTGTTGCACAGTTTGAAAAACCCTATAGCCTAACCGTGTGATAGGTTTTCTCTCGGGATGTATCTACTGCACACTTGGTGCACAGTTTGGAAAATTGTGCATCCAAACCATGAATATGCCCATATTTTCATTAAAATAGTGTTTTTACCATTTTCACACAAATATTTTTCTTCCCCCTCCCTTTATCTTCCCCTTGTGCGCACAAACTAGAGGATGTATCCCTCATATTCTTCTCCTCTTCAACCCCCTTCAAGGGGGTGTTTCAAGGGGTTAGAATCACTAATTTGAGGTATGTATTGCCTTACATTATCCCCCCATTGGTCCCATACTCCATCCATTTTAATTTCCAACTTATCTATACAGGTTTTATTTTTTTATTCCACCGGAGCATAGTTGAATCACCCATTTATCAAGGGTATTTAAAGTATCCTAGGTTGAGGGTGTCCTGAGACATAGTTTTTACTTTATTCCTGAAAAATTCACCAAGTTATGTCATTGTTTTTATTTTTCTAGAGTTTTTTCCAAATTATAATTAAATTTATTATAGAATATATGTCTATTGTTGGATATTTGTATTAACATACATTTTGAGGTGTTTTGGAGGTGTCTAACACCCAATGTCTTGAGGTTTTGATGGATGACTAAGGATTGATGAGTTATCTAGCATTATGATGAGTTTTTTTGGTTTAATTAATTAATTATAAATGTTATAATTAATTAATTAGTGATGTTGGACTTGATATAGGTATATAAATGGTTGGAATGGGTTTAGCTAAGCTTGTATGGGGCTCAGTGAACCTTGACAAAGCTACTGGCCCTTGGAAAATTAAATCAGAAATATTCATATGAGGTCGGTGGTCCCTAGACTTTACCCAAAATATTTTATATTATAAATTCATATATCATGTGGTCATATCATATTTTCCATTCTTGAATCATTTTAAAATATTAATGTATTATTTAAGTAAATGGAAAATATTTTTTTATTTGTTCAAGGGAAAAAATTGTTGAATTAGTGTAGGTGAAATAGAATTTCACAACCATAGATAATTGGGAATGGTTTGGATTTCAAAATGGGGTTTTTATAAAGGTAAAGGGAATTTAAATTGTATTTTTTTTGAAAAGGTGAACTGGTTCACTTTTGAAAAAGGAAGTTGTAACACCCTAAACCTAGTTACCTAGAGTCAGTGCATTATTACATAACATTTCCATGATCACAAGTGATCAAGTCTCAAAAGACTGATTAGTTTAGTAGCCTTAGAAGTACTAGATACATACATAAGTTTTACATTACATAATGAAATGAAAAAACAACAACACTATTTCCCTTTTAACACACTCATATCCCTTAGCCTATTCCTGCAGGTTAATCTTAATATACTTATTCACATCCTAGGAAAAATAAAACATATAAAGGGGTGAGCTTAGATGCTCAGTAAGGATAAAAATATAACAGAAACTATCATAAATAATCATAAAAATTTAAGGAAATGTATAAGACAAAAAAGAAGCCTTTTAAACATAAACTTAAGCATAATATGGAAAAGATAAATCAAATAATTCCATTTACTTATTCACATGGATATTCTACTAGTCAAATAATCACATGTAATATCAATATTTAATTTCATAATGATGGAATGTATAATTCCAGACATCATAACCAAATAGTCAAGGCCTTGTGACAAGACTACAATAAGATTTTGTCAAGGCCTTATGCCAAAACACTAGTTTGTCTCATTAGACCTACTAATGCATTGAGGATCTATAGCGGGATCCACTAGTCACTTACTAAGTCCAATGCATTCCTCATATGAAAAGGTTGAAACATAACATAAACATTCGTATTTAAACTAGCATACAAAATGTTAGTACTTTAACCATAAACTGTGAATGGTATAAAAATACCACATCCATAGGCAAACATATCACAAAACCTTTAATACAATATGGAATATTGTATCATAATAAATCAACTTCAACAAGTATAAAATCCATCAAAGGATGTCGACATAGATGAAATCAAAACTATTTGAGAGAAATATCTCTTTATATTTTGAAATAATTTAAAAGTAACATAATTATAAAAGAAAAAATTTATTTTCAAAATATTATTATAATCTTGTAAGGGAAGATTCAAAGATGTTATAACTGTGGAAAACAGACGCACCTGCCGTATACGTTAAAAAAATTATTACCTTAATTTGTCAAAAAGGTTATAAAGTACCTTGTTTGGAAAATGAGGGAATTAATTTTTTTTTATAAAAAGTAAAACAAGGGTATAAATGAATTTAACCCATATTTTATGAAATAGTAAAAATGTTTTTAAATACATTTTTAAGAAACATGGATGTGGATGATAAAGAGGTCCCAATAGATACTTACGTACAAATAACCTCAGATAATAAAGAGACTGTAAAATTAACCCTTAGCTTGTAATTTTCCTTGGTTAAGGGTACATTAACCTCATGTATAATAGTTAAATAATTTTTATTAAATTATAAAATAACCATATACATAAATATGATATCATATATGATCTTCTAATATTGTTTTGTTAATAATATTTCAGTAGTATCATTATTTCAGGTGTTAATTGATTCGTTTTACTTTATATGTTTTTTTACATAAGTCATGTTTGTTATGGATAGGATGTATTTGATTCATATCCAAAATTATATTAAGTTTTTAAACATTATTTTTAATCATAAAATGAAAATTATTATTGAATGGTTACGATGGAGAAATGAATCTTATCACGTTCATGGAGACGGTAATCCGTACGTACGCACGAGTGACAATATCATTATTTTGATGGTAAAATAATATGTAATTGGATATTATATCATATATATAGAATCATTAACATATTATATTTATTATTAATATCAATTATACTCATTATTATACCCATCCAAATAATGAAGTGTTGAATAACAAACTACACCACGACGTGGAGATGGTAAGCCGTACGTACACACGTATGGTGACCTTTTCATTCATAGGATGGATAGAATAATGAATATGGTTGTACCATATTTATAATAACATAAAAATATGTATAAGGTACTTCATATATTATTTTTTTATGTAAACAAAAAATAAAGAGGAAGTGGAAGAAGAAAAGAACTTTGAAAGAGGTGATGAGTTTATTATATCTTCTTCAGGTGCTTCCTTTTGATTTGATCAAAAGGGATCATTAGGTTGGATTTATGATCAAAGTAAGGCCTCTAGGTTGAAGTGAGGGTAGTTGGGAGGATATTTGAGCAGGGTTTGGCCGATCTAAATGGATTCGTAGGTGTGATTTTGAGATAAGGGGAAGTACCCTTTTATAAGAGAGGTGAGGGTCACTTTTGGAAAAGCTCAAAATATTAATTTATTATAAAATAATATTCGGTTTATAATGGATATAAAATGATTTATTTCTAGGATAAGGTGGGTTTGGGTAGAAAACCTCTTAACCAATAGGTTTTAGACAGGTTTGGGTCACCATATTAACCTTATCTTGTAGATTAAACTCTTAATTAAATAGTTTAACTTTCACCATGTATTCTTGTATTATTATAATAAATGGTTAATAAAATTACTATAAAAATACAAGATAACCTCAAGTGGTTCATTATTTTCTAACCTTATCTAATTCCTTTGTCCAAACCTTATATTTTTTGGAATATTATATCATTCCATAATATAGTATGTTTTTTAAAAACTTATTCATGTCAATTTTGACACTATTTGGTATTTTGTTTTTGAGAAAGTTATAACAACTTTATCACTTCAAAAAAATTTATTTAATAAACCCTAACATGTAATATTAACCTATAAAATTATTTTAATGCATCAAAAGTCTCAATTTAAATTTATTTGGATATTTATAATATCAATTATTTTAATCATTCATTAATAAGGCAATTATTGTATCATCATTGTGTCATAAATAAATTTAGTTATTTAATGTATAAAAATTATAAATAAAATACCATTATGTAAGAAATATTTTTAAATTTCTAATAAAAATTTATAGTCTAATTTATCTTATGTATATCCCTATATTAAAAATCTTTTATTTATTAAAATTTGAATTTAACACTTTTTACTATTCTTTAAATAAAATAATAATAAATGTATAAATCTAATCCAAGTTGATAAAAGTAGATCATATTTTATTACTAAGGTTGATTTTGGTCTAAAAAAACTTATCCAATAGAATTAGGACATGTTTTAGGGTAATTATAATATCATTTTTACCTTTAATTAGCCTATTTACTTTTAACCGTGGTAAATAAAATTCAAAACTTACTGTTCACCAAAAATTACTTTCATCTTATTGAACCAAATTTTACATATTGATGTCAACCATGTCTCTTAGAGTTTTGAAATTCAATTCATAGAAGCGGTAAAATTACGTTTTATGCAAATCTGTAATTGTGCCTAGAAGGTGGGTAAAATACATTAAAAAGTTCAATAAAATTTTATACATCTAATATTATTATAAAATGACTCCAATGAATCACATTGAATTAATATAGGTATTATGTATCTATTTTGAATTATAATAAATTTAAATAAAATAAATAATTATTTAAATAAAATGTTGGTTTTAAACAATAACGCAGTGTTTTTCACTATTCATAAAAAAATTAAAAGTTTTCAGAAAAATACCGAAAAATCACCCTAAGATAATTTTGATACTCTGAATCCAAAAATGAAGTCTTTTTTGAAAAATAAAATTTATAAAATTTTAAAAAGTGGGTATTACTATTCATAACGGCTAGTTTGATTGGTCATAGTGTGATAGAACTTGAAGTTGCGTACAATGCAAGATATTCTATTATTCAAAGAGAAATGTACCATGGAAGCTTGGGGTGTTACATTATTCCATCCTTCAAATAATTTTGTCCTCGAAATTTCTAGAATATTACTGCATAAAAAGATTCGGGTGGTTCTTCATCATAAGTTCCTCAGGTGCCCACGTTGCCTCTTCCATATTATGGTTTCTCTATGGAGATTTTACCAAACGAGTCATCTGTTTTCTCAACACTTGTTCCCTGGCATCAAGAATCCTGATAGGCTCCTCACAATAAGATAGGTCTAGTTCTAGTTCTATTTCTTCATAGGTGAGTACATGCGTTGGGTCAGGCATCTATTTTCTCAACAGTGATACGTGGAACACATCATGAAATTTGGAGATATTTGGAGGCCTTGCCAAACGGTAAGCTACAAATCCAATTAGTTCTAGAATTTAAAAAGTTCTGATGTACCTAAGAATTAATTTACCCTTCTTACTGAATCATATAACACCCTTCCATGGAGATACCTTCAAGAAAACATGATATCCTACTTTAAATTCCAAATCCTTCCTTCGGTTATCGGCATAGCTCTTTTGCCTACTTTGAGCTGATTTAATGTGGGTTTTGATAATCTTCACCTTTTCCATTGTTTCCTCAACAAGTTCTGGGCCTAAAAGTTTCCTTTCACTAACATCATCCCAAAAAGTTGGTGTGAGACATCTCTTTCCATATAATGCTTCATATGGTGCCATCTGAATACTTGAGTGAAAGCTATTGTTATAGGAAAATTCTACAAGAGGTAAATATTGATCCCATATACCTTGAAAGTCAAGTTAGCAAGATCTCAACATATCTTCCAAGGTTTGAATATTCCGTTCTGATTTTCCATTAGTTTTAGGGTGGTAGGAAGTGCTCAAACGAAGTTCAGTATCCAGGGCCTTCTTAAGAATTTTCTAGAATCTTGATGTAAAACAGGGATCAAGATCAGAAAAAATCGATAGGGGTACTCCAGGAAGTATTAAAACTCCATTAATATATATTCTTTATAAATGTTCAAGTGGTAAATATTCTCTTATAGCAAGAAAATGTGTTGACTTGGTAAGACGATAAACAATGACCCATATTGCATCATTCCTTATAGGAGTCTTTGGTATCCCCATGACAAAGTCCATTATAATATCATCCCATTTCCACTTAGGTATGGGGAGAGGTTACATGAATCCTCTAGGATATTGTCTTCCAGCCTTCACCTGTTGACAAACCATACATCTTTACACGTAATCGGCAATCTCCCTCTTCATGTTGTCCCACCAAAAATGTTCCTTCAAATCTCTATACATCTTAGAACTACTAGGGTGTATAGAGAAATTGGAGCTATGAGAATCATCCAAAAATTCCTTTTTTAGATCAAGTATGTTAGGAACACAAAGTCTCTTCCCTAATTTCTAAATTCCATCTTCATATATGAAGTCAATCAATCTACCATCATTAATATCTTTAATTTTCTTTTGAAACCCCTTATCATCAGTCTGAGAACTTTTTATCCTTTCTAGTAAAGATGGTTTTGAAACCATTTGAAAAAGTATTGGTGTTTCACCTTGCATGATTATTCCCATATCCATATTTACTAGATCCATGGACATAGAATCCCTTTCAACTCTCATCTTGTTCAAAACTCTATGATCCTTTCTTCTCAAATCATCTTCCACCTTATTTTCCTCCCTCGGGTGGTAGTGTATAGTGAAATTATAATCCTTGATTAGTTCAAGCGATCATCTTTGCCTCATGTTGAGTTCTTTTTGTGAGAAAATATACTTTAAACTCTTATAATTAGTATATATCTCAATTTTTTTCACTATATAGATAGTGTCTCCATATTTTCAAAGCAAAGATTATAGCTTCTAACTCAAGATAATGAGTGGGATAGTTTTGTTCAAGAATTTTTATCAGCCATGATGCATAGGAAATAAATCTATCATTCTACATAAGGACACAACCAAGTCCTTTCTTGGAGCATTACTATAAATAACAAACCAATTATTACCCGATGGTAGAGTCAAGATAATAGCATTGACTAATATTTTCTTCAATTCTTCAAAACATTCTTCACACTCTTTTTTCCAAACAAATTTAACCCCTTTACATGTGATCTTGGTTAATGGGTTATCCAATCAGGCAAAATTCTAGACGAAACACTGATAATTACCTGCTAAACCAATAAAACTACATACCTCAGTTATACTTGTCGGTGCTGGAAATTCTTGGATTGCCTTGATATTTTAAGGATCAACATATATTCTATCCTTAGAGACAATATAGTCAGGAAAAGAAATTTCCTTAAGCCATAATTCACACTTGCTAAACTTCCCATATAATTAATTTCTTATAAGAGTTTTCAGAATAGTGCACAAGTGATTTTCATGATCTTCATAACTTTTTTAGTATACAAAGATATCATTAATAAATACCACTAAAAAGTCATCAAGATATTTCTTGAAAATTATATTCATTAGATCCATGAAAATAGAGGGTGCATTAGTTAGTCCAAAAGGCATTACTATAAATTCATAATGCCTATACCAGGTACGAAATGCTATCTTCGGAATGTCTTCCTTCTTCACACACAACTGATGATATCCATATTGAAGTTCAATCTTTGAAAAATATTAAGATCCATGAAGTTGATCGAATAAATCATCAATGAGAGGTAGGGGATACTTGTTCTTTATTGTTATAGCATCGATCTCCCTATAATCAATGCACAACCTCATAGATCCATCTTTCTTCTTAACAAAAATAACAGGGGCTCCCTATAGAGAAACACTAGGTAGAAAAAATACTTTATTACTCAATTAATCTAGTTGTTTCTTTAGTTCCACTAATTCCACAATGGACATTATATTAGGGGTCTTTGATATGGGCCTTGAACCAGGAATTAAATCAATGGAAAACTCAATTTCTCATTCTGGAGGATGTCTAGGTAAATCTTATAGAAACACATCAACATATTCTTGCACAATAGGTATGTTCTCTATTTGAACATTAATTTCCTCACCCATAGTTATTTCACTATCTTCCTAGCCAATAATTGAATTCAGTAGATATACTAGGGGTGGATCTAAATAAGAATCAAATGGTGACATTTCTGCTGTAAAGATAAGTTATTCCTTATCATAATAAAAAATTGTAACCTCCTCCTTCTTATGATAAATTTTCACATCATGGTCTGAAAGCCAACCAATTCTGAGGATTATATCAAATTCAATCATGGGTATAATGACGAGATTAGAAAATAAAGCACGTTTATATGCCCTAATGGGAACTGATTCACAAAACTTTATTGTAATGATACTTCCCTTATGAGTTTTGACTTAAAAATCCCTTGTTAAATCAAATTGGAAATATATAATTTTCTTAGAAAACTTGGAAGATATGAAACAATTTAATGATCCAGAATCAAATAAAGCATTGACTAAACTTGAGGAAACCATTAAATTACCTACCACTACATCATTCGGAGCTTCAACCTCAATAGTAGTGATCGCATAATCTTAAACTTTCTCCCTTGGCCTTTTCTGAGGTAAGTTTCCTTTGAGATTTGGACATTCATCTACATAATGCCCAATTTCTCTACAATTTTAGCATTAGACATTTAAATCCTCTTTTTTTCCCTTGAAATCATGAGCTTGGTGGCCTTTTTCACCACACTTGTAATAGACTCTCATTACCTTTAGGAAAGTACAGGGGTGTTTCTTCCCACATTTACTGTAGGATGGAAATTCATATTTTACCTTATTCCTCTTATTTACATTTCCATAGTGTTCAACAAATCTCTTCTTCTCTGACTTCTCTTTAAATTTGTAATACTTAGATAATTCCTTTTTTTTTCTTGATAGCACATGAGACAATATCTTCATATGATGAGAAGTATTTTGAGAATAATGATCGATGGAGAAATGTTTTTAACCCATAAAATAATCGATCAATCTTACTCCTTGGGTTATTTATATAATCTGCTGCATGCCTTGATAATCTTGTAAAGTTATCTTTATACTTTGTGACATTCTCATCATCCTTTTACCTTAAAATCAGAAATTGTCTTTCTATATCTACTCAATGGCCATGAAGAAATTATTTTTCTAATAAAATCTCTTTAAAATCACTCTATTCTATATTTGATACTTCTTCATCCTCCTTTGTGTTTTGAATTAATGACCACCATTGATATGCATCTCCTGTGAGGTGATAAACTTCCATGACAACTTTTTCCCTTTCGCTACTCCCCAAAGCATGAAATATTTTCTCTAAGGAACTTATACATTGCTTAGATACAAATGGATCTGTAGTCCCATTTAATGTTTTTGGTTGTTTCCTCATGAAGCAGTCTAACATTGATCCTTTGCGTTTTGGGTCAGGGTGCTTCATACGGGTAAGGTTATTATTCATAACCTGAGTGAGTTGTCCCAGTATGGTTATAAGCTGTTCAAAATCAGTTGCATTACCAACTCCACTATAATTATCTTGAGTAGGAGAGAAATACCTACATAGATTAAGTGCATTGATACAGTTTCCATTCCTTCCATTAGGTTCTATTTCTAAACAATGGTATACACTAGATTAGTTTATGAATTGCAATACATAATTCTAAACTAGTAAAATACCTAACATAAATTGAACAGTTTATGCACATAATCCATAATCATAAAAAATATTTTCTTTGAGTAAGTATTTAATAATAAATCTTTCATAATGGTTTGTAAAGAAAATGTGAATTATCCTAAGAATATCCCTTAAGAGTGTCATAACCAAGAGTGAAACAAGGCCCATTTTCATGTTCCAGGATAACCCGGGTCAAGCCCAAAACTCCTTGTCGGAGTTTTCACTCCTAGGTACATCTGTGCCAAAGCCGCCTCTACCTACTCATATCCAGAAAGGGATGTAATTCTTGGAAAATACACAAAATCTCTACATTACCAAAATTCTAGGAAGTTCTTCTATAATAATCCTCAAAGTCTATCTTAGGGTAATGTTCTCTAATTAGAGTTTTTCTAAATATAGCTTCAAGGTTTGTACTAAACTTTATCTAAGAACAACTATAACGCCCCAAACCTAGTTACCTAGAGTCAGTGTATTATTAAATAACATTGGCATGATCACAAGATATCAAGTCTCAAAATACTGATAAGTTTAGTAGCCTTGGAAGTACTAGATACATACATAAGTTTTACATTACATCATGAAATGAAAAAAAAAATTGTGTCCCCTTTTAACACACTCATATCCATTAACCTATTCCTTTAGGTTAATTTTAATATACTAATTTGCATCCTAGGAAAAATAAAACATCGAAAGGGGTGAGCTCAGATGATCATTAAGGATAAAAATATAGTGGAAACTATCATAAATAAGCACAAACATTTAAGGAAATGTGTAATACTAAAACACAAGACTTTTAAACATAAAATTCAGCATAATATGGCAATGATAAATAAAATAATTCCATTTACTTATTCACATGGATATTCTACTAGTAAAATAATCACATGGAATATCAATAGCTAATTTCATAATGATGGAATGCAGAATGCCAGACATCATAACCAAATAGTCAAGGCCTCAGGCCAAGACTACAATAAGATTTTTTCAAGGCCTTGTTTCAAGACACTAGTTTGTCTCATGAGACCTACCAATGCATCGATGAGCTATAATGGGATCCACCCATCACTTACTAAGTCCAATTCATTCCTCATATGAAAAGGTTGAAATATAACATAAAAATTCGTATTAAAACTAGCATACAAAAATGTTAATACTTTAACTATAAACCATGAATGGTATAAAAATAACACATCCACAGTCAAACATATCATAAAACCTTAAATATAATATAGAATATTGTATCATAACAAATCAACTTCAACAAGTGTAAAATCCATCAAAGGATGTGGACTTAGATGAAATCAAAACTATTTGAGAGAAATATCTCTTTATATTTTGAAATAATATAAAATTAAAATAATTATAAAATAAAGAATTTATTTTTAAAATATTATTATAATCTTGTAAGGGAAGCTTCGAAGATGTTATAATGGTGGAAAATAGCTACACCTTCCATATACTTTAAAAAATCATTCTTACCTTAATTTGTCGAAAAGGTCATAAAGTACCTTGTTTGGAAAACAATGAAAAGATTCCTTTAAAAACATTTTATAAAAAGTAAAACAAGGGTATAAATGACTTTAACCCATATTTTAGGAAATAGTAATTTTTTTAGAAATACATTTCTAAGAAACACAGATGTGGATGATAAAGAGGTCCTAGTAGATACTTACATACAAACAACCTCAGATAATAAAGAGATTGTAAAATTAACCCTTACCTTGTAATTTTCCTTGGTTGAGGGTATGTTAAACTCCTGTATAATAGTTAAATAATTGTTATTAAATTTCACAAAAACCAAATACATAAATATGATATCATATATGATCTTCTAATATTTCTTTGTTAATAATATTTTAGTAGTATCATTGTTTTGGGTACTAACTGATTCATTTTCCTTTATATGTTTTATTATGTAAGTTATGTTTGTTATGGATAGGATGTATTTGATTCATATAAATAATGATATTAATTTCTAAAACATGATTTTTAATCATAAAATTAAAATTATTCTTGAATGGTTATGATGGGTAAATGAATCTTATCACGTTCGTGGTGACGGTAATCCGTACGTACGCATGAGTGATAATATCATTCTTTTGATGGTAAAATAGTATTTAATTGGATGGTATATCATATATACAGAATCATTAAAATTTTATATTTATTATTAACATTAATAATACTCATTATTATACCCATCCAAATAATGAAGTGTTGAATAACAAACTACACCATGATGTGGAGACGGTAAGCCTTACGTACACACGTATGGTGACTTTGTCATTCATAGGATGGATAGAATAATGAATATGGTTGTAACATAATTATAATAACATCACCATATGTATAAGTTACTGGAGATATTATTTTGGTATGGAAACAACAAATAAATAGTAATTGGAAGAAGAAAATAACTTTGAAAGAGGTGATGAATTTATTACCTCTTCTTAGGTTGCTTCCTTTTGATTTGATCAAAAGGGATCCTTAAGTTGGATTTCTGATCAAAGTAAGGCCTTTATGTTGAAGTGAGTGTAGTTGGGAGGATATTTGAGTAGGGTTTGGCCGAGCCAAATGGCTTTGGAGGTGTGATTTTGAGACAATAGGAAGCACCCTTTTATAAGAGAGGTGATGGTCACTTTTGGAAAAGCTTGAAATATTAATTTATTATACAGTAATATTCGGTTTATAATGGATCCAAAAGGATTTATTTCAAGGATAAGGTAGTTTTGGGTCGAACACCTCTCAACCAATAGGTTTTAGACAGGTTTAGGTCACCATATTAACCTTATCTTTTAGATTTGACTCTTAGTTAAATAGTTTAACTTTTACCATGTATTCTTGTATTATTATAATAAATGGTTAATAAACTTTCTATAAAAAGACAAGATAAACCCAAGTGGTTATTTATTGACATATATAACCTTATCTAATTCCTTTGGACAAAGCTTATATTTTCAGTAATATTATATCATTCAATAATACAATATTTTTTTTAAAAACTCATTTATGTCAATTTTGACAGTATTTGTTA
This sequence comes from Viscum album, assembly GCA_963277665.1. Lineage (NCBI taxonomy): Eukaryota > Viridiplantae > Streptophyta > Magnoliopsida > Santalales > Viscaceae > Viscum > Viscum album. The sequence goes on from OY728122.1 coordinate 1,783,741,703, forward strand.
TTTTGTTTTTGTGAAAGTTATAACAAATTTATCACTTCATATTTTTTTAATAAACCCTAATATGTAATATTAACCTAGAAAATTATTTTAATGCATAAAAAGTCTCAATTTACATTTATTTGAATATTTATAATATCAATTATTTTAATCATTCATTAATAAGGTAATTACTGTATCATTATTGTGTCATAAATAAATTTAATTATTTAATGTCTAAAAATTATAAATAAAATACTATTATGTAGGAAATATTTTTATATTTATAATGAATATTTATAGACTAATTTATCTTATGTATAACCCTATATTAAAAAAATTTTAGTTATTAAAATTTAAATTTAACGCTTTTAACTCTTCTTTAAATAAAATAATAATAAATGTCCTAATCTAATCCAAGTGGATCAAAGAGGATCATATTTTATTCCTAAGGTTGATTTTGGTCAAAAAACACTTATCCAATAGAATTAGGACATGTTTTAGGTTAATTATAATATCATTTTTACCATTAATTACCCTATTTACTTTTAACCGTGGTAAATAAAATTTAAAAGTTATTATTCACAAAAAAATATTTTCATCTTATTGAACCACATTTTACTTACTGATGTCAACTGTGTCTATTAGTGTTTTTAAATTAAATTCACAAAAGCAGTAAAATTACGTTTTATGCAAATTTGCAAATGTTCCTAGAAGGTGGGTAAAAGACGTTAAAAAGTTCAATAAAATTTTATACATCTAATATTATTATAAAATGACTCCAATGAATAAAATTGAAATAATATAGGTATTATGTATCTATTTTGACTTAAAATAAATTTAAATAAAATAAATAATTTTTTAAATAAAAAGTCAGTTTTAAACAATAACACAGTGTTTTTCACTATTCATCAAAAATTGAAAGTTTTCAGAAAAATACAAAAAATTCAATGTAAGATAATTTTGATATTACAAATCCAAAAATGAAGTTTGTTTTGAAAAATAAATTTTTGAAAATTTCAAAAAGTTTGTATTACTATTCATAATGGCTAGTTTGATTGGTCGCGGTGTGCTAGAACTCGAAGTTGTGTACATCGTAAGCTATTGTATTATTCAAATAGAAACGTACAGTGGAAGATTGGGGTATTAAAGAAGTGTGGAATAGTAGTAATAGTGCGTGTTGGGTATTCCTAGGAAAAAATCTATTTTTGAAATGTTATTTAGAATGGTATTTTGGAAACAGGTTGAAAATGGTTTTCCTTTGGATTGATACAAGAATAGTTCTTTGAAATGGTTCTGGGAAATGAGAATGGTATTGGTTCATTATGACTAGTTTTTTATCTTGGTGTTATGACTATGATGTTATGATTGTTTCATATTAAAAATGTTATTACATTATTGTATGGTGTTGATTGTTAAACCTAGGGTGAATATGACCCCCAAGTGAATACTGGTATTTATGGTTAACCTTGGGTGAACTGGATATGGTTAAAATAGGGAAAACATGGACCCCAAGGGATATATGCAATGGCCACTACTAGAATTTTTGGATTTCTAGGCGGGGGACTTTTAGCGGCCACTATTTGGCGGCCGCTAATACTATCAAGAGCGTCCGCTGCACTTTAATACCACAAAAACCTAATTTCCCCCTCCCCCCATTATCCCCTCCCCTACCCCATGACCCACCCCTCTCCGACCCTGCGACCCTGACCCCCGTGACCCTGACCCCTCAACCCGGCGAGCCCGATCCCCGACGACCCCTCCCCGACCCCCGACGACCCCTCCCCGACCCCCAGTGACCCCGGCCCACGACCCCCGACCCCTGACCTCCTGGCCACCCCGGCAACCCCCAACGACCCCGACCCCTGGCGACCCCGACCCCCAGCGACCCCCACCCCCTTGCCTCCATGCTGCGCCACCCGAAACCCCGGCGACCCCCACCACCTTTCCTCCACGCTGTGCCCCCGTGACCCCGACACCCACGCGACCTGGCAACCCCCACCCCTGCCTCCGCGTTGCACCTTTGGACATTCCCACCATCGTCGTCCCTTCTAGGCCCCATTGCATCCCTCCAGCAAGTCCTCCTGCCTCCGTTGGACCCTCCCGGTCCGTTGTGCCCCGCCGGGTAGAACCCTCCACGCTTCGTCCAACGGTTCTGCTCCTTTCGAGTCCAGCCGTCGAACCCCTGTCGTCAAGTCACTGCGCCATCATGGATCCACAATCGAGTCACACCCTGTTACCCACGATCGAGTCCTCCGTAGGTAATGTTTTTTATCCTTGAAATTTGGTTTTTAAATTTTAATGATATGTGTTTTTTTTAGAATTTAAATAAGATATTTCACTTTTGATTTCTATTAAATAAAGATATGGATAAGAGCTGGATTGATATGCAAGATAGATTTTCAGCTGAATATTATGAGGGGATTAAGCGATTTATGGATTTCACCAACATATTTCCAAGCGATATGATTAGTTGTCCATGCAAAAAATGTGCAAATAGATATCTCTTCAAACGAGATAGTGTTAGAGAACATTTGTTTTTGAATGGGTTTTTGAAAAACTATAAGACATGGGAACGTCATGGAGAAGATTCTGTTTCATGTCATCACTCAGAAAGTATTCATATGAATGTTGATTCAAGAATAGTTGATTTGATGAACATAATGCTCAATGATATGATGCGTCAATTTCAATCTGAAGATAGTAATGTCATAAATGACGACATTGGATTGAGTAATCCCCATTCTTCTGCAGATGGAGAAGCATTGAAATTCTTTGAAATTCTTGACGATGCAGGTACTGAATTATATTCTGGATGCACTAAATTTAGTAAATTGTCTTTCATAATTGAATTGTTACACCTGAAGGCCTTGAACTAGTGGTCAGACAGCTCATTCGACATGTTGTTGGTATTATTGAAGAAGGTACTCCCTGCTGGAGAGAAGATTCCGGAGTCATTCTATCAATCTCGCAAGTTGACTGATGATATTGGTTTTACATATGATACAATTGATGCGTGTCGCAATAATTGTATGTTTTTTAGAAAAGATAATGCACAATTAAATAATTGTACTGTTTTCTATACATCTAGGTGGAAGACCAATGAGATTAATCAAGGTAGTCAGATTCTTCCTGGGAGAGTCTTGAATCAAGGGAAACAAGTTTCCACTAAACAGATTCATTATTTCCCACTGAAACTGAGACTAAAGAGATTCTTCTTGCCCACTAAAATTTCTAAATTGATGACTTGGAATTTAGAGAGAAAGAAAGAGGTTGATAAATTAACTCACCCGACAGATTATTTGGCATGGAAAGAGTTTGATCAAAGACACCCAGACTTTTACCGAGATAATCATAATATTCGACTGGGTTTGGCAGTAGATGGTTTTAACCCATTTAGGTCCATGGTTGGTGCGACACATAGTACATGGCCCATGTTTTTGGTTCCATACAACATTCCCCCATGGGTATGTATGAAGCAACCTTTTTTGTTACTATTAATTCTAATTGATAGAATGAGAGGACCTGGTGATAAAATCGATGTTTATATGCAACCTTTGATTGATGAGCTACAAGAATTTTGGGCCGATGGTGTAATGACTTTTGACTCAACAGCTAATGAAATGTTTAGACTTCAGGCTGCTTTGTTATGAACAATTAATGATTTCCCAGCGTATGCTAACTTATCAGGTTGGAGTAAAAAAGGAGAATTTGATTTCCCTTCTTATAATAAGACTAAGAAATCTATATGGATTAAGCACTGTAGAAAGTGGGAATATCTTAGTCACAGATGCTTTCTTCCTCCATTTCACAGGTTCAGAAAAGACCATGTATCATTTTATGGGAATAGAGAGCATGATCCATCACCACAAATACTGTCTGGGGTTGAAATTTGTGCACAACTTGATCAACAAAACATGCATACAATGTATGATTTTCAAGATTTATTGGTTCCTGCATTGCCTTCTATTCCTGCTAAAAATAGACAACAAATTCATAATTGGAATAAACGAAGTATTTTTTTTGAATTGCCTTATTGGAAATATAATATTTTAAGACATAATTTGGATGTGATGCAAATTGAAAAAAATCTATGTGATAATATTCTGTGCACCATTTTAGGCATCAAGGGGAAATCAAAGGACAATGCTAATGCTTGATGTGATTTACAAGAAATAGGATTGAGAAAACCTTTACATTTACAGTTGGGTGAAGGTAATCGGGCATACATGCCTGCTGCATAGTACACAACGAGTAAAAAAGAGAAATAAACATTTCTATCAATTTTGAAGACCGTTAAGGTGCCAGATAGTTATTTCTCTAATATTTCGAAGCGTGTGAATATGAAAAGAATGACATTACAGGGTTTGAAAAGTCACAATAATCATATTCTGCTTCAACAGTTAATTCCTATAGCAATTCATGATTTCTTACCTTCCCAGGTTGTTGATCTGTTGATTGAAGTTTCTAATTTTTTTAGACAGCTCTGTTCTAGGAATCATCGCATGAGTGATTTGAAAAATCTACAGGATAAGATTGTACTTGCACTATGTCACCTAGAAAAACTCTTTCTGCCGTCTTTTTTTGATGTCATGGTTCACTTGACCATGCATTTAACTGGTGAAGTAATTGTTGGCGGTCCCGTGCAATTCAGGTGGATGTATCGAATAGAGCGATACTTAAATACATTGAAACGGTATGTGCGTAACAAAGCTCATCCGGAAGCCTCAATTGCCAAGGGATATTTAATGGATGAGTGTACCAATTTCTGTGCTTCATATATTGATGAGTTTGAAACAAAGATAGATAAACCGTCCTAGAATGACGAGGGTCCAATTGGAGAAGGAATAACATTTGATATACGGAACGACGAGTGGGTTCAAGCTCATCGATATGTGTTGTTCAACACTCCATTAGTTATGCCATTGATACAGTAAGTTTCATAGTTGATGTGTATTTTGTTTCTATATTTATTTTATTTCTTACCTTATATTGTGTTGTGATTTAGGATACATATCGCTGAGTTGAAACGTGAAAGGCCCCGTGCAACTGACTATCAAATCCAAAAACATCATTTCAACACATTTCATGAGTGGTTCAAGACTCATGTACGTATAATTTATTTAATTTTTTTATAGTGTAACTTAGTTGTATTTTTACAATCCTTTATCCATTAAACTATATATGTGAAATTTGCAAATTAAAAATTTACATGATTTAACCCAGCATGTGAACAAAGAACTCAACCAACTAGCTGATGGTCCATTTATTACAGCTCGCCTCTACAAGTCTTTGGATGCTAATGGATTATGATTTTGTATTAGCGATGTTGACATGAACCAAGCCACACAAAATAGTGGAGTTGGTTGTTCTTTTGTTGGTGCGGGTTATTATTATGGATTGTTGAGAGATATTATTGAGGTTATTTATGGTCGTGGCTTAAAACACATATTATTAAGGTGTGATTGGGTCGATCTAGTTCATGGAATGAAAGTTGATAACTTCCAATTTACATTAGTAAACTTTAACAATATGCTATATAAAGATGACCAAGTTATCAATGAGCCCTTCACACTGACATCGCAGGCAGAACAAGTTTACTTTGTCGGCATTGATTCTGATTGGAAAGTTGTGGTGAAAATGTCTAGAAGAGGGGTTTTTCTAATTGACCAAGAGGAACCTGAAATTGTCACATTTGCTGATCAAACACTTGACTAAACAACAGTAGCTGTACGAGATGAAGATATACAATGGGCCATAGAGACAGTTGAAGGAGATACGATGGACTTTCATGATTAGTGAAAACTGTAATTATATCCCTAGTTATTATTTGTAAAAATATTTATCAGTTATATATGTATAAAAATTTCTTGATTTAACTATAATTTCTTTTAATGTAGGTATGTCACAGGGTGGTCACAGTGGTTCACCTGATGTTGTAGGTATTTATGTTTTCACTTTTCTAAATTAATTGATTGTAATTTTCTATTTATATTTCCCTAACTATTTATAATCATTAATTTATATTGTAATTGAATTATGAATTTTATGTTTATCAGGATCTAGTGCTTCTTCCAACAGACGCAGGGGTCCTGGTAGAGGGGTTCGATCTTGGAACTCTAGAGCCCGATTGGATGTGTTATTTGACGACACATTTCATCCAGTTAGAGATAGTGCTACTGCATTGAGTCGTCAGTTTGGGCATATGATACGAGACTCACAAAGATTCCCTCTAACGACTCGCGACTGGAGTTCTTTCCCCCAGGATACGATGGACAGATTATGGAGGGAGGTTCAGGTAAATTCAATGTTTAATGTTTCATGATATTGTTATTATTATTGTCCCATCTACTGACAATTTTTTTAACAGGATAATTTGAAATCCTGTCCAGATGAGTTTCGGGCTGTATGTATGTCCAAATGTCGAAAATTATGGAAGGATTACAAGTCAAGGGTGAAGAGAGATCACTGGACACCATTTGCGGGTGTACCAGACATTCTAAAGTGAGTCCCCCTGGGCATTCTTCCTACGCAGTGGCAGGATTTGGTTGCGTTTTGGTCGACTGAGGTAGCAATGGTAAGATTTATTACTTTTAATCTATAAATGACTAATTTTTCAAATGTCTATTAATTAAATACGTTGAATGTAGACTGAGTCTTCTCGTCATTCATATAATCGGGCGATGCAGGGCATGCCTTCCAGACTTGGCACTCGACATGTGTCACAGCTCAAACATGATGTAAGTTTAAAATTCACTATTTCATTCATATTTTAAAAATATTGTAGTATAACATGGTGAACCCCTTTATTATAGTTACACCAACGTGGCGAACCAATCGATCGGATGTCCATATGGATGAGGAATCGTAGGGAGAGTGATCCCGATGTTGCCGGTGCTATAGTAAGCAAATTATTTACTAATAAATGTATTTTTATTTTATATAAATTATTCATATTTGTTCATTTATTATATTCTACAAGATTAGTTTTATGCTCAATTAACAGAGTTGACAGTGGAGCAACGTCGTAGTACTATGCGCAGATATGAAATATTTCACCGTGTCGTGGGGCATGACAGTCATGGTTATTCTTTGACTTATGGCGGTGGTGTCCCACGATGTGCAGTTATTAGAGCAGATGTGATGGGTGCATGTAGAGAGTCAGGGATGCGCACACAGGCTGAGATAAATTCTTCCATGCAGGATATGCAACGCAATTTTTATTCACAGTTTCAACAGTTATGTGTAGATTATGAGGAGATGTTGTCACAGATGTCATCATGTATCGATGAAATGACGACGCAACAAGTGGCGCCACATGTAAAAAATAAAACAAACCATACTCAGATTTAATTTTATTGATATGTTTAAGATACATAATATTGATATATATTGTAGGCTACGAATATAGCTGGTGGACATTGCAGTGATATTGGTGATCCAGATGAGAATGAACCCCATGCATGAGGTAATTTCATTTGTGTTGATGAATTCTCTAGAAGTTTTTATATCCTTGAAAAATATAATTTCCCCTTTTTACCTAGATTATTTTATTTTAGTATTTGTGGATGACATCTTCGTGCACTCAAAGACTGATGATGATCATACCCAATATCTTGACATCGTACAGATTACACTTATAATGCATCGACAATACGCCAAGCTATATATATGTCATTTTTGTATTGATTAGGTATAGTTATTGGGTCAAATAATCTCAGAGGAAGGTGTGTTAGTGGATGGAGAGAAACTTCAGGCAGTTGTTTCTTGGGAGAAGCCCAAGAACTCTTTCGATATCTGTAGCTTTCTAGGTTGAGTGCATTGTGAAGTGGTCGAGCAGACGAAACCTCAATCGGACGTGTCCTGTGCCCGCGGTGACCGAGAACGCCGTTCTGTTGTCATAATTGGCCAAAACAGGCGTCTAACGGTCAAATTCATAGCAGACGACATCAGATTGACCTAAAATCATAGGGAAACAATATAATTATTATTCATGATGTGTACGCATAGACGACACATCAATCGAACGTGCGTTTTGTGTGGTACAGCTCAATATGCATTTTTTAAGTGTTGCGCGCATTTCATAAACACACGTGGGGGGGTCCAAATGGGCCGAACGAAGTCGGAATGGCATGAAATTAGACAACATCAACAGGTCAGTGAATTTTGATGTGGTCGAGCAGACGGTACGTCAATCGGATGTGCCGTGGGCCCGCGGTGACTGAGAACGCCGTTCTGGTGTCATAATCGGCCAAAACGGGCGTCTAACGGTGAAATTCATAGAGGACAACATAGGATTGACCTGAAATCATAGGGAAACAATATAATTATTATTCTTGACATGTACTCATAGATGACACATCAATCGGACGTGCGGTTTGCATGGTACGACTCAATATGTGTTTTTTAAGTGTTGCACGCGTTTCATAAACGCGCGTGGGGGGGTCCGAATGGGCCGAACGAAGTCATAATGGCCTGAAATAAGACAAAGTCAACAGGTTAGTGAATTGCGATGTGGTCGAGTAGACGACACATCAATCGGACGTGCCGTGTGCCCGCGGTGACTGAGAACGCCGTTCTGGTGTCATAATCGGCCAAAACGAGCATCTAATGGTCAAATTCATAGCCGACAACATCAGTTTGACTTAAAATCATAGGGAAACAATCTAATTATTATTCTTGACATTTACGTGTAGACAGAACATCAATCGGACGTGCGGTTTGCATGGTACGACTCAATATGCATTTTTTAAGTGTTGCGCGCATTTCATAAACACGCGTGGGGGGGTCCAAACGGGCCGAACGAAGTCAGAATGGCCGAAATAAGACGACATCAATGTGTCAGTGAATTGTGATGTGGTCGAGTAGACGGAATGTCAATCGGGCGTGCCGTGAGCCCGCTGTGATCGAGAACGCCGTTCTGGTGTCATAATCGGCCAAAACGGGCGTCTAACGGTCAAATTCATAGCGGACGACATCAGATTGATCTGAAATCACAGGGAAACAATCTCATTATTATTAGTGATGTTTACTCACAAACGAAACGTCAATCAGATGTGCGGTTTTCACGGTACAACTCAATATGTGTTTTTTAAGTGTTGCACGTGCTTCATAAACGCGTGTGGGGGGGGGGGGGGGGGGGGTCCAAACGGGCCGAACGAAGTTGGAATGGCCTGAAATCATACGAAATCAACGGATTAGTAAATCTTGATGTAGTTAAGCATACGGTACATCAATCGGACGTGTTGTGTGCCTGCGGTGACCGAAAACGCCGTTCTGGTGTTCTAATCGGCCAAAACGGGCGTCTAACGGTCAAATTCATAGAAGATGACATCGGATTGACCTGAAATCATAGGGAAACAATATAATTATTATTCATGATGTGTACGCATAGACGACACATCAATAGGATATGCGGTGTGCACGATACAACTCAATATGCGTTTTTTAAATGTTGCGCGCGCTTCATAAATGCGCGTGGGGGGGGGGGGGGGGGTCTAAACGGGCCGAATGAAGTCAGAATGGCCTAAAATCAGACGACATCAACGGTTGAGTGAATTGTGATATGTTAGAGTAGACAAAACATCAATCGGATGTGCCGTGTGCCCGCGGTGACTGAGAACGCCGTTTTGGTGTCATAATCGGCGAAAACGGGCGTCTAACGGTCAAATTCCTAGCGGACGACATCAGATTGACTTGAAATCACAGAGCAACAATAAAATTATTATTAGTGATGTGTATGCATAGATTACACGTCAATCGGACATGCGTTTTGCATGGTATGACTCAATATGCGTTTTTTAAGTGTTGCCCGCACTTCATAAACGCGTGTGGGGGGGTCCAAACGGGCCGAATGAAGTCGGAATGGCCTGAAATCAGAAAAAATAAATGGGTAAGTGAATTGTGAAGTGTTAGAGTAGACGGAACGTCAATCGGACATGACGTGTTCCCACAGTGACTGAGAACGCCGTTCTGGTGTCATAATCGGCCAAAACGGACGTCTAATGGTCAAATTCCTAGCAGACGACATCAGATTGATCTTAAATCATAGGTAAATAATATAATTATTATTCTTGATGTGTACCCAAATACAACACGTCAATCAGATGTGTGTTTTGCTTGGTACGGCTCAATATGCATTTTTTAAGTGTTGCGATCGCTTCATAAACGCGCGTGGGGGGGTCCAAACGGGATGAAATAAGTCGGAATGGCCTGAAATCAGATGAAATCAACGGCTCAATGAATTTTGATGTGGTCGAGTAGACAACACATCAATCGGACATGCCGTGTGCCCGCGGTGACCGAGAACGCCGTTCTGGTGTCATAAACGGCCAAAATGGGCGTCTAACGGTCAAATTCATAGAGGATGACATCAGATTGAACTTAAATCACATGGAAAAAATATAATTATTATTAGTGACGTGTAAGCATAGACGACACATCAATCAGACGTGCAGTTTGTGCGGTACGGCTCAATATGCGTTTTTTAAGTGTTGTGCGCGCTTCATAAACGCGTGTGGGTGGGTCCAAACGGGCCGAATGAAGTCAGAATGGACTGAAATCAGACGACATCAATGGGTGAGTAAAATGTGATGTGGTCGAGTAGACATCATGTCAATCAGACGTGCCGTGTGCCCACAGTGACTGAGAACGTCGTTCTGGTGTCATAATCGGCCAAAACGGGCGTCTAACGGTCAAATTCATAGTTTCAGACATCATATTGACCTGAAATCATAGGGAAACAATATAATTATTCTTTGTGATGTGTACGCACAGACGAAACATCAATCAGACATGCGGTTTGTACGGTATGGCTCAATATATGTTTTTTAAGTGTTGCTCGCGCTTCATAAACGCGCATGGGGGGTCCAAATGGGCCGAACAAAGTCGGAATGGCCTGAAATCATATAACATAAATGGGTGAGTTAATTGTGAAGTGGTCGAGTAGACGGAACATCAATCGGACATGCCGTGCGCCCGCGGTGACCGAGAACGCCGTTCTGGTGTTATAATCGGCCAAAACGGGCGTCTAATGGTCAAATTCATAGCGGATGACATCGTATTGATATGAAATCACAGGGAAACAATATAATTATTATTCATGACGTGTACACGTAGACGGCATGTCAATCGGACATACGGTTTGCGTGGTACATCTCAATATACGTTTTTTAAGTGTTGCGCGCACTTCATAAACGCACGTGGGGGGGGTCCAAACGGGCCGAACGAAGTCAGAATGGCCTGAAATCAGACAACATCAATAGGTTAGTGAATCGTGATGTGGTCAAGTAGACGACACGTCAATCAGACATTCCATGTTCCCACGGTGACCGAGAACGCCGTTCTAGTGTCATAATCGGCCAAAACGGGCGTCTAACGGTCAAATTCATAGCGGACGATATCGGATTGACCTGAAATCATAGGGAAACAATATAATTATTATTCGTGATGTGTACGAATTTACGGAACGTCAATCGGACGTGCGGTTTGCGCGATACGACTCAATATGTTTTTTTTAAGTGTTGCGCGCGCTTCTTAAATGCGCGTGGGGGGGGGGGGGGGGGTCCCAACGGGCCGAACGAAGTCGGAATGGATTGAAATCAGACTACATCAAAGAGTGAGTGAATTTTGATGTGGTCGAGCAGACGAAACATCAATCGGACGTGCCGTGTGCCCACGATGACTGAGAACGCCGTTCTGGTGTCATAATCGGCCAAAACGGACGTCTAACGGTCAAATTCATAGCGGACGACATCATATTGACCTAGAATCACAAGGAAACAATATAATTATTATTCGTGATGTGTACGTGTAGACGAAACATCAATTGGGCATGCGGTTTGTGTGGTATGGCTCAATATGCATTTTTTAAGTGTGGCACGCGCTTCCTAAATGCGCGTGGGGGGATCCAAACGGGCCGAACGAAGTCATAATGACCTGAAATCAGACGACATAAACGTGTGAGTAAATTCTGAAGTTTTCGAGCAGACGACACGTCAATCGGACGTGTCGTGTGCCTACGGTGACTGAGAACGCTGTTCTGGTGTCATAATCGACCAAAACGGGCGTCTAACAGTCAAATTCGTAGCGGATGACATTGTATTGAACTAAAATCATAGGGAAAAAAATCTAATTATTATTCATGACGTGTAAATGCATACGACACATCAATCAGATGTGCGGTTTTCGCGGTACGACTCAATATGCATTTTTTAAGTGTTGCTCGCGCTTCATAAACGCGCGTGGGGGGGTCCAAATGGGCCGAACGAAGTTGGAATGGCCTGAAATAAGACGACATCAACGAGTTAGTGAATTGTGATGTGGTAGAGTAGACAACACATCATTCAGACGTGCCGTGTGCCCGTGGTGACCAAGAATGCCGTTCTGGTGTCATAAACGGCCAAAACGGGCGTCTAACGGTCAAATTCATAGCGGACGACATCGGATTGACCTGAAATCACATGGAAAAAATATAATTATTATTCTTGATGTGTAAGCGTGGACTTCATGTCAATCGGACATGCGATGTGCATGGTACGACTCATTATGCATTTTTTAAGTGGTGCCAACGTTTCATAAATGCGCGTGGGGGGGTCCAAATGGGCCGAACAAATTCGGAATGACATAAAATTAGACGACATCAACGGGTCAGTGAATTGTGATGTGGTCGAGCAGACGACACATAAATCGGACGTGCTGTGTGCCCGCGGTGACCGAGAACGCTGTTCTGGTGTCATAAACAGCCAAAACGGGCGTCTAACGGTCAAATTCATAGCGGACGACATCGGATTGACCTGAAATCACAGGGAAACAATCTAATTATTATTCATGTAATGTATGCGTAGACGTCATGTCAATCAGATGTGCGGTTTTCATGATATGGATCAATATGCATTTTTAAAGTGTTGTGCGCGCTTCATAAACGCGCATGGGGGGGTCCAAACGGGCTGAATGAAGTCGCAATGCCCTGAAATCACACAACATCAACGGGTGAGTTTATTGTGATGTGGTCGAGTAGAGGGCACGTCAATCGGATGTTCCGTGTGCCCGTGGTGACCGAGAACACCGTTCTGGTGTCATAAACAGCCAAAATGGGCGTCTAATGGTCAAATTCATAGCAGATGGCATCGGATTGACCTGAAATCACAGGGCAACAATCTAATTATAACCATAGAATTAATGATTTTAAATTTTTAAAATAGTAATCAAAATTATGAATATATTTTGAAAATAAAATACTTTAGATCTTTTACAGTAAGTTTGAATTTAAATATGTTAATTTGTTTCAATTATTTGTTTTCTAGGTTTTATTCGGTACTAATTTTGTTATTAAATTTTGTTATGAAGTCATATTTTATGATGGATGTGGAGCTTGTAAGATGACTGCTGAGATTTATTTGGGTATATATTATTGTGTCATTGAAATTTCTTAAAAAAAAATTAAAAGTCTATAGCGGCCGCCATTTGGAGGCCACTAAAGGTATAGGATATAGCGGCCGCTATAGGTGTTTCCATCGACACCTGTAGAGGCCGCTATTTGGGGGCTGCTAAAGGTCTGGGCTACAGCGGCCACCAAATGGCGGCCGCTAAAGCCTGACCCGACTTGCCTACAGCGTCCGCCAAATGGCGGTCGCTGATAGCAACAACGATGGGCCAAAATCCGCCACCGATTGGAGGATGCTAAGCGGCCACTATAGACCTTTAGCGATGAATTTTGGTGGCCACTAAAGGTCATGATTGTACTAGTGGGTTAATCCTGGGTGAACATGGCCCCTAGTGGCGCAGGGCTTCGAGAATGGGTATATTTTCCCCAAATGCCGGTTTGAACCATCGATGGGTATATTTACCCTATTTGGGAGTTAGATGGATGGAATAGTATATTAGATGTGCTCATAGACACCTCAAAACTAGCCAAAGTACGTTCGTATAATTCTTAGGGTGACCATGGCCTCTAGTTTTGACATTTGTTTACATTTCTATTTTAAAGGTTTTAAATGGTTGTACTCATATCTGTTAACCTTAGATCACTTTTGTATTCAATGTAATTGACTCATTATTTTAAGGATGCCATTGGTGGTGGCCTATTGAGGTATACTCATACCCTAAGTGAGCTACTATTTCACTTGGGTACCCAAGTATCTTCCATTTATTATTGCAGACACAGGTAGGACCAAGGCTTGGGATTGGATTTTTCATGGTTAAGAGGGATGAATCAGGTTTGGTTTATAGATCAGGATATGGTATGTCTTAAATTTGCAGGAGATCCTTATATCTTGTATTTTTTTTTATTTTTTTTTGATTTGTCTTTGTGACTGGACTAGTGGGTGGAATGTTGTATGCAATATGTCATCTTTTCTTTTTTTAGATTTGTTTAGTTTTATTTATTATTTATGTGTACTCTGACGTGTATACTATTTTTTTTATTCTGTTGTGATTACACACTTTGATATAGGGGGTATAGTCTCCCCATAGTATGACCTTAGACCCCCATTTCTTGTCAGTAGCCTGTGGCATATGGGTGGTGAACTTGAGGTCTTATAGTGTTCCAGTCTGACTACTATTCACAGAGTGAGCTGGGCAGTGATGTTACATGCTTGTGAAAGATTCTATCCAAAATTCCATTCATCAATATTGAACCAAAGATTACTTAATTAAAATTTATTTTCATTTATTAATTTAAGTTTTCAATGAGTTATTGACCTAATAGTTATTATGGAATGAGATGTGTTATGAACAACATCAAAATCCACCTATAAAAGAGAATGGGTTCTCTTCAATGGTTGTGGGGAATACATCCAATGATGACATGATCATCAGTTTCATGAAAAATAGAAAAAATCTATACCTTCATGAAGTATTGTTAATCATTTCTCAACAAAGGTTATAACACCCCTTCATCATTTAGGTATCATATTGATACGATCAAGGATCCTTTGTTTGTTTTATTCTCTCATAGGTAGAAAGAAAATGTTTTTTACTATAGGTGATATTTTTTAAGCATTATACTTTAAAGGATAAGGATGGAAGCTACTACAATGGATGAATACTAGGTACTATATTTTTCAGAAATATTTACATGTTTGATTTATTGAATATAGATCCTATTTTTTGGGTTATTTTACACTACTAATAGTCTTTAGACGATTAAACAAAACTCATTGGCGGTATTAAAGAAAATCACTTCAATATTTAAATGTGTTTTAAAAATTGGGTTTCAAGTTCTAATTAAGAACAAAAATATGATAAAAAACATATACAATTTTTAATTACCTTTAAGTATAGGAGGCCACATAATGGTCACAATAGGTTATCCATATGTAAACATGTTTACATAAAGGTAATCACATTTTAACTTTATGAAGATGGGGCTATGTAAAGTTCATCTTATAATTACCCATATGTGACTCCATAAATGTTCTACGTAAAGGTTTTACCTTTTTGTAATAAGATCATGTAATGGAAATCTGAGGATTACCTTTACACGAATAGGTTCACATAAAAGGAATCCATAACCAACCTTTACATGAGGGTTCTCACATAAGGGTATTCTAGGATTTAATTTTATGTTAAGGGTTCATGTAAAGTTAAATGATTTAGTACCCTCACGTAGTATGTGCTGCATTAGGGTCATGAAGAACTACCTTCACATAGACATTCTACTTAAGGGTAGTGGAATTTTACCCCTACACATAATGGGATTCTATGTAAGGGTAAACATAATGATTTTAAAAATTGTTAAAAATTGAATTTAACATTTTAAATGATTTTAATGGTTTTTAAAATGTTTATAAATCATTATAAAAGGTATTTTGGAGATATTTAATCTATAAGGTATTTATAAATTAATTAATCAATTATAATTTTTTTATAATTAATTAAAAAATGTTAATGAAACATTCTATTCCCAAATATTAAATGTTAATATTTAAAATACCTCTTCCAAATTATATAGAATTATTTCTATTTAAAATACATTATCCCCCATAATGATGCATTGACCAGGGTACAAGCCATGATGATCCACAATTTGTGGGTATTTTAGAATGAAAACCCAATTCAAGGCAATGTCCATAGTGCAAGATGGTCGCTGCCATGCAGGAGGGAAGGCCACAAGCATATAAGGAAGGCCTATTAAGAACTACGATGTAGGAGGTTAGGCCACAAGCTTAGGAGGGAGGGCCTATAGGGTGGTAAGGCCCAAGAGAGGAGGCCACAACACATGAGGTGGGTGATGCAATGTAGGAAGGGCCTTCAGGCATGCATTTTAAGGCCCTCACTCCTCTAGGACTTTAGGTAGTGTAAGGGTTTCCTATCAACCCAGTTAAAAAGAGGTTTCTTTCCTTAATAAAGGGGATTGAGCCCATCTTGTTTTAATTAAAATATACGAGGTTTATATTATATAAAATTCTTATATAATAGAAATTAAATTTTAAAATGTTTATAATTCATGAAATATTATAATATAAAATATTAAAGAGTTCATATTGAAAATAATATGAAATGTTTTTATTCTTTCTTATTTATAAAATGTTTATAATTAGAATTTATGTATGAAATGTTCATGAATTTTTATCTCAAGTTTTTGAAAATAAATAAAATATTTATTTATTTTTTAAATTTATTTGATATTAATGTTTAGTAAATTATTTAAGAAATTTGAATATTGTGTATGATTTATGTTTAACTGTTAAATTTCTTCTAGGATTTAGATCCCTGTATTATATTTTAGGTAAGACTCCATAAAATTTCGTTTTCATCTACCTCAACCTCAGTTTTTTTTGGAGTTATGAGCTTGAAAATAGTTGTTGAAAATATCTTGTGCATGTTTGGTGTTATAGATATCATGAATTGTATTTTCTCTTGGGTAAAGTATTCTTAGGTAGAGGTACTTAGGGTTTGACCACCTACTGGCCTAGAGGCTGCCTTGTCAAAAAAGTGAACAGGGTTGGTTATATTTCTCTTTAGGTTTACTCATGTGGAGTTTTTCAATATCATATTACTCTATTCCTTTAAATGAAGTGTTCATGAATCTTATTAATATGATATATTGGGATATGTTTGAATATGTTAGGATTATATTTTTGGGTGAGTAACAAAAACTTATTGGTTCTTTAAAGAGTTACACATTAATGTGGTGTTAAAACATTAATTTGGTGGTTAGAATAGGGATTACAAAACCAAAATGATAGAATAATGAATACATAAAAAGGAATAAAACATTATAAGATAAAGATTGTATAATATGAAATGGTTATGAATTTAATATTAATATGATTTATATTAAATTAGTGAGAATGAAAACCCCCAAAATAAAAAGTGTGATATTCCTTCCAAATAAACACTTTTCAAGACCTAGATCATTAAACTGGGTAATTTATTCCCTAGAAGGGTGCCCCTGAATTATATTGTGTAAGGTAATAAAATTATAGATAACACTAGATAATCCTTGGGTAGGTTCTTCTCTAGTAGGGTGCCTCTATATTATATTTTATTAGTCTATTCTTGTCAACTTATTTGGATTACTCTTAGCTAGGAAATCCTTAGGAAGGATACCATAATAATAGAGTTAAGTGAATCTATATGATGGATTTGGATAAAGAGTTATCCTCTCAACTATCCAAGATTCAAAACCATTGTAATTAGGATTATTCCCTACCTAAATAATTTTTTGAAGAGAGTAATTCCTTAGAGAACTCATTTATTAGTAAACTATGTATCTTGGCTCACTAAATGGATATGATTTATGGGGTCATCATTTTTAGTGGGATTACTCTCATTTAAAGTCATCAATGAAAATAAATAACACATGATACTCCCAAACTAACATTTATTTATTTTATATTATGGAATACTTAACCATAATCATATTGAGACCACTAATGGGTAAATCCTTTAAAACTATTAAAGATTGGTATCTATGATTAAGAATAATTATCAAGGAGAAAACTTCAGAGCACTTGAATGTGAAAGATATAGAGGTTAATTCCACAAGATCTATCTCATGGGTATTAGATACTAGGTGTGCATCACACATTTGTTCTGACAAACACAAACTCAGAGATAAGAGGGAATTGAGTAAGGGTGAAGTATATATTTGTGTAGGTAATGGAGTAAGATTTTATTCATTAGAAGTTGAAAATTATGATTTATGTCTACCCAGTAGATTAATCTTAGAATTGAAAAACTATTATTATGTTCATTCCATAAATATGAATTTTATTTATGTATCTTGTTTGAATAAGATGATATTTTCATTTATTATTAAGAATAATAGTTATATATATAATACTAAAATGTTTTATGAATATAGGAATATAATTAATGTTCTATATCTTCTAGATATGGATAATCATGTTTATAACATACATAATAAAAAGGCTAGGGTTGATTTTAATCCCACCTACCTTTGGAAATGTTTCTTGGAAATATAAATGAGAAAAAAATTCAAATACTACATAGAGATGGATTGTTGGACTTATTCAATTATGAATCATTTGATATATGTGAATATTGTTTATTATAAAAAAAATGAATGAAGCACCTTTTAGGAGAAAATGTGAAAGTGCTAGTGGAATATTGGATCTCATACAGTGTGATGTATTTAGACTAATGAGTAGACAATAAAGTGGTGGTTTTAGGAACTTAATTACTTTTATTAATGACTATAGTTGGTATAGTGGTGTATTTTTGATGAAACAAAAGTATGAAACTTTTGAAAAGATCAAAGAGTTTCATAATGATGTACAAAATCAACCAGTAAAAAATATTATGATTCTCTAATTAGACTGGGGTAGTGAATAATTGAGTTAGGAATTCATATCTCATCTAAGATATTATGGAATTTTTTCACAACACACTCCTCATAGAATACCATAATGTAATGGGGTGTCTAAAAGGAGGAATCGTACCCTACTAGAAATGGTTTGATCGATGATGAGTCAGTGTGACCTTCCTATTTAATTATGGGGTTATTATCTATATATTTCTACGTTCTTACTAAACCATGTTCTATATAAAGTATTCACAATGAAACCATATGAGATATACTATATGAAACACCTCAGTTTATCTTCTATGAGGATTTGGGGTTTTGAATAATTCATACAATGATTGGATTCAGAAAAACATGACTCAAAATCAGATAAGTGCTCATTTATTTGTTATTTAAAAGAAGGTATATTATTTCTATAATACTACTGAGAACAAAGTGTTTGTGGCCAAATTTTCTACATTATTTGAGAAGGAACACATAAATTGATGTTTCAGTGAGAATAAAGTTGAAATTGGAGAATTTTATGGAAAACATAGGAAGTGTTACTGAGATGGAGGTTGAGCCAATTCCATAAAGAATTATGAAAAAAACCAATTCAAGTTACAAAATAACTTGAAAGGTATGGTAGGATTCCTGAGGAACCCAAGTGATATTTATTTCTCATGGAATATGATGATGAAATAATGTTTATAATAAATGAACCTATATCCTACTAATATTCTGTTGATATTTATGATTCTAAGAAATGGTTAAAAACCATAGAATCTGATATGAACACTATATACACTAAGCATGTTTTTAACTTGGTGGATGAACCTGAAGGGGTTTGACCCATAACGTGTAAGTGGATTTTCCACAAGAAAACTGACATGGATGGTATAGTGTGTACCTATAAATCAAACTTTTTGGAAAAGGGTTACAAAAAAATTCATGGTGTTCAACATGAAGAGACCCATTCACTTATTATGATGATAAATTCTATGAAGATTTTCTTACCATAACAAATCAATATTATTATGATATTTATTAAATGGATATCAAAAAAACTTTAATTAATAGTAATTTAGTTGAGGGTGTGTGTATGATACAACCTGAAGGCTTTGAAGTTCCAAATGAGTCTCCAAAGGTTTGAAAGTTGCAACATTCCATTTGTAGACTAAAGAAAACTTGTCAAAATTGGAATATCCAATTTTAGGATTCAATAAATGTGTTTATTTTCCTGAAAACACAGTTAATTATTGTGTATATAAGTGGGTTAGTGGGAGTATAATAGTATTTTTGATATTGTATGGGACAACATACTTCTTATCAAAAATGATGTCTCGGAACTTCACTCTATGAAGGTTTGGTTGGGTTAATGTTTCTCAATAAAATACATGGGTGAAACACCCCATATACTAGTTAAGAATATTTATATAGATAGATCTAAGATTTTTCTTAGACTAAGTTAAAAAATGTATATTGGTAAAGTGATAAAGAGATTTATCAGGGAGAATACCAAAAATGGGTCTTTACCTATGTTGCATGGAATGAATTTTAAGAAGATTTAAGACCCTTATAAAAAGTTATAAAGGATGTATAATATTACTTATACATCCACCATCAGATCTATCATGTTTTTCATGTTATTCACACAACTTGATGTCTCTTATAATTTGATCATAACTAGTAGAAACCAATACAATCCTGGTGAGAGTCACTGTATTGTTGTGAAGAACATTGTTATGTACATTAAAAGATCTATCTATCTATATATATATATATATATATATATTCTCCGACTTTGGAGGAGAGGATGAAATCTTTGTAAAAGGTTACATGGATTTAAGTTTACAATATGAAAAAGATGATCATAGATCTTAATATGGATTCAACTGTTTTCCTAAATGGAAGATCTATTAGTTGGAAGAGTTCCAATCAAGCCACCATAAAAGACTATAAAATAGAGACATAGTACATCAATACATATGATGCTATAAAGGAATATTTTTGAATAAATAATTTCATTACAAAACTTGGAGTGGTTCCTAGCATCGAGGGAGTAATTGAGCTATATTTTGAAAATATTAGAGTTGTTACTCATGCTAAGGAACCTTGGTATCACCAAATGACTAAACACATACTTAAAAAATACCATATCATACAATAAATCATTGAGAGGGGTAATGTAAATATTAGTTGGGTGGATATAAAGGAGAATTTATTAGATCTATTGATGAAACCATTACCACAACAACAACATGAGGGTAATGTAGAATATATGGGTGTAAGAAACATGAGATATTAGTTGTAAAATATATCATGTTGTTATAATAAAGTTCATCTATGGTTATCATTCATTCTTGTGTACTACAATTTATTTTACATGAATAGTCAAATGATAATATCCCCTCAAAGTATGACTTTGAGTTGTCCCTAACTGATGATCACTACATAGTTTTATGGGTTTTAATGATATGATACATTTAGAATAACTAGATTCTTTTAATCATTATAAATAATTTTATATGAATAATAAAGAATTGATTTATGAGGTAATAAGTAGAGACATATTACTTAGATTGACCCACTAAAGTATATCTCATGAAATTTCATACATCGATATACTTAAGGGTGTATACTTATTATCAATCCTTCTTACCTGAGGTTGTATAACTACTTATAATGAATACTTTGATACCATACTTACACAAGTTTGAAGGTAACTTAGCTAATTTGGGGGTGACTGGGTATTTTACTGATCATGTCACTGATTGGAGCACAACCAATATGGGATTTGTCCACTTGTATGACAAGTAAAGACATATATCACTTGATTGAATTAGACTAATGAAATTCATGACCATGCTTAGTTGAGTCACATATGGTGTGTATAATTACTTAGATAAGATACATGAGATGTTCTAATCTATAAGATGAATAACATGTGATGTATTCATTGAATTGGTTGATATTTTTTAAAGAATTAATAAAAAATGAGCTGTCCATGTCAAGTGGTTACTCGATGTCATAGAAAAAGGGATTATATATGTACACATATGATATATATGATAAATTTTGTGGTGAAAATGTTTTTATAGATATATGAGTATGTTTGATGGAGATCACACAAGACCCCTTAGTATCTTGAGTAGCACTAATGCTTTGGTCGAGGACACTATTTTCTTACATTAATAAAATGGAGATTTCATATTTATTATGAATTATTATAAGGTTTATAGGGTCACATAGTTAGGACCTTTAATAATGATAAACTTTGGGACAATGTGTTTGTTCAAAATGAAGAGAGTTTGATAAAAACTGTATTAAAAGGAGTTTGTATGGATTCACAAAGAGTTGTAAAGTTTTACATAATGTACTTATGAGATTTTAGTGGAAGTGGGAGGTTTTTGGATGTGAACTAAAATGTACATGCATGGGATAAACTTATACATGCATATGATACATGAAGTATATATGTATATAATACATATACTTCATATATATAGTGAACATTTAATAAATGCATACGATGCATATATATTATCATTAATATGATTCATAAATAGTATATATATATATATGATATATATTATATTAAATTTTCATGAGATGCATATATAGTAGGATTATTGAAAATGATGCAACAACTAGATACAACTTCTCTCTTAAATTATATTCATTAATATCGAACAAAAGGTTGGTTCATTAAAATTGATTTTAATTTATTAATTAAATTATTAAATGAATTATTTACCTAATTGGTACTAACACATGAGATGTGTTATGAATAGAAGCATCAGACATCACCTATAAAAGAGAATGGGTTCTCTATATTGGGTTTGGGGAATAAGTCTGATGATGATATGATCACTAGTTTCATGAAAAGATAATAAAAATCATTTCCTTCCTAAAGTGGTGTTTATAATTTCTCAATGAAGGCACTATCACCTCTTTAAAATTCTGGTATATTATTAATATGATCAAGGATCCTTCGAATGATGTATTATCTTATAGGAAAAGAAGAATATGTTTGATACTTCAGGTGATCTTTATCAAGAATTATCCTTTTAAGGATGAATATGGAAGCTACTATAATAGTTGAATACTAGATACTTTGTTTTTTGGAAATATTTTCATGTTTGATTTCTTAAAGATAAACTTGACTCTTTTTTTTATTTTCCACTTCCAATAATCATTAGATTATTAAAATAAAACCATCAGTAATAATATCTCAATTTTATTTTTATAAATCAATTATGTGATATTCTGGTCACAAGGGGGTATAAGAGCCCATGCAACATCCACTTTCCCTGGTTCTTGGACAATATTAAGCTAAAGGTGCTATATCACCTCAAGCGTACCTTCCCGTACATCAGAGGTTTCCAACTAGCAATGAGGATATATAGGTGGAATGGGGATACTATACTATTTTAATTAGATAACCATAAATAATCAGGGAAGTAATAATAAAAAACCATTATCACAATGTGATAATATAATATAGACATTACAACTATGATCTAAACATAAAGAAACATTTCACATGTTATAATAGAATGATAACCAATTATAATATCATATGATTCATATAAAAGTAATTAGGATCACCATAAAACTGATTTTATACAAGCTATCCAAAAGAATAAAAATATATAAAGAAAACACTAAATTGGGTCCAAGTCTTTGCCCATTCCTGTCTCCCACTCTAACTAGCCATACCTATCATCTCTCAACTACATGGCCTTTTCTCTTACCTGCATATTTGTTCATGAATTTTTTACACACACTAAAGTATCTATTTAGAGTGTGACTATAACTCAATAGGACATAATAAATGGTGTCCCTAAAAAAATCCATAATATATAAGTGCACGTACAATATGCTAGGATAATAATAATAAAAATAGTAACAATATCTGTCGCACCCTTAGGTGCTAAACAATCCACCTGATAAGTGAACATACCTATCATAACCAGTGTATATATCATTTTGAACATTTTATGACCTATAACCACCATAAAAACCCAATATTTTAAAATAACACTATGTTCGATGGCATATACGATACACAATATCGAGCTTAAATGAAACACAAAATATTATTATTTAAATATGACCGTTATAACCTAGCCATTGAATTGTCAGGTATAGATAGTATAAAATAATTTTTTAAATATATAATAATTACCTACTCAATAAAAAATCATTTATTAATTTTTAGGAAATAATTACTCAATTTTGAGAAAATTTATTCTTTTGCTTCCAAAATACATTTTCTTCAATTTTTTTTATTACTTTTTGTGAAAAAATATAAAAATTATTTTCTAGAAATTATATAAATTTTATTTTATAAAAAATAATAATAATTTTTAAATTAGCATATAAAAATTATCTTAGGTTTAATTTTTCATTTTTTTCTAAAAAGTTTGATTTCCAAGTGAATAGTGAAAAATACTGATTTTTATTGAAAACTGTATTCTTGTTTCAAGAATTCACAAAGATCAATTTATTTTAAAATTATTTAAAAGTAAAATTAGTTATATTATATTATTAATAGTCCAATTAATTTTATTGGAATCAATTTTATGATTGAATTTGGTATAAAAACTTTTTTATACATAAAAAATCATTTTTTTTGAAAAGCTGTTTTTTACTGCATTTTGAATTTTGATTTTAAATTAATTAATACCAATTATAGAAATTGAGTATTGAAAAATTGATTCCATATTTGGAATAATGAGTATTTTTTTTAAATAGGTCCTTTTTATTTTTAATCATTATAAAAAATAACCATAATAAATAATTGTCACCATGGTAAGGGTAAATCAGGTAATTAAGGTTAAAAATAATATGTTAAGGACTATAAAATGAACCTAAAACTAGATTTAATTTCATTGGATGGACATATTTTACCCATACTCATACAATATTCTAATATATGATATTTTTTCCATTTTACTATTATTTTAACCTTTATTTTATTTTATTTAAAGAAAATTCAAAAATGTTATTCTATTTGTTTTATTATATTTAAATTTTTGACATAAGGATCAATGAAAGCTATGTTCGGTTATAAATATTTATTTTAAGATAAATAATTTTATCATAATTATAATTTATTTATAATTTTTAGTGATGAAATAATTTCCTTAAATTCTTACACAACACCGATACAATAGTTAATCAATTAATAAAAAATAGAATAAATGATTTTAAAAATATTAAAAGTGATATTATTTGAATTAATTAATGAATTCCATGAATTTTATAGATCTATATTATTTTTTAGGAAATTATAAAATTATTATATTCAAATTCACTCTTTGTATTTATGTATTTAAAGTCATATTAAATGAATAGTGTCAAAAATGTCATTAATAATATCTTATAATAAATAATATTTTATTAAATGATTTAAAATTATTAAAAATCTAATATTTGGCCAAATTAATTAGATATGGTTAAAAACTTAAAAAATGGTCCATTTATGAGTCTTTTTCCTTTTATGGTAACATTATTGATCCTTAAAGGGTAGAAAACTTTAATATCACAGTAATTGTTAAAATGGTTAATGGGGGGGGGGGGGGTTAAAACTAAAAGATAAGGGTGAAAACCTCATACAAACTTGTTAAAATATTATTGGATGAGTGGATTTAAACCAATAATAATATTATATTCTATATATATCATTTTCGATCCATTTTCAAGGAAAATTAATTTATATTAATTTAATAATTTAAGAAATTCCAAAAAGTGCCCCGCCCCTCTCTTATAAAAGGCCCCCATCTCCTCTTCTCTCCTCACTTCAAGAGCCATTTGGATTAACCAATAATTAACCAAATAAATTTATAAAATCCATAAACACATTATAGTGGTCTTATTTTTGGAATAATACCAATATTAGAGGGCTTAAGGTGTAAAGTAGAGGAGGTTTTCTAAAGAAGAGGTATAGTTCTTAACCAAGAATTTCCATTTTGTTTCTTATTATAAATCATTAAAATATTATTAAAAAATTATTAAATAATAAAACCATTATCTAAATATAATTATATATTTTTATATTAATTAAATACTCAATATACATATCATATTCCATCAAATGGGAAACAAAACCATCATTCATGTGTATAGAAGACTACAACCTCACGAATCGATGTAATTCGTTTTAGAGCACCAAATCTCATAGTTGGTTATAATGATGGATTTAATTTATATGTATGGTAATCATAAAATATTTATCCTTATTAAATTATAACATATCATATAATTTCTTACCCTCCCATCCATTGAATAATGATAACATCGTTCAGGCGTATGAGTAAATTACCACCTCTACATAGCAATGTGATTCATTTTTTTATCACTACATCACATGGATGGTATATATAAGTGTATTTAAATAAATAATATAATATTTTTTATATAATTATAATATTTTAAATATAAAATAATACTTACATTCTTTACATCATGATCGTTGAAAAATGGAAACATTATTAATGAATACGAACGACCTACCTTCTCCTTGATTGTAACCCAGTTCATTTTTCATAACCATATTTCATGGTTGGTATTAAAATTATAATTAATGTATAAAAATTATAATTATGTAATTATTATTATTATTTATATGATGGAATAATCACTTCATTGACCATATCCAACCTACCATAGTCATTTTTAACATATGAGCCGAATATCATCAAAACATCCCACGTGAACTTAATTGATCAAGTAATTGCATATAACATGGTAATAAATAAAATAAAATGAATAATAAAATTTAAAATTTTTCTTAATCATGTAAATAATTAACATACATTTATTATACAAGAATAAAAATAATATACATGAGAGGTCATACTCAAGGTATGGGGTTTCTTAACTCAATATCCAATCATTGGGATATACTTCTACATTATTAACTATGTTATGGAATGGTTATGTGTGAAATGAAATATGATTATATTATTTTTTATTCCACTTGTTTTTTTGGATTTAAATTTATTAAACATAATCACTTCATTTATTAATTCTCACTACAATGATACAATCTTTGCAACAGATTTCATCTCAATTGCCACTCCATTGAGATATATTTTGTATTATGGACCTATTTGTTTTTATATGGTATATATACTAAAAATTGAAATTTTGTATCATAATTCTCCTTATGTTCATGACATTTAATGCATCATTTGAAGTTATTCTTTTATGGGGATTAAAATTCAAAAGTTAAGAAAGTGTTAAGAGATTATTTTACAATCTCATCATTATTCAGGTTTGTTTATGTTTAAGTATCTGATGAGAGAATTATTTTCTATTACTATCTTAAACCCAATATATTTTATTATACTATAGGTATTTATTAAAATGATAAGTTTTTCTTTCATTTTCTTCTTTTAAATACTCAAGATACCAAAAAAATGTTTTTAAGTAAAACTAGATTTGTTTTTCTATTTGGTCAGGAATATTTTTATTCCATGTCCTTGTTTTACAAAAAAATGTTTTTACTACTATAAAATGAAATTTTAAGGAAATTTTTACCCATTTTTTTAAAAAATGGTTTAAAGGAATCTTATTTTCATTTTCCTAATGAGGCACGTTTTGAATTTTCTTATAAATGTGTGAAAGGGTTTTTTTTAAACATATACAGCATGGACTAAATTTCCCGCCATCACAAACAATAAATTATTTTAATATTACTTTACATGTTTCCCCTATTCTTTTAAAATAAAACATTTTTCATAATATTTTACAAAATTTTATTTTTCAAAATTTATTTTCATAGTGAAAAGCGTATTTTCCTCAAGAATGTTTTTAATAATATTTTTATGGTATTCCTATTCGACAACAAAAACAAATATATATTCTACTTATGCTCCAATAGGGATATATTTTAATGATACCATATTCTATATTAATCTGGATGGATTATGATCATGTTATATTTTATTGATTGGGTAAAGTGTTGACATTTCTCTTACTATATTTTCAATATGAATGTTTATATTTATTATGATCACCCCTTTATATGATGAATGCATTGGAATTAGTAAGTGACGAGAGAGGATCTCTATATCCCATTTATGCATTGGTAGGTCTCATGATCCAATATATCTTGGGTAATTAGCATATACCTTACCTGTTTATGTATGTTTTCTTGGTATAAGTCCTTGACAATAAGATTATGATGTCCGACTTTATGAATTATATCATTATGAAACTAGATATTGTTATCCATGTGATTATTTATATTTTTATGTTATCCACATATTTATTACCCTTATTATGGTATTATATATATGTCATTATTTGATCATCATTTATTCCTCCCATATTATTCTTTATAGTCATGTTATTGATTAAATGTAATTTACATTTCTATATTTATTACGCCTTTTTTACTCAAGATAAATTTTTCTATATATAACCCTTACTAAGAACCGGAGATAAAAATTTATTTTTTTCCTTTCCCTAGGATATAAAGAAGTAATATTTGAATGAGTTAAGGGATATAGATTGTATACTATTACTAGGTTTTTATATCTTAATTCAAATTCAATGTGATATTAAAGTATGTATCTAGTTTAATACGACTTAAAATATTCAGGCTAGTAGTATGTGAATGTCTGTATTTGGTGTCAATGTAATAAAGTAACCACCGGATTTGGGCTACTCGAGTTGGGGTATTTATAATTGGAATCATAGAAAGTTTAGTAGAAACTTTGGGAAATAGAATTATGAAAAAATAGATTAGAAAAAATAACCCTATGACTGACTTTGAGGATAATTATAAGTATAAGATTACATCCTAAAAATTTATAAAGGTATAGATTATATGGTTTTCCAAGAAATACATCCCTATATAAATAATATAAGTGGACATGTTTTTGGCACAAATGAATCTAGGGTTAATAACCCTGAAAATATTTTGTTGAATATATGTCATCCATCATTCTAGTGTACAGTGAGTGTTCCCTTACTACGAACTTGGTTTGACACTCCTAGAGAATATTCTTGGGTTAACTCACATTTTCAATATGAACCATTATGAATGATTTGAATATAAAATAACCAAGGATGAACTAGATTAAACCTAAGTGTCTATTGACACCTTTCAAACAATCATCAAGAAATTTATAAAGGAATAAATATCTGAATATGAGTATTATTTTACCTATAAATAAAAGGATGGAAAGGTGGTCAAGACTCACAGATCGTGTAACCTACAACAAAACACGCAATCAGATGACATTTATAAGGACATGAAGACACTTTTTGTGTAGAACATAACCTGATAGAATATCACATGGAGCTCCTTTGAAAATCCCTAATTGTTCTTAATAAGGAATCCATAGACACTCTCTAATCATGCAGAGGCTGTTGGATAAGATCCCTTGAGCCATGCGACATGTTAGGCGGAAATTTCCTGGAAACCATTTGAAAATCCTTATAAAATAAGGATAAACATATCCAAAATATGGGATCCTATTATGGTCATAAAACTTCATACGATGTTACCATGCATTTTTCAAGACACCACAGAAGACTTGGAGACATGTCCACCTTATCATGCAAGATCCCACTGGCATGTCACACTCATCACACAAAGGACCTCAGACATGTATAGGTGGTCTTGCAGTCCCCCTCCAGCTCCAAAGATAAACAAAAATATTTTTCCATGTTAATTCTCACACCTCACCACAGGATCATTTTTTGGTCACGTGATGTATCACCGATGATGAGAGTGGTTATCATAAAAAACACTCATTCCAAGTTGCGATATCCCTATCTTTTGTGAAATAAACAAGGAAATAAAAATGAAAAATTAAGGGAGCTTCTTACAAGGGGAAGATATGCCAATATTATGTGAATGCCTCAAGTGATCACCATTGATCATGTGATCCCCCCTCGACAAGCTAGATTGATCTCACAAAGGAACCTTGGTGAGCCACCTTTGTCTCACGGAATGTCCTAGAAAAGTTTCCATAGATCACACGAAATCCTCTCAATGGGTATCCTGATCTCGCGAAGGTCCCTAGAAATTTCATCCTAAAATTGAGAATTCCCCTTGGAATTCCCACATGATTATGAAAAACCCCTTTAATTCTCCAAAATAAAATAAATGGGGCATTTATGGGATGGTCTTGTAGTCGCTACAAATCATGAAACACCTATGGCAGGATTTCACAATGCACATGACACCAAATTCCTCCATCAACTCCAACCTTGATTTACGATATACGCACCACACAAGGCAACATATAATCAGGGTGTGGGGGTGGGGGTGAGGAATATAAATCCCACACCCAATAATGAAAAGATACATCTTTGGATCCAAGCACTGGCACACCCATGCATTAGTCTAGACTTTTCATAGTGGCCAATCTAATGATCATAAAGGTTTTACATCAGGTAAAATCTAGGGAAAAACCTAATAGATCACAAATCATGCTTGGACCCTTCACATGATCACTTGAGATCACATGAAGGACTTATGGTAGGTTATGCGGATGACATAACACATATTTTTGGATAACATGGGACCTAAAAATGCTAACCCAGAATAAATCATAGGAACATATGCAATAAAAAATAGAATAAAGACTAATGAAAGGATACTTACATGAAGAAATATTCACTGATCCTCATGAGCTTCACACGACTCATCTAGATCATGTGACAAGACCAGGGCATGTCACTCAATCCATGTGACATCCCCTTAACATACCTTTTGGATCATGTGATATCATCTAGATAGGTTAATAAAGTCACATGACTCTCTTTGAGTATAACACCTGATGTCTTGCAAAGCCCACTGGGCTCGTTATCTATATCTTGTGATTCCCTCTAGACATGTCGCCCAAGTTATGTAGTGACACTGATACATGTGAGATAGGTCTTTTAAAGACCTCTGGTATTTCCATCTAGATCCTATGGCACCCTCCAAGAATATTGGCCAGGTCTCATGATGACACCAGGACATGTCATCGAGGTTGCGCACTACCCTATGGACATGCCACTCGAGTATCGCTAATCCCTCTGGGATCACCATACAGATCTTGCGATGTCCTATAGAAATGTATCCCAAGTCATGCGGCGACACCAAGGCATGTCATAAAGGTATTGAGATAGAACCAAGACATTCCAACCAAGATCATGTTATTTCCTCCAAACAAGTCAACCTCAATCATGTTACATCAACTAGGTTATGAAACACTCCCCAAATATGTCAGATCTGATCATGTGATTGTCTCCGGACATCCTGAACCAATTCTTGCAACATCCTCCAAACATGTCAGCCTGGATCATTCAAATGTCATTAGTACATGTCAGGAAGACAACCAGACATGTCAAGCATACAACCAAACCATGTTAAGAAAATTTCTTGAGACATGATAGCCTTGTCTAGTGGGCCTATCAGGGGAGCCTTAGTGTGTAATCCTCAATCAGGGGTATAATATGATATTCCCACAATATAAGGTAAACTTTAGTGTGTAATACTTTATCTACAACATAATATGATATGTCCCGCATATCAGGGTAGCCTCAGTGTGTAAGACCCAATTAAATTGAACTATGATGACTCTGATTATTTCTATAATTAGGATACATAGGATGCTTTACTAAGGAATGAGATCCATATTAAACATCTAAAGGGGATGTACCTACACATAATTCATGCATTCATAAGTAATGAGACTAATTAATTTCTATCCCTTGTTTCTCACACCAATCAATGCTCATGTGGGATTAGGGAGTTTAAATGATCATATCATTCATGTCATAATCCTCTACCAAGATAGGGAAACCTCAATGAATAAGACTTAATCAACAGAATAATATGACATGCCTACAATATAAGGTAAACCTCTATATGTAATCCCTAATCAGTGGCATACTATAATATGCCCTACATACCAGGGAAAACTTAATGTGTAATCCCTGATCAAATTTAACTAAGATGAATCTAATTCCTACTATAACCAGGATACATAAGATACCTTCCTAAGGCCTGAGATCCAAATTAAATATACAAAGGAGATATCCCAACACATACGTCCTACATTCATAAGTAGTGAGAATGATTACTTGTTATCCCTTGTTTCTCACACTGATCAGAGCTCACATGGGCTTAGGGAGTTGCAATGATCATTTCATTCACATCATAAGACTCTACCAAGAATGGGAAACCTCAGTGTGTAAGCCTCAATCAATAGAATAATATGATATTTCTTTTAAATTAAGGTTACCCTTAGTGTGTAATACTCAATAAAAAGTATATTATGATATGAAAACAATATAAGGGAAACCTAAGAGTGTAATCCCCAATCAGCGGCATAATATGATATGTCCCACATATATGGGAAACATCAGTATGTAATCCCCAATAAAAATGAACTATAGGAACTCTGATTCCTATTATAATTAGGATATATAGGACGCCTTCCTAAAGGCTTGAGCTCAAATAGGTATCCTCCTCAGTATAAGCACAACCATGTCTTTGACATTCCAACTATCAGAACCCAATATCTCCCATGGACTGATAATATTTACTCATCCACCTATGGATTGAGAAGTCAACTGAACTAAAATGACTCTAATTATTGATATAACTAGGATACATAGGATTCCTTCCTAAGGCCCGAGCTCTATATTAAATATCCAACAGTATTTCCCTACACGTAAGCCCCATATCCATATACAATGAGACCAATTACTTTATGTCCCTTATTTACTAAACTGAGCGTGGATCATGTAGTCTTAGGGAGTTTCAATGATCACACCATTAGCATCATAAATCTCCATTATCTAGGGAAACCTTAGTGCGTAAGCCCTGATTAGTGGAATGATATAACTAACCCCTACACAAGGGTATCTACCTTGGGGAAAGTCCAAAGTGCATGATTGAACTATGATAACTCTAATTCCTACCATAACCAGGATATATAGGATGCCTCCTTGAGGTTTGAGCTCAAATACTTGGTTCCCAAGTTCCCACATATATGTCCAAACTGTATAATGTTAAACTACACAGGTTTAATGAACTACATGATTTTTTATTTCTGTTATAAAAGTGGATATATAGGATGAATCAAAATGGATCATTACCATCCTCAAAAATATTTACCACCTCCCTAAATGATAGAAAAACCTGGAGTGCCTAGTTATACAACTTCAACATATAAACAGATACCTACCAATGAGAAATAGATGAAGAACCTCAAATACATACAGATATATTCACTAATAAGACCCCCCTTTTCATATAAAACCACTTAACCTATGACCATTTTGTTAGGGTTACAAGTCCCGTATCATGATTAAGAATGGATTCTTGAACATAAATTAAATCTATAAGAGAGTATCGAAGTAGGAAACAATTTCCCCCAAAAGGGTGTGATGAGAATGATATCCCATTATCTCAACCAATGTGAATTCCTAAGCATCATTAGGTCTAAAACCACAAAAGAACACCTACCTTTGGAAATTAGATCCATACCTAGTTATGGATATGGAATCCATTAGGAGTTTTTATTAGGGATAAAAAACTGGTAAGTTTGACTTGAATGATTATACAAATACATTGAACCCCCCACAATCAAATCATAGAGAAAGGATAACCACATCTTTCTAAAGAAAAAAAGATGGTGAACCATACAAGAAATAATTTAACTATGAAATATATTTTTCAAGATAAAAAGGATAGACTTCCTATCTCTCATCAGACCATTTAGTTATTTTCTCAAGGGTGTTCCTTATCCTTAGTCCATGTGAAATAAAAATAGTGAACCCGGTATGAATTTATCAAATAGAAATATTAATAGTTGAACATACACCAATCCATTTAGTTTGTATATCCTATGACTAAAAAAGTAGAGGAACCAAACATGGATCTTATGACTAATCCTCTATATCTGGGGTTCTCATGAAATAAGACAATACTCTCTTTAACAAGTCCAAATGAGTGGAATGGATAGATTAGAAATAAAAGACAATTGTGTTACCCATACATATCTGATTGAGAACATATCATGCCTAAAATTATGCACCAATCGAAGAACTTGTTCCTTATTATCTTCATGACTTCATAAACTACTCTTGAAATTAACACCCTGATTCGACATGTCTTCATCTGGAAACCATTCTGGAAAATCATCTACAACTACAAATCCCGCGGGACTTAGAGTGACCTCACCTACTTGAAACTTTAAAAGTTAGGTGGAAAATACAATGGTTCTAGAATACCATCGACATGGTACAATCCTAAACCTAAGGTTACCCACTATAGTATCCAAAATTATAAAATCGATGGGTCCACACCATCCAAAGAAATCTATAGTAAATCTAGTGGCACTTATCACCAAAACCAACCATTTCAAAAGCTTATCCCTAGAGATCAACAATCACCACCTTCAGTATCTGATGAAGGTGGATCAAGGATCCAACTACAACTCCCTTATGGTTTAAAGGCTATCTAAGAGGGATAATTTCAACTAAAATCTCCAAAACCATCCTTTCAGTACCCTTCAGTCTCCTACTGAGGGTACCACCTGACACACCACCACCTTTGATCCTCATGCATGGGAAACAATGAAGAAACAACAGGCATAGAATTATCTAGATAATTGTGAGTGGGATCATATTACCACTTCTAGTAATGATTTATATTAGCATATTCCAGTGTTAACCAGCGAGAAGGCTCATATACCTACTCACTCAGAGGAAGTCTGCATACATATTGCTGTAACAGACATGGGAGTGGTGTGTATCCCTACCTCCGTTCATGAATTCCATCAACATATTCTAGTGGAACAATGAGGATAAAAGTGTGATAATATCCCCACTTCAATTGAATATATCTACTAGTGTATAGTGGAGATAGAAAATGTAAAGGCTTTCATTCCTGTACACACTTTACTAAAATTAAATTACATCTTATCAACAACTGAAGAACTCTGCTGGCATATTATGGAACCAGTATAGATATATGGATATGTGCATATTCTTATCCCTTTATCTAGGGCATCACAACAATCAGATCATTTTAAACAAGTGGTTTCTATGGATCAATTTCATATTATTTCTCCCATCTAGGAGGATTATCAGTTTATTTCAGTAATGGATGAGGTGCCAGATCAGGATCATATTCTTGTTCCAAGCAAGGATCACCAAGTGAGAGCAACACATGCCTCTGGAAAGGCTCATATACCTTTTGAAACGGGATCATATTCCCACTCCAATTAGGGATAACCAAGTGAGAGTGAAACATTCCTTGTGATAGGCTTATATTCCTATAAAAAAAGACCAGTGATATACTACAAAGGCTCAAGATCAGGCTCATATCCCCATTATGACTGGGTCTCAACAAGTGAGAATGACACATGCCTCGAGATAGGCTCATATTCCTATTAATAATAAAGAAACTCATTGGAGTATTACAGTAGCAGCATGATCATGGTCCTATAGCCCTAGGTGATTATAAACAAGGTCTGGTAATTTTCTTATAGTAGGCTCATATCCCTACAAAATTCTAGAAGGTAGGTCAGAATATTCCATCCATGATGTAGAATGAGACTCATATACCTAATATTCTAAATGCTAGTGTCCTTGAGGTTGTTCGAGACATATCTTCAACACCCAAGGGTCCATTAACTATTTAACTGAAGCAGAATATGAGCATTACTATGATAGTTCTCCTCATGGTAGTGTGGAGATGGATCACAGGGTCTCTACTCCCAATATCCTCCATGGTCAACCTCCCCACAGTGATATATCCCACGGATAAGGAAATACTCCCCTTATCCAAACACCTATATATATATAGGTGTTCAAAAATTAGATTCATTCATATAGAGAGTTTCTCTAAACATCAATGTCAACCATATATAGTTCCACATCAACTTCCTACAACACTCCACTCCATTCAATAGGAGACCCCAAGAAGAACCTTCTGTTTTCTGATCAAATGGAGGCATGTAAGTCTGATTAAGAGGAATATGAAATTGATATATGGAGAGATTTATCTAGAAACAACCTCCCCACCATGTTTTGACCCCTTAATACTTATAACTATGAGGTCCCAGATGAGCTAGAAAAGGATTTCACACCTTATCTATGCCAGAATATGTAGGAAACTCATTATATAATAAATGATAGATACCTCCCTTATCTGGGATAAGATGGTCACCTTCAAAACATTAATATACTATGTTGTTATCTAGACCTAGATGATATCTTCATGGCTTGGGACAAAAAACCAGAAAATCAAAGTGCAAACATACAACATGCTTGAAGAAATTGCATCACATCTCTTAAAAAATTAATAGTTGAAGCCACTTAATGTATCTGTATTCGAGGATGGGGAAATTATGGAGCGTTACACTTCACCACACCCCTAGAATAGTAAAATCCCTCAAATATGAAATCTTTTAATGTCATAGCCTCTCATTAAATTAGGGGGCTGAGTAACACTTGATCCAGTTGGTCACTAAAACGAAATTCTCCCGCTTCAACAGTGTTGAGAAATCATGAATTGAGGAAGAAGATAGCCAAAAGATCCTTGAAATAGGCCCCTAGAAGAAACATGAATGCATTTTAGACACATAATACGAGGTTGAAATAAACCCAATGAAATCCCATAGAAACCGACTCCTATCACGGGCTTCCATTTCACCCATCTCCTACATGAGAACAACTGCACCACATCAAACATTCCATAATAGTAACTGCCATAACAATAATCTAGGAGAGAACCCTTACCACAAGATTAGGGGAATATCTTATACCACCTCCACCCCTCGAATCATCAATTCCATAGAGGATTTATAAAATGTAATAAAAAACTGAAAAAAACCCATCCCACTAGGCTGGGAGTATTTATATCTCAATCGCCATCACCGGGTTCATCATCTCCTGAGAGGGTCATGGGAAAATAAATGGAGGTTCCAGATCAACACCATACCATTGGGCTGAGGGAATTTATAAATTGATGCCAATCCTAGTAATCATAAAATCCTCAACTGTAAGAATCAAATCCTTAACAACAGGATCAATCAATTCCAATTGTGGTCTCATATAACCCCCATCCTATAGGTCTGGGGGAATTTTCATCATCATCATCACCATAGAGAGAATCTGTATTCTCCAAGATAGGATGTAAATATTGACAATTGACATCCCATTGATTCCTTCCGTTGTAAGAAAACCTTATGCTATTCGAGGCCCTTTCGATAATCATGATAGGAAACTCCATAAGGGTCACTACTCATAGACTGAGATAGGAGGAGTGTATAGTGAAGGAAATTAGACCCCAATGAGGTCATAACCCAAAATAACCCAATATGGTCAAGGGTTTAAGAAATGACCCTAATGCAAGAAGTGCAGAATAATACAGTTGTTTTGAAAGAAAATGGACAAGTACCATTACTCAATACACCTATGTGAATGTTTTTACCATCAATACAATAGATAATGTGGATCAAGACACTGATGAAAAGGGACACAATGCAGAAAACATTCCCTGAGAGGGGGATCTGGATGCACCCATTGAGACTGCACGTACCCAGAACCATCAGGGGATCCAAAACCTAGTACTTTTGAATATTGAGTTTATACCTCTATGATGTAAGACTACCAATGATAAAGGGAAAGGTTTGGCTATATTCCAATCACCACCCCAAAGATTAGAAGTTCCTTCTATGTAGGAACAAATGACACAATATGAGAATGAGATAAAAAATCTCTAACAACTAAAAGAGGATCTACTCAATGGAAACATTTCCATTGGGAATATTCTTTAGACAGAGTTGAATATCCCTTCTCCCACACATCTATAAAGAGTTTATCTGCCTGCAAGAGCAACATCTGAGCGTCAGACTGGATCTTCATCCAGGCATCCGATCTACATAAATGAGGAAGTTGAAAATGACAATGAATTCCCTACATTATGGAAACAACCTCTCCCTCACTAGGGAAATCATTCAGTATTTTCATGAATGAGGAATTAGTGGGAGATTAAAATAGGTCTGCCTTAGTAGGTCCCTCCCACTCCCTATAGATGAGAGGTAACTCAAAAAATAGTACCTCTAGAATTTCTCAAATACACTGAGTCCCTAGATACTAGAATGGAATCCATGGAAGGATAACATGTACCTATAAAACCTAATAATAATCCATATCTAGAATTAGTGGATTACACATTAACCCCACCTAATTTCATCAATCCTACATTCTATACCTTTAACAATGTAGGAGACCTTGAAAATCATCTTACTCACTTCATATTCAGTTTGATGATGGGACCTTGAGATCAGTAGGAGGTGACCAATTTGAGTTGTTTTTTATAGTATTGGATTGATCCAACCTTTTTTTGACACATTATCCTTACAGTAGGGTCCATTTTAGGATGGTTATACCTTCTCCATCAATTAATTTACCAATTCGGCTCTATGTTGAGAAAAATGATAATCATCGACCTGAAAACCTACAAATAATGTGAAAATGAGAGTGTTTATAACTTCATAAAGATATGTAAGGGATTAATCTACTTGCTCATCATCCCTCTCTCATAGGAACATTTGATGGAAATTTTCACTGAAAATATTTAGGATTAGATGAAAACACCTATGATCCCAATGAAGTATCTAGGTGTATTCTGTGAGTTCGCAATGATTAGAAGATTCCATTAAAAAAACTTGATGTAAATCTCATATCATGCCCTCAATATAGGGGAAAAGGTTCAGTAAGGTAGAGACTATCTATGTTACTATCAAACCAGTATTAGTGCCCATCCAAGAACCGAAGCAGGTCCCAAACTACCTAACACCTCCTATCGAGTGGAAACAAACACAAAATCAACTTCAACTAGAAGAATAGAGAAATCAGGGTTACCCCAGATTTGAGGAATAGATGAATAAAGCCTACTAATTCCTAAATGAACAAGTCCCTAATTATTTCCTTATATCCCTTTATGATAACCTACTCAAGCTACCATAACCTAGGAAGCCCAACATGGTCAACCTCACTGATTTTCTCGACTACTTCCCTTTCCATAGAAGGCTGGGTCATAATATCCAGGATTTCTTCATCATCAATGACTGCCTCCAAAGAATGGTCAATTCCATACAGGCAATGTTGGATAACTTCCCAGCACAGGTGACCTACATAATTTTCCCCCAGTCAAAATAAGAGGGTGATTGAAATAAAGTTATAGTTATACTGGGATATAATTTCAACAACTAGTGTAACGCCCCGACCCCAGCTACCCAGAGTCGGTGCATTAATTACATAACATTGGCATGATCACAAGAAAGATCAAATCCCGAAAGACCGATTAGTTTAGTAGCCTTGGAAACACTAGATATATTCATAAGTTTTACATTACATCATAAAATGAAAAACTACTACAACAACATAATGTTTCCAACATCCACACTATAAACCCCTCATAATATCCCTGCAAGTCAATCATAATTTACTTCTTCACTACCTGGGAAAAATAAAACATAGAAAAGGGGTGAGCTCAAATGCCCAGTAAGGATAACAATATAGCGGAACATTCAAAATAAGCATAAACATTTAAGGCAATGAATTACTAAAACAAAAGCCTTTTAAAATTGAACTTCAACATAGTATGGCAAAAGTAAAATGAAATAATGCCATTTACTTGTTCACATGGATATTCTACTAATCGAATAATCACATGCAATATCAATAACCACTTTCATAATGTTGGAATGCATAATGCCAGACTATCATAACCACATAGCCAAGGCCTCGTGCCAAGACTACAAATAAGATTTTGTCAAGGCCTTGTGCCAAGACACTAGTTTGTCTCATGAGACCTACCGATGCATCGAGGAGCTATAGCGGGCTCCAACCGTCACTTATTAAGTCCAATGCATTCCCATATGAAAAGGTTTAAACATAACATAAACATTCGTATTAAAACTAGCATACGAAATGTCAATAATTTCACCATAAACTATGAATGGTATAAAAATAGCATATCCACAGTCAAACATATCACAAAACCTTCAATACAATATAGAAGTTTTGTATCATAATAAATCAACTTCAAATAATCTTAAAATTCATCAAAGGATGTTGACATAGATGAAATCAAAATTCTTTTTAAAGAAGTATCTCCTTTTATTTTGAAATCATTTAAG
Organism: Viscum album; assembly: GCA_963277665.1. Taxonomy (NCBI): domain Eukaryota; kingdom Viridiplantae; phylum Streptophyta; class Magnoliopsida; order Santalales; family Viscaceae; genus Viscum; species Viscum album. The sequence goes on from OY728122.1 coordinate 1,783,781,609, forward strand.
ATCCATATAAAATAAAACATTTTCTTTGAAAATATTCTTATAATCTTGTATGGAAAGATTCGACGATTTTATAACGGCGGAAAATAACCGCACCCGCCGTATAAGTTAAAAAAAAACATTCTTACCTCAATTCTGTCGAAAAGGTTAAAAAGGACCTTGTTTTGAAAACGACCGAAAGATTCCTTTATAAACCACTTATAAAAGTCAAAAAGGGTATAAATGACTTTAACTCATATTCTAGTAAATAGTAAAAATGTTTTGAAATGCATTTTTAAGAAACATGGATGTGGATGATAAAGAGATCCCAGTAGATTATTACGTATAAACAACCTTGGATAATGAAGAGGTTGTAAAGTAAACCCTTACCTTGTACTTTTCCTTGGTTGAGATAGGTTAAACTCCTGTATAATGGTGAAATAATTGTTATTAAATTATACAAGAATCATACACATTAATATGATATCATATATGATCTTTTAACATTGCTTTATTAATAATATCTTAGTATTATCGTTGTTTCGGGTGATAATCGATTTGTTCTTCTTAAATGTTTGGTTACGTAAGACATGTTTGTAATGGATAGATTATATCTTATTCATAATCAGAATGATATTAACATTATTTTTAACCCCAAAATGAGAATAAGACTTGAATGGATATGATGGAGAATGAATCTTATCGCGTTCGTGGAGACGGTAGTCCGTACGTGCGCACGAACGCTACTTCCATTTAATTTTTATTTTAAAAGAATCTAATCCAAATGATACATAGGTATATTACTATTCCAGTATAATATTTTATATATGTTACTTAAGTTCATTAACACCATCCTTTATACGTTCCATGTGTGGTATGAACGAGTCATATCATTTTAAGGGGGCGGTAGTCCGCACTTCCTCAAATGAAATTATCGTATGTATATACAACATGAAACGAATAATGGTATGAAATAAAATGGAATTACAGAAGCTTATATATAAAATATATATCATTAATATCATATTTAATTACAGTGCCATCATAATGGCCACCATGAGAGGCGGTAAGATGTATTTGAACAATCATCGTTTCGTGAGGCGTTAGTTTTCCATCCACAGAAACATTATGTTCATCATCCATTAGATGGAGTTGTGTGTATGTGTAGTTTGAATCCTTCTTATAACAACATCCTAGTATATTTAGGATACTGGTGTTGTTACAAAAGAAAGGAAATAAAAAGAGTTTGGGGGTTGGAGAAGCAAAATAAATGAAAATAATTTAAGAGAAATCGTTACCTTTAATCTAGGTAACTCACTTTGGTTGGAACCAAAGGACTTCTTGAAATGCTTTCTGCCTAAGGGGAAGCTTCAAGGAGGAGGAGAGGGATGTGGGGAGCTTATTTGGGCAGAGTTTGGACGATCCAAGTGGCTTGAGAGGTGTGAGGAAAAGAGAAGGAGGAGTGCCCTTTTATAAGAGGGGTGAGGGGCACCTTTGGAAAAGCTAGAAATATTAATTTATAATAAATTCATATTCGGTTTCCAAAGGCTCCAAAGTTGACTATTCAAAGGATGAGGTGGGGATAGGTCGAAAACAACTCATCCAATAGAATTTAGACAGGTTTGGGTACTTATATTGACCTTATCTTTAAGTATTAACTCTAAGTTAATTAGTTTCACTTTTACAATGTCTCTTTGTATTTTTATATAATATGGTTAATAAACTTACTATATACATCCAAGCGACCCCCAAGTGGTCCATTAATGATTAACCTATCATAATATAAGTCTCTTGGCCGAACCTTAGATTTTTAGGAATTTAATATCAATTAATAATATAATATTTGTTTTAAGAACTCTTTTATGTCAATTTTGACACTATTCAATAGTTGATTTTTGTGAAACTCATAACAGATTGATTACTTAGAACAAAGTCAATTAAATCAATACTAATATATCATATTATCCTAGAAAATTAGTTTAATTCATTAAAAGTTTCATATTATATTTATTTGGGTATTTATAATATCAATTATTTTAATTTTTCACTATTATAGTAATTACTGCATCATCATTGTGTCATAAATAAAATAAATTATTTAATGTCTAAAAATTATAAATAAAATATCATTATATATGAAATCTTTTTAGATTTCTAATGAATATTTATAATCGAAATTCCAACATGTATAACCCTATGTAAAAGTTCTTCTAAAAGATGTAAGCTTATGCCATTTTTATTTTTATTTTAACTTTATTAATATAATGTGTCATTATCACTTACAAGTGGATCCATGGGGTCCCAAAATAGACCCAAAGATTCCCATGGTCGACCATGTATCAACCAATAGGGCTAAGACACGTTTTAGGGTAATTTAGTATTATTATAATATTATTTTTTTTAACCCTTATTTACCGGATTTACCCTTTAACCATGGTAAATAAAATATTTACCACAGTAACTATTCAAAATGTCTAAAAATAAAAGTTACCTATTTACACAATTTGAACATCCTGATTCCAAATATGGAATCCATTTTTCTAAATTCAAAACACATAAGTGGCAGAAATTAATTTAAAATTAATTCCCGCTGTCAAAACAAAAAGCGTGTTTTTTAAGAGATAATAACTATCAAAAGATTGACACTTGTTTATGTTCGGTTTAATTGTAAAATTATGTCCAATGACCAACATTATATTAAATGGTAAAAATATATTCTAAATATACTTTAAAACCACTCAAATTCACAATTTATCACTATTAATTATTTTGATTAAAAAAGTTGTTTTTAATTAAAATTTAGAAATTTTCACTATTCATCAAAATATGAAAGTTATCCGAAATGTACCCAAAATTTCACCCTAGGCTAATTTCGATATTCCGAATCCAAAAATGAAGTCCATTTTAAAATATAAAATATATATGATTTCAAAAATTAGGTATTACTATTCACAACGGCTAGTTTAATTAGTTGTGGTGTGTGTTAGAACTCGAGGTTGCGTACAACACACGCTATCGCATTATTCGAAGGGAAACGTACCGTGGAAGCTTGGGGTGTTACATTCTCCCCTCCTTCAAATAATTGCGTCCTCACAATTTCTAGGGTATTACTGCATAAAAAGACTCGGGTGGTTCTTCATCATAAGTTCCTCGGGTTCCCACGTTGCCTCTTCCATCTTATGATTTCTCCACAAAACTTTTACCAGACGCGTCGTCCGGTTTCTCAGTACTTGTTCTCTTGTATCAAGAATCCTGACGGGCTCTTCGCAATAAGACAGATCGGGTTCCAGTTCTAATTCCTCATAGGTGAGTATATGCGTTGGGTCAGGCATGTATTTTCTCAACAGAGATACGTGGAACACATCGTGAACTTTGGAGAGACTTGGCGGCATTGCCAATCGGTAAGCTACAGCCCCAATTCGTTCTAGAATTTCGAAAGGTCCGATGTACCTTGGACTCAATTTACCTTTCTTACCAAAACGTATGACTCCCTTCCACGGAGATACCTTTAGGAAAACATGATCACCGACTTGAAATTCCAAATCCTTCCTTCGATTATCGGCATAGCTCTTCTGCCTACTTTGAGCTGCTTTGATGTGATTTTGGATTACTTTCACCTTTTCCACCGTTTCCTCCACCAGTTCTGGGCCTACAAGTTTTCTTTCACCAACGTCATCCCAACAGGTTGGTGTACGACATCTCTTTCCATATAATGCTTCATATGGTGCCATCTGAATACTTGAATGGAAGCTATTGTTATAGGAAAATTCTACCAGTGGTAAATATTGATCCCACATACCCTGAAAGTCAAGTGAGCAAGATCTCAACATGTCTTCTAAGGTTTGAATAGTCCGTTCTGATTGTCCGTCTGTCTGAGGGTGGTAAGCAGTGCTCAAATGAAGTTCAGTATCCAGGGATTTCTGAAGACTTTTCCAAAATCTTGAAGTAAAATGGGGATCACGATCAGAAACAATTGATAAGGGTACTCCATGAAGTCTCCCAACTTCATTAATATATAGTCTTGCTAGACGTTCCAGGGGTAGATCTTCTCTTATAGCAAGAAAATGTGCTGACTTGGTAAGACGATCAACAATAACCCATATTGCATCGTTCCTTCTAGGAGTCTTTGGTAGCCCCATGACAAAGTCCATCGTAATATTGTCCCATTTCCACTCCGGTATGGGAAGAGGTTGCATGACTCCTCCAGGCTGTTGCCTTCCAGCTTTCACTTGTTGACAAACCATACATCTTGACACAAAATCAGCAATCTCCCTCTTCATGTTGTCCCACCAAAAATGTTCCTTCAAATCTCTATACATTTTGGTTCTCCCAGGGTGTATAGAGAAATTGGAACTATGAGCATCATCCAGCAATTCCCTTTTTAGATCAGGTAAATCGGGAACACAAAGTCTCTTCCCGAATTTCAAAATTCCATCTTCATACACAAAGTCTCTCAATCTCCCATCATTCACAGCTTTAATCTTCTTCTGAAATTCTTCATCATCGGTCTGGGAACTCTTAATCCTTTCTAGTAAAGATGGTTTGGCAACCATTTGAAAAAGCATTGATGTTTCACCTTCCCTGGTTATTCCCATGTCCATCTTCTCTAGATCCATGAAAATTGGATCCCTTTCAATTCTCATCATGTTCAGAACTCCATGGTCTTTTCTGCTCAAAGCATCTGCTACTTTGTTTGCTTTCCCCGGGTGGTAGTGTATCGTGCAATCATAATCCTTGAGTAATTCAAGCCATCTCCTTTGCCTCATGTTGAGTTCTTTTTGTGAGAAAATATACTTCAAACTCTTGTGATCAGTATAAATCTCACATTTTTCACCATAGAGGTAGTGCCTCCATATCTTCAAAGCAAAGATCACAGCTGCTAACTCAAGATCATGAGTAGGATAGTTTTGTTCATGAATTTTCAACTGTCATGATGCATAGGCAATAACTCTATCATTCTGCATAAGGACACAACCAAGTCCTTTCTTTGATGCATCACTATAAATAACGAACCCATCATTCCCCGATGGTAGAGTCAATATAGGAGCATTGACTAATCTTCTCTTCAGTTCTTCGAAACATTCTTCACACTCTTTTGTCCAAACAAATTTAACCCCTTTACGTGTGAGCTTCGTTAATGGGTTAGCCAATCGGGCAAAATTCTGGACGAAACGTCGATAATAACCTGCCAAGCCAATAAAACTACGTACCTCAGTTATACTCGTAGGTGCTGGCCATTCTTGGATTGCTTTGGTCTTAGAAGGATCAACAGAGATTCCATCTTTAGAGACAATATGGCCAAGAAAAGAAATCTCCTGAAGCCAGAATTCACACTTGCTAAACTTTCCATATAATTCATGCCTCCTCAGAGTCTTCAAGATAACGCGCAAGTGATTTTCATGATCTTCATAGGTTTTGGAGTATACCAAGATATCATCAATAAATACCACCACAAATTCATCGAGATACTCCTTGAAAACTCTATTCATCAGATCCATGAATACAGAGGGTGCATTAGTCAATCCAAACGGCATTACAGTAAACTCGTAATGCCCGTACCTGGTTCGAAATGCTGTCTTCGGAATGTCTTCCTTCTTTACACACAACTGATGGTATCCAGATCGAAGGTCAATCTTTGAAAAGTATTGAGCTCCATGCAGTTGGTCAAATAAATCATCAATACGAGGTAGGGGATACTTGTTCTTTATCGTTATAGCATTGATCTCCCTGTAGTCGATACATAACCTCATAGATCCATATTTCTTTTTAACAAAAAGAACAGGGGCTCCCCATGGAGAAACACTAGGGCGAATAAATCCCTTATTACTCAATTCCTCTAGTTATTTATTTAGTTCGACTAACTCTACAGTAGCCATTCTATAAGGGGTCTTCGATATAGGCCTTGATCCAGGAATCAAATCAATGGAAAACTCTACTTCTCGTTCTGGAGGATGTCCAGGTAAATCTTCCGGAAATACATCTACAAACTCTTTCACAACAGGTACATCCTCTATTTGAACATTCCTTTCCTCACCGACAGTTATTTCATTCTCTTCCTCCCCAATAATTGAATTAAGTTGAGCTACTGGGGGTGGATCTAAATAAGAATTAGGTGGTGACGATTCTGCTCTAAAAATAAGGTGTTCCTTATCATTATCATCAAGAATCGTAACCTCTTTCTTCTTACAATAAATCTTCGCATCATAGTCTGAAAGCCAGTCCATAACGAGGATTATATCAAACTCAATCATAGGTATGACGATGAGATCAGCAAATAAAGAAAATTAATGTGCTCTAATGGGGACTGATTCACAAAACTTTGTTGCAACGATACTTCCCTTAGGAGTTTTAACTGACAACTCCCTTATTAAATCAAATTGGAAATATCTAATTTTCTTAGCAAACTGGGAAGATATGAAACAATGCGATGATCCAGAATCAAATAATGCATTTGCTAAACTTGAGGAAACCATTAAATTACCTGCCACCACGTCTTTCGGAGCTTCTACCTCAGCAGTAGTGATAGCATAAGCCTGGCCTTGATCCCTTGGCCTTTTCTGAGGTAAGTTCTCCTGACGCTTAGGACATGCATTTGCATAATGCCCCATCTCCCTGCAATTGTAGCACTGAACGTTGGTAGCTTCCTTCTTCCCCTTGCAATCATGAGCTTGGTGGCCTTTTTCACCACACTTGTAACAGACTCCCATTCCCTTCAGGCAAGCACCAGGATGTTTCTTCCCGCATTTACCACAAGATGGATATTCAACCTTTCCCTTCTTCCCCTTATTTCCATTCCCAGATTGATCAGCAGGTCTCTTCTTCTCTTGCTTCGTTTTAAAGTCATAAGACTTAGAGAATTCTTTTTCGGTCTTGATAGCACATGAGACAATTTCTTCGTACGACGAAAAGGATTGTGAGACTAATGCTCTACGGAGAAATGGTTTTAACCCATCAAAGAAACGATCAATATTACTTCTTGGGTTGCGAATATAATCTCCATCATACCTCGCTAACCTTGTAAAGTTAGCCTCATACTTTGTGACATTCTCATCCTCCTTTTGTCTCAGACTCAGAAATTGTCTTTCCATATCTGCTCGATGGTCGCGAGGAAAGTATTTTTCTAAAAACAGATCTTTTAACTCCCTCCATTCCATGTTTGATACTTCATCATCTTCCTTCATGTTTTGAATCAATGACCACCATTGATCAGCATCTCCAGTGAGGCGGTAAACTGCCATGGTAACTTTTTCCCTTTCACTACTCCCCAAAGCCTGAAATATTTTCTCTAGGGAAAATATCCATTGCTCAGCTACTAAGGGATTTGTACTCCCATTGAACGTTGGTGGTTGTTGTCTCATGAATCGATCTAACATTGATCCTCCACGCTGCGGATCAGGGTGCTCCATACGGGTAAGGTTATTATTCATAACCTGAGTAAGTTGTCCCAGTACGGTGATTAGCTGATCAACACCAGTTGCATCACCAGCCCCACTATAATTATCTTGAGCAGGAGGGCAATCCCTACATGGAGTGCGTGCATTGATACAGTTTCCATTTCTTCCACTAGGCGCCATTTCTAAACAATGGCATAAACTAGATTAGTTTATGAATCAAAATACATAATCCCATACTTATAAAACACTTAACATAAATTGAACTATTTATGGATATAATCCATAAAAATGTATTCTTTGAGGAAGTATATACTCATAATCCCTTCAAAATGATTTTTAAAGAAAATGAGAGTTATCCTAAGCATATCCCCCGGGAGTGTCGTAACCAAGAGTGCAGCAAGGCCCGTTGTCGTGCACCAGTTCCCGTTCGAGTCTAGCTCAAAGCGGTGTTTTCGGGTTTTACCCCTAGGTACATCTGTGCCAGAGCCGCCTCTACCTGCTCGTATCCAGACAGGGATGTATTGCTCGGAAAACTCACAAAATCTCTACAATACCAAAATTCTAGGAAGTTCTTCTATACTAATCCTCAAAGTTCATCTTAGGTCTACGTGCTCTAATCAGAGTTTATCTAAATCTAGTTTCCAAGGTTTGTACTAAACTTCCTCTGATACCAACTGTAACGCCCCGACCCCAGCTACCCAGAGTCAGTGCATTAATTACATAACATTGGCATGATCACAAGAAAGATCAAATCCCGAAAGACCGATTAGTTTAGTAGCCTTGGAAACACTAGATATATTCATAAGTTTTACATTACATCATAAAATGAAAAACTACTACAACAACATAATGTTTCCAACGTCCACACTATAAACCCCTCATAATATCCCTGCAAGTCAATCATAATTTACTTCTTCACTACCTGGGAAAAATAAAACATAGAAAAGGGGTGAGCTCAAATGCCCAGTAAGGATAACAATATAGCGGAACATTCAAAATAAGCATAAACATTTAAGGCAATGAATTACTAAAACAAAAGCCTTTTAAAATTGAACTTCAACATAGTATGGCAAAAGTAAAATGAAATAATGCCATTTACTTGTTCACATGGATATTCTACTAATCGAATAATCACATGCAATATCAATAACCACTTTCATAATGTTGGAATGCATAATGCCAGACTATCATAACCACATAGCCAAGGCCTCGTGCCAAGACTACAAATAAGATTTTGTCAAGGCCTTGTGCCAAGACACTAGTTTGTCTCATGAGACCTACCGATGCATCGAGGAGCTATAGCGGGCTCCAACCGTCACTTATTAAGTCCAATGCATTCCCATATGAAAAGGTTTAAACATAACATAAACATTCGTATTAAAACTAGCATACGAAATGTCAATAATTTCACCATAAACTATGAATGGTATAAAAATAGCATATCCACAGTCAAACATATCACAAAACCTTCAATACAATATAGAAGTTTTGTATCATAATAAATCAACTTCAAATAATCTTAAAATCCATCAAAGGATGTTGACATAGATGAAATCAAAATTCTTTTTAAAGAAGTATCTCCTTTTATTTTGAAATCATTTAAGATCCATATAAAATAAAACATTTTCTTTGAAAATATTCTTATAAGCTTGTATGGAAAGCTTCGACGATTTTATAACGGCGGAAAATAACCGCACCCGCCGTATAAGTTAAAAAAAACATTCTTACCTCAATTCTGTCGAAAAGGTTAAAAAGGACCTTGTTTTGAAAATGACCGAAAGATTCCTTTATAAACCACTTATAAAAGTCAAAAAGGGTATAAATGACTTTAACTCATATTCTAGTAAATAGTAAAAATGTTTTGAAATGCATTTTTAAGAAACATGGATGTGGATGATAAAGAGATCCCAGTAGATTATTACGTATAAACAACCTTGGATAATGAAGAGGTTGTAAAGTAAACCCTTACCTTGTACTTTTCCTTGGTTGGGGTAGGTTAACCTCCTGTATAATGGTGAAATAATTGTTATTAAATTATACAAGAATCATATACATTAATATGATATCATATATGATCTTTTAACATTGCTTTATTAATAATATCTTAGTATTATCGTCGTTTCGGGTGATAATCGATTCATTCTTCTTAAATGTTTGGTTACGTAAGACATGTTTGTAATGGATAGATTATATCTTATTCATAATCAGAATGATATTAACATTATTTTTAACCCCAAAATGAGAATAAGACTTGAATGGATATGATGGAGAATGAATCTTATCGCGTTCGTGGAGACGGTAGTCCGTACGTGCGCACGAACGCTACTTCCATTTAATTTTTATTTTAAAAGAATCTAATCCAAATGATACATAGGTATATTACTATTCCAGTATAATATTTTATATATGTTACTTAAGTTCATTAACACCATCCTTTATACGTTCCATGTGTGGTATGAACGAGTCATATCATTTTAAGGGGGCGGTAGTCCGCACTTCCTCAAATGAAATTATCGTATGTATATACAACATGAAACGAATAATGGTATGAAATAAAATGGAATTACAGAAGCTTATATATAAAATATATATCATTAATATCATATTTAATTACAGTGCCATCATAATGGCCACCATGAGAGGCGGTAAGATGTATTTGAACAATCATCGTTTCGTGAGGCGTTAGTTTGCCATCCACAGAAACATTATGTTCATCATCCATTAGATGGAGTTGTGTGTATGTGTAGTTTAAATCCTTATTATAACAACATCCTAGTATATTGAGGATACTGGTGTTGTTACAAAAGAAAGGAAATAAAAAGAGTTTGGGGGTTGGAGAAGCAAAATAAATGAAAATAATTTAAGAGAAATCGTTACCTTTAATCTAGGTAACTCACTTTGGTTGGAACCAAAGGACTTCTTGAAATGCTTTCTGCCTAAGGGGAAGCTTCAAGGAGGAGGAGAGGGATGTGGGGAGCTTATTTGGGCAGAGTTTTGACGAGCCAAGTGGCTTGAGAGGTGTGAGGAAAAGAGAAGGAGGAGTGCCCTTTTATAAGAGGGGTGAGGGGCACCTTTGGAAAAGCTAGAAATATTAATTTATAATAAATTCATATTCGGTTTCCAAAGGCTCCAAAGTTGACTATTCAAAGGATGAGGTGGGGATAGGTCGAAAACAACTCATCCAATAGAATTTAGACAGGTTTGGGTACTTATATTAACCATATCTTTAAGTATTAACTCTAAGTTAATTAGTTTCACTTTTACAATGTCTCTTTGTATTTTTATATAATATGGTTAATAAACTTACTATATACATCCAAGCGACCCCCAAGTGGTCCATTAATGATTAACCTATCATAATATAAGTCTCTTGGCCGAACCTTAGATTTTTAGGAATTTAATATCAATTAATAATATAATATTTGTTTTAAGAACTCTTTTATGTCAATTTTGACACTATTCAATAGTTGATTTTTGTGAAACTCATAACAGATTTATTACTTAGAACAAAGTCAATTAAATCAATCCTAATATATCATATTATCCTAGAAAATTAGTTTAATTCATTAAAAGTTTCATATTATATTTATTTGGGTATTTATAATATCAATTATTTTAATTTTTCACTATTATAGTAATTACTGCATCATCATTGTGTCATAAATAAAATAAATTATTTAATGTCTAAAAATTATAAATAAAATATCATTATGTAGGAAATCTTTTTAGCTTTCTAATGAATATTTATAATCGAAATTCCAACATGTATAACCCTATGTAAAAGTTCTTCTAAAAGATGTAAGCTTATGCCATTTTTATTTTTATTTTAACTTTATTAATATAATGTGTCATTATCACTTACAAGTGGATCCATGGGGTCCCAAAATAGACCCAAAGATTTCCATGGTCGAACATGTATCAACAAATAGGGCTAAAACACGTTTTAGGGTAATTTAGTATTATTATAATATTATTTGTTTAACCCTTATTTACCAGATTTACCCTTTAACCATGATAAATAAAATATTTACCACAATAACTATTCAAAATGTCTAAAAATAAAAGTTACCTATTTACACAATTTGAACATCCTGATTCCAAATATGGAATCCATTTTTCTAAATTCAAAACACATAAGTGGCAGAAATTAATTTAAAATTAATTCCCGCTGTCAAAACAAAAAGCGTGTTTTTTAAGAGATAATAACTATCAAAAGATTGACACTTGTTTATGTTCGGTTTAATTGTAAAATTATGTCCAATGACCAACATTATATTAAATGGTAAAAATATATTCTAAATATACTTTAAAACCACTCAAATTCACAATTTATCACTATTAATTATTTTGATTAAAAAAGTTGTTTTTAATTAAAATTTAGAAATTTTCACTATTCATCAAAATATGAAAGTTATCCGAAATGTACCCAAAATTTCACCCTAGGCTAATTTCGATATTCCGAATCCAAAAATGAAGTCCATTTTAAAATATAAAATATATATGATTTCAAAAATTAGGTATTACTATTCACAACGGCTAGTTTAATTAGTTGTGGTGTGTGTTAGAACTCGAGGTTGCGTACAACACACGCTATCGCATTATTCGAAGGGAAACGTACCGTGGAAGCTTGGGGTGTTACAACTAGATGGATCAAAAATTAGTCTATTGAGCTCATTCCACCCTAAGATCATAGCTGTAAAGATCCAAAATATTTCCTCCACCTAGGTAAGTGACATCAGAGATGTCTTCTGAAGGTGGATGCAACCATCAGGCACAGGAAGAGATAGAAGAGGAAGAGTCATATTCTACTATGAAATAATATCCAACTCTTTCAGATTTATTTCCAACAACATCCAAAGAATAGGCACCACCCCACTAAATAGAACCATCATCAGATGAGGAGAACATATTTGTTTCTTTTAACGTGATTCACTTGGTAGACCCCCTCTTAAATGATGAATATGCTTCTGAATATGAGTTCCTCACACCTAACTGGGGAACAGTAGGCCACATGAAAAGGAACCAAGGATACATGGGACATCACAGGCATGGTAAAACCTAATATTTTAGTCATGTCCCCACAAAGGACATATATGAAGCTTATACCCATGGGTAAGCACTCTAACATGCCCAAACAATACATGGAGTTGTCTCAAAACCCTTCAATGGTCATCCATGCACAATCATCTTGCATGAATGGCTAGTGAGGGTGAGATCATCTAATCATCCCAAATAACGAGGAGGGTTGTCATGACCCATACCACTGGAATAAAATTCTCCCTCAGCCTATGCATAAGCATTAGGATCATCTACCTAAAATTCCTCATCTCTTGATACACATATTAAGGGGAAACTCCACTTTGGGAAGTGATGAACTCTAGCATAAAATTATGACATTTTGAAATAGATGGTGGTTTTCCCAGTCAAGATATCAATCCTAGATGCACTATATATTTTAAAAGAACTCAGATAGGCACTTGTTGAAGCCCTCTATAGTCTATATGGTTTCTAAATAGAAGTCACTACATATGAGGTCTATCGAGTGGAGACCATTCCAGTAGAATGTCATGTATCCATCTCATTCATAGAGCAGAATCAAGAATAGGTCATCCATGGGAACATCATACCCCTATATATTTTGGGTAGACCCGATAATGTCAATATCCGAAGGGCTCTGATTAACAATGGTTCTGGGTTCAACGTCATCCAAATTCAAACCCTTTGAAGTTTGGGGTATAGAGAAGGGGATTTGTATCCTATAAATCTGACCATCAAAGGGTATTATAAGCATGATCAAAGACCTCTCAGAAATATAAATCTCAAAGCTCAGTTTGGGGATATAACATCTAATTCTGTGTTTATGGTTATCTATAAAGACACCACATACAATTTACTTCTCAGAAGGCCCTGGATCTATAACCATGTGGAGGTAACTTTAAAATTCCATCAATGTATGAAATACCCCATCGATGGAAAGGTTCTAATATTACATGGTTATAGTGCCCCCTTTGAGACTTGAAATTCCACATATACTAATGTAGGTTTCTAAAAAAGGGAAGGAAAACAACCAATGGTGGATGATGATATATAGGTTGCATCCCCCAATGGTTTTGGGACTGCCTCTATGAATACATGGAGTATGATTTATAGTGACTATGTGCTCCCCATAAATCTAGTGGAGGTAATAGACCTGATCCTAGATGTCAAATACCCTTTTTCCCCCAATGACACTGTAAAAGATAATCATGTCCAGAATCTCACTGCAATGACTCTAATAGTTGGGGGTGATAATGTATTTTCTCATGGACTCTCTCACCTCAATATTGATAGAGATGTACCAATATTTTTGACTCAATCTAAAAATGAATCCAAAAACTTAGAGGTGGAAGAAGAAGTGGATGACCTTACGAACGCCCCTCCCACATTCGAGGTAGGTCTCTCCACCACCATTGATGTGATCATGCAGGTAAATTTGGGAATAAAAGAAGACCCATGGACTACACTGATTAGTACCGCTATTCCCCTTTAATTGAAATATATGTACACTAAATTTCTAAAGAAACACCGCTATGTGTTCTCTTGAAATTATACAAAAATTCTCAGACTGAATCTAGATGTGGATACACACTATATCAACTTAACCAATGACCATCAAGGCTTCAAGTAGGTAGTCAGGAGGATGAACCCCTCTCATGGTACCAATATAGAGGTGAAATTTGACAAATTGATCAAATCAAAATTTTTACAAGAAGTGAAATACCCAATATGAATCACCAATGTTGTTCCTATCTAGAAAATGAATTGGAAAATTAGGGTCTTCATTGATTTTAGAGACCCTAATCAACATTTCCTAAAGGATGATTTCCCATTATCGATCACAAAACTCTTAATCAATGAAACAAATAGCTTCTAATACCTTTTATTAATGGATGGGTATTCATGGTATAATCAGATAAAGATGCCCCCTGAAGATGAAGAAGCCACTACCTTTAGAGCAACCCAAGGGACCTTTTTCTATCAGGTCCAGGACTTTGGCTTAAATATTGTTGGTGCCACTTAACAATGCACCATTAATTATATATTTAAGACCTTTTGGTAAGAATAAATGAATGTTATACTGAAGAGATGGTGGTCAAATCTTGATAGTGAGGCAATCACTTCATAGATCTTCAAACAGTCTCCGAAAAGTTTCAACAACACAGTCTGAAGATGAATCTACTGAAATGTGATTTTAGAGTAACATCAGGGAAGTTCCTTAGATTTTTGGTACGCCACTATGGCATCGAGAACAAACCAAAAAAGACTAGTTCTATTTTAGTAATGCCACCTTCTAGGAATATCAAATAAGTAAGGGGGATCCAAGGGAACCTTGCCTAAATTCAGAATTTCATAGCCAACTTGGCTGAAAAATCTCCCCCTTTCACCAAACTAATAAAGAAGGTAATCACCTATCATTTGGATAGGGACTGCTAAGAAGCCTTCAAAAGTATCAAGTAGTACCTACTACACCCACCAGTCTTGATTCCACCGGTGGAAGTAAATACACTAATCTTATATGTGGCCTCCATATAATGCTCACATGGTGCCCTCCTCGCATAGAAGAATGATGAAATTAGTGAGAACAACCTCTACTACCCTAACTGAATGATTCTAGGTACTGAGAAACAATACTCGAATGTTGAGAAGAAGTGTCTCACACTCATGTTTTTAGTGAAAAGATGAGGCATTACATGAAGCACCATGAAGTCCATCTATTTTCTCATATTAATCCACTCAAGTATATCCTTGGACGCCCCATGATGTCTAAGTTCTTGGCCTGATGGGTGGTCATTATGAAACAATATGAAATCTGATTCATGTCATAGAAGGAAATGAAAGGGAAATACTTGGATGATTTCCTCATGGAACGCCCCATATCAGAAATTACACTAGTGGAAATTGAGATTGTAGATGAAGAGGTTTTCTATGACCATGACACTCATCGGACCTAAGATACATATTTTTATAGTGCCTCTCAAAGTCTTATTGAAAAAAGATAGAAAATCTAATGCTCAAAGAGGATGTCTTAGGGATTGTATTTTTTTCTCCACAAAAAGTAATTTTCCCTACTCTTTCTCACCATCCAAAGGCTACATGAATAATGAGGAAGAATACCAAGCCCTTATCACTGGATTATAACTAGACGTACAAATGTAGATAGCATACTTGAATATCAAAGGGGATTAAAAACTAGTGATAAGGCTAATCAATGAAGAATATTTGATAAAAAAATGAAGAGATGTCCCCTACCACTGGATACATCAGGGGAATAATGGAAGAGTTACCTTTTGATCCCATGTTTTATCATGTTCCTCGATCACTAAATTCTTGCATCAAAACATTGGGTAATACAACCATAGTCTTGGTCGACCCTGATCAGGAAGAAGCAATATTCTATATCAGGCACCAAAGAATGGTCACATCAATCAAAATATGTGATATGGAAAAAATAAATAAGGTAAACACTTCCCCAGAGTGTGATGAACCAATATCCACCCCTTGATATATGGAACCCATAATTGGTTATCTCCAAAACAGGATTCTCCCAACAAACCGATCCAGAAGGGAACAAATTTGGCACCATGAATTGAAATTTACCCTATGATATGGTTCAAATGAGAAAAAAACCCTATAAAAGTGAGGATTATAAATAATCAACCTCTTATGAATATCAGAAAGAGATATCCCCACCATTATGGAAGAAATCCATGCAGGCTCCTACGACAGTCATCAATCTAGAACCAAAATCTCCCACCAAACCTAGTTGTTGGTTTACTAGTGGAAAACCATGATACAGGATTATATGGAATATTAGGAAATTTCATGCATTCCATATACATGAAAACTTTATTCATAAACCCCTATAATTGAGACACATATCTATATATTCCTGGTTATTTACCATATGGGGAATGAATTTTTTGGGGCCATATCCTTGATCCAAAACTAAGAAGTTCAAGTACATCCTTAATGATACTGACTTCTTCTCCAAATAACCCAAGGAAATACCCCTCAAGGAAGTTGGAATGAATAATATCATTAACTTTATAAAGTTCCATATCATCACCGAGTTTGGGGTCCCTCACACAATATTTACAGAAAACGACACCAAATTCTATTCTATAGAGTTGAATAAATTATGCAAGGAGTACAACATTGATTCTAATCACTCATCTCAATATCACACAAAATAAAATGGATAAATAGAGACCATTAATAAGATCTTGTCAAATATACTACATAAGATGATGAATAAAGACAAGAATTCCTAGTTGAACAAGCTCCTCCATGCTTTATGGGCCTACCGTACCACCACACATACTTCTACATAAGCAAATCTATACTCATTGGTTTATAAAACTGAGGCAGTATTTCCCATAGAAGTATAGTTTCCATTGCTTAAAATATCCATTTTTTGGACAAATCTAATATGATGAGAAATCAAAAAATAAATTGTATGATATGGAGCAACTTTATGAGAATAGGTTTCATACATTGCACAAACTTGAAGTCTATCAGAATCAAATCACACGAGACTTCAATAAAATGGTATTCCACTATTCATTCCTCAAAGGAGAACTAGTTTTGGGTTTTAGAACCCCAATTATACCAGTGAAGAAGCCTCCAAATCTATAACCCAAATGGGAAGGTATTTTTACCATACACAAGGTCTATCACAATGGAACCTACTCATTAACCAAAATGAATGGGAATCATGTCACACCCCCACCAATGTGAGGTTTTCAAGAAATAAATTGAATATCTTCCATCAAGAATTACATATCCTAGTATCATGATGTTAAAATAGGAAGACTTTTCCTAACCACATGATGTTATATTGTTTGGATATCATCCTGAACACATGAAGCTAAATTGTATGATGATCGTTCTAACCACATGATGTTAAAATGTACAGAAGAATTCCTAGATGTAAGAATTTAAACTACACAACATATTTTTTCCTTACCATGTGACATTAAACTATAATAAATATCCTTATCACATGATTTAAAACTACACATATCCCCAATTTCCATCTTCATTCATGCTGGGTGATCTACTTCCTTACCACATGATGCTAAACAACATATCAGATTTCCTTATTGCATGTTGTAAAAATGCATAGATCCACAATATTACTCTTATTTCATGTTGAGTCACCAACGTCCTTACTACATGAAATTAAAATACATGGATGATGTCCTTTCCACATGACATTAAACTGCATGGGTCTCTAGAATAATGTACAGACTGATTCTCATTCCAATGAGATATGTAGGGACGCCTTGATCCTTTATCTTGGTCCAACCACCACATGATACAAAATGCTCCTATACTATCCTTAAATACCTCTACATAGTGAGAGGAACCCCTTCCCATACTTTTTTCTCACATAGATCATATCTTAAACTATATTAGGAATTTCAGTAAGGGATTCCTTGCCCGAACAAGGAATATCATCATGGAAGGGTTATCATGGTTCTGAATGCAAGACCTTGAAAGACACACCATGAGTCCTCACCGCATGATATTAAATTACACAGTTTATGTATATTTCATGACATAAAATGGAACATTCCTATGAACCTCACCCGAAAGGACCACTATTGTTAGTGTTGGTCTCCCACCACACCTCCATTTAAGAACTATGTGTTACTTGATTTTTGTCATCACAAGATATGTAGTGACACCCATATATCTAATGTTGGGTCTAGTCATAAAAAATAAACATAAAAATTCCCCATCCTTATGTACAGGTTATACTTATGAAGAGAGATCTTGTTTAATAACTATGTTTTCTTTGATTCTTATCACCATAAGAAATGCAGTGATGCCCAAATTTCTATTCTTAAGCCCAGAAAAAACATTCACTTTTCACATTGGGGAGCCCAGGTCCTTGACGCATGATGTTACACTACATGGTCTGTCAAGAACTATGAGTGGATTGATTCCTATCATCATAGGATACATAGTGATGTCCGGATCCCCAATCCTAATCCTAGCTACAATAATCAATGAAAATAATGCCCACCTCTGCATATGGGTTAGAATTGATTAGATAGTTTCCTATTCAAATAACTATGTGTGGCTTGATTCCTACCATCATAGGATATATAGAGACACTCATATCTCCAATCCTGGGCCCATTTAGAACAACCAATAAAAAATGAACCCCAACTGCATAAGGGATGAGTCATACAAGATAATTTTACCTATGTATGAGTTAAATTTGTAGTTTCTGGGCATAGCAGAAGCGTGTTGGTGGGTGTACCAAACTTTAATTTTAGCATTAAAAATGATCAATCTGAGATCTGTTACGATAATAAAACACTGGATCTTTAGAATATAACGAAGAATGAAAAAGAAAGAGGGGAGTCCCAGAACTATATATAGGATCATCATATGTTGGTTATAAATAATTTAATTAATTGACAAGAATTACCTTGATGGAATTATTTCTTCATTGATGTCTTCGGTCACAATCCGATGTGATCTGTCATTGCGTCATAGAATCCAAGTGTAGGATTCCTCTAGCGGTGATCCACACATGCTCCAAGTATCTCTAGATATCACTGAAGGGATCTCCGGGTGCTATCATAGAAGAGCCTTCGGTTGCGATGTATTCCATTGATCGACTTGATCCGGTGGTGGTGGATCTCTATCTCGTAGGTTGAGAGCGTTATTGGTGAAAAAATAACTCTCTCTTGGTTTGAGATCTTTTCCAAATCCGTTGTGCACGACCACTCAAAATGGCTAGGCTAATGAGAAATATATAATTGGAATTTTTAATTACATAGAATAATAAAATCAATTAATTACCTAAAATAATTTATTCATTTCATTTAATTCTTGGTAATACCCCAAGTCTAATAATAATAGTTGACTATTATTATTACTTGACATGCACCTAGATAATTACACCTTATATTATTTAATTAATTAAATAATATTATTTCTCATAAATTCCCAGAAAAACTACACGACATGTATATATTAATATACACGGTGTGTAATTTTATTTTCCATTTTTCTTAATTTCCTCCACCACATTTATTAGACCTTGAATAATGACTATTTATTTCTCAAATAAATATCATTGCATTAATCGCTAATAAATATATTATTTCACCCACAATATATTCTCTCGAATAACTAGTGTCGAAATAAATACGATCATGTATCTTTGAATAATTATTAAACCACAGTGGGGAATAATCTTTATTCAACTTGTTAAATTAATATTTAACTGAGATACTTGGACACACTTAGTGTGTGACCCTCTAGGCCACTTTCTCAGTGGCATTAGGTGGTGCCTGCCTAAAGTCCAAGTTTAGAATCTAGCAACACTCCAAGGCACCCATAGAGAAAGAATTTAATGCCGTAACAACATGTCACCTCCTATGAACACTTACCGTGTAATGTAATCCCTTTGTCATGATATCTCGAATCAAGAAGGTTTCATGCTAGTGCCATCAACCCATGTGCTCAATTATTATTTCTTTGACTTTATAGAATTGAACTTTCCCATTCCTCTCTATGGCCATGGATTTATTTAGGCTATATCAATTCCATCAAAGGTCCTGAGATATCTACTTTTGTTATGGAATATAAGGTACAAATCCTTTCTCACATTATCTCATAATGAAATATCACTTGGGACACACCCAACGTATCCTACCTCGCTTCGAATAGTATGTTGTCACAATTTTCGTCAATACATCTAAGTGCATGAGTTGTAATACCCATTAATAATAATCTTAAAGTCTAAGGACCAATACACACGTCCGCAGATAGGAACATCCAATGACACTATGAAATGTGGATTTTCTACTGGCAGGTCTCGTTCTCATAATATCCTCCTGGACATTACCAAGAGTACGAACCATGAGAAGGCGCCTCAATGTTTTATGAGTCCTCACCCCTAATGGCATGTATTATTTGTGTCCCTCAAATAACATCATCTAACCACATAACATATATTCAGGAACAATGTTATGGAACTTCTGGGTTCTCATCATAGTAGGGATCTTCTATGACCCTTTAATGCAATAAATATCCTTAGGACATTATCACATGCATTGTCACGTGGAAGAACAATCAAGATGCGATAAGGTATTTATTAATGAATAAATTATAGAGTAGTTGGTTCTAGGCCACCAACTCCAACAGACTCCCACTTGGACTAGAGCCAACTGCTAACAACCTTTAACCCAGTAGCTCTCACATGATATTCATACTTTTGATGAGAAAGGACTTTAGTCATGGGGCCCGCTATGTTCTCTTCTGTGGACACTCTTCTCACTATAACTTCACCCCTTTGATAAAAATTCCTCAAGAGGTAATAATTCTAGAGTATGTGCCTTGTCTGTTGATGTGACCTTGGTTCTTTTGGAAGAGCCAACGTTGCAGTATTATCACAATACAAAGTGATAAGATCTTTACTACTAGGCACCACATCATGATCCTGGACAAAGTTCCAAATCTAGATGGCTTCCTTGGATGCATCAGAAGCCACTATATATTCAGACATCACTGTAGAATCAGTGACAACTGGATTCTTTGAACTCTTCTAGCTCACAGCTCCTCCATTGAGATAGAAAACATATCCATATTGTGACTCCAGACCATTCTGATCTGTCTGAAAACTAGCATCATCATACCCTCTAATGACAAGCTCCTCGTCTCCTCCATACACCAGTAAAATATACTTAGTTCTTCTCAGATACTTAAAGATAGTCTTAATAGCATTAAAATGATGTTATCCTGGATCTGCTTGATATTTTCCTACCATGCTCAGTGCAAAGGAAACATCAAGCCTGGTACATAACATGGCATACATGATGGATCCTATAGCCAAAGAATATGGGATCTTACAAATTCTATCTTTCTCTTGTTGTGTCTGAGGCCACATTTTCTTAGAAATATGTAGGCCATGTGACACTGGAACCAATCCTCTCTTGGATTGTTCCATACTAAATCTCTTTAGTATCTGGTCAATGTATGTACCCTGACTTAGTCCAAGCAGCCTCTTGGATCTATCACGAATGATCTTGATCCCTAGAATGTAGGCTGCTTCACCCAAGCCCTTCATGGAGAAACACTTGTTCAACCAGTCCTTAACCGACTGTAAGACTGGTACATCATTTCCAATAAGCAATATGTCATCAACATATACTAATAGGATAACAACCACATTCCCATTAAACAACTTATAAACACATGTTGTACATTCATTATTAATGAAACCAAATTCCTTTATGGATTCATCAAATCGTATGTTCTATGACCTGGATGCTTTATTTAATCCATAAATGGATTTCTGCAACTTACAAACCCGTTTGGATTCACCTAGTGTCACAAACCCTTCTGGTTGTGTCATATTTACATCTTTCTGAAGGTTACTATTAAGTAATGCTTTTTTGACATCCATTTTCCAAATCTCGTAGTCATGGTAAGTTTCTATGGAAAGTATGATTCTTATGGATTTAAACATGGAAACTGGTGATAAGGTTTCATCATAGTCAATTCCTTGATGCCGTCTGAATACTTTTTCCACTAGCCTTGCTTTAAAGGTGTTAACTTGACCTTCCATGTCCTGTTTTCTCTTGAATACCCATTTGTATCCAACATGATTTATAGAAACTGGCTCATCGACCAGAACCTAAACTTGGTTCTGATATATATAATCCATCTTAGAATTCATATCTTCTATCCATCTTGCATCTTTTGAGATTTCTACTACTTCTTTGTAGGAGAGAGGTTCATCATTGTACAACAATAACGATTAACCATCCTCGATGACTAGGAAACCAAATCTCTCTGGTTCTCTTACCTCTCTTGAGATCCTATGCAGTAATTATGTTTCTAAAACCTCTTCCACAGGTATTTGTGAAACTTGTTCATGTACCAACTCCTGTGTATCTTGAGCATCAACTTCTTCAAAGTCAATCTTGATCCCACTATCCTTTTTGAGGATGCGCTCCCTCTTGAGAAATATGTCTTGTCTGGAGACAATCACTTTCTTGTCTGAAGGGTTATATAGGTAATATCCTTTTGTTTCCTTGGGATATCCTTTAAAGATACACTTTGTGCCCTGGGGTGCTAGTTTTTTTCCTGATAAGTCCTTAACAAATGCCCCGCATCCCCATACACGTGTGTGCGAAAAAATGGGTTTCTTTCCATTCCATAACTAGGAGGGAATTCCATTTTCTTCCTTATTTGGTACTCAGTTTAATGTGTATACTGCAGTTTGTAATGCATATCCCCAAAAGGATAATAGAAGATCTTCATGACTCATCATCGACCTCACCATGTCCAACAAGGTGCGCTACCTTCTTTCACTAACAACATTCCACTATGGTGTATAAGGAGGAGTGAGCTGAGGTAGAATCCCAGACTCCCGTAGAAGATCAATGAACTCTTGGTTCAGGTATTCTCCACCTCGATTTGATTGAAGCTTCTTTATCTTCTTACCAAGATGATTCTCTACTTCATCCTTTAATTCCTTAAATTTCTCTAAGGATTCTGACTTATACCTCATTAATTAGACATATCCATCTCTACTTAAATCATCAGAAAAAGTAATGAAGTAAGAATATCCACCTCTAGATTCTACTGGAAATGGTCCACACACATCTGTGTGCACCAATCCTAGAAGCTCTGTGGCCCTTTAACTCTGTCCACTGAAAGGTGACTTGGTCATTTTACCCTGTAAATAAGTGTGACATCTATCAAGTGGTTTTAGCTTCGTAGAGTTTAAATAGCCATCTTGTCAGAGCTTTGTCAAGCACTTCTCATTTACATGACCGAGACAGTGATGCCATAACTGGGTGATGTATGAGTTATGTGAGTTTGTTTTGTTATCGATTTTCAACACTTGGTGTTTGTAATTTAATACATACAAACCATTATTTAAATGCGCCATACCATAACATACGTTGTTCTTATAAAATAAGAAACCTTTATTTCAAAACTATAAAATAAATCCATCCATATCCAAAAATGATACAAAAATTATATTTTTGGTAACACTGGGCACAGAATAACAGTTATGTAAAACCAAAATCATCCCTGTTAGAAATGAGAGGTGGTAATATCCAATGGATAATGCAACTAGCCTCATGCCATTGGCAGCTCAAAAATCCACCTATCCTCTAGAAATATTTCTAAATCCACTTGGTTATTGCATTTGAATATAGATGTGAGCCGCACAAGCTATATCTAATACCCAATGTGTAGAAATGGAAAGATTACACTAGATAATGAATGCACCTTTAGTATCCCCACACTTCTGGGTGCAGTTCCTCTTATAGTGGCCTTGTTTTCCACATGAAAAATATACCTCCTCCCGTTCCTTTCCCTACCTCTGGATCTTCTCCTTCTTGGAGGGATGGTGCTCGGGGGATTCAGACCATTTATAAGTCCTTGGACCATTTACCTTGTCCTTCCTTTTCTTATTCACCATAAGGACTGCGGGTTTTTCACACCCCATGTCCTTATCTACCTAGCGAATTATGGTCAGAAGTTCTGATAGAATCTTCTCATTGTTGCTCATGTTATAGTTGAAAATAAAGGTAGAGAAGGTCTTTGGAAGTGATGATAGGATGAGATCTATACAGAAATCATCTGAGAATTTAATCCCTAAGATGTCCAGGCATTCAATATATCCAATAAGATTGACTACACGAGTCCCGACTAGCACCGACTCTCCAATATTAGTTATAAACAATGCGTTGGAGATCTCATATCTCTCCTATCTTGCCTTATCTTGGTAGATATCCTTAAGGTGAGACATCATGCTATACACGTCCATGTTTTCATGTTGTTTCAAGAGCTCATTAGACATGGCATATAGCATGAAACATTAGAAATTTGTGGAATTATACATATGTTTAATATAGAGAGATAGTTCCTCATCACTAGCCTCTTTCCCATGTGCAACTGGAACAGGCTATTCCAGCACATACAATTTCTTCTCATGGTGAAGGATGATGCGTAAACGACTCTACCACTCTTGGAAATTGGTGCTGGTGAGAAGGTTTTCCTTCTCGAGTATGGTTCCCAATGATATTTTTGAAGTCATTTTCTTGCAGTTTCTACAAATTAAGATGAGAAAAGGTTTAGTACTTTATTATGATAAAACTAAGACAAATAAATAAATTAATACTTATTAGCCTCCCACTATTTTATCGAAATCCAATAGCCCATACCATTGATTTCAGAATATTCTATTTCCCAAATATTCTAGTGGAAATGATCCATATTACCCTTCGTATTACCCCAAATAGGGTTGGTCAAGAAACTTTAAGGGTTTTAGGTAGGCCTTCCAAATTCCAAATGCATTAACTCGCAACTCCTTGATCTGTCGAATAGACTCCCCAATCCTGAAATCCTTTTATTTTGGATTTCCTCAACCTTTGCCTCTTGGTCACACCAAGTCCTACTGTGGCAGTCAACCCTTGATGCGAACCAAATCAAGTGAACCCAAAACCTTGAATTAGAATTCCCCGATAATTTAAAGCACCCCAACTAGGGTTGGTTAAGCACTTTTAACTATGGTTCGATTATAACTAAGATTATGGAAGGCTATACAGACTTAATATTTCATTGAGGGATTTTATCCTTATACGTAAATTTACATTTTATTATCTTTGATTACATACTTTTTAATATTAAGTGGGATATACTTAATTGATTAACCATGTCTAAGATAATATTTTACACAAAAACCAGTCTTATTTTAGTTTTATCTTGCATGCTTGTTTAATGCATTAATTGTGTGATCGTGACAACACACCCACAATAAATAAACCTTGCTACTGACATAAATAAAATTAATGGCATGATCATGAGATTTTTCTATTGGTTAGTTTATCTAGAAGTTGATAAACTAACCCAAGACCTAAGGAATAAACACCTTGAACCTTTTGGGTTCGTGTTTACAGCTTTCCACCTGTCCACCTTTGTATCTTCTTTGATTGGTTTAACCTTGGATCCTAACTTGAGCCGCCTCCACTAGCTTGGGAGCTTCATCCATTACATATTCTTTTATCTCACACACAGGTGAGGGGTAAAATGGGGTTTTACATAAAAGAAACCTTGGGTGCACAGACCCTACATGTTAATGAGGAGAAGGCTCGCAGGCCAACAAATTTAATTTAAATAAATAAATTAAAACAAACCATTCACATAAAAATATCTTGGTCTAGCTCATGATAATCCATTCATGCAACGATATTTACGCATAAATAAAACTATCATTAAATTATTTAATCATTATTGATTAAGATAAATCATGCTCAAATCAATTAATTATCTTTAATTAATCAATAATTTTATCTTAAACCATTTTTCTGAATTTCCTTGAGATTGTCATCCATAATAATTTTAAACAAATAAATTTATCTAAATTTATCTTTGTATGTAACTTGTACCTTGGAGGAAACCTGGTGAATTCCTATTCATAACTACCTAATGAGTAAAAATGAACATTACTCAGATGTTAAATTAAATACACAAATATAAAACACCTATCACGTGTTGGGCCTTAGCTTTACGCCTGCACTATGGTACACGTCTCAAGGGTTTGTATAATATAATAATAAATTTTAATAAATCTGCGTAATTTGGATGAGTACACGGTGTGTAGTTCCAACTACACGACATGTAATTTTGTTCACCATCCATCCGAAGTACACACCTGGGGACATGGCGTGTAGATTCACTTCTGAAATTTTCGGAGTACACGAAATGTTCAATGGGACACATGCCGTGTAGTATCTGCGTTTCATGTTTTCCAACTGGGCAAGTCATGTACGAGGTACACGGTCCAATCCCTAACCCAAAGGGACTACATGCCGTGTTTCATGGGCCACATAGTGTGTAATCTAGAAACCTTGTTCCACCTATTCCTGGTCAACACACAGAGACTTAAAGACTTAGATAGGATCTATTTACATGACCTGATTTTGTGGACCAGTCCAATGCATTGAAACTAGACTACATGGCGTGTACTTCTGAATACATGTCGTGTATTCTGGTGTTTTATGGCTAGGAACTTTTGGAACCTCCATATGAGAGCCTCTATTTTATTTTAATCAAAATTAAAAGAAAAATTCGTTTCTGTAAGGTGAATGAGAAACGAGAGAGGAGGAACAGATCTCAAGATTCAAATTTAAAGAACTATTAACTTGATTTGAAACAACTAAATTATTAAATGCGTAAATCACCAACGAAAAACTAAATAATTATAATCAATGATATGAATACCTCTAAAACCAATTGCAGGTTCCGGGCACAGCGGAAGCACGTTGGTGGGTGTACCAAACTTTAATTTTAGCGTTAACAATGATCAATCCAAGATCCATCATGATAATAAAACGCCATATCTTCGGAATAGAACGAAGAATGAAAAATAAAGAGGGGAGTCCCAGAACCATATAGTGTAAAGACTCGGAAATTTCAAGGAACTTTTTTCTTAATTTTCTTTGGAATTTTACAAGAACGTAGTTTCTGACGGTGCCTGATTCTGAGGCCCGGTGTGCCCAGAATCATTTTCTGAAGTTTGGATCGGGTACGTTCAGTGAACGAACGAGCGGGTTTTTCTAAGTTTTGAACCGGTGCTCAGAATCGAATTTCGAGGGCACTGATGAAACCACAGTGCTGGTAATTGCTTAGAAACACCTTTTCCGGAGTTTCATTTTCATGAGAGAGGTTGATAAAAATTGTGGAAGTTAGAATAAAAATTTAACTACAATTTTTATTTTCTCTAAGTGGATTTAAGCTTTGGGTGGAAGTTGGGTAACTACCCAACTTCCCATGGAAGGTTATGAGAGTGTTGGGGCCCACACAAACCCCACCCCTTCACATTCCTTAACTCCCTTATTCACATTTTAATTTGATAACTTAAGTTTTGATAACTTATGATATTAATGAAGTGTGTTTAATGTGAGTGTTTGAATTTCAAACTCTTTAATTTCAAACCTTAAGTTGTGTTGATAAAATAAGTAAGGGACTTATTTTATTTTGGGTTGGAGGCTTGTTGCTTGAGAGCTTTGGGAGAAAAGCTAAGGGAGACTTGAGTTTCTTCATCTTCTTCGTCGAAGAACACGAAGAACGTGAAGAACGCGAAGAACGCCGGATTCCTCGGAGGTCGACGTCTTCTTTCGTGACGTCCCCTTCCACGACGCCTCTTACTGTGACGCCGACGATGTCTTCTTTCATGACGTCTCTTTCCACGGCGAATCCTCGTTCGACGAACCTCCGTTCAAGCGACGTCGAGGTAGGGAATTATTTTGTGAATATTAATGAACCCCATGTTACTTCCTTCTAAATCAAAGAACGCGGATCAACTAAACATCAATTTGATCTGCGAAGAATATGTTGCGGGTTGGGAATTCTTGTTTGTGGGAAAACTATAGGGGTTTATTTATTTATTTGGTTCGTGATTACTACTTTGACGTTCTTCGTGGAATAAGACCAATTGCTATCGATTAACGAGAGGGGGCCGGACCGCACAAACACGGCCGACCCTCCTCCATTATCCATGTTTGTTTCTAATGTTGTTGGAATGGAAATGGTGCGGTGCTGTCGCACCGCGAGGGATCGTGTGGCAATGAATGTGCGGCGCCGTCGCGCCGCGCCGTGAAATTGAACCAAGTCGCGGCGCCGTCGCGCCGCGCCGGAGAACCGCAAAAGTACCGCGGCCGGAGCGGGGCCACGATGGAGGGGTGCGGCGTCGTCACGCTGCACCGGATGAATGAAGGCCGCGGCCGGTACCGGGCCACGGCGGAGTGTGGGAAATGGTGGCCAGAAATGGGCTGCCGGTGTCGGAGCAGGATCGGCGGCTGGAAACGGGCCGCCGGTGTCGGAGCAGGGAGGGGACCGGTCGTCGCCGGTCCCGTGGTGGAAGAAACTGGCCGGCCGGGGCGGGCCGAATGGACAAGGGGAAAGCTGGGGGTTCAAACCCCCGACCGGCCAGCTAGCGGCCCCCATTAAGGGGGGCCGCAGTTACAAAACACGGGGGGCAGCGCTCCCCCGCAAGCTGAACGACTCGGCCATTCGGTCGAGCCAGCTGGCGCCGCGCGCCGGCGCGCCTGGCCACCAGGCCAGGCCGCTGGGCCGGGCCGCACCCAAGCCGTCCGGATTCGGATCTGGTTCGGGTCGACCCAGTTCGGTTCGACCCCGGGGGTATCGGGCCGGGTCAGACTGGGCCTGGACCCCTTAATACCGAATATTTTCCGGTCGGACGCCTATAAATTGTGCTACAGTCCTCCGATCGACGTACCGTCAGTTGAGATGAGATCTTTGGATTGAGACGGTCGTTTCGGTATATCTCACTCAAGGTTTTGGAATACTTTGGGTTCGGCCGGGTTGGTTCGTACACGAAACCAACAGGGCCCTCAGAGCGGAAACACTCATATCTTGAGCTCCGGACGTCCGATTGACGTGACGTCGACTTCGTTGAATTCCTCTTGATGAGACGGAACTTTTGGAATACTTCACCTGAGTTTTGGTTGCTGTTGGATAGTGACCGGGTTGGATTGTACCTGAAATCCAACCGGGCCCTTGGAACGGAAAAGCTGATATCTTTCATACCGGACATTCGTTTGATGAACCGTCAGAAACGTTGGTGATCACGTTGAGAAACGGTCCCTATGAGTATACCCTATGAGAGTTCAGGGTATAGTTGAGATATGGCCGAGTTGGTTCCTTCACGAAACCAACCGGGCCCCTGGGACGGAAAGGCTAATAACTCACAGACCGGGCGTCCGATTGACGCGCCGTCTGTTGTGTTGAGACCCCTATGACGAGGCGGTCTTTTGAGATACTTCTTCGTGGGACTTTGATATACTTGGAGTATCTACATGTAGCTTGTGGAGCGGACCCTCCCAGAGATGAGCGTGCGGAGTACAGAGACCGTGTAGCCGACTGAGACCTGACGACTGCTTGACCGAATCGACTTGGAGTGAGTCAAATAGCCCAGTGGACGGAGCACTACTTTGTTTGGGTGCAGACCCATGGAGGACGGAGCACTATCTGTGTGACAGTGCAGACCCGCGGTACTCGTCCGGAGAGTACCTCAGCGGACTACTAGGGGGTGTGCACTACTGTGTTTGGGTGACATACCCCGGCGGGAAGCACTACTGTGTTTGGGTGGATGACCCGCGGTACTCGATAGGAGGAGTACCTCAGTAGTCTTAGGTTAGTGAGAAGTACCTCAAAGTCGTGACATGACCACTGTACACTCTAGAGACGGGGCTCTTCAGCAGTTACGGTTTTGATAATGAAAATCCTGGTTTGAGCTGAGACTTTTGACCTTGTGTTTACCTCATGATTGAGATGGGTCACTTGATAACTTAGGTATATGTATGGGCATATACCTGGGTAGAGGTTATTCATTGATTTCATGATCCTTGTGTTTTCCTCATGATTGAGATGGGTTACTTGATAACTTAGGTATATGTATGGGCATATACCTAAGTAGAGGTTATCTGTTGAGATCTTCTTTGTGGTTATCCTTGTTGGTTTTAGTGAGACCTTGAGGGTCTCAGGGTCCCTACTGAGTATCGTTATACTCAACCCTACACGGGCTATGCCCGCACCTCGTTGTGTTGGTTGCAGACGACGGGCAGAGCTGACGGAGGCCGAGTGTTTGAGGACTAGACGGTATCCGGAGGTGGACTCACTACGAGACGACACTCGGAGAGGATTGATGGGTGAGAACATTGAGGAGCCGCGCTATCTGTACCTACCATTCAGGTAGGATCCGTGGTGGATGATCCAGGAGCTGCGCTATCTGAACCTACCCTTCAGGTAGGATCCGAGGAGGATGACCCAAGAGCTGCTTCCTTTCTTCTAGCTATTGTCTTTTCTGTTGTAATTTCATTCAGTTTTAGTTGTACTTTTAGTTGGGTTTGTATTCTGGCCCATTTACTTTTTAGCACTTTCTTTTGTACTTAGTGTTTTTAATTCTGCTTGTACTCTTTGGTGTTTAGTTTACGTTTTTTAAAGGCAATGCCTTCCCAGTTATCGGGATTTATGCCTTTGGTGCTAGTCGCCAGCCCATGGCCTATGGAAGGCGGGCTTGGGGTAGTCACGACATGGGCCCCGAGGACGGGTCGTGACAAATTGGTATCAGAGGAGTCGGATCTACTGCATAACTTATAACTCTGATATTTTTCTTTCTGTGAAGCAATAGTATTAAGAGTACCAAGTGTGGTTTTCAGTTCAGGGAGTCCAGTGTTGGTGCGGGCGGCCGACGTATCCATACACCAGGACCCTGACAACTGATTTCCGACTTTGTTCACAAAAACACTGATTGCGTGTGTGTTTCCAGAAGTTTTATTTAAATATCAGCTCAAACCAGTTCAGCTCACTAGGTATAATCGTTTGACCGTGTCACGTTGTTTCTTTTAGGATTCCTTTTCTCGGATGACCAGCTAGATCCCAGAGGGATGTGCGTACTGACAGCATGTCGAGTGACAAGGCTTCGGTACATGGCCCTCTTGCAGTTGAGGCACCAGCGGAGGCACCAACGGTACTACCATACGTTGGGCCACTGATGCCACCAGCCCCAGCAGTAGGTGATGCAAGCCACTTGAGTGCGCTGCACGAGTTCCAGCGCCAGAGGCCACCCAGGTTCCGGGGAGAGACGGACCCACAGGCGGCTGAGGTTTGGCTGGAGGCTGTGATGAGAGTCTTCAGGCTAGTGGGGACGCCGACAGACTTCATGGTGATCTTTGCTGCCAGCCTTCTTCAGGAAGCAACAGGAAGGTGGTGGAGCCACTTGTTTTACTTTTGCGATGGGATGACCTTCGCATGGGAAGACTTCGAGACCTTCTTCAGGGTGGAGTTTATGCCAGTAGCTCTACACCCCGAGCGTGTTCAGGAGCTGCTGCCTTTGCCGCGTGTTTTTCGATCAGTAGCCGAGTCATCTGTGGGCAGTAGACAGATGATGCATAGGTCTAGGAGGACCAGACTAGCAGTTGGGAGATCTCTGGTTTTAGGATCGGTGGTGCGGGGCACCCGGGGTGGGTACAGAGCTAGGCGTGCCAGAAACAGACAGTGTTACTCATACGGCAGGAAGGGTCACCTAGCACGTGACTGTCCGACCCCCCGCACAGTCGATCCGCAAGCGTTGGAGGAGCCACCAAGGCAGAAGCAGCAGCAAGTGCTTGAGAAACAGCCGAGCAGTGGACAAGGAAGTAGAGCTCTGGGAGCAGGTGGACAGGAGTGGAACTAGTGGATACTTCCCTTGTACTTCTAGTACTATATTGCTATTGTATTCGTGTCTTTTTACTATGAGCTGCAATAATAAAAAAACACTTATCTTTGTGATGTTTGCTTTCTTGTCCTTTTTTTGGTTGATACTGAGAGGTCCCGGTTAAAACTGTTGACTTGACCCTCACTTTAGAGATTTCTACTGGAGGAGACCCAGTGACCTCACACTGATGCCGACAGCGTGACTCGACCCTTGGAGGCAAGAGTGACAGTTTGATCTCTTGGTAGTTATGTCGAGGCCTTACGACGTCACCCATGGCATGAATACATAATTCATGTCAAGATTGACTGTATTAGGCAATGGGCATGGTTAATCCAGGGGATAAGGCCGAGTTTCTCTTTTCGGAAAAGGAGAAATTTTAGCAGCTCTTTCAGATCGTAGGCAAAGAAGGTGCAGATCATCCAGGAGCGAATGAAGACTGCACAGTGCAGTAAGAAATAGGAAACCGATGCCAGTATTAGAGACTCGAGTGTGTTAAATGTTTCAATAAGAGGAAGCTTTAAGGAGAGGTGAGTCTGCGAAGCAGCAGACGTGGAGGCAGAGTTAGGAGAGCAGCATGAGGTGGTGTACATCTTAACATGCCACAACCACCCGCCTTAGTTATCCCCGCTAGGCTCAGGGAGCTGGAGGGCGGAGGAAGAGTGTGGCTGCATGCGGTCAAGGAGTGTGACCCAATGGCTCTAAAAATGATTCAAGGGATAGTCTGTGTCCACTAATAGCTGCTGTAGTAACAGACGTTGATATGAATCATTCCTTGCTTTCACAAATCTTGTTTCAGACCTAGAGTTTCCGGTAATCCGTGGACTTGACCCTCACATCTGGAGATACCTTGGGAGGAGACTCGATAATCACACTTACGCCGATGGTGTGGTCAGACCCTTGAGGTGAGAGTTTCGTTTGGAATCTCTTGGTGGCAGCATCGAGGCCTTACGACGTTAGTTTGAGTATGGAATGGGCAATAACTATTCATACTCAAATTGACGGTGTTAGGAAAATGTCAAGATGGGTTTTCCTTGGTCGGCGAAAAGGAAACCCCAGGCAGCATAGGATAAAATCATGCACAGGAGGGTGCGACCGATCACTCTTGAGTCAGTCAACCTTACCCTCATGGCAGCAGTCGTTTGAGTTTCAGTTATAACAGGAATTGGAGACCTCTAGAGTTCGAGGATGACGATCACGTCCTTATACAGGTCTCACCTCGACGAGGTTTACGAAGATGTGGCCAAGGTGGCCAGTTATCTCCGTGGTTCAACGGACCTTTCTAGGTCCTCAGCTGGGTAGGCGAGGTGGTTTACTGCTAGTCCCATCCACCTCAGTTGCACCAGGTGCACGACGTTTTCCAAGTATCTCAACTGAGGAGATACATGGTCGACCCTTCGCATATCATCGACCATGAGGAGCAGGACGATGGCGATGGTGTTACTTCCACAAAGGTTCTAGTGGGGATCGAGGATCAATAGGAGCGGATCCTAAGAGGACGGTCGATTACTCAGATGTGCTTTCTTTGGCAGTACGGGAATCTCTAGGTAAGCACATGGGAGCAGAAGGCTCAGATGCATGCTCAATACCGCTTTTGTGACCCTAGTTTGTGTTGAAGCTTTACGGGGATGTAAATCCCTGAGGTGGGAGTAATTTAAAGACTCGGAAATTTCAAGGAACTTTTTTCTTAATTTTCTTTGGAATTTTACAAGAACGCAGTTTCTGACGGCACCTGATTCCGAGGCCCAGTGTGCCCGGAATAATTTTCCGAAGTTTGGCTCGGGTACGTCCAGTGAACGAATGAGCGGATTTTTATAACATTTGAACCGGTGCTCGGAATCAAATTTCGAGGGCATCAATGAAACCGCAGGGCCGGTAATTGCTTAGAAACACCTTTTCCGGAGTTTCGTTTTCATGAGAGTGGTTGATAAAAATTGTGGAAGTTAGAATAAAAATTTAACTACAATTTTTATTTTCTATAAGTGGATTTAAGATTTGGGTGGAAGTTGGGTAACTACCCAAATTCCCATGGAAGGTTATGAGAGTGGTGGGGCCCACACAAACCCCACCCCTTCACATTCCTTAACTCCCTTAACTCACATTTTAATTTGATAACTTAAGTTTTGATAACTTATGATATTAATGAAGTGTGTTTAATGTGAGTGTTTGAATTTCAAACTCTTGAATTTCAAACCTTAAGTTGTGTTGATAAAATAAGTAAGGGACTTATTTTATTTTGGGTTGGAGGCTTTTTGCTTGAGAGCTTTGGGAGAAAAGCTAAGGGAGACTTGAGTTTATTCATCTTCTTCATCGAAGAACATGAAGAACGCGAAGAACGCCGGATTCCTCGGAGGTCGATGTCTTCTTTCGCGACGTCCCCTTCTGTGATACCTCTTACCGCAACGCCGACGATGTCTTCTTTCGCGACGTCTCTTTCCGCGACGAATCCTCATTCAACGAACCTCCGTTCAAGCAACGTCGAGGTAGGGAATTGTTTTGTGAATATTAATGAACCCCATGTTACTTCCTTCTAAATCAAAGAACGCGGATCAACTAAACATCAAGTTGATCCGCGAAGAATATGTTGCGGGTTGGGAATTCTTATTTGCGGGAAAACTGTAGGGGTTTATTTATTTATTTGGTTCGTGATTACTACTTTGACGTTCTTCGTGGAATATGACCAATTGCTATTGATTAACGAGAGGGGGCCGGACCGCACAAACACGGCCGACCCACCTCCATTATCCATGTTTGTTTCTAATGTCGTTGGAACGGAAATGGTGCGGTGCCATCACACCGCGTGGGATTGTGCGGCAAGGAATGTGCAGTGTCGTCGCACCGCGCCGTGAAATTGAACCAAGTCGTGGCGCCGTCGCGCCGTGCCGGAGAACCGCAAAAGCACCGCGGCCGGAGCGGGGCCGCGACGAAGGGGTGCGGCATCGTCACGCTGCATCGGACGAATGAAGTCCGCGGCCGGTACTGGGCCACGGCGGAGCGTGGGAAACGGCGGCCGGAAATGGGCCGCCGGTGTCGGAGCAGGATCGGCGGCCGGAAACGGGCCGCCGGTGTCGGAGCAGGGAGGGGACCAGTCGTCGCCGGTCTCGTGGCGGCAGAAACCGGCCGGCCGGGGCGGGCCAGCCGGACAAGGGGAAAGCCGGGGGTTCAAACCCCCGACCGGCCAGCTAGCGGCCCCCATTAAGGGGGGCCGTAGTTACAAAACACGGGGGGGGGGGGGGGGGCAGCGCCCCCCCCGCTAGCCGAACGACTCGGCCGTTCGGCTGAGCCAGCTGGCGCCGCGCGCCGGCACGCCTGGCCACCAGGCCAGGCCACTGAGTCGGGCCGTGCCCAAGCCGGCCAGATCCGAACCTGGTTTGGGTCGACCCGGTTCGGTTCGACCCCGGGGGTATCGGGCCGGGTCGGACCAGGCCCGAACCCCTTAATACCGAATCTTTTCCTGTAAGACGCCCATAACTTGTGCTACGGGCCTTCGATCGACGTACCATCAGTTGCGATGTGATCCTTGGATCGAGACTGTCGTTTCGATATATTGTACTCAAGGTTTCGGAATACTTTGGTTCGGCCGGGTTGGTTCGTACACGAAACCAACGAGGCCCTCGGAGCGGAAACACTCATATCTTAAGCTACGGACATCCGATTGACGTGCCGTCGACTTCGTTGAATTTCCTCTTGATGAGATGGAAATTTTGGCATACTTCACCTGAGTTTTGGTTGCTGTTGGATAGTGGCCGGGTTGGATTGTACCTGAAATCCAACCAGACCCTTGGAACAGAAAAGCTGATATCTTTCATACCGGACGTTCGTTTGACGAACCGTCAGCGGCGTTAGTGATCATGTTGAGAAACGGTCCCTATGAGTATACCATATGAGAGTTTGGGGTATAGTTGAGATACAGCTGGGTTGGTTCCCTCACGAAACCAACTGGGCCCCTCAGATGAAAAGGCTAATAACTCACAGACCGGGCGTCCGATTGACGCGCCGTCTGTTGCGTTGAGACCCCTATGACGAGGCGGTCCTTTGAGATACTTCTTCGTGGGAATTTGATATACTTGGAGTATCTACCTGTAGCTCGTGGAGCGGACCCCCCCAGAGACGAGCGTGCGGAGTACGGAGACCGTGTAGCCGACTGAGACCTGACGACTGCTTGAACGACTCGACTTGGAGTGAGTCGACTAGCCCTGTGGACGGAGCACTACTTTGTTTGGGTGCAGACCCATGGTGGACGGAGCACTATCTGTGTGACAGTGAAGACCCACGGTACTCGTCCGGAGAGTACCTCAGCAGGCTACTAGGGGGTGTGCACTACTGTGTTTGGGTGACATACCCCGGCGGGAAGCACTAATGTGTTTGGGTGGCTGACCCGCGATACTCGATAGGAGGAGTACCTCAGTAGTCTTAGGTTAGTGAGCAGTACCTCAGAGTCGTGACAGGACCACTGTACACTCCAGAGACGGGGCTCTTCAGCAGTTACGGTTTCGATAATGAAAATCCTGGTTTGATCTGAGACTTTTGACCTTGTGTTTACCTCATTATTGAGATGGGTCACTTGATAACTTAGGTATATGTATGGGCATATACCTGGGTAGAGGTTATCCGTTGATTTCATGATCCTTGTGTTTTCCTCATGATTGAGATGGGTTACTTGATAACTTAGGTATATGTATGGGCATATACCTAAGTAGAGGTTATCTGTTGAGATATTCTTTGTGGTTATCCTTGTTGGTTTTAGTGAGACCTTGAGGGTCTTAGAGTCCTTACTGAGTATCGTTATACTCACCCCTGCACGGGATATGCCCGCACCTCGTTGTGTTGGTTGCAGATGACGGGCAGAGCTGACGGAGGCCGAGTGTTCGAGAACTAGACGGTATCCAGAGGTGGACTCACGGTGAGACGACACTCGGAGGGGGTTGACGGGCGAGAACATTGAGGAGCTGCGCTATCTGTACCTACCCTTCAGGTAGGATCCATGGTGGATGATCCAGGAGCTGCGCTATCTGAACCTACCGTTCAGGTAGGATCCGAGGAGGACGACCCAAGAGCTGCTTCCTTTCTTCTAGCTATTGTCTTTTTTGTTGTACTTTCGTTCAGTTTTAGTTGTACTTTCAGTTGGGTTTGTATTCTGGCCCATTTAATTTTCACCACTTTCTTTTGTACTTAGTGTTTTTACTTCTGCTTGTACTCTGTGGTGTTTAGTTTACTTTTTTTAAAGGAAATGCCTTCCCAGTTATCAGGATTTACGCCTTTGGTGCTAGTCGCCAGCCCCTGGCCTATGGAAGGCGGGCTTGGGGTAGTCACGACATGGGCCCCGAGGATGGGTCGTGACATATAGAGGATTATAATATGTTGGATATAATTAATTTAATTAATGGAAAAGAATTACATTGATGGAATTATTTCTTCGTTGATGTCTCTGGTCACGATCTGATGTGATCCATCATTTCGTCATAGAATCCAAGTATAGGATTCCTCTGGCAGTGATCCAAAAGTGCTCCACGTATCTCTGGACATCACCAAAGGGATATCCAGGTGCTAGCATAGAAGAGACTTCTCTTGCAATGTCTGCCTTTGATCTCCTTGATCCGGTGGAGGTGGATCTCTCTCTCATAGCTTGAGAGAGTTCTTGTTGGAAAAAGAATTATCTCTTGTATTGAGAGCTTTTCCAAATCCATTGTGCACAACCACTCAAAATGGGTAGGATAATGAGAAATATATAATTGTTATTTTTAATTACATAGAATAATAAAATGAATTAATTACCCAAAAGAATTTTTTCATTTCATTTAATTCTTAGTAATACCCCATGTCTAATAATAACAGTTGACTATTATTATTACTTGAAATTCACCCAACAAATTACACCTAATATTATTTAAATAAATAAATAATTTTATTTCTCATAAATTCCCAGAAAAAATACAGGTCATGTATATATTAATATACACGGTGTGTACTTTTATTTTTCATTTTTCATAATTTCCTCCACCACATTTATTAGACCTTGATTAATGACTATTTATTTCTCAAATAAATATCATTTAATTACTCGCTAATAAATTTATTATTTCACCCACAATATGTTCTCTCGAATAACTATTTTTAAAATAAATGTGATAAAACATTTTTGAATAATTATTAAACCACAATCATGAATAATTTTTATTGAACTTGTTAAATTAATATTTAACTAAGATACATGGACACACTTAGTGTGTGACCCTCTAGGCCTCTTTCTCAATGGTATTAGGTGGAGCCTGCCAAAAGTCCAAGGTTAGCGTCTAGAAACACGCCAAGTCAGCCATATAGAAAGAAGTTAATGCCACAACGACGTGTCACCTCCAACGAACGCTTACCGTGTAAAGTTATCCCTTTGTCATCATATCTCGAATCAAGTAGGTTGCATGCTAGTGGCATCAACCCATGTGCACCATTATTCTTTATTTGACTTTCCAGAATTGAACTTTCCCATTCCTCACCATGGAAATGGATTTATTTAGGCTATATCAATTCCATCAAAGGGCCTGAGATATCTACTTACATTATGGAATAGAAGATAAAAATCCTTTCTCGCATTATCTATTAATGCAATATCCCTCGTGACGCACCTAACATATCCTACCTCTCTGCAAACAGTGTGTTATCATAGTTTTTGTCAATACATCTAAGTGTGTGAGTTTTAATACCCATTAATAATAATCTTAAATTCTAAGGAATGATACACACATCTGTATATAGGAACATCCAATGACACTCAGAAATGTGGATTTCCTACTGGCGGGTCTCGTTCTCATAATATCCTCCTAGACATTACCAAGGGCGCACACCAAGAGAAGGCACCTCCAAGTTTTATGATTCCTCACCCCTAATGTCCTGTATTATTTGTGTCCCTAAAATAACATCATCCGTCCATAGAGAATATATTCAAAAATATTGTTATGGAACTTTCGGGTTCTCATTATAGCAGGGATCTCCTATGACCCTTTAATGCAATAGCTATCCTTTGGACATTATCACATGCATTTTCATGCAGAAGAACAATCAAGATGTGATAAGGTATTTATTAATGAATAAAGTAAAAAGTAGTTGGTTCTAGGCCACTAACTCCGACAAAATTTTTGTACAAATTTCTTATTCATGTAATATATCTTGCACAATTTTACAAGTCGATTCCCACATCCTTACCACATGACATTAAAATAAAATGAAGTAAATGCGTCCTTACTTCATGATGTTAAACTGCAAGGAAACTATCCTGGTCACATGAAATTAAAACTACACAACAAATACATCTCTAATACGTGATGTTAAAATGTTAAGTCCATCATCCATTATTATACTTTATCAAAGGACAGGAAGAGCCTTACCCAAGTCAAACAGACTATGAGGTAATTCTTTCATCTTTTAAGAACTCGAAATCATAAAACAAACTTGATGTCTTAAAAACCTTGGGTTTCTAAAAACCTTTCATGGGCCTTGGAAAGGAAAACAGATCTCTATGCTTGACCATGATATTAATTCGTAAGGGCTGATGCATACCAACCAAATATATCTTTGCTTTGTAATAAGGGATTTCTATTCTTTGTGATTCTGACATCACTGTGGTGGAACTCAACACTTAAGGGTGTTTTGGGCCATCCCCAACATTATTGTACCATATCATTACTCATGACCTAAGAACCTTGAGCCATAATTTACAACATTTTCATATCTCGCTCAGAAGGATGTTGGAGTGCTCTTACCCTGAGTCTCCTAATTAGACTCTTATATAGCATCCCCCTAATATTAGGTCCATGTGTTTCACAACATTAAAATACCTAAACTTCTATCAAATCTATACAACCTTAAAATCTTGCCTTTTATGGTCTAAATTGCAAGACCTTAAACTGCTAGCAAAATAGACACAAAACTTTTTAGGTCAAAAACCTACAAAGGGAAGTCTGAGAAAAATTCAAGTCTTTGCTCACTAAACTCTTCATATCCATATTTTAGGTAAGAATTAGGTTGTAAATAAATAAGGCATAAATCTCATAGGTCCTAATTTTATCTCTAATAAAAGCCAAGATATAATGTTTGGGCCCCCTGGTCTAGTAAAAAGTTAGAGCAATATTTGTCACATCTCCTCACCATGAGAACATGTTCACTAGGTGATGACACAACTTTTAGGGTTCTTGAACCCTTATTGGATATTACAATTTCCACAAATCACACTTCATATTTTTAGTGCCACAAATCAATGTAAACCTTCCGTGCCCCTTGGAAAAAGATAATCGACATTAAGGGACCCTTTGACTATGCATTTATGCCTATGGATACTATATATTCACCTAGGATCATTTACCAAATGCATCACTTTTAAAACAGAGATTTTCAATCCTTATGAGCCCTAACATCATCATGGAAGAGCCCAACACATGAGAGTGTTTTGGTACATTCTCAATTTGGTTTTCCTATACCATCCTCATGACCCGAGAACTTTGGATCATGATTTAAAATCCCCATAACTAGACTATTAAAATATATTTGACATCCTCTACGTTACATCATTGTGTTTTTTACCCTTTCTCTAAGAAGTGATATGGAACTCCATACCTAAAATTTTTGATGGACCATACCTCATGACTTTAAAACATGGGGTGTAGGGATCAAAATTCATAATTTTAGAGATAAATTTCCCTAGGGTGCCAGAACCCTTCAATGGTAGCTTTTCCTCCAAACCCATATTAATATTATGGATGCTTGAGTATTCATGAATATTTATTGTACCTTGGAAAATGGTGAGGAAAACCTTTGTTTGACCATGCTATTGACACATAAGGTCTTTGACCTACCAACTAGAGGTGTACCCTCCTAATAGGAAAGGAAACCTAATCCTTGTGAGCCCCAATAACACCATGGTAGAACCCAACACTTCAAGGTATTATAGGTCATTCCCAAAACGTTTTCCCCATACCATACTCAGTAAATCAAATATTTTGGTTATGAATTATACCATCCACATTCCAACTATCCAGGTAGACCTAAAATCCATAGTATTTCTCCCTCAACTAATATCACTAAAAAAATATTCCATGTCCCTTGGATAAGAGTGGGGATAACTCTGTTTTACAATGATATCGACACATAAGGGTTTTAACCTACCAAATAGAGGTGTTTCATCCCAGTAGAAAAGGAACTCTTTTCCTCGTGAGAGTTAGAAACAACATGGTGAATCTTAGAACCGTAGGGTGTCTTGGGTCATCCCTAGCATGTCAGCCCCAAATTCTATATTTAATGATATAAGGTTCGATCTAAAAGACCCCAAAGTACAATGATAAAATGTTCAAGCTAAAAGACCCTAAAATATAAAAATATAAGGTCTGAGATAAAAGAACCTAAACTAAAGTAATAGAAGGTCAGAGCTTAAATACCCTAAACTACAACAATAGAAGGTCCGATCTTAAATACCCTAGACTACAACAATATAAGGTCCGAGCTAAAAGAACCTAAAATAAATTGATAAAAGTTATGATATAAATGAACCAAAACTACAATGATAGAAGTTCCAAGCTAAAAGGCCCTAAAATACAATAATAGATGGTTTGAGCTAAAAGACCCTAAACTACAATGATAAAAGGTCTAAACTAAAAGACCTTAAACTATAGTAATATAAGGTAGGAGCTAAAAGACCCTAAAATACAACACAATAATGATTTATTCTATAAAGATGGAAAAGATACAAATCTTGTGTGGCCTACCATATGGCCTTAGAAAAAATCACGCGATGCTCTCCAAGCCCATCAAAATTAAAAAAAAGATAGACCGCTATCCCTATGGGATATATATTCTACCAAAATTATCCTTTTTTGAAAAGTTAATTTCAATATGGATATAAAATATATGTCAGTAATGAATCTCTTATTGGTGGGCATTCATGATATTTTTTCAAGTAAAATCTATTAGATTTTAAACATTAAAATCCATTCATTTAGGTTTACTTTATATTATACAAAGGATTGGTATTGTCAATGATTCATGAAAAATCAGATCAGTGATATGTTAGGAATATCATGAATGAAAGAAAACTAGACAAGAACATATAAATTTCATCAGATTCATTCATTGATATCATATAGAAGGTGGAATCTCCACATATCAGAGTCTCTCCCAATAATATAGTTTCCAAATAAAATTTGAAAAATTACAAATACATCACAACATGTTCTTGTATGAGACCTTGAGTTCTACAAGCCCATGCTTTAGGAAGGTCATAGATTGGTGTAATTAATCAATAGATTCAGTCTATGCCCCCACAATCTATTGAAACTACTCCAACCGAGTGACAACATCAAGCCTGACCTTCTCAGCCATATTGAGGAGTCCTTGTCTCTCCAACATAGTTTTCTATGATATTTGAAGAGTATGATGAATCTGGGATAGTTCTTCTTGAAGAATACCAACCATGGAATGGAAATGGTCAATTTCAATCTGCTTGATACTGATCACATCCCGATGAGTTGTTGGCTCCACCGCATGCTGGGAAGCTTCATTTAAGGCTTCATCCCAGCTTTGCTTCACTAAAGAGAAAGCATTAGTAGATACCACCCTCAAATCAAGGGCTATCTTTCGATCTCTCAAAGAGACCACCTCCTTTACCTAGGAATGAAGGGAGGTATAGTCAAAACCCTCATAACCAAGGGTGGTGAACATAAATCAAAGGATACCCAACTAGATCTTTATCTCTTCCAGAGGGGTCTCTAATACTAAGGTCTGAATCTATGTCCACATTTTTGTCACATAGACTCATAAAATTATGTAGAATAAAATCCTTGATATAATACCATACTAGTAATGGGAATATATTATGGGACTAGACCACTCTGATAAATATTCACGCTCATGGTCTTTAATGATTTAGGAAGGGATCCAACCTCCACATTGGTCAACTCGGTCGGATGAACCCCAAAGATTGAAGGGGCTATAACCTTCGATCATAGGGGTCAAAACACTGTAACAAGGGGCACAAGGGTTTATAATCCAAAGTATAAATGATATGATATCACTAAGAAACCAAGAGACATGACCAATATTAAAAACACACCTTTCTCAGTTTCATTATTAGAAATGTATGTTGCCTCAACCCCATTCCTAGGTGAAGAGGAAATAACCTCTTGTGAAGAGTGGATTTATGGAACTTTTTAAGATTTCCTTGAATATTTTCTTCACTTTACACGCTTTAGGGCTATGGGAACTAAATATAATGTTAGGACACATGAAACAAAGTAAACGAAGTGTCCAGTTTTTGAATAAGTATTCAACTTCTCCAAAACTCACCTTCATAAACTCAATAGTAGAATAGATACCTATATAAGTCTCCTAAAAAAGTTCATTTTACCACACCATATCAAATGGTGTGACCACTGAGAGATCTAAAATAGGAAATGGGTGTGACTAAGTCAGCACCTCGGCCACCTCTGCTTCTTCATGGGCCAGGCCTGACAATGAAGGGTTTTATAAAGAAACCTAATGCTCACCTGCATCTTTAGGAGCTGATACATGATCCTATCTGTGTGATTGGCAGGGGTATGTACATTTTTAAAAAATCAGGATGTGTTATTGAAATAATTCAAAACAAATAGAATAGTGAAATTCCATACTTTAGGATTCTGTAGAAGAGGACTTTGAAAATTATGAGTTCTTCCTTTTTCCATTACCTTATGGGGAAGGATCTCTATAAGGTATTGAAGTTGAGGTCATTGATCTAGAAAAAAGAAATTTCCTCCCTTATCTGGGCCAACTGACCTGGGGATCCCTCATCATCGGCCCCTCAATCACTAGCAAATTCATCTCCAACAGCTATATGCTGGGGAGAATATACATGGGATGACACGATTATCCAATCTTCTTATATCCTCCCACTATATCAACAAAAACATAAATGATATAAGTATAGTTGCAATGGCACTAAGACCCTTTAAACATAGAAGTAAGTTCATCTTTACTGCCGACTCTATAATGGGATAACCATGTTCATCCATGAACATTTATAGTGTGCCCTGAACCACCATTTGGTGAACCAGAGGTGAATTTAAAACACGACCCTTGATTATTTTCATCATTACATCAAGGTCTTAGAATAAGGAACTGACCTTCTTAGGATAATCTTTGAAATTGATTACCATAGGGATGGTGAGTGAGTAAGACCATCCAAAGGTAACTCTGATTGGCATAGTTTTCCTTATAGCTCAACCTCTGAGTTCATCATTCTCTAAGCCACCCACTATCAAGATGTGATAAGAAATAATAACATTGATACAACTTCACTCTATGGTACTTCACTCATTGTGGCCGCATAGGTTGGCACTTCTACTGGAAATAAAGGTAATGGTAAATTATTTACTTCTTTATGGGGTGCTTCCATGGATGTTGGTCCTCTCAAAGCCATTTTCTTTCTAGGTGACATATTTTCCTTATAATTATATGGTAATTGGGAAGATTCACTTACCAATTTGGATAATTTCCTATTGGGATATGAGTAAATCCAAATATCATTATAATTTTGAGATAAACCATTTTTTGTGTCACGAAGGGGAAGGTCTATCTTATCTTGAGTTTCCTCCCTAGTGAACATCAGCCAAAATTGGTGATCCACCATCGGATGCTCCTTAGATTAGACATGAATGGGGTGAGGACATCTTGACTGGACACACAATAACTGAAGGCAAAATCGGTAGGGTGCATACCATTCACAAAGGAGGTATCCATCAATGTGAGTGCAAAGGATTCCCTAATTAAGTGATATCATATAGGCCTGAGCCTCAAGTATAGACCCACCATCATCAACCATATTAACCATGGGAAATGGACCATAGATTTTGAAGGAGAAATAGTCATAAAATCTCATGAAGGAACTGACCTCCCAATCCTTTAGTGTAACAGGTCTTACCCCACTAATATGCTACAGAAATGGTTTGAAATAGACATTGAAGATGATTTGGATGTTTATATATTCATAGAATCCTATATTATCCCCCACCCAACCCCATAAAACTTGGATGGGGATTGATATTATTTGAGAGGATTTTACCTTATAGATATGGAAAAAAGGTGGTAAAGTTTGGCCAA
The DNA here is from genome assembly GCA_963277665.1 of Viscum album. Lineage (NCBI taxonomy): Eukaryota > Viridiplantae > Streptophyta > Magnoliopsida > Santalales > Viscaceae > Viscum > Viscum album. The sequence goes on from OY728122.1 coordinate 1,783,826,396, forward strand.
CATAGGGATAGATAAGTCGACATGCTGCCCTCCTACCATAGAAGATGACATCATGAAAGTGGAGACTCTAAATCCAAAATTTTCATTCTTCATATGTAAGTACCCACTTAGGTACATAGTGAGGAAGTCGTCTAGATAGATGGTCTGGTCAACACTAGAAACAACTTTCCATACCCATTATTTAAATCTCCCTTATTCAACCGTAGGCTAGTAAGTTCCCTCTGAACTACATGATCCCTTCATAGGATAAACCTTCTACTTCTTGGATTTTGGATCAGAACATGTTGTCTTGATGAAGTAGATCACCCACATTTTGAAAGGGATATCTTACCCAAGAAGTGTCTCATTTGCGAGGGACTTTTCATCCAACCTGACCAGATATTTGGTGATGGGAGAAGTCCTCTCTATATTATCCCATGTAGACCATAGAGGAAAAAAATCATCATAAATATCCCCCAATATGGATGTGCTGTAGATATGCTCGACATCCCAGAGACTAATTCCCACATCACCATGCATTAAGTGGAATGTGTTTGTGTCAAGACTCCAATGATTGAAGAGGTCTAACATTAGACCCTTATTGCAATAAGAAAAAGTTTTCAAGATCCATATGACCTTTTATATCCTAACCCGATTTATCTCCATATAAAAATCAGAAGAAATATATTACACATAGAAGGTCTAACCCCAATCCATTATGTAGCTTCCCCTAATCAAAAGACCCAATTGGGAACCCAACCAAACTTATGGGTAGAGGAATACTTACACATTATAGAATAGTATATATAATCATCATAATTAGGTTCATGACTATTCCTATCAAAGTATGCTGGAATGAACATTAGTACATTAACATCTTTACACTCTACCTTGATGAAAAAATATCCCACATGAGTGATATTCACCTGAAGGGTGTTATGGGTTTTCAAACCCAAGAAGGAGGTATGAATGGTGATTGAATTAAAGGAATGAGAGTGTCATCGCTAAGGCCAAACCCATAGAGGGGAAGAAAATATGAAAGAGGATATTCCCCAAGTTTCTCTCCCATAAATCCTATCAAACTCATCTAAAATGACCAAATACCTTGAAGGTGAGAAGTGGACTCACTTTCTAAAATAACATCCCGACAAGCCATCACTACCTTAGAATCTTTCTTTGATGGATCATGGGAATTATGATAAGATCTAGAATCCATCTGAAAGAAAGTAAGTGGAATATTTCAAACATATAATAAAAAAATATCATTAAGATAATGGAATAAATTCTAGAAGCCTCATGCACATCACATGAATAATCAAATGGATTCACAATCACATAAAGGATTTGTGAATATCCTAGATCATGAAGATCTCATAGAATTCATAAACCCACAGAACACCATGTGCCGACAAGAACCACCATAAGACTCATGATTTCATGACCCTGACATGGTCACACGATTTGTATAATAGACGAGTGGTCATGCGGCCAAGCCAACAAATATTTTGAAAATAGAAAAGACAACTATACAACCATATGGCCAAGGTTCAAGAAATTAAAAAAATTTGATTCATGTATGATTCAAATAAAAAATAGGTGAAATAGATCTGGTGAAGTAGTGCTGGTGAAAAGGTCTCATGGATGGATCTCATGATCGGTTCTTATGGGAAGTTCACATGAAAAAGGTATATCACAAGAGCTCTGAGAGTTGGGTTGCCGATGAATGAACCTCTCTCCAGTCCCCTATTTATAGGGAGTTACAAGAAATAGAAAATTCCACCTGGAAGACTAAGAGTCACCCAAGAGACTAATTGGAGATAGTGGAAAAGCCTTAGGCGGGCATTTAATTTCCTTATAACTGAGCCCGTGTCCCCTCAGATGTTGATCCTGAGGGGGTTCATTTTTTGAAATATTCTAAATGATGATAAAAAAAGAATAAAAAAAGAATAAATAACTAAATATGGGTATTATTTTCCCCTCAAATAAAAGGAAGTAAATGTGGTCAAGACTCATGGATCACATAACTTGCAATTGAACATGCGATCTCATGACCTTCAGAAGGACATACAAACACTTCATGCACAATGAATAACCTGATAGAAGATAACACAAACCCCATTTGACAAGAACACTTTAATATTTTGAAGGAATCCATGGGCACTCAATGATCATGAAACTGTTTCTAGATAAGATCTCCTAGATCACATGACTTTTTAAGAAGCAAACACCTAAAAACCATCCAAAAATCCTTGTAAAATAAGGAGAAAAATATCCAAAATATGGGATCCTATTAAAGTCATAAAACTTATTCTGACGCACCCATGTAGTTCAAAATACACCTAAAAATCCCTAGAGACATGCCTTCCTTGTCACACAAGTGTCTGTTGACATGTCACCTTCATCACGGGAAAGGCCTCAAACATGTTCAGGTGGTCTTGCACTCCCCCTTCGGCACCAAAGAAAAACAAAAGTGCTTTTCCATGTTAATGATTTTACATCACCACAAGACCCTTTGTTGGTCATGTGATGCATCACCGATGGGAAGATTTGTTGTCTTATATAACACCCATGAAAAGTTAATAGATCCCCAAACTTTTTTAAATAAACAATGAAATAAAAAGTGAAATGACAAGATCTTATTGCAAGGGGTAGATATGATGATCTTATGAGAATTCCATAGGTGATCACCATTGATCACGCGAGGACACCCTTGAAAATATAGCCTAATGTTGTGATATACCCCTCGTGATCCATCTTTGTCCCATGAAATTTAATTAACAAGTCACCTCAGATCACACGAAATCCTCTCAACATGCATCTTGATCTCATAAAGGTCCCTAGACATGTTTTTATAACATTGTGAAATCCCCTTGTCATGTCCACATGATTATAAAATACCCATTTAATTGGAAAAAATCCAATAAATGGGGAATTGTAAGGATGATTTTGCAGTCTCTAAAAATCATGTGACTCCTATGATATGATTTTGCGGTGCACGTGACACCAAATCCCTACACCGACTCCATCTTGGATTTTTGAGATACACACTGCATAAGGTGGAATATAATTAGTGTGGAGAGGCCTATAGATCCCCAACCCATCATGAAAAATAAATTTTGGATCCACACACCGACACACCTTGTCATCAGAGAAGAATTTTTAGAAGGGACAATCTCATGATCGCAAGGGTTTTCTGTCAAGTAAAATCCGATGAATAACCTAAGCGATCACAATGCATGCATGGGTCCTTCAGATGATCACTTGAGATCACATGAAGGATTTATAGAGGGTTATGTAGAGAACATACCACATATATTCTAGATCATGTGAGACCTAAAATATATAACCTCGAATAAATATAAGGTATATATGCAATAAAAACTAGAATAAAGACTAATGACAAGATACTTACATGAAGATAGATTCGCTGATCCTCATGTGCTTCACATGAACCATCAATCTCATGTGACAACACTAGGGAATGTCACTAAAGTCATGTGATGCCCCCTTAATATACCATTTGGATCATGTGATGTCCTCCAAACTTGTCAAGAAAGTCACGCGACACCCTTTGAGAAAACTACCCGAAGTCTCATGAAGCCCTCTGGGCTTGCCATCCAGATCTTGCAATGTCCTCTAGATATATCACCCATGTTATGAATTGACACCAATAAATGTAATTTAGGTCTTGTAGAGTCCTATGGGCCTATCATACAGATCCCATGGCACCCTCAAAGCCTATCGACCAGGTCTCGTGATGACACTAGGACATGTCAGCCAAGTTGGACGATGACCTCTAGACATGCCACCAGAGTCTCGCAAAGCCCTCGAGGATCACCATCCATATCTTACTATGTCCTCTAGAAATGTCTCCCATGTCATATGGAGAAACTAGGACATGTCATCTAGGTCTTGTGACAACACCGTGACATTCCAACCAAGATCATGCGATGTATTCCAGAGAAGTCAACCTGGATCATGCGACGTACTCTAGATAAGTCAGCAAGGTCACATGACACTCCCCAAATATATAATCTCTAATCATGAGACTATCTCCATAAATCCTTAGAAAATTATTGTGACATACTCCATAAATTTCAACCTGGATCATGCGATTGTCACTAGGACATGTCAGGTAGATAACCAGACATGTTAGGCATACATCTAGGTCATGTCAAGAAAATGTATCAGGACATGATAGCCTTGTCCAGTGGGTATATTAGGGCATCCATAGTGTATAATACTTGATTAGTAGAATAATATGATATGCCCACAATATAATGGAAACCTGAGTGTGTAATCCTTGATCAGTGTCATAATATGATATCTCTCATATATCTGGGTAGCCTCAGTGTGTAAGAACAAATTTAATTGAACTAAGTTGAATCTAATTCTTACTATAACCAAGATATGTAGGATTCCTTCCTAAGGCCTAAGCTATATATTAAGAATCCAAATGGGTTGTCTCAACACATAAGTCCCACATTCATAATTAGGGAGACTGATTACTAACTATCACTTATTTATCACACTGAGCATTGATCATGTGGAATTAGGGATTTGCAATGATCATATAACTCACATCATAATACTTTACCAAGATAGGGAAACATCAATGTGTAAGCCTTGATCTATGACATAATATTATATGCCTATAATATAAGGGAAACCTTAGTGTGTAATACTTGATCAGTGGAATAATATAATATGTACTTTATATCAAGGCAACCTCAGTTTGTATGCTTCAATAAAATTGAAATATGATGACTCTGATTCCTACTATAACTAGGATACATAGGATGTCCTCCTAAATCCCAAGATCGATATTAAACTTCCAAAAGGGATATCCAAGCACATAAGTCCCATATTCATAAGAAATGAGACTGATTAATTACTGTCCCTTTTTTATCACACCGAGCATAGCCTATGTAGGCTTAGGGAGTTTCAATGACTATATCATTCACGTCATAAGACTCTACCAAGATAGGGAAACCTTAGTGTGTAAGCCTTGATCAGTAGCATAATATTATATATCCTCTATATTAAGTTCATCCTCAATGTGTAAGACCAGATCAATGACATAATATGATATTCCCACAATATAAGGGAAACCTCAGCGTGTAATCCAAAATAAATGACATAATACGATATGTCCCACATATAAGGGAAACCTCAATGTGTAATCCCCAATTAAACTAAACTAAGAAAAATTTTATTACTACTATAACTAGGGTATATAGGAAGCCTTCCTAAAGGCATGAGCTCAAATAATCATTCACCTCAGTGTAATTGTAGCCATGTTTCTGACAATCCAACCATCAGAACCTAATATATACCATGGACTTATAACCCTTCTTCACCCACCAATGGATTGAGAAGTCAAATGAACTATGATGACTCTAAATCCTACTATAACCAGGATACATAGGACTCATTCCAAAGACCTGAGATCTATATAAAACATCCAATGGTCTATCCTAGTACATAATCCCTATATCCATATGCAATGATACTGATTACTTGATATCCCTTATTTCCTACATCGATTATGGATCACGTAGTCTTGGGGAGTTGAAATGATCACAACATTTTCATCATGAATCTCCACTATTTAGGGAAACCTTAGTGTGTAAGCCCTGATTAGTGGAATGATATAACTACCCCAAACAAGGGTATATCTACTTTGGGGAAATTTTAAAGGGCATGATTGAACTATGATAACTCTGATTCCTACCATAAACAAGATACGTAGGATGCCTCCTCAAGGTTCAAGCTCAAATACCTGGTGCCAAAGTGCCAAAATATATTTCCTTTACATATGACATTAAACTAAATTGGTTTAACAAACTATGCGGGTTTTGATTCGTGTTATAAAACAGGATATATATGACACCTCATAATGGATCAATCCCATCCTTGAAATATTAAATGCCTAACTAGATAATAAAAAACTCCAGAGATCTCAGTTATATGGATTCAACATATAAGAAACTACCCACCAATGGGATAAAAATTAAGAACCTTGTATACATACATATGGATTTACTAATAAGGTCCCCCTTTTCATAAAAAAGGACTTAACCTATGGTCATTTTTTAGGGTAACTGGTCCCATATATGGATTAGGAAAATATTCTCAAACATATATTAAATATATAAGAGAGTCCCAGAGTCAGAAAAAATTCCCCCCAAAAGGGTGTGATAAGCCTAACCTCTCATCCTCTTAACCAATGTGAGTTCCTAAGCATCGTTGGGTCTGAAAACCCAAAAAACCACCTGCCTTTGGAAAGAAGGGTTTCACCCAATTATGGATGTGGGAGTCATTGGGAATTTCCATTAGGGATAAAAATGGAAATCTTGACTTGAATGATTGTAAAAATACATTGACCCCTACCCCCACAATCAAACCATTAGTCCAAGCTAGCCACATATTTCTATCAAGAAAAGGTGGTGAACCATAAGAGAAATCATTTAACTACAACATCTCCTTTACAAGATAAAAAAGGATAGACTTCCCAGTTCTCATCAGAAAATTTAGTTCTTATCACGTGGGTGGTCCTTATCCCTAGTCTGTGTGAAATAGTGTCATCGAGTAAAAATTATATGTCATGATTTAGAAAATATATAAATAATATTTCATGATTTACCACTATGATTATTGTTTCTCATACTATTATTTTTGGTTTCATTCAATGGATGGAACTAGAAGAATCAATGTAAACATTTAATGTGATAAACAATATGATTATGATAAACCAGATGGGATGATTACTAGAGTGAAAGATATATCAATTTTCCTAATTATTTATCATGATATATAGTTAACAACTTACATCTTAACCAACTCTCAGACTTGCCAAAGAATATAAGGATAGAGTTATTTAAGAGTAGGGGTAGTGAAGACTATGGAGGAAAGAAGAAATAATTTCCTTTATGCTATAAATGTGGAAAGATAAACCTTAGAGAATTTCCCAAAGGAATGGGAAAATGTTTTATGTGTGGGAAGGAAGGGAATAAATCAATGAATTGTCAAGAAAAAATGAATAGTATGATAGAAGGGAATAAATTACATCCTACAACATAATATGTAGTTTAATTTATTATGTTTGGAGAATATAGTCATTATCTGAGTCAATTCCCTAATCCAAGGGTTAAATCCTAGACCAAGGAAGGACCTATCCTATGGAAATCATTAAGTGTAAGGAATAAAGTGTTTATGTTTTGGTATTTGAGAATTATATTGTTGAAGTATTATATCGATGATAATATTTTGGATATAATAAACAAGAAACATTTAAGGATTATTCCATAGTAGTTTTTATTTATGGATTTGAAACAATTTATTGAATGGCACTGATAACCTAAAAAAGTGATTTAGTAATAAGGTTATATTGTTAGAAAACACATGACTGAGGGAATAATAACCCTTATTATGTGTTTGATATTGGGATAAACCTAAAGCGTCTTGGTATGGTAAGTCTATGGTTGATCATAATTTTAAAGGCATATATAACCCTTTTGAAGTTTAATATGATGATATTTTAACACGATTAAGTATATTTTGGGAGAAATTTATGTGAATACAACCCTTTAGTTTTGTAGATGTGAAAATATTATTTGGGGAATAATGATTTTATATTTTTTGGACATAATTTTAAAGTTATTGATAAATTTTAGGGTTAATGTGATTTTTGAGGTTGATTTATTTATGGTTTATTAGGATAAAAGTGTTAGTACATTTTTGGAATATATAGTATAAAAAACATTAGTGGTTAAAAAAGGTGATTTGATGATTAATGTTATTTTTTAGTATGTTTATAATATTCTTGGGAATGTCATAGTTTTATGAAAAGGAAAACCTGCAGTTTGGGATACAACCTGTCACATCAGGCATGTTCATGGGGCTTGAACCCATAACTAAAGGGTGACAAGGGAGAAACACCTACCATTATCCTACATAATGTCCTGGTGAGTATGAAATTTTTTAAATGATTTTATGGATAAATATTAAATTTATTTTTAGAATAATATTATAAGGACAAATCTTTTTGAATTTCTTGGATTTTAAGGTGATTAATGAAATTTCGGGATATGATTTATGTAACTCCCCGACCCTAGTTACCCAGAGTCGGTTCATTATTACATAACATTGGAATGATCAAAATAATGATCAAATCTCGAAAGACCGATTGGTTTAGTAGCCTTGGAAACACTAGATATATTCATAAGTTTTACATTACATCATAAAGTGAAAAACTACTTCGACAACATAATGTCTCCATAGTCCACACTATTATCCCCTCATAATATCCCTGTAGGTCATTCATAACTTACTTCTTCACATCCTGGAAAAAATAAAACATAGAAAAGGGGTGAGCTCAAATGCCCAGTAAGGATAACAATATAGCGTAACATTAAAAAATAAGCATAGACATTTAAGGCAATGCATTACTAAAACAAAAGCCTTTTAAACTTGAACTTCAACATAGTATGGAAAAAGTAAAATGAAATAATGCCATTTACTTATTCACATGGATATTCTACTAATCGAATAATCACATGCAATATCAATAACCACTTTAATAATGTCGTAATGCATAATTCTGAACTTTAATTTCGTTGTCAAGGCCTCGTCCAAAGACCTAGGGGCTAACTGTAACCGGAACCCAACCCAGAGTGCCTCTAATAACCAGACACCAACCCGGAGTGCCTCTAATAACCGGACACCAACCCAGAGTTCCTCTAATAACCGGAGACCAAACCAGAGTTCCTCTAATAACCGGAGACCAAACCAGAGGGCTTACTTTTACCGGTCCCCAACCCGAAACATACTTGTCTAACACATTCATCTGAATTAAAGGTTGAAATATAACATAAACATTCGGATTAAAAATAACTTATGAAATGTCAATACTCTAAACAAAAACCATGAGTGACATAAGAATAACTTATCCACAGTCAAAAATATCACAAAAACTTCAATAAAATATGGATGTTTTGTATCATAATAAATCAACTTCAAATAAGCTTAAAATCCATCAAAGGATGTTGACATAGATGAAATAAAGACTATTTTAGAAAAATATCTCTTTCTATTTTGAAATCATTTAAGAGTCTTATATTTATGAAATAAAACTTTTTTTTTGAAAATATTCTTATTATCTTGTAAGGGAAGCTTCGATGATTTTATAACGGCGGAAAATAGCCACACCCACCGTATAAGTTAAAAAAAACATTCTTACCTTAATTTTGTCGAAAAGGTTAAAAAGCACCTTGTTTGGAAAACAATGGAAAGATTCATTTATAAACCTCTTATAAAAAGTCAAACAGGGGTATAAATGACTTTAACCCATATTCTAGTAAATAGTAAAAATGTTTTGAAATTCATTTTTAAGAAACATGGATGTGGATGATAAAGAGATCCCAGTAGATTATTACGTATAAACAACCTCGGATAATGAAGAGATTACGAAATAACCCTTACCAATTTGGTAACTTATGAAACATACAACCCATGAAAGAGGTATCATACAATGAATATGTAAATACACATAAATTAGAGTGTATTACACAAAGAATATAATTATGGGCAGTACATACACCACACAAAAGGTGATGGTGGCAATATGGCATGAATCTCACGGGAATAAGGAGTGAGATGAAAACCCCTTACCTTATACTTTTCCTTGGTTGGGGTAGGTTAACCTCCTGTATAATGGTTAAATAATTTTTATTAAATTATACAAGAATCATATACATTAATATGATATCATATATGATCTTTTAATATTGATTTGATAATAATATCTTAGTATTATCGTTGTTTCGGGTGTTAACTTACTTGTTTTATTTTATATGTTTTGTTACGTAAGCCATGTTTGTAATGGATAGGTTGTATATAATTCATATCCAGAATGATATCAAGTACTTAAAAATAATTTTTAAATCATCAAATGATAATTATACTTGAATGGATACGATGGAGAATGAATCTCATCCCGTTCGTGGAGACGGTAGTCCGTACGTACGCATGAGCGACAATATCATTCTTTTGAAATAATATATAAATGGTTGTTATATCATATATACAGAATCATTAACATGTTATATTTATTATTTACATGATTTACATATCATTATTATACCCATCCAAATAATAATATATTGAATAACAATTACACCACGACATGGAGACGGTAAGCCGTACGTACGCACGTATGGTGACATGTTATTCAAAGGGTGGATAGAATACTGAATATGGTTGTACCATATTTATAATAACATCACAGTATATATATGATACTGGAGTTATTATTTTAGAATGGTAATAACAAAGGAATAATAAGTGGAAGAAGAAAGGAACTTGGAAAAGGGTTGTGAAATCATTACCTCTTTTTCAGGTTCTTCCTTTTGATTTGATCAAAAGGGCTTCTTAGGTTGGCTTTCTGATCAAAATAAGGCCTCTAGGTTGTAGTTAGGGAAGTTGGGAGAGTATTTGGGCAGAGGTTTGCCGAACCAAATGGTTTTTAAGGTGTGAAGAAATGAGAAGCAGGAGTTCCCTTTTATAAGAGGGGTGAGGGGCACCTTTGGAAAAGCTAGAAATATTAGTTTATAATAAATTCATATTCGGTTTCTAATGGCTCCAAAGTTTATTATTTAAATTTTAAGGTGGGGATGGATCGAAAACAACTCAACCAATAGAATTTAGACAGGTTTGGGTACTTATATTAACCTTATCTTTAAGTATTAACTCTAAGTTAATTAGTTTCACTTTTACAATGTCTCTTTGTATTTTTATATAATATGGTTAATAAACTTACTATATACATCCAAGAGACCCCAAAGTAGTCCATTAATGATGAACCTATCATGATATAAGTCTCATGTCCGAAACCTAGATTTTTAGGAATTTAATATCAATTAATAATATAATATTTGTTTTAATAACTCTTTTATGTCAATTTTGACACTATTCAATAGTTGATTTTTGTGAAACTCATAATAGATTTATTACTTCTAAAAAAGTCAATTAAAGAAACTCTAATATATCATATTATCCTAGAAAATTAGTTTAATTCATTAAAAGTTTCATATTATATTTATTTGGGTATTTATAATATCAATTATTTTGATTTTTCACTATTATAGTAATTACTGCATCATCATTGTGTCATTAATAAATTAAACTATTTAATGTATAAAAATTATAAATAAAATATAATTATGTAGGAACTCTTTTTAAATTTATAATGAATATTTATAATCTAAAATCCAACATATATAACCCTATGTAAAAATTGTTTTTCTAAAAGATATATGCTTGTGTCATTTTTGTATTCATTTTAACTTAATTAAAATAAAGCGTCCCTATCACCTACAAGTGACACCATGGGGTCACAAAATCTACCCAAATATGCCTATGTCCGAACATGTATCAACCAATAAGTCTAGGACACGTTTTAGGGTAATTAATATTATTATAATATTATTTTTTAACCCTTATTTACCGGATTTACCCTTAACCATGGTAAATAAAATTTTTACCGCAGTAATTATTCAAAATGTCTAAAAATAAACGTTACCTATTTACACAATTTGAACATCCTAATTCCAAATATGGAATCCATTTTTCTAAATTAAAAACAAATAAGTGGCAGAAATTAACTTAAAATTAATTCCCACTGTCAAAACAAAAAGCGTGTTTTTAAGAGATAATAACTATCAAAAGATTGACACTTGTTTATGTTTGGTTTAATTGTAAAATTATGTCCAATGACCAAAATTATATTAAATGGTAATAATATATTCTAAATATAATTTATAACCACTCAAATTAATAATTTATCACTATTAATTATTTGATTAAAAATTTGTTTTTAATTAAAATTTAGTAATTTTCACTATTCATCAAAATATGAAAGTTATTCGAAAAGTACCAAAATTTCACCTTAGGCTAAATTCGATATTCCGAATCCAAAAATGAATTCCATTTTGAAATATAAAATATATATAATTTCAAAAATTAGGTATTATTATTCATAACGGCTAGTTTGATTGGTTGTGGTGTGTGTTAAAACTAAAAGTTGCGTACAACACACGCTACTGTATTATTCAAAGAAAGCGTACCGTGGAAGCTTGGGATGTTTCATTTTAAATTTTTGCTGTCTCCATTTAGTCAAAAAGTTTAAAATATTGTATTTAAAAAGGGTTCACTATTAAAAGTTGATAAAAGTGCAATACTGAAAATGAATTTGTTCTTGCATTCTGTCTAAGATACTCATAATATGGATTCTAAAATTATAAGGATTATATAAAGTTTAAAATTTATTTAATACTGTTCATAACCTCTTTTGAATGGCTTTTTGGTAAGTCATGGTGTAATTGAACTCGGTGTTGCGTGTAGTGCAAGTTATTGAATTATTTTGAAGAAATAACACACTATGAATTCTTGGGGTGTTACATTCTCCCCTCCTTCAATAAATTGCGTCCTCGCAATTTGAAATTGTTCTTCGAAAATCAAAGTTTGAAAATAGAAAATATATTTGTAGGAAAACCCAAATCAGAAATTGGGTTACTAAAATTTAGTCTTAATATGAGGAAAAGAGAAATCAAAGGGTCACCACCAAATTATGATCTCGATTAGGAGAACATTGGTGGCAATTAGAGACATATAATTGGAGGAAAAATGTAAATATTTATAGGTAGTGATTGAGGTCATCAATCACAAACAAGTGGAAAATTGAGGTCCTTAAATTCATCAATCTATGATGATTTTAAATACCATCGGTTCAACAAAACATAGGGTATTAGGATAACACATTTTTGACGTTTCAAAATATCTTAGTTGAAATCCCACATCGAAAAATGAATTAATGAGGCCTCTATTTAAAATAAAGAGTGGAAAGTATGAAGATTACCTGAAATAACACATACTAGGGTTCCATGTAGGAAAATATGGATATGGAAGAAAAATCTGACCATCAATTATATGATGGAGAGTGGTAGAGAACATGGCTATGAAAAGGCCAAAAATCCCAAAGCCATAAATTAGTGATGATTTTAGGTACCATCTAGGACAAAATTTTTGTTCTAAGTTCCTTTTCTTAATGTTGAGGAATTTATTTATGAGATTGGCTAAGATCATAAGGAGATATACTTACTTTCTAATTATAGTTTTATCCATTAATAAATTTCTACCACAAACTCATCTTTCACTCTAATAGATAATAGAACGTAAAAAATTGTATTTACACTATTAGTATAGGGTTCCAAAATAAATGAATTTATAATTCATCTACAAGATCTTTTAATAAAAACTACATTATTTAATCCAGGACATCTCGTGGGCCAGTGGTAGGTGATACACCCTTGTCGCCCTTCAGTTGTGGGTTCAAGTCTCACGGCCTTGCCGGACGCGACGGGTTGCCGCCCGACCTCCGGGATGTCCTTTTATGGAAATCCAAAATAATCCAAACTAGAACTATCCAAAATACTTCAGTCCAAAATTTATAAGGAAGGTAAACATAATAAAGATCCTTTTTCCATGTAATAACATGTGAACACCTTTATGATGTATTCTTTTAAAACACTGCAACATCCTGAATTACCATAAAACCTTATTGATTACATTCATGATCCCTTATTCCTTAAAGAAAAATAGATATACTCCATCAATCCAAAAATGTTTTAAACCCCAACAATGATGGAATATACAAATCATTAATCAGTTTCAAGGTAACCAAGAATATCCAATATAATTTATCCAAATCAATCATGTATTATTCTAAAATCACTACCTCGGTATCAGAACTATATTATGGTTTATCATTCTCTCAACCATATATTTTCCAAATATTTATCCTGCTATTGAGTCACTTTTCTTTGTTCCACACAATCTCAAGTCCTTAATGAAATAGTACTACAGTACAATCCTTATATACTCCATAATTATTATAACAAGTACATTGTTGATACAACACTCAATTGACATAATCAACATAAGAACTCTAATCATTCCTCTTCATCTGTGGTAGTATCATAACTTGATTATTATCCAATAGCATCATTTGCGGCATAGTCTGATGACTGGGACATAGGTTCGCGTAGTGTCCAAACTCCTTGCAAATGAAGCATTGTACATTTGAAACCATTTTCTTACCCTTGCAGTCACGTACTTTGTGCCCTTTTCCTCCACACTTATAACAAACTCCCATTCCTTTCAGGCAAGTTCCAGGGTGTTTCTTTCCACAGTTATCACATATGGGAAAATTCTTCTTTTTCCCTCTTCCCTTTATCCATCTTTCTCTCTTCCATCCTTTTCTTCTCTTGCTTCCCTTCAATGCCATAGGACTCAGTAAACTCTTTACTTATCTTATCAACACATGATATTATTTCTTCATATGATGATAATACATGCGAGACTATTTCTCTTGTAAATTCTGGCTTAAGACCATAAAATATATGATCCTTCTTTCTCTTTGAATCATGTGCATTGCTAGAGTTCTCATTCCTTCTACTGGGCGCCATTTCTAAACAATGGCATACATTAGATTAGTTTATGAATAAAAATACCTAATCCCAAACTTGTAAAACACATAACATAAATAAAATAGTTTATAGATATAATCCATAATCATAAAAATGTCTCATTTGAGGAAGTATATACTCATAAACCCTTCATAATGATTTGTAAAGAAAATGAGAGTTATCCTAAGAATATCCCCCAGGAGTGTCGTAACCAAGAGTGCAGCAAGGCCCGTTGTTGTGCACCAGTTCCCGTTCGAGTCTAGCTCAAAGCGGTGTTTTCGGGTTCTACCCCTAGGTACATCTGTTCCAGAGCCGCCTCTACCTGCTCGTATCCAGACAGGGATGTATTGCTCGGAAAACTCACAAAATCTCTACAACACCAAAATTCTAGGAAGTTCTTCTATACTAATCCTCAAAATTCATCTTAAATATATGTGCTCTAATCATAGTTTACCTAAATCTAGTTTCCAAGGTTTGTACTAAACTTCCTCTGATACCAACTGTAACGCCCCGACCCTAGTTACCTAGAGTCGGTGCATTATTACATAACATTGGCATGATCACAAGAATGATAAAATCTCAAAAGACCGATTGGTTTAGTAGCCTTGGAAACACTAGATATATTCATAAGTTTTACATTACATCATAAAGTGAAAAACTACTACGAAAACATAATGTCTCCATAGTCCACACTATTATCCCCTCATAATATCCCTGGAGGTCATTCATAACTTACTTCTTCACATCCTGGGAAAAATAAAACATAGAAAAGGGGTGAGCTCAAATGCCCAGTAAGGATAACAATATAGCAGAACATTCAAAAATAACCATAAACATTTAAGACAATGCATTACTAAAACAAAAGCCTTTTAAACTTGAACTTCAACATAGTATGGCAAAAGTAAAATGAAATAATGTCATTTAATTATTCACATGGATATTATACTAATCGAATAATCACATGCAATATCAATAACCACTTTAATAATGTCGGAATGCATAATGCTGAACTTTAATTTCTTTGTCAAGGCCTCGTCCCAAGACCTAGGGGCTAACTGTAACCGGAACCCAACCCGGAGTGCCTCTAATAACCGGACACCAACCCGGAGTGCCTCTAATAATCGGACACCAACCTGGAGTTTCTCTAATAACCGGAGATCAAACCGGAGTTCCTATAATAACTGGAGACCAAACCGGAGGGCTTACTTTTACCGGTCCCCAACCCAGAACATACTTGTCTAACACATTCATCTGAATGAAAGGTTGAAATATAACATAAACATTCGGATTACAAATAACTTATGAAATGTCAATAATCTAAACAAAAACCATGAGTGACATAAGAATAACTTATCCAGAGTAAAAAATATCACAAAACCTTCAATAAAATATGGATGTTTTGTATCATAATAAATCAACTTCAAATAAGCTTAAAATCCATCAAAGGATGTTGACATAGATGAAATAAAGACTATTTTAGAAAAATATCTCTTTCTATTTTGAAATCATTTAAGAGTATTATATTTATGATATAAAACATTTTTTTTGAAAATATTCTTATTATCTTGTAAGGGAAGCTTCGACGATTTTATGACGGCGGAAAATAGCCACACCCGCTGTATAAGTTAAAAAAAACATTCTTACCTTAATTTTGTCGAAAAGGTTAAAAAATAGCTTGTTTGGAAAACGACGGAAATATTACTTTATAAAACTCTTATAAAAAGTCAAACAAGGGTATAAATGACTTTAACCCATATTCTAGTAAATAGTAAAAATGTTTTGAAATTCATTTTTAAGAAACATGGATGTGGATGATAAAGAGATCCCAGTAGATTATTACGTATAAACAACCTCGGATAATGAAGAGATTGTGAAATAAACCTTACCAATTTGGTAACTTATGAAACATACAAACCATGAAAGAGGTATCATACAATGAATATGTAAATACACATAAATTAAAGTGTATTACACAAATAATATAATTATGGGCAACACATACACCACACAAAAGGTGATGGTGGCAATATGGCATGAATCTCACGGGAATAAGGAGTGAGATTAAAACCCCTTACCTTGTACTTTTCCTTGGTTGGGGTAGGTTAACCTCCTGTATAATGGTGAAATAATTGTTATTAAATTATACAATAATCATATACATTAATATGATATCATATATGATCTTTTAATATTGATTTGATAATAATATCTTAGTATTATCATTGTTTCGGGTGTTAACTTACTTGTTTTATTTTATATGTTTTGTTATGTAAGCCATGTTTGTAATGGATAGGTTGTATATAATTCATATCCATAATGATATCAAGTCCTTAAACATCATTTTTAAATCATCAAATGATAATTATACTTGAATGGATACGATGGAGAATGATCTCATCGCGTTCGTGGAGACGGTAGTCCGTACGTACGCACGAGCGACAATATCATTCTTTTGAAATAATATATAAATGGTTGTTATATAATATATACAGAATCATTAACATGTTATATTTATTATTTACATGAGTTACATATCATTATTATACCCATCCAAATAATAATATATTGAATAACAATTACACCACGACGTGGAGACGGTAAGCCGTACGTACGCATGTATGGTGACATGTTATTCAAAGGGTGGATAGAATAATGAATATGGTTGTACCATATTTATAATAACATCACAGTATATATATGATACTGGAGTTATTATTTTATAATGGTAATAACAAAGGAAGAAGAAGTGGAAGAAGAAAGGAACTTGGAAAAGGGTGGTGAAATCATTACCTCTTTTTCGGGTTCTTCCTTTTGATTTGATCAAAAGGGCTCCATAGGTTGGCTTTCTGATCAAAATAAGGCCTCTAGGTTGTAGTGAGGGAAGTTGGGAGAGTATTTGGTCAGAGGTTTTCCGAACGAAAAGGTTTTGAAGGTGTTAAGAAATGAGAAGGAGGAGTTCCCTTTTATAAGATGGGTGAGTGGCACCTTTGGAAAAGCTAGAAATATTAGTTTATAATAAATTCATAATAGGTTTATAATGGATCCAAAGTTTATTATTTAAATTTTAAGGTGGGGATGGATCGAAAAAAACTCAACCAATAGAATTTATACAGGTTTGGGTACTTATATTAACCTTATCTTTAAGTATTAACTCTAAGTTAATTAGTTTCACTTTTACAATGTCTCTTTGTATTTTTATATAATATGGTTAATAAACTTACTATATACATCCAAACGACCCCCAAGTGGTCCATTAATGATGAACCTATAATGATATAAGTCTCTTGGACGAAACTTATATTTTTAGGAATTTAATATCAATTAATAATATAATATTTGTTTTAATAACTCTTTTATGTCAATTTTGACACTATTCAATAGTTGATTTTTGTGAAACTCATAACAGATTGATTACTTCAAACAAAGTCAATTAAATAAATCCTAATATATCATATTATCCTAGAAAATTAGTTTAATTCATTAAAAGTTTCATATTATATTTATTTGGGTATTTATAATATCAATTATTTTGATTTTTCACTATTATAGTAATTACTGCATCATCATTGTGTCATAAATAAATTAAACTATTTAATGTCTAAAAATTATAAATAAAATATCATTATGTAGGAAACCTTTTTATATTTCTAATGAATATTTATAATCTAAAATCCAACATATATAACCCTATGTAAAAATTGTTTTTCTAAAAGATATATGCTTGTGTCATTTTTTATTCATTTTAACTTAATTAAAATAAAGTGTCCCTATCACATACAAGTGGCACCATGGGGTCCGAAAATCGACCCAAATATGCATATTTCTGAACATGTATCAACAAATAAGTCTAGGACACGTTTTAGGGTAATTTAGTATTATTATAATATTATTTTTTAACCCTTATTTACAGGATTTACCCTTAACCATGGTAAATAAAATTTTTACCGCAGTAATTATTCAAAATGTCTAAAAATAAAAGTTACCTATTTACAAAATTTGAACATCCTAAATTCAAATATGGAATCCATTTTTCTAAATTCAAAACAAAGAAGTGGCAGAAATTAATTTAAATTTAATTCCCGCTGTCAAAACAAAAAGCGTGTTTTTAAGAGATAATAACTATCAAAAGATTGACACTTGTTTATGTTCGGTTTAATTGTAAAATTATGTCCAATGACCAACATTATATTAAATGGTAAAAATATATTCTAAATATACTTTAAAACCACTCAAATTCATAATTAATCAGTATTAATTATTTGATTAAAAAAGTTGTTTTTAATTAAAATTTAGTAATTTTCACTATTCATCAAAATATGAAAGTTATTCGAAAAGTACCAAAATTTCACCTTAGGCTAAATTCGATATTCTGAATCCAAAAATGAAGTCCATTTTGAAATATAAAATATATATAATTTCAAAAAGTAGGTATTATTATTCATAACGGCTAGTTTGATTGGTTGTGGTGTGTGTTAAAACTAAAAGTTGCGTACAACACACGCTACTGTATTATTCAAAGAAAGCGTACCGTGGAAGCTTGAGATGTTTCATTTTAAATTTTTGATGTCCCCATTTAGTCAAAAAGTTTAAAATATTGTATTTAAAAAGGGTTCACTATTAAAAGTTGATAAAAGTGAAATACTAAAAATGAATTTGTTCTTGCATTATGTCTAAGATACTCATAATATGGATTCTAAAATTATAAGGATTATATAAAGTTTAAAATTTAGTTAATACTATTCATAACCTCTTTTGAATGGATTTTTGGTAAGTCATGGTGCAATTGAACTCGGTGTTGCGTGTAGTGCAAGTTATTGAATTATTTTGAAGAAATAACACACTATGAATTCTTGGGGTGTTACATACATGACCCGTATGCTAAAGGCACAATGCCTGTTTGACTCTCAATACATGACCCGAAGGACTAGAGGCATACCACACCCAATACATGACCCGTAAGCCCAGCCCACTTGAACTGCTCCTCCCCATATTCTACGTCATTGATCACCTAGCTCACCTACTTGAATTTTTGATCAAATAGCATTGCCCCATAAAAATCTGCACGGTGCCTGGTCCCGATGGCGGCTGTCATACCCTATCATTATTCCAATCCGGTTAGCTCTGCATCTGGTGGTTGCTACTCTTGTTACCCTGATCCTCTTTTGGGGCTTGTTCTATGTGAATTGGGCTACTCCATGGTCTTTGTGGCCCGAAGGCCCTATGGCCCGAAGGGATTTGATGACCTGAAGGCCCTTGAGACCCGTAGGCCCAAACCAGTGGCTCGAAGGCCCAAATTAGGTGAATAGTTCTGGATGCTACAGTACCAAATAGTAACTGGTACAGTGACTACTACAGCACCTGCTACAATACTGCTACAGTACCTTGGAAATCCCCCTCCACCTGGTTTTGAACATGGGTCTCTTGGATGCCAAGCAGGAGCCCTTACCACTCGGGTACGGGCTCGTTGGCATATGTTTTATTGGGTTAAGGTATATATAATGTTTAGGTTTAACATAAAATATTATTTGGGTAAAATGATATTACATTTTTGGAGGTGTAATATGAAGGGTATGAGATAACCTTTGAGTTTAAGACTTTATTTAATGATGATGTTATTGAGTTTGTTTGGTATGTATGATTATTTATTAGTGAATTAATCTAAGTTGAAACCTTGATGTATTTTGGAAATTTTGATGTAAAATGTATTATCTCTTCCCATGGAGGATTCTAAATTTTGGGTATTATCTTACTTTTGTGTGAAAATTTCAACTTTGGTTAATGTTTAAAGATAGGAGGAGTAGATTTTTATCCTTTTATGGATTATGTGATCCCTAATTTTTTTTTATTTTAGTGCTTTAGGCATGAAAAATTCATCTTAAATACTCATCATTTAAAGAAAAATATGATATTTTGGTGGAAATCGCTTGAAGGATGAAATTATACATGTCAAGTAAGTATATTTCCTTAGTTTATTAGTTTTGATGGTAAAATAATTTATCAAATCTTGGAAAAACTATCTTGAAACAAAAATGTTATCCTATTTCCTTTATTTTTGATGAATCCACAATCAAAGATTTTTATTGAATAAAGGGGTTCCCCTGAGATTTAGGAACCAGAAAAAATAGGATTATAGGGGCCTATAGAAGTGCATACCTAGAGATTCCCCTATAACAATGCTCACACCATCATACGGAAAGTACCCTATGGTATCAAAATAAGATAGAGCATTATCTATCGTAACTTTGGATTTAAGATAGCCGACCACCCTATTTCCTTCTCTCAAAGTATGGGTAACCTTCATGCCATCTTGAATTAGATTTATTCTCTTTTGAACTTGGTATATTATTGACCATGGGGTAGATAAGTGGCCCTGAAGAGACTTAATGAGCACCTGAGAGTCCATTTCCAGTGAAACATGGGGTATGTTCCTCTGCTTACACAACTCGAGGATGGAAAGTAAATCACTCGCTTCTTCCTAGAGAGAACTTCCATTCCCAAAGAGGGATGAAAATGAAAATAATAATAGATACTTTACTATCTTAGAATAAACCTACCCCCGCATGATTCCAAATAGAAATGATCCATCAGTGTTAACTTTGAACCTAGAAACATGAGGATTCCACCTGACCCGTCTACCAGCAGGGGGGTTGGGTTAAGCGGATGAATCCGGAATAGAACCTAGAATTTATCTTAAGTATGAAGAAAGATCCCAGTGTTTGAAGATGTGTCCTAAGTCAATCAATAAGGTTAGAATCCTTTTAGTGATAGCCACACATGATCTGGACATGCCCTTGAATCAAGCTCTATTTCTGGCTTTCCAGATACACAAGCACCCTGCAACCAAAATTTATTCTCTGTATTTTATTTCCTTAAGATTAGAATCCACCCCTTGGAACCATAAGTTAAGAAAATATGTTCCTGAAAATTCTAGAGATATAGTACAAGTGAAACTCCCAAACATGTTCCATACATACCTCACCCATTGACCCTTAAAGAACAGATGATGGGTGGTTTCCTTCTTAGGATCAGAACAACATGAGCACTAGGACACCATTTTAATACCCAATCACTTGATGTTATAATCCACGGAAATAACATTATTACTAACTCAAAACACCAGGAAAAAAAATTTGGCTATAATATATATGCACCACAACACCTCTCCCCAAACATCAATGTCTTCCAGCAATGCCAACAATCTACAGATTTCATTCCCAGAGAAAGAGCCTGATGCCCACTGTGTGAAGACACAGGTATCTAGGGCCTATGAAAGCTCAATAAGATAGAATGTTCTACATTAATCAGTGTCAATTATATCCTGAATAAAAGTAGGGCGGTGGATCTCTTTTCTAAAGGATATGTCTGGGGTTGGACACCCTGGAAAAAATAGTTTCTTTCCAATCCACTTTGGTTTATGGTTTTGTGGTCTTTAACTTTCTCAAGATCATTCAATTTCTTGTGATCAATGATCTATATCACTCAAAATCATTATATAGACATTAATTTTTTCTTCCAAATCCATATTTTCACTTCCCACTAATGTCCTCATATTTTGAAAGCTAATATGTGTTATTCCAGATGACCTTTGTACTTCCCTTTCCCTCTTTTCAAGAGAAAGTTTTGTTAATCCATTTTAAAATATGAGTTTTCAAAAAAGGTATTTTAAAATGTAAAGCTCTTGATTACTGATCATAATTTAAAATTTATAGGACATAATCTATTGAAGGGGGAGGATGTAACGCCTCAATATTTTTGAAATAACACTATGTTCGATAGCTTATACGACACGCAACGCCGAGCCTAAACGAACCATGAAATATTATTATTTAAATATGATTGTTATAAATTAGTTGTTGAATTGGAAGGTATGAATAGTATTAAAAAAATTATGTAATATATAAAAATTTCATACTCAATAAAAATTAATTTATTAATTCTTGGGTAATATGTACTCAATTTCTAGTAAAGTTATTTTATTCTTTAGAAATACATTTTCTTCAATTGTATTACTTTTTGTGAGAAAATATTATAATTAATTTATGGAAATTCTATAAATTTAATTTTATAAAAATGATATAATTTTTTAAATAAGTATATTAAAATTATATTAGGGTGAAATTTTTAGGTTTTTTTAAAAAGATTGATTTTCCAGTGAATAGTGAAAAATACTGATTTTTATTTACACATTTATTTTTTTTCAAGAATTTATAAAGTTCCAATTTTATTTTAAAATTATTAAAAAGTAAAATTAGTTCTATTATATTATTAATAATCCAATTAATTTCATTAGAATAAATTTTATGATTTAATTTTTTAAACAAACATTTTTATACATAAAAGATATTTTTTCGAATCACTGTTTTTCATAACATTTTACATTGTGATTTTTAATTAATTATTGCCACTTATAGAAAATTAGTCTTTAAAAAATCGATTCCATATTTTGAATCATGAGTTAAAAATTTGATAAATAGGTCCCTTTTATTTTTTATCATTATGAATAGTAGCCATAATAAATAATTATCCCCACGGTAAGGGTAAATCAAGTAATTAAGGTTAAAAATAGTTTGATAAGAATTATAAAATGACCCTAATAGTTGAATTAATTTAATTTGATGAAAATATTTTTTTCCATAATAATCAAATTTTCTAATATATGTTCTTTTTTTGTCATTTATTTTTTGTGATTTGACCTTCATATTATTTTATTTAAATAAAATTAAAAAAATTTCATTCGCCTTGTTTTATTATCTTTTGTTTTTTTACATAAGGGTAAATAGAGGATATGTTTGGTTTTAAATAGTTATATGAAATATAAATATTTTTTTGTATCATGGTAATTTATTTATAATTTTTATTGTTGAAATAATTACGTTAATTACTTATGCAACATTGACATGGTATTTATTCAATTAATAGAAAAATAAAATAATTGATATTAAAAATATTAAAAGTGATATAATATGAATGAGTTAAGTTATAAAAATAATTTTATAGATCTATATGAAATTTTAGGGAAGTTTTAAAGGATTATATTCAAATTATCTCTTTTTCTTGATGTATTTAAAGTCATTTTAATTTAATAATGTCAAAATTGACATTAATAATATTTTATAATAAATAATAATTTATTAAATGATTTAAAATTCATAAAAATATTATATATGGGAAAATAAATTTTAAATGGTTTAAAACATCAACTGTGGTCCATTTATGAGTTGTTTTTCTTTTCATATTAAAATTATTAACCCTAAAATGGTAGATAACTTTAATATCATGGTAATTGTCAAACAAGTTAACGGGGGGTTAAAAGAAGAAGATAAGGGTGAAAAAATCATATAAACTTGTCAAAATTTTATTTTATGAGTGTATTTAGAACCATGATAATATTATATTATAAATATATCAGTTTGGGTCCATTTTTTTATGAAAACTAATTTATATTAATTTAATACTTTATAAAATTACAAATGTACCCCTCCCCTTTCTTATAAAAGGGAACCCCTTTCCCCGTCTATCCAGATCCATTTGTTTCATCCAATACTTGAAAAAATAACTTCATAAAATATCTAAAAACATTATAGAGGTTTTATGTTTATAATAATAACAATATTATAGAGATTAAGGTGTAAAGCAAAGGAAGTTCTCTGAAGAAGAGGTATAGTTGTTAATTAAGTGTTTTTATTTTGTTTCTTATCTAACCCCTCAAAATATTCTAAAAAAAATGATAAAATAATAAAAAGTTTATTTAATATACTTATATGTTTTTATATTAACGTAATAACCTACATACACATCCTCTTCCCTCAAATAGAAAATTAAACCATTATTCGTGTGTATGACAGACTACCACCTCACAAACCGATGAAATATGTTTTCCATCACCACCTATCAAAATTTTTTATAATGATGTATTTAATGTAGATGTATGATAATAATGAAAAATTTATCATTATTAAAATATTATTTATCATATACTTTCTTACCCTTCCATCTATTGAATAATTATAACATTATTCATGCGTACGTGTGGATTACCACCTCCACGAAGTGATGTGATTTTTTTCATGACCACATCACATTGATGGTATATATAAGTGAATTTAAAGAAATAATATGATATTTATGATATAATTATCATTAAATAATGATAAAATAACACTTAATTTATTTCCATCATGATCATTGAAAAATGTAAATGTTACTCATGCACACGTACGACCTACCACCTCAACCAACAACTAAGAACAAGATTTCCCATTGAGAGTGTCTTCCACCACTTTTCCTTTCCCAAGAGTATAGACTATATAAAAGTCATATTCTTTGAGGAACTCTAGAGAAAACATCTGTCTCAAGTTAAGATACTTATGACAGAAGATATACTTGTGACTCTTGTGGTTAGAGTAGATGAATAACCACTCACCAATAAGGTAGGGTCACCACATCTTTAGGGTGAAGACTACCACTGCCAACTCTTGATCGTGGGTTACATAGTTCTTCTCATGTGATCTCAACTGCTGAGAACCATAGGTAATCACACCCTACCTCTACATTATAAAAAACCAAGTATGGTACCTAAAGTATCATAGAAAACTATGTATTTGAAACCCTCCTCCAACAATCTCAAGATGGGGGCACTCGTCAACCTTTTCTGCAAATCCCAAAAAGCCTTCTGGCACCTTTCTGTCCACAAGAAAGGCTTACCCTTATAGGTCAAAGTAGTAAAAGGTGATACAATCATATAAAAATCATGAATGAATCTCCTATAGTAGATTTACAACCCAATTAATCTCCGCACCTTCATCACACTCTTGGGTGGATCCCAAGATAACACTACCGCTACATTTTCTAGGTCCCCTTCTATACCATCAGCTGAGATAACATTTCCTAGAAAGTGGACCTATTGAATAAAAAATGAAAAATTTGAGAGATTCCCATAAATCTAGTTCTCTTAGAGTTTGTCTAGAACCATCCTCAAGTTTCTTATGTGATCCTCCTTAGGTGCATAGTACACTAGGATATCATTGATGAAGGCTACCCTAAACCATTCTAAGAAAGGTATAAAGATCCAGTTCATGAGTCCCATAAATTCTAATGGGGAATTTTTCATGCTAATGGGAATTACCATGTACTCATAATGATTATAGGGACATATAAATGGAATCTTCAATATATCATCAACTTTTACTCACAACTAGTGATAGTTTGATCTAAGGTCAATCTTAGAGAACCATCGAGCCCCTCTCTACTGATCAAAGAGGTGGTTGATCCTATATAGTGGTTACTTATTCTTCACAATCAATTTATTGAGGCACTGATAATCCATGCATAACCTCAAGCTCATGTATAATTTCTTGGATAACTACATTGGGACTTCCTTGGGGGAAACATTGGGTCTCATGAAGCCCTTCCTCTGTAAATCCTCTAACTATACCCTCAGCTCACAAAGCTCTGTGGGTGCCATTAGATATACTGGAACTGATATCAGGGCCATACTTGGGTGTAATTAAATGTATAAGTCCATATATTAGTGGGTAGATAAGCTTGAAACGTCCTCATGAAATACATCATCATACTTAGCCTCCATAGTAGGAAATTGATAGCCCATAACATCCACTACTCAATGAGTCGTGCTAGCCAACTAGTGACTAACCAGATACACCCTTCTACGTATGATTCCATATTGATCTTCCTAGGTCTCTTTATAGACTCCAGTCATCCCTATAACCTCTGGATTGTAGGCCTCCATGGAATTAACCTATCCTCTCCTCTGACCACCAGCTCCCAGAGATTGGTGGGGAACACCTGGGGGTGGTGGTGGAAACAAGTAAAACTGTCTGCACCTCCAACTGCTCTCCCTACTTCTCTACCACATCTTCTACCCTATGGACCTCCCTACTCATAATGCTAATTCTACCTAGAAATCCCATCCACTATCTCTCTATCAGCCATATGACAGGTCATACAATCCTACATGAGATTTACACAACCATTATAAGAGTAACAACGCCTCTTCCTAGGTTGATTAAACCCATCACGAGGGCCCTAAAACATATAAAATCAGTCCCAATATTTCCTCATAAAATATATCACATGTACATATCTCTATGTTTTTAATCATCTACCTATTTCCAAAGTCTTAGCCAATGTGTTCCCACTGTTGGCACCCACTATTGGTGTCTGCACAACCTAAAATATCTCTACCACAAAGGCACTCTCTAGCACCCCAACATAAGTAGGAATGAATATAGGTATCCCAATGGCTCATATGTATCTATGTATACCTAAATAAAAGGTTAAATCCCATAATAATGGATCCTAAACCATATCCATCAAGTATCATGAGAGGTTGGTAAACCTCAATGAGTACTCAACCACTATCATGCTGCCCTGTTATAGCTGTAAAATCTCCTAGATACGCTCCACTCTCATCATATCTATAGATTACTCCTCACTAAAGAGTTTCTAAAACTCTTTCCATGAAAGTGTCACCTTATTTTATGACATAACCACTAAGATACAGCAACATATTGTGGATCCATGGATAAGGAACATCGCTAGAACCACTATTTGGTCTGTAAATGTCTTGATGAGATGAAAGACTCACATAACCACCTTGAGAAAATACTCATATCCCTGTGGGTCTAGATCTCCATTGAACTTGAGGGTTCTCTAATGATTAAACTTAAGAAGTGTTATCAGCCCACACACCTCATCTATTGGTACTGCAGGTACCATCTACCGCTCAACAGGGGGAAGGTATAGAAAACTAGCTGGAGGCACTACCACCTGAATAAGTCCCTGTATCGAAGCCTCTTCACTAAGTGGATCATCCTCATGATATTGTTACTGAATCCTAGTTGGAAATAATCATATAGGCATCTTGAAATAGACAGGATGTAACATGGACAATGATTATATCTTGGAAGCTGACTCAAGAAGTACATGGAAACCCAAACCATTATTATATGATTCATGTACACATGTACCAAGTCAAAAGGAAGGTGATCAGAATCCTGGTATATGGATATGTTGGTTATATCACCCACAATGGAATCCATATCATGAAATCTGAACTCGAAACACTTAACGCCAATTCCATTAAACCCAAACCAATCTTATAGATAGAAAAAACTTCAAACTATGGTTCTAAGATAAAACACACCTCTAATACTACTCTTTCATGAACCAACCCATCAGGGCCTTCCTAGCCAATGATAAGATGAGAGTGACTATACCAATCCTAGATCCAATAGGCCAAAGGCTAGAGGCCAGTGCTAATGAGGAATAATACTCACATGATAGGCCTTACAATAAGGTACCGGTATGAACACACATATATCCAATCCCATACAATGATAAAATTTAAAATACAACTAATACCCAATGTATGCATACATATAAATCCTACAATCAAAGTATCATAAAATTCTGGGAAGCAATAGGGCCAAATAAAAGCCCACCAGAAACTATAAAGATGTCCATCCTGATAGAAATATGGGGTAAAATCAAATGTGAATCCTGGTATGAACAATGGTCTATCTAGCCCAAATCTAAGCTCCATATACACCTAGTCCACTAAGAACCCCATCAAATGGCTGATCATCTAAATACGACACATCACATGAAGGCAGAGCCCATTCAGGGGTGTGTATAATAATACCCAATAGGACACCCTAAAATCACTAAGCATAAACATCAAGATTTTTCATCTCATCATAAGATATGTCAATAATAATATGATACATACAATGAAACATCCATATATACTCATAGTCAACACTAAGGTTCAAGGTAAGTCCAAAACTGCATTTCCATCCTAATATTGTACTCAAGAATTTGTAACCACACTCACCTTGGAGAACTCACTCCGTGAGCCAGATAACACCAATGGTGTCCATCTAAGATGTCATGATCATTGGGTGTTTCTATAAATAAGTATACACTAGAATTATAAAGATATCAATACACATATGGGGATCACACCTAGGGTAATGAGGAAATACCAACTAACCTAATCTGGAATAACCTAATAAGTAAGGGATTGGCGGCCAGGTACAGTTGGTAACACCAATCCTAAGAACCCCACCTAGGGAAATAGATGATAGTGGATCCCATCCCAATATCTGGGAGGGATTCCTATATCTCTATCAAAAACTAATCCCTTATATAGGTATAAAATGATTTTTTTCATACATAATTCCATACTATAGCCTCACAAGGATGGATCAATGGAACATGCCCTTAAGGAAACTAGTCCACACTGAGGGGAATAAGGTCTCCAAGTTTATTTTAAGAAGTACACAATATGTATTGTAACTACATGATGTGTCCCTTTAGAATTGAGTATACCCATGTATCACAGATCATGCCTGTGTTCATGCCCATTTTCACCTAGATGTGCTTGTGTACCTGGACATGTCCATTTACCAGGCCATGTCCAAGTACATGACTCATCTCGTGTACTCTATCAGTGTCAGATAACTGTCCATTTCCATGCCCGTGTACCATTCTAGGTACACATTGATCCACCATTAAGGTTAAAATGTAATGTGACACATATCACATGATGTGAGATATTTAATTTCATGCGTAACCCTAGTGCTACAGCTAGAGTCCCACACATGGCATGTGTTCTTCCATTACATACCGTGTAGTGCAGAAATATCCAAAATATGTAGATATTCATGAAAATTACTCCTCCACCACTAACACACCAATTTAATCTATAAATATTCTTGAAAACCATGTATTTGAGTCAAATGAGCTTGATCACAATCATATATCCAATTTTTATCCATCCAAAATGAATGGTAAACCATCACCATCAATTATTTCCACCATCGTACGCCAAAACCACAACCAAAGGTCCCAAAATCCAAACTTGATCTACTATAATTTTCATAGTATATTGATCCCATCATCAATATAAACCTAGATCTTCAGTATCAATCCATTGAACCAAGAAATGTGTGCACAATGATTGATTACGTGGTATTTATCGATCCACCGGCCAAAACAAACAATTAAGATGAACGAATGAAGAATTGTGGAAGACATGCACAAAACACAGACATGAGGAATGAAACTTGACCAATTTTCAAGTTTTTCTAGACTTCTTTCCATTAGTATGATTAATGAATAGATACAAATTAAACAAAAAATGAAATCCCCAAATTTCTAGAAAAGTAATCCCATAACCACAATATGATCGATCCACATATCAATCCATTAGTTGATTGATGTGTGTTCATCATAGGATTAGAAAATGGAGATAACTCCATATAAAAAAATTTCTTACCTTGAGATGGATCAATCAA
The DNA here is from genome assembly GCA_963277665.1 of Viscum album. NCBI lineage: Eukaryota > Viridiplantae > Streptophyta > Magnoliopsida > Santalales > Viscaceae > Viscum > Viscum album. The sequence continues at coordinate 1,783,856,220 of OY728122.1, forward strand.
TGATGAATAATGAATCTGCATCATTTCTATTGGTAAGATCCTTGATTTCTGTTGGCATGAATGATCCTTGATCCATCATCATCATTATCCAAGCCTTCCTCCAATTCTCTATCTCAACTATTAGGGTTATGTGGTTAGACCTTGGAATTTACCATAATCATGCTTAAGTAGAGTAAGCTTAGGTCACCACATCACTTTAAATAAAACTAATTAATTAATTAATTATTTTTGTCCATGATTTTTTTCAAAAATTCCCAATAATGATAAATATTATATCATGCATAGGGTAAATTCTATATTCTTAAATCAATGACTGTATTAGGTTTCCAATATGAGATTCCATTTAGGATTTAATTTAATTTTTTAGGAAAACTGCTTGAACATGATATTAATATATTTAATGTTTTTTAGTTTTCAATTCTGAACTCATCGGGCCTCATAATCTTACAACAACTCAATGAATAACTCTAAAAATGTTACTAGATAAATTTTAAATATTTACATAGAAAAAATTGAGACATTATATAGCTTATGTTCACCCTCCTTCCATAGTACATGCATGATTCTCCGCCACGATCCTTCTGATTGTCAAGGCTCCCATTAAAAGAATCCCCCCCCATGTTAGAGTTGGTGTCCTAGAACTAACTATTTGTACTTTGATTACATGGATATTTAATGTATTACATATTGTTCATTGTTCTTCATGACTATGATGTAATAATGTCCTAGAGTATTTGTTACATTGATATAGTTATGGAAGTTCCCCACTATGATGAGAACCTTGAAATGATATATCAATATTCTTAAATATAGTTCTGTGGTTGGATGTTATACTATGATGGGACACATATCATACATATCGTCAGGTGAGAGTACTCGTAAGCAGATGAGACATCATCTCATGAAGTTTACACTTGGTAATCTCCAAGATAGGAGATTATAAGAACAGAACTGCCAACAAGAATTCCGCATGTTTTGGTTTCATCAGATATTCCTATCTGAGAGTGTTTGAAATGATCCTTAGACTTTAATATTATAATTAAGACGTTTCACGACTTTCACACTTTTATTTACTGATAAAAACCATCACATAGACAATTGGTGGGAAGTAGGGTACGTTGGGTGCATCACGAGTGGCATGTTATTAATGGATAAGTTGAGGAAGAATTTGTCCCTTCCATTGATGGTAGTTGATATCTCGAACCTTTGATTGAAATAGAATCATCGCAAGAAATTCCCTAGCCATGGTGTAATGACGAGTTTATTTTAGGTAGTCAAAGAATAAAGTATCAAGTATAAAGGTTGATGACAGTATCATGAAACCTACATGATGAGATATTGTGATAAATATATTATATTACAATGTAAGCATTCACATGTGGATGTCATTGTTGTGACTTTAAGTTATTTCTCTTGGGTGACTTGACCCATTGCTAGACAGTACTCTTGGACTTTAGGTAAGCCCACCTAATGCCAATGAGAAAGAATCCTAGAGGGTCACACACTAAAGGTTTCTGGTGGTCTCAGTTAAATTCTATTTTAATTTAATTAATAAATATTATTCTCAAGAAAGTAGAATAATTTTATTCAAGTTAAAATGATTGCATAAATTAAATAAATATTTATTCACCGGTTTTTAAATAAAATATCTATATTTATTTTATTGAACATTTTATAAATATTTATTTACTAGTTTGTAAATAAAATATTTATTTAAGAGAATAAATTATTTATTTGGGTGTTCAATAAATGGAAGTGGAGTTCGAGTGGACTAAGGCTAGTCCGATAGTAAAATAATTATTTTCAAGATGATAAATAATTATTTAACTAGTTGGCACAAATTAAAATAACATTGCTATTATTTTGTGATGTGGAATTTTATTTATAATTCCATTTTGCGCAAGTTGGGGAACCATGAATAATGACGCGGTATTATTATTAATAGCATGAGTTTTCTTTAAGGTTATGAATGTATTTAATTTCTGTTATACAAATAAATATTTTAATTGAATCCCCATGTCAATAAATATACACATACGTCTATTGTTCCATATACCGAACCGCACACCCAGTGAATTGAGAATTATTGAGCTAAAAAATTTCTCTCTCGAATCCTCTTCCCTACCCTCTTAAGAACGAGAGATATTCTTTAAGGATGAAAAACTAGTGATCAAGAATGACCAAAACAAGATACTCTCTTCGCCACGCTAGCACCCGGAGAATGAGTGGTGTCAATCAGAGGCCATCCGAGCATGTGTGGATCACAACTATAGAGATTCTAGTTTGGATCCTTGTAAGCGGAACAATATAATATAGAAGGATCATTCCGGATGATCGAAATCATCAATGATGAAAATAACAAAGATCCAAGTATTATTTTCTTTATGAAATTAATTAAATTAATTATAAACATTATGTACAAGATCCTTTATAAAGGTTTTGGGCCTCATACTTCTTTATCTAAATATTTGATTCTATTCTGTGGAGACTGGCGTTCATCGTCATATTAATCCCAGAATAAACATTGATCATGGTAAAAATCAAAATTAGGTATCGGCCCAACCACACTTCCACTGTGCCTGGAACCTTCAAGTGGTATCAGAGGGGTTGCATCATAGTTTATAATTATTTAAATATTTTTTTAATGATTTACGCATTTAATAATTTCATCATTTCAATTCAAGTTAATTGGTCTACAAATATGAATATCGAGATCTATTTCTCCTCTTTCGTTTATCGTTCAACTTACAAAAACAATCTTTTCTTTTAATTTTGATTAAAATAAAATAGAGGATCTCATCTGGTGGTTCCAAAGCTTCCTGGCCGTACAACACCAGAACACACATCGTGTATTTGGTAGTACACATTGTGTAGTCAAGATTCAATGCATCCGAATGGTTTTCCAAACTAATCTATTTGTTGGAGTCTTTCTAAGTCTTAAATAACTCCATGTGTTGACCAAGAATAGGTGGCACACAGTTTCTGGATTACACGCCATGTAGTCCACTGGACACGGCGTGTAGTCCCTTCAGGTTAGGGTTGGACTGTGTACCCCATACAGAACTTGCTTGGCTGGAAACCATGTTACGTGGATACTACACGGTGTGTGGCCCACTGAACACATCATATACTCCAAATATTTCTGAAGTAAATCTACACACCATGTCCCTAGACATGTACATCATATGGATGCTGAATGATAATACACGCCATTTAGTAGTAACTACACACCGTGTAATCATCCAAATTATGCATATTTATTAAAATTTATTATTATATTATACAAACCCTTGAGATGTGTACCATAGTGCGGGCGTAAAGATGAAGCACAATACATGATAGGTGTTTTATATATATGTGTTTAATTTAACATCTTTGTAATGTTTATTTCTACTCATTGGGTAGTTATGAACAGGAATTCATCGGGTTTACTCCAAGGTACAAGTTACGTACAAATATAATTTTAAATGAATTTATTTGTTTAAAATTATGATGGATGATAATATCAAGGAAATTCAGAAAAGGGTTTAAGATAAAAGGATTGATTAATTAAAGATGAAAATTAATTGATTCGAGCATGATTTATCTTAAACAAGAATGATTAAAGAATTTAATTCTAGTTTTATTTATGCATAAATATCATTGCATGTATGGATGATAATGATCTAGACCAAGACCTTTTTATGTGGATGGTTTATTTTAATTAATTTATTTAAATTAATTTTTTTGGCCAATGAGCCTTCTCCTCATTAATATGTAGGTCCTATGTGCCCAAGGTTTCTTTTATGTAAAAACCCTTTTTTACCCCTCACCTGCATGTGAGTTTAAAAAAAGGGATATGTAATGGATGGAACTCCCAAGCTAGTGTAGGTGGTTCAATTTTGAGCTGAGACAAAACTAATCCCTGGAGATATAGAGGTGGACATGTGGAAAGCTATAAACATGAACCCAAAAGGTTCAAGGTGTTTCTCCCCAAGGTCAGGGTTAGTTTATCAGCCACTAGATAAACTAACCATTAGAAAAGCTCATGATCATGCCCTTTTCTTTATTTTATTTATGTCAGATGAATAGTTTATCATTATGGATGTGTTGTCACAATCACATAATTAATGAATTAAACAATCATGCAAGATGGAACTAAATAAACAAGACTTATGTGTAAATATTATCAAGACATGTTTAATCAATTAAGTAAGTTTCACTCAATATTAACAAGAATGTGATAATGATAATAAACAATTCACACATAAGTGATAAAAATCCCTCAAATAAAATATTTTTTCAGACCAATCCTTCCGTTACTTGATTAAGGGAAAAACTCAATAAAACTATGTGTTTGACCAAGCCTTGTTGGGACACTTACTTTTATATAGGAAGCCCTTATGAAAGGTTTCGGGTTGACTTAAGAATATTACATCAAGAGGAGTATCCCTTGCTAGACTTGGTGTATTATTGGAGGTAAGAGTTGAGGAAATCCAAAGTTAGGATTTCAGGATTGGGGAGTCCACTCAACAGATCAAGGAGCTGCAAGCCCACATTTGGGAAAGTCCTGCCTACCTAAATACCTTCAAATAGCTTTAATAACCCTTATTGGGGTTATGAGAAGGGGAATATGGATCCTTGCCACTAGAATGTCATGGAAACTAGACATTCCTAGTTCAATGGTGAGGGCCATTGGGATCTGATAAATTAGTGGGAGACTTAATTTATTATTTCTCATAAAAATGTAATCAAGAAAGTACTAATGATCTTCTATTTTAATTGTAGAATAAAAAATGAAAAGATCATCAACCACACTATCCCTGTGACCAATTCTAGATAAAGATAACATTCTCACCAGTAGTAACTTACATGAATGGTTTAGATACCTTTGGGTTATCCTACAACATGAACATAAGTCTTACATGTTGGAGTCAGTATTACCTAATCCACCTACCAAAGAGGCGAGTGATGAGGATTTCTTGGTCTATGAGAAACATATGAATGACGTGGTCTATTTTCAATGTTTGATGCTATCATCAATGTATAGTGATCTCATGAAGTCTCATGAAAGCATGGATGTGTATATCATGCTTGAGAATATCTGTGGTCTTTACCAGGAGAGAGAAAGATAGGAAAAGTTTGAGATCTCCAAGGAACTCTTTCAGAGTAAACTTGGAGAGGGTACCCCAGCTGGGCCTCATATAGTTAAGCACATGGGATACATTGAGCGCCTAGAGGTTCTTGGATTTAAACTCCCTGAATATCTATTCACTGATCTCATTCTCTCATCTCTCCCTCATAGATTCTCTAGATTTTTTGTTAATTTTAGCATGAACAACATTGAGAAGTCTCTATCTGATCTTCTTATCCTCATTCTTCTAGTGGAAAAAGATATGAAGCGTGAAATGCCTTATGTCCTAATGGTGAATAAGTGGAAAGAGAAGGAGAAGAGCTTTAAGCACAAATATTATTCACATCCTTCCAAGAAAAGAATGATCAAAGGGAAGACAAGGGAACATGAGGCTATTTGTTTCACATGTGGCAAGAAAGGCCACTGGAAGAAGAATTGCACCCAGCCTAAGAAGTAAGAAGAAGCTTCAGGAGCGTTTGTTATCAAATGAAATCTATCTGTTTCTACAAATTGGGTATTATATAAAGCTTGTGGTGCTCACATATGTATCCAAATACACAAACCAAGTATATTCATGAAGATTGACAGAGGGGAGGTAGATCTGTGAGAAACCAATGGTGCCATACTTGCTATTGTAGCTGTCGGGGACTACCACCACATGTATCCAACTGGTATGATATTGGTGTTGAAGGGTTGTTATTATGTGCTATCTGTTACTAAAAACATTATTTCTATATCCAGATTAGATACATATGGTTTTTTTTCAAGTTTGGAAATGAATGTTGCTTCTTTTACAAAGATATCATTTTTTTGGTAGGTCACATTTATACAATGGTCTTTACGTTATGGATTACACAAACCAATTAATGACAGTCAATAACAAAGATACTTCACATGAATCATTCCACACCCAACTTTGGCATCATCAACTAGGTTATGTAAATGAAAAATGCTTGACAAAGTTACATCAATATGGATATTTATATTCTTTCGAACTAAAACCACTTGGAGTATGTCATGCATGTTTATAAGGAAAAATGACCAAAGCCCCATCTAGTGGGAAAGGTGAAAGGGATAAAGAACTTCTTTAATTGGTTCATACCGATGTGTGTGGACCATTTCCAATTGAATCATGTGGAGGGTACTCATGCTTCATAACTTTTACGGATGATTTTAGTAGATATGGATATATCTACTTAATGAGGTATAAGTTAGATTTTTTTTGATAATTTCAAAGAATACAATAATGAAGTTGAGAACCATATTGGTAAGAAGATTAAGAATCTTCACTCAGACTGAGATGAAGAATATCTTAATCAAGACTTCATTGATTACTTATGAGAGTTTGGGATCATATCCCAACTTATTCCTCCTTACATGCCCCAGTGGAATGGTGTGAGCAAAAGGAGGAACCACACCCTATTGGACATGGTGATATCAAGGATGAGTCATGAAAGTCTTCCATTATCCTTTTCGGGATATGCGTTACAAACAGTGGCACACATACTAAACCAAGTACCAAATAAATCAATAAATGGTATTCCATATGAGTTCTGGAGTGTAAAGAAAGACATGTTATCAAATTTACATGTTTGGGGAAGCGATTCATTTGTTAAGGACTCCTTAGGTGACAAACTTGCACCCTGAGGCACAAAGTGTACCTTTATTGGATACCCCAAGCAAACAAGGGGATATTACATATACAACCCCTCAGACAAAAGGTTTATAGTGGAAATACATTCCATATTCCTTTAGAGGGAGCACATCTCCAAAAGAGATAGTGGGAGCGAGATAGACCTTGATGAAGTTGAGGCTCAAGGTACACAAGAGTTGGTACAAGATCAGATTCCACAAAGCCCCATGGAAGAAAGAACTATTCTGAAGACACAAGAACTGCGTCAGGGTACAAGAAAGTTTAGAGAACCCGAACGGTATGGTTTTCTAGTTATCAAGGATGGTGACTCATTATTAGTTGATAATGATGATCCTCTAACCTACAAAGAAGTAGTAAGTGGTAAAAATGATTCCAATTGGCAAGAATCCATGGATTCTAAAATGGATTCCATATACCCAAACCAAGTCTGGATTTTAGTAGACCCTATAGTTGATGTAAAGACTGTTGGTTGCAAATGGGTATTCAGGAAGGAGCTCGACATGGAAGGACAAGTCAGTACCTATTTAGAATGACTGGTTCCAAAAGGGTTCAAACAACATCAAGGCATTGACTATGATGAAACCTTTTCCCCGGTTTCAATGTTGAAATACATTAGAATTATATTTTCCATTTCCTCTTACCATGACTATGAGATTTGGAAAATGGATATCAAAACATCATTCCTTAACATGAACCTTCAGGAATATGTCTACATGACAAAAACTGAAGGGTTTGTGACTCAAAAGGATTCTAATAAGGTATGCATGTTGCAAAAATCCATTTATGGATTAAAGTAAGAATCTATGTCATGGAACATTCGTTTTGATGAACCCATAATGAAATTTGGTTTTTTTAAGAATGAATGTGAGCCTTGTATCTACAAATAGTTTAGTGGGAGTGAATTTGTTTTCCTAATAGAATATGTTGATGACATATTACTTATTGAAAATGAGATACCAGTATTAAAGTCGTTTAAGGCATGGTTGAATAAATGATTCTCTATGAAGGAATTGGGAGAGCCAACATATATTCTTGGGATCAATATCCATTATGATAGATCCAAGATATTTCCAGGCCTAAGTCAAAGTACATACATTGATAAGATACTGAAGAGATTCAGTATAGAACAATCCAAAAGGGGATTGTTTCCAGTGTCACATGGAATTTATATTTCCAAGAAAATGTTTCCTCAGACACATGAGGAAATAATGATAATGGAATGGAATCTATATGCATCAGCGATTGTGTCAGTCATGTATACCATGCTATGTACTAGGCTGGATGTGGCCTAAGCATTGAGTGTGGTAGGAAGATATCAAGTTGACCCAGGTGACTGTCATTGGATGGCAGTCAAGATTATCCTAAAGTATCTGAGGTATACTAAGGATATGTTTCTGGTTTATGGAGGAGATGAGTAACTAGTTATCAGAGGACATGTAGATGCTAGTTTCCATACTATCAAGATGACATGAAGTCACAAACGGGATACATCTTCACTTTGAATGGAGGTGCAGTGAGCTGGAAGAGCTCAAAGCAGAGTGTAGTAACAAATTCTATAGTAGAGTCTGAGTATATCATAACTTATGAGGTAGCTAAAGAAGTAGTTTAGATGCGAAGCTTCATCCAAGATCTAGATGTGATACCTAGTAGTAAAGATCCCATCACACTATACTGTGATAATACTACAGCTGTGGATCTCACAAAAGTGACAAGGTCACATCAGTGAACGAAGCATATACTTCGTAAGTATCATCTCTTGAGGGATTTTTCTAAGAGATGTAAAGTTGCAGTGAGTGGTATTTCCACAAAAGAAAACCTGGCAGATCCCTTGACTAAAGATTTGACTCAGTAGAAACATGATCATCATGTGAGGTCTAGCGGACTGAAAGTGGTACGCAATTGGATCTAGTTCAAGATGGAGTTTGTTATAGTTGGTGTCCTAAAACCAATTATTTTTACTTTGATTACATAGATATTCAATGTAATAAATATTTTTCATTATTCAGCATGACTATGATGTAATAATGTCCAAGAGTATTTGTTGCATTTATAAGGTCATGGCTATTCCCTGCTATGATGAGAACCTTGAAATGATATAATAATATTATTAAATATAGTTCTGTGGTTAGATGATATACTATGATGGGACACATAGAATATAGACTGTCAGGTGTGAGTACTCATAAGTAATGAGAGTTCCTCTCATGAAGTTCGCATTTGTTAATCTCCAGGACATAAAATTATGAGAACATACCCGATAGTATAAATTCGGCATGTTTTGGTGTCATCAGATATTCCTATATATGAGACTTTGTAACGATCCTTAGACTTTAAGATTATCATTAATACATTTCATGACTCGCACACTTTGATTTACTAACAAAAACTGTCGTAGAGATAGTTAGCATGAAGTAGGGTACGTTGGGTGCATCATGAGTGGTATGTTATTAATGGATAATTCAAGGAAGAATTTGTCCCTTCCATTTATGGAAGTTGATATCTCATCCCTTTGATTGAAATAGAACCATCTCACGAAATTCCATGGCTATGGTGTAACGATGAGTTTATTTTAGGTAGTCAAAGAACGACGTATCAAGTACAAAGGTTGATGACAGTATCATGAAACCCGCTTGATGAGATATTGCAAAAAAGGGATCATATTACATAGTGAGCATTCATATGTGGATATCATTGTTGTGACTTTAAGTTCTTTATCTTGGGTGCCTTAACCCATTTCTAGATAGTACTCTTGGACTTTAGGAAAGCCCACTTAATTCCAACGAGAAAGAATCCTAGAGGGTTGCACACTTAGTGTTTATGGTGGTCTCAATTAAATTCTATTTGAATTTAATTAATAAATATTATTCTCAAGACAATGGAATAATTTTATTCAAGTTAAAATGATTGCATAAATTAAATAAATATTTGTTCTCCAGTTTTTAAATAAAATATATTTATTTATTTTATTGAACATTTAATAAATATTTATTTACTAGTTTGTAAATAAAATATTTATTTAAGAGAGTAAATTATTTATTTATTTATTTAGGTGTTCAATAAATGGAAGTGGAGTTCGAGTGGACCAAGGCCAGTCTAATAGTAAAATAATTATTTTCAAGATGATAAATAGTTATTTAACTAGTTTTCACAGATTAAAATAATTTTGCTATTATTTTGTGATGCAGAATTTTATTTATAATTCTGTTTTGTGCATGTTGGTGCACCATAAATAATGATATGATACTATTATTAATAACGTGGGTTTTCTAAGGTTATGAATGTATTTAATTGCTGTTACACAATTAAATATTGTAACTGAATCCCCATGTCAATAAATAGACACATACGTCTATTGTGCCATGTACCAAACCACAGACCCAGTGAATTGAGAATTGCTGAGCTAAAAAAATTTTCTCTTGAATCCTATTCCCGCCTCTCTCAAGAACGAGAGACATTCTTCAAGTCCGAAGAACAAGTGATCAAGAATTACTGACAAAAGACACTCAATTCACCACACTAGAACTTGGAGAATGAGTGATGTTGATAAGAGGCCATTGGATCATGTGTGGATCACTGCTATAGGTATTCTAGTTTGGATCCTTGTAAGCACAACAAGATAATCTGGAAGGGTCATTCCAGATGATCAACATTATCAACGAAGAAAATACCGAAGATCTAGGTATTCTTTTCTTCATGAAATTAATTAAATTAATTATAAAAATAATGTACAAGGTCCTCTCTAAAGGTTTCGAGCCTCTTCATTATTTATTTAAATCTTTGATTCTATTCCATGGAGACTAGAATTCATCATTGTATTGATCACAGAATAATCATTAATCATGGTAAAAATAAAAATTGGGTACCAGCCCAACCACGCTTCCGCTGCACCCAGAACCTTAACCCCAGTCCTCCAGAACCATAATATTCCATTATGATAAACAATGAAACTCATATAAATTACTCAATGTAATTAGTCTAAAGAAAAAGGAACTGAGTTTTCATTCTTGGAATATATTTAAATTTCTTCAGCAAGATGTATTGTGCACTAAGTCCATGGACCCTCTCCTTTCAGATGTATGATTTTGAAGTTTTGATATCCTATGCTTCCATATTCTAAGAGCTTAGATATACATAAACTCCAATGAAATTATCAAAACTAACCTCCTTAAAAAATATTCTTCCATAATGTCTGATATTAAAAGTTGAAAAAATATCATTGAAACTATCACTTAGTGAAATCAAAATACTCATTGTCCTTTGATCCCATTACTCATATCTGGTTTAGAATCTTTGAGATAACACCTATATTTTAGAGGCCCTTACACTACTCTAATGATCTTCTCATGATAATTTCCATAGAACTTAGAAACTAAAAAGACTTCATCTCTATATTTCATAAAGAAACACAAACCTAATACTGGGGTATTTCTATTTCTAGATTTAATGTGTCCATGGTCAAATACTCCAGAAGATTTTGTAGATGAGAGAACAAAATCACCCTTAGTTCCAAACATTATAAGTATCTTGAAGAATACCCTTCCCCCAAATGGAAAAAAACATCCCACCACATGTCTTAGCCAAACCCAATATTTTGTAACACTATTTCCAGAACCTGCCACTTGAAAAGCACTATCAAACAGAATTTAAATGAAAGACTCCCATGGTTACAACATGAATTTACAATAAATAATAATTTTCTTCATGATACCATTCTTATGGTGTTCTTGGTAAGTATTCTTCAACTTAGGTAAACCAGATAACAAACTTCTATATCTCCCATTTCTACTCATCTCTCATATCCTATAAAAACATATAGCCCACTTATTTTATGGTTCTTCTTGATTAATTGCTAATGAAACTTTTAAATATAATGGATTACATGAGAGAAACAATCAAAACCTTTTCTAATTTAGATTTCCATGCATTAATCCTTTCAAATTCTAAACACCATATATTGTTATTGAAGATTTCACTCACTACCACTGAGTTTCAGAAAGTCTTTTCATGACTCAAAATTATCACTCTTTCTCATATCTCACTTACACGGGCTTATAAAATCCATGCCCCATATTCTATATTCTATATATTTGATCCATGGCATGCCACTCTCCTTCTGAACATCTTCTTCTAGAGTTGGAAATTTTGTCCACACATGACATAACCATGAATCCCCTAACATGAATTCCTAATGCATTCCACAATTAATTCTTCTTTCTAGAAACCATATTTTAATGAATTATTACCGTGCTTCACCCCTTTATGATCATTTTTCTAGTTATATCCATTACATATAAGAGATTTTATGAAACATTCCTCTTTCTCCCACTCATAAAATGTTGACCAATAAATCCTCAAATTTATTTCTCAGGACTCAAAATTGGGCTGGTGAACACTTGGTAATGATTTTAGTCACCCCCTCTCAACTACAGGTTTGTGAGACTTCAAGATATTACTCTCACATGAATAAAACTTTTGGTCCCAACCAATTTTACTAGAATTAAACTAGCTGATTACTATTTGAACACTAACACCTCTTTCTAGGAACATGGATCATTTTTTCTAATTAAAAACTCCTGAATAATCCCTAATCTTTTTTATTGTGACCTTCTAGTTTTTATAACTTTACTTTTGATTTAATTAACCATCTAATATAATTATAAACCATTTAGTATTAGAAAACTAAACATCCTCAAAGATTTACACCTTCCACCATGTGATCCTCAAACCAAGACTAACCCATTTAAAACACTATCCTTTGTAAAAAACTCACTCTAAATACAAATGGAATAAGGGATCATCAGATTTATTTTTGGAATTTTTCTTGAACTATGTTTTGAATTTCACCCTAGTGAATGGAACACACTGCATGTTACTTACTAGTCAATTGGTCTTTTGATATTCCCAAAAACACTGTTATTACATATACAATCTTCTGGTGATATTATTCTAGTAACCTGATAGAACTCCTGACTAGGGGAACCTAGTAGTGTTCCAAATAAGCTCTTCATGCTTCCATAATATCGGAACATTCCTGAAGACTCGTGTCAGTTAAGAGAACATTCAATATACTAGTATCATTCGAGTACCATTGCTACCTTTCAAGTGACACTACTCTAGAGTCTTTGATAAACTACTCACTACATACTCTACAACAATAATCCACCACTATGCACTATAATCAATGTTTGATATCACTGTTGGGGGAATGGGAATGGATTCCAATCACCATAATTTTATCATCTAGTTCTCCAGAAGTCAACCATTTGAATATATCCTTCCAATTAAAATACCCCCCATAATATAAAAATAAAAAACTAATAATTCTAAGAAAACCATCCACTGTATTGATCCCTACTTAACCATTTAGTTCTATCCACCTCACAATCTTCATTTCGAGTGATAAACAATTGAACAAGCACACGACACACACACACACATGCAAGCATAAACACAAAAACAATGAACACAAGGAATTACATGGTTCATCAATTATGTCTTACATAAATGAGATAACAATAACATATTCATTAATTCAAGGAGAACCTCTAGGTTAGAAGGACAACACACCTTCTAATCACCCTACCCATACTAATAGAATAAGTATCAACAATACCATCTTCTGGCCATTGATTCCTTTGATTATAATCCTTATGGTCTCTATGATTTCATCCTTCAATCTAATAATTCCAAAATTTAGACTAAAAAACTAGGATTCACCTAGTTGGACCCCCTTCCAAGGACACCTCAACCACATGAAAGTCTCTATAAGCCTCAGTCAGTTTTACTTGCACATGTGGACCAATCCCACTTTTATAGAGGGTTACAACTAGTCATACATTCACACTACCTTCCTACTCTCATGGTAATCACTCATTTAATACTTGAAACTATAATTTCCTTGTAGCATTCTCTGTATAAAATTCCAAAAAATGATGAATAGGGAACACAATCTCTTGATCCACAATAATGATTCTTCCCTAATATTTACTTAACCACATACTCATGAGGAAATATTCAGTGTATCATCTATATTTCCTTCTCATCATGAATTTTGAACAACCTTATATACAACCCTCATCACCTCAAGAACATGTGATGTATCTAAAAGCTACCCCTCACATCTACATTAATGATTCCTTAGAAACATGACTAACCAAACGAGTGATTCTCTAGATAATCCTCTTTCACATTTCCATACTGAGAACCCAATTCTGATCCATCCACTAGATTAAAACCACTTTCTAGTGATCTCACCATACAACACCCTTCAGCTAATCTGACACTTCAAGGATCCCATAGAGCTTCTGTTCAATAGATTTCATTACTTTTGGTGAATTATTATAGTTTCCTGAATTGGTACATCCCATGGTTCTGGTGAACTATATCCATACGAATTTTTTATTACAACTTATGGTTAATTGATTATAAATATTCCAGTACTCAAACATGAAAATATTTATCACATCTAAATCCAACATCTAGAAAAATTTTCAGTAGAACTTAAGGTGCTTGCACAGTGATACCAATCATATTGTATCATTCATCATTGATCACAATAAGAATTCATTTAGGTTTGAATAATTATATCTCTTGTTCCCTCAGTCTTGATAAGGAGGAATAGGATCATCTCAAGTTCTTGAGAGAAATCTTTAGAGATTCACATCAGTCATGAGAAAATGATCTTTAGAAAATATCATTGTACCCAAAAATTCTAGTCATGCCCTAGAAATGAAATAAGTTGGTTTATATACTTATGTTTGAAAATAAATAATTTCCCAAAGACCCTTATCTAATATTTAACTCTAAATAAACCCCATGTCATATACTAATAATATAATTATTATCAAATTCCTTGACATGTGCTAACTCACATATATTTAAATATCATTTATGAATAAATAAATAATTACTTATTTAAATGGTATTAAATAAAATATATCATTTACATCAGGAACTTAACTCAGTCCATCAATCCTCCTCGACATATATCAAAACTTGAATAATAAATATTTATTTGAGTAAATAAATATCATTATATTATTCATTAAATAAATAAATAAATATTATATTCCCCAACTAGCGAATTAATATTTATTTAATATTCATGTAGCTAAATAAATATTTAATTAAAAATAATTATTTATTAACTTGTTAATAATAAACAAGATATAAATAAATATAATATTTTCTAACTAAAAAAATTATTTATTTAATATTTAACTCACATATATTATAACTTGAATAACTGGTGATTGAATTAATGTAATTAACAAAACTTGAATAATTATGATTCCATATCCTTGATAATAATTTTTATTTTGACTATTAAATTCAAATAAAATTTAACTATGAATCCATATAGACTTAGTGTGTGACCCTCTAGGCTAATTTCGTAGTGGAATTATGTGATATTTTCTAAAGTCCAATATTAATATCTAAAAATGTGTTAGAGAACCCATGGAGAAATAATAAAATGTCACTATAAAAACAATGTAATATGAATTCTTTATGTGTAATACGATTGAGGTTTATAATTCATCCATAATTTTTTGTTATTAAATTCATTGTTTTTTAATAATTTAACTTTTCTTATGAAATATATATTGTATTTATATGGTTTATAGTAGGGAAAACTTAAATGAAATTCTGGGAAAAATTAAAAGGACAAATTTTTATGAAGGAAAATTTATATTTAAAATATACCCAAAATGAGATTTATACTCAGTCATGGAAGGGATATATGGAGATGGGTGAGAAAATAACATGGAGAAACTCATATAATCAGTGTCTAAGAGGAATAATAGGAAAGCTTGATGTGGGACACTGATGGGAAGGAGGAACTTGGGTAGGTCAACTCTAGAGCTACTCATTTGGCTATCAACTATCAACCTCATGTATATAAAGTAGTCACTATTTGTTAGATCTTTCGACATGGGATCCATGATGTGGGTATTGTTCCTACTTATATAAATAGTGTCATTTTGTATCTTATTCCTCGATGTCACATAGGATTTTTCTTCCCCAAACATCTCATGACATCTCATAAGTCTATGTAATGTAAAACCACCAATTTTCAACCATTGTTGATTGGGGAGCTTGAGATTGGACATTTATGAAGCCACTACAAATATAAACCACTATGAAACCAACATGGGAGTTGGAGGTGAGCTTATGAAAACTATTTTGAGTCCACTACAATATTTTAGGGAGCCTGAGTTTGAGCTATAAAGCCTCTGCGATGCTTTCATACATGTTTAAAAATACCTAGAACTACCAAGGAAAATCTGAATAGGGATTTAATTCACCTATATAAAGCCCAAATCCATAATTAATGAATAAAAGAAAAATATAAGTAGGTTGGGTTCAAATCTTAGTTACTCTATGATGGTTGGAAAGACCCATGCATGATGAATATCGAGCTTGACCATGACTCTGTGAGACACTTGCAATAGAAAGAACCCACCATGGAAGCATTGATTATGCTTAATATGACACTGTAGAACTTGGGGATACCTTTAATGGGAGAGAGACATGCATGGTGTGGGAGAATAAGATATATATGAAGGGTATTCATGCCATGAGGAATGATTTTGTACCATGGGAAAAGTGTGTAAGAGTCACTAGAAGGAGATATGTCAGAGTCATAGGATTTTCTATGTATGATTCCATGGTGTGTGTGTAAGTATGATATAATTTTTAAAATATTTAGAGAATGGTTCACACCACCAAGGATATATTCATTCTGTTCTAGTACAAACATAATAAGGACATATTTGATTTAATTTCAAGGGTAAATTCATGTATTATGAAGGTTTGGGTTCATTCCATGATGAATAATAGACATAATGTGGGCGTTAATGATTGTGTAGGGTTTATTGGAGTGATAAGTGAAGTTATTTCCATGAATCACTATTCATTCCATAAAGTACAGATACTAAATAGATTATAGATATGAAACATAACCTTTATCCTTTATAACTTTTATATATTTCAAGGTATATCTAAATGGAGTTTTTCTATAAGGTTTTCCAATATATTTAAAGGAGTTTGAGGCTATATTAAAGAGGATATATACAAGCAAGATAACATAGAGATATGAGGAGATATCTTGTGGAATGGATGTATATAAATAATGGGAATTTTTTTACACCAAGGGAATATAATCTTGGAGGTCTACACTAAAATTTGGCTAGATTCATTACTAAATCCTTCATAGGTTTTTTTTCTACCTCTCATATATAAAATGAGAGGGTACAGTTTTTATGTCTGGTTTTTTGATGTAAAGGGAATTGATTTATTAAAGTATAATTATTTAATTATTTTCATGTTGGGTTCTCACAATGATTCATTTCATTCTTTTACATTCTTTATTCCCTCTTGCATGACCATTGTTTTAGGTGGTGGAGAGGCATGATTCATATATCTTTATTTCTATAGATCATGACCATTGTCTTTAATTAGAGATAATGTTTTTTAGTGTTACTTATGGGGTGTGAATTTATTCATAACCTTTGGGTTAGTTTCATTCTATGTTTAAATATAGTTTCCAGTTACCCACCTTCTTTTTTAAAATTAAGTACATGACCATGAGAAATTTCGAGCTTAGGGAGTGGAGAGTGTCTACCAAAAACAATGGATTCATTAGGAACTGATTCTGATAACTACATGAATATCACCATCTCTTTTCTACTTTCATATTTCATGAACCCAAATTTATGAATTCCTGGTATATTACATCTCCACTTGATTTCTTATAGGATAGTTAAAAGTTTATTTTTTTCTAAGTTGCAGTTTTATCTATCAAATTATAGTTTTTACCTTATCTCTGTGGGTTTATCCTTGAGGTTTTCATTCTTATACTACCTTGTAATTTTAGGTTGTGTGTATAATGTTTTATAAATTCTAAAATATTTTGAGGCTGTAGGAAGTAAAAATTCCCATGAAGTGACCATGTTTTAGATTCCCTATCGGGGATGGGGTTTACAACTATAATTTGATAAGTTAGGATAAGAATTTTCTCACCTATTTTCTATTTTTATTTTTTAGTTAGTTTTTTTCTTTTTATTATTAATTAGTTTTATCTGTGATGGCTAGGTCAAATTGTATTTTAACTAAATGTGATAAACTCACTATTTAAATCATGGACTGATCACATCATGTTGGTGAACATAAATATAATTTCTTAAGAATTCATGAAGAATATAACCCAAAATCATACTTGAGCGATTATGAGGCACTACTATATGACCTTAAGTTCATTTTTAAATAAGTGTGTCAAAAATTTAAGAGAATGCAATGAGAAGTTGTGGAATCTAATGAGGAATCTATATTAATTGATGAATTTGAGGAAACATACATGGATGATGTTGAACCCAAATTTCTCATGGAGGAAACCTTCACCAATGAGATAAAGGATGAAGAAAAAGAAAAATACTCTATAGTTTTTGACTAGGCTTGGTCATCCTAAGAATTTTTTCACCAATCTTTGAGGTTTTACTCTTTTTGGTTCCCTCCTAAAAAATAATCTTAACTTAAATTTCTTATGTATGAAACCTTCATTTCTAATGAGCTAGAGGAGGAAGATAATGAATATTCATCAAAATAAAATAAGAATATGTGTAAGAGGAAAGGAACACTAAAAAAATGTTTAAGAATCTAAAATATTATAGCCAAATAAAGAAGAAGAAGAGAAGTTCTACCAAGCATGGAAAACCACATAATTACTTATTCAATATCTTAACCTTTCCATTTATTGGTTTTATTCTCAATAAAATTTTATGAATATTTTATTGAGGATATGAGAAATAGATACCATAGATGAAAAAAACATTATCCTTGGATCAATCCAAGTTGAGTAACTTTATTCCACTCCCATCATGAGATCAAAATAGGTATGGTCATGCTAAATGACCTTAAAAAAATATTTTTATGAGAGGAAACATATGTTTTTAATGATATATTAGGAATTAATATTTAGAAATTATATTAAAAAATTATTTTATGCAGTATTTTAAATCCCCTTAATCATTTTGAGCATGAATTCATGGACCTTGTGCTTTCACCTACTTATTTATATTTTGTAGGTCTATGATGATAAAGCGACAAATGAAGTAAAGGGTAAAGAATATATTTATTATGAAATGGTAGTAATAGTTTAAATTATATATTTATTCTTATTGCCCCTACATTTTAAAATTTATTTTCTCGAGTTAAGTGAAATTGCATTCCACACTTATATTTTTTTTATATTTTTAATCTATGATATAAGAAAATTACTTAGGAATCTCATTATTACATGTTATAGATATTCAATATTAATAATATTGAATGAGTAATAAATTAGATGAATGATTAAAAATAATAATAATGGGGGTATTAAATTGATGAATCACGATTTTGTGAAACAAGTTAATTTTTATAGAAGAAATTACCTTTCACATGTTCATACTTTGACTTTCTATAATTCATGTGGATTAGTTTGTTATTTTTATTCATACTATTAGTGATTGAATAAATTATATATTTATCATTCATGAGAGGGTTCTAACCCTACTTTTTCTACATTATTTCTAATGCAAAATTCTTTAGAGATACTCAGGCGTATTTTCTTTCTAGATTTGTCATTTCATATTGTCAAATATATAATTGAAAAAAATAAAATTAATTTGATTATGGTATTTTTAATTTTATCCCTTATAGTTGAGACCCACCTTGATATTTTTATATTTAATTATCCCATATAAGTAATTAATTAACTTCTTATAAAGTGCCTCATTACAACCCTATTTTATCCTTTCTACCATAATCTTGGTGTTTTTCATGATATTCAATTGGTTAATTATGGGGAAGTGGTTGTTCAATGGTTTAAATGGATATAATTAATTAAGGAGAATATGTAGGGTGTTTTATTAGGTGTTGGTAGAGGTTCATGAATGTAATTTTCATTTTATTTCAAACCATATATGAAGAAAAAAATCATCACTAAAAAAACAAGGAAAGGAAAAAATCATTATTAAAAGAAAATATTAAAGTAAAAACATGATTTGATTTTTTTTGAAAAGTGAATGTATTTTATTGTACCAATTTTATTATGATTTTAAAGACTTTACTTTGAGTTTCTGTTGTTTTTGGATATTGCATTCTTTGAAGAATAGTTATTTTTCATTGAACTTGATTTTTTTTCTATCTTTCATTATACTTTAGAGGAAACATCATTTTTGAGATTTATAATTTTCACATAATAAACTACTAACCTAAATAGTTAGATTCATTTGAACCTTAATTTGAAGGTCTCATGATTTATGATGATCTTTTTCTTTACAAGGTGGAAATTTTAGATGCATTGTAAGCCTATTGTTTGGATGCATGTACTTGAGGTATGAGAATAACTCTAGTAAATTTTTACCTTGGGTGATGAGAGAAAATAATTCATGGTAAGGTAAATTACAAATTGAATTACTTGTAATAATCAATTAATAAATTTTAATAGAATTTTGTATAAGATTTATTATATTTTATGGGGTAAATTAAAATGCATAATTGATTTAGTTTCCATGAAAAGTGAAGAGTTGAAGTGACATATTTTATGTGATGCTTAAAAATTTGTTCCCCATTTATAATTGTTTTATTTTTTTGGATTTTAATTTTAAATATTAGTTGCAGAGATTCATGATTGAGTATAAGAAAGGTTTTAAGTGTATGGTGATTTTATTTTTATAGTTCATGTATACATTTTTACCATTAAATTCATTGATTTTTTAATTAAATAATTTCTTTTTCATAATGTAAAAAATTTTCATATAGTTTGAGGAAATGAAAAACTTGAATGAAAGTTTGAATAGAATAAATAAAAAGTGTTAGGAAAAATTATATTTTAAATATTCTACAAAGTATCCTTCCACTCAAAAAAGGAATGGACATATCAAGCTTAGTTAGGTAGTGGATAAAAGGATATAGTAGAACATAATGATGCATATTGGTGTTGGGTATGTGGAACAAGGAAAGGGTATCCCTAAGGTTTATCAACATGATGTTAACTTCCACCCTTTCATAGATGAAGTATCCACCACCCCAAAAATCTTTGGATGTGGGATCATCTTGATTTGATTACTATTACCACTTACATAAACAGTTTCATATCTCATCTTATTCCTCGATGATACCTTGGGTTTTTATTCACTAAACAATCACTACATATATCATCTATTTAAATCATGCCATACCACTATCCATCTTCCATTTTCAATATGGGTTCTTGAGTTGGGAATATGTGAAGCTACTACAAATCCATTCCACTGTGAAACCACCATGGAAGCTAGTGGTGATATTTATAAAAATATATTAAAGACACTCCAATGTTTGAGGGATTATAGGTTTGAGATACTGAACCTATGTGAAGATTGTTGGAGTTGGTGGCCTAGAACCAAATACGTTGTACTTTATTCATTAAATAAATACCTTATCACATCTTGATTGTTCTTCTTCATGACAATGCATGTGATAATGTCCTAAGTACAGTTGTTTCATTAAAGGGTCATAGTGGATCCCTACTATGATGAGAACCTGGAAGTGACATAACACTGTTCTTGAATATACGTTCTATGGATAGATGATGTTATTTGAGGGACATAAATAATACAGACCATTAGGGGTGAGGAATCATAAAACTTTGAGGCACATTCTCATGGTGTGAGCCCATGGTAATATCCAGGAGGATATTATTTGTACAAGACCCGCCAGTAGGAAATCCACATTTCATAGTGTCATTGGATGTTCCTATCTGCGGACGGGTGTATTGATCCTTAGACTTTAAGATTATTATTAATTGGTATTACAACTCGCACACTTAGATGTATTCACTAAAACTGTGACGACACATTGTTCGCAGTGAGGTAGGATACGTTGGGTGCGTCACGAGTAATACTGCATTAATAGATAATGCGAGAAAGGATTTTTACCTTCTGTTCCATAACCGAAGTAGATATCTCAGGCCCTTTGATGGAATTGATATAGCCTAAATAAATCCATGGCCATGGTAAGGCATGGGCGAGTTCAATTCTGGAAAGTCAAAGAAAGAATAATCGAGCACATGGGTTGATGGCACTAGCATGCGACCCACTTGATTTGATATATCATGACAAAGGGATTATATTACACGGTAAGTGTTCGTATGAGGTGACACATCATTGCGGCGTTAACTTCTCTCTTTATGGGTGACTTAGCATGTTGCTAGACGCTATCCTTGGACTTTAGGCAGGATCAACCTAATGCCACTCAGAAAGAGGCCGAGAGGGTCACACACTAAGTGTGTCCATGTATCTCAGTTAAATATTAATTTTACAAGTTAAATAAATATTATTCCTAACTGTGGTTTAATAATTATTTAAGGATGCTTATCACATTTATTTCGGTACTAGTTATTCGAGAGAATATATTTTGGGAGAAATAATATATATTTATTAACGAGTAATGCAGTTACATTTATTTAATAAATAAATAGACATTACTCAAGGTCTAATAAATGTGATGGAGGAAATAAAGAAAAATGAAAATAAGATAAACATGCCATGTACATTGAATGTACACGCCGTGTATTTTTCATGGAAAACGAGTACACACCGTGTATTAATGATTACACACCGTCTAGTTTTTCTAGTCAGGATTTTGAGGAAATAATATCGTTTTATTAAATGATATTTATTATAATCATCATGGGCGCATGTCAAGGAATTAATCATTCGACATGGGGTTTTTAAATAAGTGTTAATGAAATAAATAAAACATGTAACATGTTTATTTATTATCATAACTCTATAACCTCAAACCCGATTATAAATATCCTCACAACCCTAACACTTTTCCACAGAGAATCGTTGTGCACAACAATTCTGGAGAATTATCTCAAGGATGAAAGAACTCCTTCCTCCAAGAATGCTCTCAAGACTGAGAGAGATCCTCCTCCATCGGATTAAGGTGATCTAAGGTAGACAACACAAGAAAAATCTTCTCCACACTAGCA